>CM064581.1:49516001-49733909 GCA_032716605.1 Paralithodes platypus | reverse complement strand
CTTTATTTTAATATTTCATTTTATTACAATCTCAGTTAGCTCGATATGTACATGTCCACTATGTTCCAATCTACAGGGAGTGAGGAAATTAATACGTCGAAATAGGTATACTGATAAAAAATTGTGTTTGCATTCTTACATTTGATTTTTTTAAATAATGTTATTTATGCATCAAATGTCTGTCTGTCTATCTATTTAATGCATCTATCTCCCTTATACATAAATATAACTATGTCTTATTTGGTCTCTTTTTAATCTATGAATAATTTCTAATACGATGGAATTGAAAACAATACTATTTATTAGTGGCCCCTCCATCATTGACGAACATGCCTATTACATAAGGCATCCTCTTCAAACACTAATCCGCCGTAGTTTGAATCTACCGCGCAGAGCATTTAAAATCTGAGGAGCCTTCATCATGAGCGCACGCGACCTCACTCATGGCTTCAGTCATTATGAATTGGGTTCTCACTACGAAAAAACTTCGTAAAAAATAAAAACAAAAAGAAAATAAGAATAACTATCCCATAAGCTTTCCATCATATCGTGGATGTACTTGTGTGGATCTTTGACCAGACGCTGATTCAGGCGTCATTCTTCCTTCTCTGCTCTGCGATCAGCCGGCCCGGACGTGTCTCTCCACGCTCCGCTGGTTCCGCATTTGCTGCGTCCCTAGTGAGTTTTTTCTCATTTGTTTACCCCGGGATGTATCGAGTAAGGTTAGGATATGCGTAGCAGGAGTGTCCTGGGCTGGTTGCCCGCAGTGCAGTGTATTTTGGGTCGTGTGTTTGGGGCATCTATTTCGGATGTACCCTCGTGGTCCTGTTGTGGACAGGTGAACTTTTTCACAGTTAGCTAGCTTTGTGATGCAGGCAGCTTTCATTACGCGTTATTGCTTCCTTTTATCTTTCTGATGAGGTAGCGTATTTTTGCTGACGTTCCCAGCGTATTTTTCTTCACTTAGTGAAGTTTTTCTGGGTCCCGAGTCAGTTCTTCCCTTTGCCGGAAGTATTTGCTACAGTGGTGTGTTGGCGGTGGTTCCTGTTGTGATATAATTCAGTGCTTTTTGTTTATATTCCGACATGTTACTGTTATCCGTCTGCCTAGGCCTAGCCAGCCTCTCGTAGCTTTACCACATATACAAGTGTTATTGATTTATTTTCTAAATATGTACTACTGTGTCATGTGTGTCCTGGGTTAGTTGTGTATTCGCTAATTCCACGGACTATTTATGTGTCCTGGGTTAGTTGTGTATTGGCTAATTCCACGGACTATGTTGGGCCCGGCGTTAGTTGTGTTTTGGCTACGCCTCGGTCCGGTGTTGCTTTCAGATGGTATCTGGATGGGGTGGGTTTTTCCGGCGGGTTTTTCTCGGTTTCACCTTGATAACCCCGGCTGGTTGCCGAGTTTTGGCCACGCGTGGTTTAAAACAGGCTTGTTTCCCCGGCGAGTGGGTGTCTGTGGCTCCCCAGGACTGCGTCTCTGGGGTGCCTGTTTCAGGCTCCTTATGATTCCCGGCGGGTTGGCTGTACCCATCTAACAGTGTTCATACGGACACGTGTTGTTTGTAGTTTTTTCGGTTTTGCAAAGCCAATATAAAACTGCTGTTGTTGTATTTCCTCCCCGGCGATCTTTTACAAAGAAGTGGGGATAGGAACAATTGGGGTTAACTTTTAAACTTTAAATCACCCGGCGGGTGCAACCTGGAAGGGTGGGATGACCGAATTTGCAAAATTCAGTTTAGTTGACCAGACAATTGAGGGATGCATGGTGTATCGCCTCCTTCAACATACGGCGCTTTAGGGCACAATTGGGGTTAACGTTTTTTAAACTAATATTCACACCCGGCGGGTGCTCCTTGGAAGGATAGGAATAACGAATTTACAATTCAGTTAGTTAACCAGACAATTGAGGGATACGTTTCGTATCGCCGCCTTCAACATACGGCGATCTAAAAAGATACTTCGGGAGAAGTTAGATCTCGTATATTTGTCAGGCTTCCCAGTTTTTGATCTACGAGATAATTCGGGGGCCGGCGTCTTTTTTAGTTTTTTTTTTTCCAAAATTGAATCTTGAAACAAACACCACCGGAAAGACTTAATCAGTTATAAACGCCATGCTGGTCTTTATATATTATGTCAGAGGGTATTCATAAATCTTTTGGATAAATTAAGATATTCTGAAATCTTTTACTTAGGAAACCCCACCGCGTAGCGAGCTGTAGTCGTTGAGTATTACGTCTCGTTACCCGGCGGGTTATTTAACACTTGTGTGCGAACATGATTGGGTTAACCTTATGAGCATTAATTCCTGGAAATTTTCTTTTTTTCCAGAGCTGGGTCCCGGCGGGTCTATGCAGAACCTGGAGTAAGTTTCCCACCAGTCTCTGTCATGGCTACCTTTGCCCCGGGTTTTGCTTTATGCATTACGCCCTACTGTTCAGGTATCCCTATTTTTGCGCCCACCCTTTGTATAAAATGTGTTAAAATGTCTTGTTTGGTGTGGGTTACCTTTCCGGCGTTTTTCTCGTTGCTCCGAGAACACCGTTTTTGTTTACCGAGTTTTAGTCAGGATGGCTAAAATAGGTAAGTTACCCCGACGAGTTTGGTCGCTTGAGGGCTCATCTGAAACTGCGTTTTCTGTGGTCGAGCCTGGGATCAGGCTTCCTGTGTTATTCATTGCTTTATGCATTACGCCCTCCTGTAATGTCTCGTTTAGTGTGGGTTACCTTTCCGGCGTTTTTCTCGTTGCTCCGAGAACACCGTTTTTGTTTACCGAGTTTTAGTCAGGATGGCTAAAATAGGTAAGTTACCCCGACGAGTTTGGTCGCTTGAGGGCTCATCAGAAACTGCATTTTCTATGGTCGAGCCTGGGATCAGGCTTCCTGGGTTATTCCCGTCGAGGGGGGCTCCACACAGTTATCTAGGTGATCATGCTGACACCTGTTGGACATGCTTTTCTCTGCTTTTCAAAGCCATTGAAACAATGCTGTCTGTTTGGTCTTTCCCTCCCGGCGACCTTTTTTACAAAGAGGTCTGGGGGCAGGTATAATTGGTTTGACATTGCATATAAAACCCGGCGGTTATACCTTCGGGTGGTTATATTAACGGATTTGCGATTCGCGATAATTTGCCAAACAATTGATTGATACAATAGGGTATCACGGCCTTCAAGACGGCGATCTATGAGGGCTTCTGGGAGAAGCCGGATTAGAGATTAAGATAGGCTTAGACTTTTTATGGGATAAAAAGATGCCTGAATCTTACTAGTGTTTCAAGTGTAAAGGGATACTTGAAAGACTTCATCTTTAATAAAGATATGCTTCATCTTTATGAGGATTCAGAAGTTATGCTTAATTCGTTTGGACAGGTAAAAGATATGCTGAAATCTTTAATAAGCCATTGAAACAATGCTGTTTGTTTGTTTAGTCTTTCCCTCCCGGCGACCTTTTTACAAAGAGGTCTGGGGCAGGTACAATTGGTTTGACATTGCATATAAAACCCGGCGGTTGTACCTTCGGGTGGTTATATTAACTGATTTGCAATTCGCGATAATTTGCCAAACAATTGATTGATACAATAGGGTATCACGGCCTTCAAGACGGCGATCTATGAGGGCTTCTGGGAGAAGCCGGATTAGAGATTAAGATAGGCTTAGACTTTTTATGGGATAAAAAGATGCCGGAATCTTACTAGTGTTTCAATTTGTTGTTGTTGTTCCCCAAGCTGCCTGGCCGAACAGCCCCAAGGCCCCGAGCAATTCCAAGTCCATAACCGAGTGCCCCCACAGAACCCTCCTTGCCGACCACAATAAAGCCTGGGTGACCGAAGCCACTCCATGGCGGGGAGCTGAGGAGGGTGCGGAAACGCCCGGGAAACCAAAGCCCCACCCAGGGCCCTGTGCCCCTCAGCAATTATGAAGAGAAAGTTGAGGGGCAAGGGAAAAATGTGACGCTTTGGCTTCCAATCTTGGTAGATTGGGAGGTCAATCCACGGAAAAGACGCCGTCACTCGAGATCTAGAAAATATATAAGTTAAAGGAACAGTCAGAGTAAGCTATGGGTATGGCAGAGATCGCTCAGTTCTCACTCTGATAGACCAGCCCATCACCAGTAGACCAGCCCATCACCAAGTTTCAAGTGTAAAGGGATACTTGAAAGACTTCATCTTTAATAAAGATATGCTTCATCTTTATGAGGATTCAGAAGATATGCTTAAATCTTCTGGACAGGTAAAGATGTGCTGAAATCTTTAATATGAAACTAAAGGAAAACGAAAAGTAGTGGTGGAGTGCTACGGTTCGTTGACCGGCGGTTTTGTGGCACATATTTTGTACCATTTTTTGGGTGTAACCCTATGAACATTTATCCCCGGAAATTTCTCTTTCCAGGGCGGAGTACCGGTGTTGCACCAGGTGACCAGGTAGTTCCCGGGGGCGGGGTAGTTTTCCCCCAGTCATGTCGGCACTTGAACCTCTCATTGCTGTATGTTCAACGCCGTTAAGCTCAGGTATCCCTATCTTATTTTTATTTGTTAATGAAATAATTTAATAGCTGAATCATAATAAACATATATATTCTCTATGATTATGATAATATTGTGTTTATTTATACTAATTTATTTTAATACAATTAAATATAAATTAAATTAATTAGTATACTTTATGATTTTGCTCACCAGCTCTGCTTTCAATGTGTTAATGAGCTATGGGAGCTTTTAATTATCATAAACCTTTACGGGACTCGGACGAGGGCTCCCATTCAAAGAGTATACCGAGCTCGCAAGCGAGGGACAGCCACAGCCAAGGTGTATGGCGATACTCACAGTCCTGGCAGGACAGAACACATCCCTTTGTGACTCAACTAGTGCTGACGTCCACCGGGATGCCGATGTACCATCTTCTATCCCAGTTTTAACATGGCAACATGTGGAGGTCCCGGCTTCGGCGGGATCTTCCCATGATAAGCCAGACTTAACGGATGAAGAACAACGATCTCTGGTCTCAGAGATGGAGGTTGAAGAGTCCAGTCACCTTCTAGGCGACTCTCAGGGTACTGTCGAATCTCCACGGAGTTCGTCATCGGCTAGGTATGTACCGGCGGAAGAGATTGATGGACTACTATTGAATGCACTTAATAGGTTCTTTGGCCCTACGCCGGAAACTCCTTTTGATACGGGAGATCCCGCGATGTCGACGAATGTGCGACCTCTGGCTACATCCTTTGCTTTAGCTAAAATACCTAACCATCCTCTTGTGTCAGATCCAATTTCCAATGTGCCAGGCACAGCAGCTCTCACTACTTCCACTGTGCGAGTCTTATCAGACATATCTCCCCCTCCTTTAGACAAGGCGCCAGTCAAAAAACAGGAGCTATGCCTCTTTTATACGGGCCGGATGAGTCAGGGGTAGCAATGTTACGGAAATGTTTTGGATGTTCATATTAAGGACATTCCAAGTTATTATAACCATGACTTATTCTTCCCACCAAATCCCTCCAGAACGCCATTCTTGGTTCTCTCTTCCGGTTTTTGGTGCCGGCGGAGTCCCCTCTGCTTGGCTGCCACCCCCCAAATAATCAATTTGTGCGAATTATAAGCTCCCTTTAGCACGCCTTCCCCAGCTTACCTAGACCGCGAGTTTAGGTTAAGAGGAAAAGCGTTTAAACTGTTTTTGCAATATATGGTTCCCAGCAAGTAACAAAGTCTCTGTTACGCTCTTCTCAGGCAAGTCAGGAAAGCCATTGAACTTTCCCGGCGCTTGCTTCTCCAGACTTCCATCCAAGTCTTTAGGAGATATTCGGACAGCCTTATTAGAGGCAGTTCGAGCAAGGCAGGATCCGAGGATGTTCTTAGTGAAGAAACTTCTTGACCGTATTGCAAGCCAAGTAGTTCTGTCTCCAGTTCTAATTCTTTCTTTGATTTCACCAGCAGTTTGGAAGACTGTTTTCAATTTGGCACAAGCATTCAAGCAAGGTCCCCGCAAGCCCTGATGCCCTTGTTAGAACAAGGGATCAGGGTCTGGTGGTATCTGGGCGACTAACTGGTGGTGGCAGAAACAGAAAAGTTACGCATCATTCATGTCTACGTTACGTTAAACCATCTCAAATCTCTAGGATTCAAGGTCAACTTAGTAAAAGTCAAACCCTTGTTCCCCCACGAGTATTTCAGGGGATAGGGCTGGTCGAGGACACAGCTTCTCTCACTCTGAGTCAGAGTGTGGACACTCGAAACAGATTTTGCAAAAACTGTTTATGTTTCTCCACAGTCTGACTACGACACAGAGACTTTGGGAATCTCTAGTCGGTTCTCTCCACTGGGTTCAGCTAACTGTGAAGTTGGGCCGGTTGTAAGTCTAACGTTTAATCTTGGAGGGCAACAAATTTTTCCCACTATTACCGGCGGGGATAGTATGGCCTATCCCAACGTTATTACACAACTTACTAGCGGTTTGGGCGACGAGAGAAATGTTGCACGCAGTCATGTCATGAACCTCTCCTCCGCCGTCGGTATGGGTGGACATGGATGCGTCAGGCACGATAGGTTGGGGCTTTTAGTCAAACCTCGGGCATCAGGGTCAAAGGTTTTGGTCCTATTTAGAAATCTTCCACATCAATGTCAAAGACTTCTAGTCCCCTTATCTGTCCATCAGGCTCACGGCTCTGCTTTACGGGGCAAGTCGGTGGCCTTCAGGATGGACAATCTGAATGCGGTTCACTGTATTCAGAAACAAGGGTCAATGAGATCTCGGAAGTGGCTAAACGTGTCAGAAAAGATTTTTATACTAGCCAACAGGCTGGACATTTAGTCCATGAGCCAGGCCAGATATCGGTACCACCTGGGGTGACTAAACACGAATGGTACTAAAATGTTTATAGAGTGACTGTAAGTACATTAAGATATGATAGCCTTCTCGCACTGGTAGCTTAGTCTAATTTTTTTGATGCAATAGGGGCGCTACCCAAAAATAAAGATTTTTAGCGTGACGCTCGGCGTTTTCCTCATTTTCTTTAAAATCCATCACACAATCATCGCGAAACTTTGAACACCTATGTAGAATTATATTCTCTACCAGAGTTGTTCCTAGGTATTTTTCAAATTTCCTCATATTTCGGAATATACTCTATATTTTGGGTATTTTCCTCTAAATCTAGAATAAATCCTTAAATATGGGGAACATTGAAAAATATATTCTAACAGCTCTTGTAGCTTATTTGATTCTCTACAAGAATTATTCCGATGTGTATTTCAAGTTTCTCCATATTTAGGGGTTTATTTCATATTTGGGGATTTTTTGTTATATTTTGGGGATAATTTATTATTGGAAGGAGCAAACATATGTAGAGTGGTTTCCATGTAATGTGTTTGTTTGTTCATGGTTTAATGGTGATATTTTTTGCAGGTGTGTGTCGACTGTTTGACGGCAGGATGGAACCATCTGCGAGGAAGAGAGCACGGATCGACTGTATCATCCACTGCTCTGATGATGACAGCGATGCTCTGGTGTCACCACAGGATTTGGACTCCTGGAACACATTGCTCAGGGCTGCAGAAATCAGGCAGCATGATCCAGTCCTGGAAGCAGCCAAGGGCCTTGAAGAAGGAGGAATACCACACATACATTATCACCGTAAATGTCGTAGTCTCTTTACAATGAAGAAGTCACTGGATTCTATCCTTGCCAAGGGTGTCAAGATAGAATCAGCAAGCGTCGACCCCAGGAGGAGGGCATCAAGGGATGCCCCTAGTACTAGCAGGGTGTATGCCAAAGTATGTATCTTCTGCGAGAAGTCAAGCAAGTACATAAAAACAACAAAGACAAGGGAGCCACTCATACAGTGTGTTGAGCTACGAGCAGATGAGAAGATTCGCAGAGCAGCAATAAGGAAACTCAACCAGAGAATCCTTGGTTTAGTTAGCAGAGACCTTGTTGCTGCAGAGGGTCACTACCACAAGTCGTGCTACAAACTCTTCACAAAAGATGATTTCCCAGCGGCCGCCAGGTCGGGTGCAGGTGAAAATCAGGAAGAAAGCGAGGAAGCACGCTACGAAGAGGTTGAGACAGAAGCCCTCGAGGAACTCTGCTTGTATATAAGGACCAAATTATTCCCCAACCCAGAGGTACTGCCTATGACAAACCTCACATCTAGGCTTGAGAGATCCATGATGTCCCGTGGTATTATCCAACTGAAACCAGCGACAAAGAAACATGTTCGCCGAAAGATTGAAACCGAGTTTGGAGAATCACTACGCTTTGTCCCAGATGAGAAAGGAAAGCTTCTAATCTATCCACGCAGCCTCTCAATGGACGACCTTGCCCGGCAAGCACACCAAATGGCAAAAGACCTGCAAGAAGCAAGAGCAGCTAACTCTGAAGATGTCTTAACCAAAGCAGGAATGCAGCTGAGGAATGAGATCAATAAACAAGATGTGAGTCAGCCATGGCCTCCCGATACAGATCAGAATGTCATTCCTGCAGCAGTCACTCAATTCCTGCACACCCTGCTGACAGGAGAGTGTGAGTGTGAAACTCCCTCTGAAAGAGCTCAACGTCTTGCCACTTCCTTTGGCAGTGACTTGGTCTTTGCTGTTACCAGTGGCAAGACAAAACCACCCAAGCACGTACTGCTGACCAATGCTGTAAAGTCTTTGACAGGAAACACAGAACTGATCCGAACTCTGAATCGTCTTGGTCACTGTGTGTCTTACTCAATGTTTGAGGAGATCGATACAGCCCTTTGTATCCAGAACCTGGAATGCTCAAAGGATGACATTCCACTGCCAGCAAACATCTACCCTGGTGTGTTCACAACCCTGGCCTGGGATAACATTGACCGACTTGAAGAGACCCTAAGTGGAGCAGGTACTTCTCATAGAGTCAATGGCATTGCTGTCCAGTCCAAGGTTGCAGGCTCTGTGCCAGAGAAAGTCCTGCCAGAGATTACCAAGTCCAAGATAAGAAGCATCACTCAGACATCATCAATGCTGCCAATATACAATGTTGGGCGGCGGGCAGGGCCACCTAGGATTGAGACTGCGTATGTCGACACTACCAAGGAAGTCCAGGATTCAAAGACAAAGAACCATATCTGGCTTCTTACTCGAATGTCAGACCATGAGGACCAGTCCATCAGCAGTTGGACTGGGTTCAACATCAAAATGCGCAGAGACATTGCAGTGGTTCAGGACACTGTAAGCTACCTGCCCACTATCAATGCTCCCGCAACAGAAATGTCCACCGTTAATGAAATCTTGGAACAAACGCATGCTATCATGCAGTCCTTACAGCTTAACAAGATTGTGTGCGTGTTTGATCAAGCACTCTATGCCAAAGCTGCCGAAGTTATCTGGAAACAAGAGAAGTTCAAGAACATTATCATCAGGATGGGCGTCTTCCACACAATCTGTAATCTCATCTCCACCATAGGAAAGAGGTTTCAAGATGCAGGTCTTAGAGATCTGTGTGTGGAATCAGGTATCATCGCAGAAGGATCAGTGTCAGGAGTGATGAACGGCAAGAGGTACAACAGAGCAGTGAGACTACACAAGCTCGTGTATGAAGCACTGATGAGGCTTGCATGGAAAGGCTTCCTTTCATGGCTAGAAGAAAACCATTCAAGGGACATACACCATCTAGATGAAACACTGAAGGACATCAACAGCTTTCACAGCAATGTGTCTCAGGGACTCTTTCAAGAGCTGATGGAGAGTGAATCATGCACACATATCATGAAGCTTTTCCAAGTTTATCTTGAGACCCTCAGAGATGAACACAACCTCTCAGCATTCTGGATGTCATACCTGGACATGGTTGAGATCATGCTGGACTTAATTCGAGCCTCCAGAGAAGGCAACTGGATGCTCCACCTAGGAGCAATCCGACAGATGATACCGTGGTGTTTTGCCTATGACAAAGTGAACTATGCCTGGTTCCTAACCTACTACTATGCCTTGATGTCTCGACTGCCCATTGAACACCCAGAGGTCCATGAACACTTCATGCAAGGTGGCTTTTCGGTCCAGATCGGTAGCAAGAATCCCTTTGGACGGATCCCTGTGGACCAGACAATCGAAGAGACGATCAACAAAGACACCCAGACACCAGGGGGCACAAAAGGCTTCAGCCTGAAAGGCGGAGCTGTCGCCAGGTACTACCTGACATCGGAGTATCGCAGCAGGTACTTAAGGCAGCTCAGGACTATGGTAGTAGGCCAAAAGTATACTGACTTCAGCCACCCAGACCTACAGATGCCCAGGATTAGAAGAGATGAGGCCGATGTCCAATCTTTAGTTCAACTGATGGAGACCAGCTGGTTGAACCCCTTCAACGCAGAGCAAGAAGATCTTGTCAGTTTGTCAACTGCGACTATGGCACCACCAGAAGTTGTCAAAGACCTTCTAGGGGCCTACAGAATAGGAGAGGATGCATATCAAGCCTTCAAGGAAGAGCGCCTGGAGATCGATACGCCAACTATACAGTTTCATGACACGATGACGAAGACGAAACTGAGAACGTTCACTAACATCAGAATGAAGCCACGCTCACAAGACCATGCCAAGGAGGTTATCTTAAAGGCTGACAGGAACCTATTTGGCCAGATGATCCTTGTTGCCGAGAACAGAAAGCTCAAAATGAGTGATGTCTTGGCTCATCCCCTGGGGCCTTTGCCTTGGGCACTTGCCAGCGGTGATGGGTCTCTCCGCAAGACCAACAAGGCTGCCCTCGCAAAGGAGTTAGAGAGGAATGTTTCTCCTGCAGAAGTGATACCCGAGCCCTCTGCTACCATAATTGATGGGATGAGCCTGGTCCACAAACTGAAGGGAAACGACAAAACTTTTTCACAGCTTGCAGGTACAGCACTGAGTCACGCTGTTCATGAAGGTGCTAAGAGCAGGCGCATTGATGTTGTGTTTGATATCTACAAGGAGACATCCATCAAGGATGCAGAACGAGCCAAAAGAAGTGCAGGCACAGGAATTCATTTCAAGAACATTCAACCTGGGCACAACATCCAGCAGTGGAGAAAGTTACTCGGTAGTTCCTCCAACAAGGCAAGTCTTATCAAGTTCTTGGTAGAAGAATGGAAGGCACCACAGCACAGGGAGAAGCTCAAGGACAAGGAGCTGTATGTCACATGTGAGCAGCGCTGCTTCAAGATCACCAAAGAGCAGTGGGAAGAGGCTCCTGAGCTTAAGTCAACTCAAGAAGAAGCAGACACACGCCTTCTTCTCCATGCACTTCATGCAGCAGAATCTGGGAACAAGTCTGTCATCATCACTGCAGAAGATACAGACGTCATGGTGTTGTGTCTTGGCATGTGCCACAAGATCCCATCCCATCTGTTCCAGAAGTGCGGGACGAAGAACCGGACAAGATTCCTGGATATCACCACACTGAGCCGCACACTGGGAGGCAGCGTGTGTGATTCATTGATTGGTATGCATGCCTTTACAGGCTGTGATACCGTCAGTGCATTCGCTGGCCGAGGGAAGATGACGACACTCAAGCAGGTGAAGATGGACAAGACATACCAGCATGCTTTTCACGAACTTGGACGCTCATGGGAAGTGTCTCCTGAACTCTTTGAGAAGCTACAGGAAATCACCTGCCACATGTACCTACCATCTACCCACACAACTAAGGTAAACAAGCTTCGGTATGAGCTGTTCTGTGCAAGACGTGGAGAGGTAGAGTCAAGTCAACTCCCTCTTTGTGAGGACTGCCTCTTCATGCATGCACTGCGTGCAAACTACCAGGCTGCGATCTGGAGGAGAAGTCTTCAGAGCCAGCCATTTGTTGCGAACCCAACAGACTGCGGTTGGATGACAGATGAGGACGGTAAGCTTGCCGTCAACTGGATGCGAGGCTCACCAGCACCAGATGCTGTTATGCAGCTACTGTCTTGCAAGTGTGTGCGGTCATGCGAACTCCCTAAGTGTACTTGCCTCAGCAATGGTCTAAAATGCACGGACATGTGCAGGTTACAGACATGTCAGAACAAGGCTATTGAAGAAGAGCCGGTGGCACAACAGTCAGATTCCGAGTCTGACGTAGATGATATTTAGGAGTAGTAATTTGCCATAATAGTATGTACAAGCCCATGGCATGCTTAGTGTGTATTTACAGGACTTGTATTAAATGTGACAATTACTATATGCATTTTGTTGACATTTAGGCATTCCTGTCCCCAAATTTGACATTTTAAAAAATTTCGGAATTTTCGGTAGGGTATGTCTATTCAAGAAGTGATAACGACCATTAAGCTACCAATGTGCAAGGGCTATCATATCAAAACATAAACTAGAGACATGTAGCAAGCTAAAAACACCTAAGAGAATTAGTCACCCCGGGTGGTACCGATATCCCAAAATTCGGGTCTTGGCTCATGGACTAATTCATCTTCACGCATCTTATCTCCCAGGCGTAGCAAACATCTGGGCAGACGCTCTGTCTCAGAGACAAAGCACAACAGTAGAATGGGCGCTCTTGCGTGTGCGGAGCATTACCATCCACAAGTGGATTTGTTTGCGTCTGAGAAGACTCACAAACTCCCACTGTACCTCACCCGCCGGACGATAACGCCGGCGGGCGGACCTGACGCTCTGATGACGGACGAGAACAGGTTGAGTTCCATTTATCTATTTTCCGCCGCCAGACGCGTCTCTAATGTGCCACGTAGTCAACAAACTACAGGATTAGCGAGGCGTAGTCTCGCTAATCGTGCCCCTGTGGCCGGCGCAGTGTGGTACCAGCATTTGAACATGTGGTGCCCGCACCCAGTGTCACTCCCGGTCGGGTTGTTCCACTTAGAACACAATTGGCAACCTAGAAACCTCGCGGACTTGTTCATTATGGACATTCAGGAGGCCAAGTGGCTAGCACCATATGGTAGCGACGTGACCAAGATATTCACGAATCAATATACCCAGTCTACAAAGCGACAGTTTCAATCGCATTGGCAGGCTTTTACGTCTCGGATTCTTAGAACAAAACAAACTGTGCCCTCGGTGGCGTTGGTTGTTTATTATTTAATTTATCTGTTCATGCAGAAACATTTATCTGAAAGTGATTTATGTGGGCAGGTTTTAAACTCCGCCCACCTCCCCGTCAGCTCAGGCCTACATGGTCTCTGGACAAAGCATCGTCGTTATTCTCGTTCCCGTATGTACCAAAGACTGCAGATTTTACAAAAGGGCAGTATTCCTTATGGCTTTGGCTACCGGGAACAGAGTATCTGAGCTGGCGGCGATGAGCAACGCACCTAATTGCCTCAGGTTTGATAGGCTTCATGAGTGTATTCACATTGCACCTTCCCCAGGATTCATAGCCAAGATTGAGCACAGTGAACACGTGTTTTCAGAGTTCACGGTGCCGGCGTTAAAAGGGGAAAGGTGCACCATCTTTTTTGCCCAGTGCAAGCTCTAACCAAATATTTAAGAGTGGCACCTCTAAATCACCAGGTTGCTTTATGGGTCGCAAGTCCGGGTGAACGCTTGATGGAGCGTACACTGGCTTCTCTCTTGGTCGAGGACTTTAAAGAGAAGAATCCCGGCGTTGTGGGTAAGACCCACGATTTACGCAAGGGGACAGCCTCTTTACGTTTCCTTAATAATCTTTCGGTGGAAGTTATTAAGTCCACACAGTTGTGGGCCTCTAATCAGGAGTTTGTGCCTCGATACCTTTCAGTAGCTCTGGACAAACCTTCCTTGCCATGTATAGCTTTACGGCAGAGGGTCTAGGTGGCCCTTTTAGTCACGTTTTGTTTAATTTCAAGAAAAGGGGGGGGGGGAGGGTGCAGTCAGTGTGACATAGGACACCCTAGACCCCTCCGGAGTATGTGTTCGGAACATACGAGCTGTGATACTGGTTGTAGGCATTTTATTATACAATTTCTCTGTAGTATTCATTGCAGGAAATTGTGCTCAAGGCCAATAGTAGTGTTACAACAATTCTTGTTGTAAGTAGCTTTGGCTGTGAAGCAATAGATTTTTTGAGAAATCTCGGTAGTTGCAACTACGACTTTTACTTTTGAAGTAATTACTTCTGCATAAGTACACGAGTTCAGTACTTCTACGAATGTACAAGAATTCATTTATGTTTGGTTATATTTTTAGGAATATATCCACTAGTTGTTGTTGTTGTTGTTTTTCCTCAAGCTGCCTGGCCGAACAGCCCCAAGGCCCCGAGCAAGGCCAAGGCCGTAACCGAGCGCCCCCACAGAACCCTCCCTGCCGACCACAATAAAGCCTGGGTGACCGAAGCCACTCCATGGCGGGGAGCTGAGGAGGGTGCGGAAACGCCCGGGAAACCAAAGCCCCACCCAGGGCCCTGTGCCCCTCAGCAATTATGAAGAGAAAGTTGAGGGGCAAAGGAAAGATGTGACGCTTTGGCTTCCAATCTTGGTAGATTAGGAGGTCAATCCACGCAAGAGACGCCGTCACTTGAGATCTAGAAAATATATAAGTAAAAGGAACAGTCAGAGTAAGCTATGGGTATGGCAGAGATCGCTCAGTTCTCACTCTGATAGACCAGCCCATCACCACTCCACTAGTTAATGGGGTTTATATGTGCACATGTAAACTTATAAGTTTTTAGTTTTCACCACTTACTTTAAGTGGGGTGCCTTCTTAACTAGCAGATCTGTGCACAGAGTCTCAGAGTTAACCCTTTTTCAAGCAGGCTTCTTTGAAGCACACTCCTGCTTGTACCCCTTTTTGAAGATTTAGGCTGTATAAAGTTTATGCACCCGAATATCTCTTTTTTACAAAAGTAAGAATACTATGTGGTTGTTTGATTATCTGCTTTTCTAGAGTTATGATATGATTACGAATGTCCCCTCCAGTCTTAGAAATCAGGCATGTTCGTCAATGATGGAGGGGCCACTAATAAATTATAGGTTTGACTCCTGTAAGGAGATAAAGAAAACCTAATATTTAGTAGTGGCCCCGTAATCAATGACAACTGGGGCCCTCCCGACCATCCCCTTCCCATTCGTTGATGTATTAAGGATTTTGGTTTACTTGATATGTCAGTGAAGGAAGAATGACGCCTGAATCAGCGTCTGGTCAAAGATCCACACAAGTACATCCACGATATGATGGAAAGCTTATTGGATAGTTATTCTTATTTTTTTTTTTTTTTTTTTTTTTACGAAGTTTTTTCGTAGTGAAAACCCAATTCATAATGACTGAAGCCATGAGTGAGGTCGCGTGCGCTCATGATGAAGGCTCCTCAGATTTTAAATGCTCTGCTCGGTAGATTCAAACTACGGCGGATTAGTGTTTGAAGAGGATGCCCTCACCCGCCTGTGGCCTAGACAACATAAGCAACATACTCCTCAGACACCTGGGACCGCAAGGCATACAAGCACTCACTAACATACCAAACTACAGCTATTCACACAACACAATACCAGACATTTGGAAGCATGGTATCATCATCACATTCCCCAAACCCAACAAAGACTCCACGCTACCCTCCTCGCACCGCCCCATCACACTCCTTTGCTCCCCCTCCAAAGTCATGGAACGCCTGGTATTACAACTAATTACAACTGACCTACCCCTAGCTCCAACACAACATGGCTTTAGGCCACTGCACTCCACAAATACTCTTCTCACAGACCTTACACAAAGAGCTTTTGACGGCATCAACTCAGCTAGACCACCACACAGATCACTATTAGCCACACTCGACATTAGTAAAGCCTTCGATGCCATCCCCCGCCACAACCTAACAAACAAAATCTACAACACAAACATGCACAACAACACAAAAAAGTGGCTGGCCAACTTCCTAGCAGGCAGATGTGCACACGTATCTTTTGCCGGTCAGTCATCTAAAATCAGAAACTTTCCAAACGGAGTCCCACAAGGATCCGTCCTATCGCCCGCACTCTTCAATCTGTACATGCACGATATAACTACAGCCAATACGCCCCAAATAAACTTTGCCTCCTATGCAGATGACATAACACTCACATGCACACACCATGACCCAAAAAAAGCAACAGATCTCCTTCAACCCTATCTCAACACACTACAGTACATGGCTGGTGCACTACAAACAGACTTAATCTAGCCCCAGCCAAATCCACCGCAACCCTGCTCACAAGCTGGACAGGAGAACACGAATACATCCCTCAACTTACCATAAACAACACACCCCTAACACATACACACACACCCAAAATCCTAGGAGTAACATATGATACTCATATGACATTCAAACAGCACACCACAAACATTAAAAAGAAACTGACACCCAGACTTAACGCCCTCAGGTCACTTGCTCACACAAAATTTGGACACAACAAAGAAACTACCACCACAGTATATAAACAATACATAAGATCAGTGATGGAATACGCAAGCCCAGCCTGGGCTTCTAACCTAGCTGAAAACACATCATAAGGCCTTACAGACTATTCAAAACAAAGCCCTGAAGATCATTACAGGCTGCACAGCTACTGCACCCACAGATCACCTACATCAAGAAACCAAAATCCTCAAAGTCAAAGACCATCTGGACATGAGAGGCACTCAATTCCTGGCAGCAGCCTCCACGAACCAAGACCACCCACTAAACTACATGGCAACACACCCACAGACACCAAGAAATATCAAAACAACACCCAGCACACGGTATCACACACAATTATTGTCCTCTCTCCCTCCCTGCCCACCCCGAACCAACTTCCAGAAGCACATCCATACTCATATCTCTCACCGATCCATCCACTCACTCACAGACAACACGCAGCTACATGCACGACCTCCCGAAATCCATCCTTCCGAATCCTCCCTTCCTCGCGAGGACAGAGTCCACCTGGCCAGGCTGAGATGCGGACACCCTCCAGCTCTCCTGAGCTATCAGAAGAGACTGGATGACTCCGTTGTCGACGCCTGCCCGGGATGTAACACAGCACCCCATACCATTAAACACATCATAGAAGACTGCATTTCACACAACCACTTATGCCAACAACACATTCTACACTCAATGAGAGCTCTGTGGGAAAGCCCGATCGTGGCCATGGCCTTCCTCAGGGACTCGGGGCTGTTCGGCCGGGCAGCTTAGGGAACAACAACAACAACAACAACAACAACAACATAACAAGAAAAATTTAACATTTGATATTAAACTTTCCGATAAGAACAAGTGCATTGTAAAATTATACATGTTATCTAAATTTCATAAAAGACCTTATAAATATCGCTTTATTGCCGGAGCAAAATTTGCTACCACTAAAACGCTGTCAGAACAAGTCGTAAATTGCTTAAAATACATTAAAAGTACTCATAAAAGATATTGTAATACCATCATGAAAAGAACTGGCATTAACTATTATTGGAGTGTTGACAATTCGTTAGAAGTTATTGATAAAATAAATACCATGCCGAAAGTTACCTCTGTACATGGCTTCGACTTTTCAACTTTGTATACCAATTTGCCTTTAGATTTAGTATATTCAGAGCTTTGCTTTACTATAGATTTGCACTTTGACAGGTTCGTTAGGAATGGTAATTATTTCATAAATGTTTATACATATTTTAATAATGCGTCACTTAGCTCTACTCCCACTAGTTCAGTATATTTTGATAGAACTAAACTTAAAGATGCCCTTAAATTCCTCCTTTTCAATACTTATGTTAGATTCGGGCCTTACATTTTCAAACAAATATTAGGAATTCCTATGGGTGGAAATGCTAGCCCTTTAATTGCAGATTTATTCTTGCTTGCTTTAGAATTTAAATATATAAAAGACTTAGTCGACAGTAGCAAGAAAAATAAAATCCAAGAAAAAATAGCACTTGCTAAATTGTTAAGTAATAACAGTAGATATATTGATGATATTCTCGTTTGCAATTTGTTAAATTTTAATCAAGTTGCAAAACTTATTTATCCTACTTCTATTCCCCTCACACATTGTATCATAAATGATGAAGTTGAAAATGTTCTTGATATAAATATAGAGATTGTTAATGAACAGTGCATACTTAAAGTATATCACAAAGTTGATGATTTTAATTTTAACGTAATAAACTTTCCTTTCCCTAGTAGTAATATCGATAGTAAGATAACTTATAATTGTTTTTATTCCCAGTTAATATGATTTTGTAAAATTTGCACTAAAGTAGAAGACTTTTGGGCTAGAGCTAGGTTACTATACAGACTCTTAGTAGACAGAGGTTATAAGGCAAGTAAATTGTTACATAAATTTAATCTTTTTAGGGTCAATTACTGTAACTGTTTTCTAAAATTTGCCATAAATAATTTTAATCAAGCATTTTTAACGTGAAGTTTCTTGTATAACCTCTGCATACTTTGTGTCTGTTTGTATTTATTGTTTAACTTTTTCTATTATTAATATTGATTATTTTTTAAATTAATTGTTCTTGTTAAAATAGTACTCTTTGTTTAAATCTGTTGTTACTTTTTCATATTTAGTAATTATTTGTCTTTATACTATATCTATTCATTGTCGATAGTATCAATTGCTTGCTTTTGCGATTTCTTTAGTTTATTTGTACGATAAATGTAGGTTATTTGTAGGGTAGTTATTGATAGGGGTCACTTGAGGCATGCTATGCTTACAGGTACCTACCCGATAGCACTATCGTTAGTGAATGCTATATATTTATTAGTGGCCCCTCCATCATTGACGAACATGCCTATTACATAAGGCATCCTCTTCAAACACTAATCCGCCGTAGTTTGAATCTACCGCGCAGAGCATTTAAAAACTGAGGAGCCTTCATCATGAGTGCACGCGACCTCACTCATGGCTTCAGTCATTATGAATTGGGTTCTCACTACGAAAAAACTTCGTAAAAAATAAAAACAAAAAGAAAATAAGAATAACTATCTAATAAGCTTTCCATCATATCGTGGATGTACTTGTGTGGATCCTTGACCAGACGCTGATTCAGGCGTCATTCTTCCTTCTCTGCTCTGCGCTCAGCCTGCCCGGACGTGTCTCCCCACGCTCCGCTGGTTCCGCATTTGCTGCGTCCCTAGTGAGTTTTTTCTCATTTGTTTACTCCGGGATGTATCGAGTAAGGTTAGGATATGCGTAGCAGGAGTGTCCTGGGTTGGTTGCCCGCAGTGCAGTGTATTTTGGGTCGTGTGTTTGGGGCATCTATTTCGGATGTACCCTCGTGGTCCTGTTGTGGACTTGTGATCGTTTCACAGTTGAGTTAGCTTGTGATGCAGGCGGCTTTCATTACGCGTTAATTATTGCTGCCTTTTATCTTTCTGATGAGGTAAGCTTTGCTTACTGACGTTCCCAGCGTATTTTTCTTCACTTAGTGAAGTTTTTTCTGGGTCCCGAGTCAGTCTTCCCTTTGCCGGAAGTATTTGCTACAGTGGTGTGTTGGCGGTGGTTCCTGTTGTTATATTTCCAAGTGTTTTTGTGTATATTTCAACATTTCTTATGCCGTCTACTTAGGCCTAGCCAGCCGCTCGTAGCTTTGCCACATGTACAAGTGTTATTGTTTATTTTTATAAATATGCCCTACTGTGTCATGTGTATCCGGGTTTTAGTTGTGTATTGGCTAATTCCTCGGACTATGTTTGTTTCCTGGTTTAGTTGTGTATTGGCTAATTCCACGGATTATTGTGTGGACTTAGGCTAGTCGTGCGTGGCTTTCCTTCGTGTCCGTTGTACGTTCAGATGGTGTCTGAACGGGGTGGGTTTCCTTCCGGCGGGTTTTTTCTCGGTTTCACCATGAAAAAAACCCGGCCGAGAGCCGTGTTGGGCCACACGTGGTTTCAACACAGGCTTGTGTCCCCGGCGATGAGGTGTCTGTGGCTCTCCAGGACTGCGTCTCTGTGTTGGTGCCTGTTTTCAGGCTCCCTTTGATTCCCGGCGGAATGGCTGTACCCATCTAAAAACATTGTTCATGCGAACATATGTTATGAAGTTTTTCTACCCGGTTTTACAAACCACAGGAAAAACCTAGCTGTTGTTAAGGGCTGGAGGTTGGGTGGAGGAAATAAGGCATTTACAATTCAATTTCGATTTAACCACTTAATTAAGTGATACGTTTAGGTATCGCCGCCTTCATACTTACGGCGATCTTTTTGTGACAATTCGTTAGAAATCAGATCTCGTATCAGCCTGCCCTGTGTTATTCTACTAAAATATTTCAAGGGCCGGCGTCTTTATGGGGGGTTGTTTTTGTTCCAAAATTGAATCTTGAGACAGTCACCACCAGAAAGACTATAAACGCCATGCTGGACCGTTATATTATGTCAGAGGGTATTCTTCACTTTCTTAAAAAGATATGTTTAGATATTCTGAGCCCCGCCGCGTAGCGAGCTGTGATCGTTGTGTCATTACATCTCGTTACCCGGTGGGTTATTAACACTTGTGTGCGAACATGTTGGGTTAACCTTATGAGCATTAATTCCTGGAAATTTTCTTTTTTTCCAGAGCTGGGCTCCGGCGGACCAATACAGACCCGGCAGTAGTTTTCCCCACCAGTCTCTGTCATGGCTACCTTGGCCCCAGTCTTTGCTTTATGCACTACCCCTACCTGTGCCGGTATCCCTATTTTTGCGCATACTCTTTGCATAAAGTGTGTTAAATGTCTAGACCGTTCAAGGGGTCTGTGGGTTATACGTAATTGTTCCTTTTGCTCCCAATTAGCTGTCAAGGTCCTATGCGACAATGATAAGACCGCAGGCTTCGCGTTAAGAGAAGTTAGGCAACAGATGTCAGCATACACTACGATTGTAGCTCATAAGTCACTTCAATGTGACAACGTCCCTCTTTGGGATAGACTGCTTTTTGAACACCCTCCCCCTAAACGTTCCTCTCGAGTCACTAGTCATAAGCCGGCGGAGACTGGTCAGGGTTCTGTGTCTTCTGCTGCTACTCCGAAACGTCCAAGAGAGCCTACACCCCCGGCGTCCGCCTCCTCGTCTCGGGCGAGATCTCGGTCTAGGTCACCTCTCAGACGCCAGTCATCTAGTCTTGCCTCTTCACCATCGAGTAAGAAGAGTAGGACGGAAGGTTCCACCAGTGGTCACGGCGATGAATCCTCCAAATCAAAGAGTAGTTCACGGTCACACCGTAGCCATAAATCTTCCAAAAAGGATTCCCATAAACGAAAGACCTCCCTACATTCGCCAGCTTCTAGTGCTTCTCATCGTACCTCTACCCCAGACAGAGTTTGTGTTAGGTCTCAAGGGTCCAGTACGGTGCCTGTCCCTAAAGAGGATTTACCCATTAATATTTTAACCCTGGAATTGGAGAGTTCAGGGGGATCAGTGATTGAGAGTGTTTCAGACTCCCAAGAGAGTGTAGGCCAGGGCCTCGGTGTTTGGCGATTTTCTCGGCCAGGGTCTGACCACCCACTTCCGACTCAAACTAGTCACACAGTAGCTGACGTCCACAGGGACGCGGCGATCCCATCCTCTATTCCTGACTTATCTTGGCAGCAAGGTACCCCAGCTTCGGCGGGATCTTCTCAGGAGGATCAGGAGGAGAAAGACGAGGTTTCAATAATTTCGGAGATGGAAGGGCAAGAGTCAGGTTCAGGCTTAGACGCCGCGCAGGATATTAATGATTCACCAGTAAGTTCATCATCAACTCAATTTGTCACTGCGCAGGAAATTGATGGTCTATTTAGTCATGCTTTATCTAAAATTTTTGGCCAACAACAGGAAACTCCCACAGTGGACTTGGGGGCTCCCACGACAAGTTCTACAGTACGGCCTCTGATGACTTCTATTGCTTTATCTAAGATCCCTAACCCCCCCACTCTGTCACCATCAGTGGTTACTAGGCCTGCTACGGCGGCATTGACCACTTCGAATGTAAGGGTTATAACGGATGTCAATCCACCCCCTCTAGACAAGGCGCCTCTCAGAAAGGTAGCTATGCCCTTGCTTTATGGACCAGACGAGTCATGGGTCCTTTTGATCCCCACTAAACCAGAGCTCGCCCAACCTACCTTGTCAGGGGAACTCCCAGTACCGCGTGAGTGGGTCATCCAGGGCAATAAATCAAAGAAATTAAGGGCCTTGGATATTTTGGGAAATGTACTAGACGTTAATATAAAGGCTATACCTAGTTATTATCACCAAGACTATTTTGTGTATGCTACTAAGCCAGCTTTACCCCCTGCCTCAGCTTCAAAATTGTTTTCAGACTGGTCTAAGCTGGATGGGTTTAATGACATTAAGACTCTGTCAGCTCTCACTCCTGAACTTGATTTACAAACCGTCACAGACGAAGCAGCTAATCCAGTCTTGAAGGTGGGGCAGTTGGGTCCAGGACCTTGGGTAGATTGGGAGACAGAGGCTCAAAACTTTGCAACCACATTTACTTCCAAATCTTCCCACCAGATCCCTCAAGATACTCATTCGTGGTTCTCCATGCCGGTATGTTCTGCCGGCGGAGTCCCGTCAGCTTTGTTTTCTTTCCTAGCTGCCCCTAAAATTAATCTTTGTGAGCTAAAAGACCCTTTCACTACCCCTACCCCAACTCACCTAGACCGAGAATTTAGGCTAAGGGGGAAAGCTTTTCGCCTGTTCTCTCAATACATAGTGTCTCAACAGGTAGCTAAGTCTTTACTTCGGTCCACTCAGGCAATCGCAGACGCGGATGCCAGAAGATCGGTTGAATTATCCCGGCGACTGCTTCTCCAGTCGTCAATCCAATCTCTGGGTGACATACGCACCGCCTTGCTTGAGGCGGTACGAGCAAGACAAGATCTCAGAATGTGTTTAGTTCGCAAACTGCCTGATCGCATTGCGAATCAGGTGGTCATGTCACCAGTGCTTACTCCCTCTTTAATGTCCCCTGAAGTGTGGCGAACGGTGTTTAATATGGCGCAGGCCTTTAAACACAGTCCCACCCCTTCTAAGAAACCTGCCTTTAACTTCCCCAAACCCAGGCCAACCGCTAAAGCTCAGCCGGGGGGATCTAAGCCCTTTCTTCCGCCTAAGTCCTCCCACTCCCCCCAAGGTCAGTACAGGCATAGACAGAGTAGGTTTTCAGGTCAGAGAGGACGCGGCCATAATAAGCCAGGTCAGGGCCAGTCTTCGGCCAACACCAGCCAGCCGGCGAAGCGTCCAGCACCACCAACCCCACCATAAAAAAACTAAAGTCTCTCTCACTCCCGGTGCCAACCTTAAGGCCGGCGGACCCGAGGGTAGTACAGCCGGCGAACCCTTGTCTGCTAACTGGGTCGTTCCGAACGTGTCACCAAGCATGGCCGTTAAACACTTGGGCACGGATGGTGGCACGCAAAGGCATCACTTGGCAGTGGCTCCGGCGACCTCGCTTACGTCAGCCGACAACGGCGAATTTTGTTTCTTTAGAGGTGGAGTCACTGGTCCAGGAAATGATTGCCAAGAATGTCATCATCCCGGTCCCCCCAAATTACCCTGTATTCACGTCCAAACTATTTTTGGTTCCCAAAAGGGACAGTGTTCAGATGAGACCGGTCGTAGACCTGTCTTATCTGAACCTTCACATTCACAACGAGTCTTTCCGAATGTTAACAGTACACCAAATCAGGCTAACACTTCCGCCGGGAGGTTGGATGTGTTCACTAGACCTGACAGACGCCTATTGGCATGTATCGGTCAACAAAAGATTTCAAAGGTTTTTGGCCTTACGGATCAGGCACCAAAATTTTGTTTTTCAAAGGATGCCATTCGGTTTGAACCTAGCACCTCGATTATTCACGAAATTAGTCCGGCAAGCCCTGATGCCGTTGTTAACCCGTTGAGCCCCGGCTAGTTATAATATTTTGTTCACCCCAGTCCCAAGCCATTTTCACTTCTTTTTTTTGTTTGCTAAAATGGAAGACAAGGATGAGAAATGAAAAAAAAAAAAAAAAAAAAAATCACCTCTGACATGGGGGGGGGGGGGGGGGGGGGGGGGGAGCCTCAAAAAAATTTGTTGAGCCAAAATGGAAGAGAATGGTGAGAAATGAAGACAAAATAAAAAAAAACTCATTTCGGTCATTTGGGGGGCGGGGGGGGGGGGGTTTCAATAGTTGGTCTCCCCCGCATGACCACCCGCCCGGGAGCACTAGGGTAAAAACTGAGTATGGCATTGTACGGCATACATCCTAAGGAGTGTCTCACATAAATCTCAAGCCTCTAGCTCCCATACGACCGGAGTAATGAAGGTTCAAAGTGGCGGTGAACTAAGGGTGTAAACTATCCCCACTAAGCCCACCACCACCAGCCGCGCGGCTGTCTCGGCCCGCTCACACCTACTGGCCCGGCTCCCACACACACTACGGTACCTCCCCCTCCTATTCTCCCGCCATTTCCTACCTTACAAGCCACGTAAGTGTTTTTTATATGTCGGACGCACGTGATGCGTCGCTGGGAGTTGGTGATCAAACACTGCCGACGCAACACGTGCGACGCTGGGTCTCACCGGGTTAAAACAAGGAATCAGAGTGTTGTGGTACCTAGACGACTGGCTGGTGGTGGCAGAGACACAACAATTATGCATCAAACATGTCAACATCATTTTAAATCATGTCAAAACTCTAGGGTTCAAGGTAAATCTGGTAAAGTCAAACCTTGTTCCCTCACGAGTAATTCAGTGGATAGGGCTGGTCTGGGACACGGCCGCTCTCACTCTGAGTCAGAGTGTGGACAATTGCAACAGGTTTCGCAGGAAACTGTTCATGTTTCTTCACAGTCTGACTACGACGCGGAGGGTCTGGGAGTCTCTGGTCGGCTCTCTCAACTGGATTCAACTAACTGTCATGTTGGGCCGGTTGAAAGTAAAACGTTTAATATTGGAAGGCAACAAATATTTCCCACTCTTACCGGCGGGAAAATTATGGCCCATCCCGAAATTAATCCACACCTTACTAGCGGTCTGGGCAAAGAGGGAAATGTTGCACTCAATAATGTCATGGACCTCTCCTCCACCAACGGTATGGGTAGACACGGATGCGTCAGGCACAATAGGGTGGGGATTTCAGTCAAATCAGGGGCACCAGGGTCAGGGGCTTTGGTCCCACTTAGAAATCTCTCACATCAATGTCAAAGAATTACTAGTCCCCTTGTATTTCCTTCAGGCTCACGGCCCTGCGTTACGGGGCAAGTCGGTGGCCTTCAGAATGGACAATCTGAACGCAGTTCACTGTATTCAGAAACAGGGATCAACGAGGTCAAGGAGGTTGCTAAACGTGTCGGAAGAGATTTTTACTCTAGCCAACAGACTAGACATTTATCTTCACGCATCTTATCTCCCAGGCGTAGCGAACGTCTGGGCAGACGCTCTGTCCCGGAGACAGAGCACGACTGTAGAATGGGAGCTCAGGCAACCCATTTTCAACCTAATGATTGCAGAGCTTTACCATCCACAAGTGGATCTGTTTGCATCCGAGGAGACTCACAAACTCCCTCTATACCTCACCCGCCGGTCGAAAACGCCGGCAGGGGGGCCAGACGCCCTAGTGACAGACTGGAACAGATGGAACTCCATCTATCTGTTTCCGCCGCCAGATGCATCACTAATGTGCCACGTAGTGAACAAACTACGAGATTATCGAGGCTTAGTCTCACTAATCGCGCCCCTATGGCCGGCGCAGTTGTGGTACCAGCAATTGAAAATGTGGTGCCCGCACCCGGTGTCGCTCCCGGTCGGGTATTTCCACTTAGACACGATTGGCAACCTAGCGACCTCGCTGACTTTTGCATTATGGACATTCAGGAGGCCAAGTGGCTAGCACCATACGGTAGAGATGTGACCAATAAATTATTAAATCAATATACTCAGTCTACGAAACGACAGTATCACTCACATTGGCAAGCCTTTACTTCTTGGATCATCAGAACAGAACAGACTGTGCCATCAGTAGCTTTAGTTTTCAATTATTTAAATTATCTGTTTGAGCAGAAACATTTATCTGTGGTAACGTTAAAAAATCACTTAACTGCGATTAGAGTGCCCTTTTTAGACCTTACAGGTCTCTCCATACCGGTGGCGGAGGAAACAGGTTTT
Organism: Paralithodes platypus; assembly: GCA_032716605.1. Lineage (NCBI taxonomy): Eukaryota > Metazoa > Arthropoda > Malacostraca > Decapoda > Lithodidae > Paralithodes > Paralithodes platypus. Next base: position 49,707,916 of record CM064581.1, on the reverse strand, counting down.
ATGAGAGCTTGTTTTAAACTCCGCCCACCTCCCCGTCAGCTCATGCCTACTTGGTCTCTGGACAAAGCTTTGTCTTTACTTCACTCTCGTCTGTACCAAAATACTGCAGATTTTGCATTACTCTTAAAAAAGGCTGTTTTCCTTTTGGCTTTGGCCACTGGGAACAGAGTGTCTGAGCTGGCGGCGATGAGCAACACACCTAATTGCCTTAGGTTTGGTAGACTTAATGAATGTATTTACATTGCACCTTCCCCGGGATTTGTAGCCAAGAATGAGCACAGTGCACACGTGTTATCTGAGTTCACGGTGCCGGCGTTAAAAAGGGGAAAGGTGCATCATAATCTATGTCCAGTGCAAGCTCTAACCAAATATTTGAGAGTAGCTCCTCTAAACCCCCAAGGTGCTTTATGGGTAGCAAGTACGGGTAAACGCTTACTGAAACGGCGATTAGCCTCTCTTCTGGTCGAAGTCATTAAAGAGAGTAATCCCGGCGTTGTGGGTCGGGCCCACGATTTACGCAAATGGGCAGCCTCTTTACGTTTCCTGAAATTTTTTTCAGTAGAAGATATTGCGTCCACTCAGCTGTGGGCGTCTAATCATACGTTTTTGTCTAGATACTTGTCAGTTGCTCTAGATAAACCTTCCTTACCATGTATAGCTTTAAGGCTATAAGAGTCTTTAAGAGTCTAGGTGGCCCTGCAGTCACTTTTGTTTACTTTCAAGGGAAAGGGGGGGGGGGGGGGTGCAGTCAGTTGACATAGGACACCCTAGACCCCGCCGGAGTGTGAGAGCTGCGATACAATTTATGGTTAATGTGATATGAAAATTTCTCAGCGAGAAATTGTGCTAGTACAATGTTAGTACAAAACAACGGGGTTGTTATAGTAGTTTTAGCTGCGAAAGCAATTTAATATTAAAACAGTGAAGATCTTTTGCAATTTATCTCCACGATTATTTTGGGGTTTATTATGTGCACATATAAACTGATAACTTGTTATTTTTGTCACCACTCGTTGAGTGGGGTGCCTTTGTAACTACAGATCTGTTCACAGAATCTTCAGAGTTACCCATTTTTTGTCAGGCAGGCTTCTTTGAAGCACGCACCTGCCTGAACCCCTTTCTTGTATATATCCGGCCTACGCCTTATTAAATATATTTTCAAAAGTAAGAATACTATGTGGTTGTTTTTATTATCTGCTTTTCTAGAGTTATGATATGATTACGAATGTCCCCCTCCAGTCTTAGAAATCAGGCATGTTCGTCAATGATGGAGGGGCCACTAATAAATTATAGGTTTGACTCCTGTAAGGAGATAAAGAAAACCTAATATTTAGTAGTGGCCCCGTAATCATTGACGACTGGGGCCCTCCCGACCATCCCCTTCCCATTCGTTGATGTATTCAGGATTTTGGTTTACTTGATATGTCAGTGAAGGAAGAATGACGCCTGAATCAGCGTCTGGTCAAAGATCCACACAAGTACATCCACGATATGATGGAAAGCTTATTAGATAGTTATTCTTATTTTCTTTTTCTTTTTCTTTTTTACGAAGTTTTTTCGTAGTGAGAACCCAATTCATAATGACTGAAGCCATGAGTGAGGTCGCGTGCGCTCATGATGAAGGCTCCTCAGTTTTTAAATGCTCTGCGCGGTAGATTCAAACTACGGCGGATTAGTGTTTGAAGAGGATGCCTTATGTAATAGGCATGTTCGTCAATGATTACGGGGCCACTACTAAATATTAGGTTTTCTTTATCTCCTTACAGGAGTCAAACCTATAATATATATTTTTTTTAATATTATATAATTATCTTATCAATATTTTTATTTTGTACTATTGTTAATGTCTTGTCAAGTTGCAAATTTGATTTTAAATGAACATCTTAACACTAATTGTAGTTTCTTTTATTAATGCAGAGTTTAGTAATATTTGCCAGAACATCCCGGACTTCCCAAATTGACTAATTCCCTGAACGTGACGATAGTGCGTTGTTATGTGTGCAATTAGTTTGCTTGGGAACCAGATTAACTTGCTCATGTAGTAATGTACACCCTATGTGGTGGATTGTGTTCTTTCATTTCATAAATTTTATTTTAGTAAGCGTTGTTTCCAAATAGCGATTTTGATATTTTGTTTTGAATTTATATTGTCTTTGTCCCAGTTTTGGTTTGACTTTGTTTGCAAGTTTTACATTTTAATCTATTTCCTCCATTGCTTTCAGTAGGTTATCATCCTCTTCCCTACTATTATTTGGGCTTCTATATTATAGGTTTGACTCCTGTAAGGAGATAAAGAAAACCTAATCTTTAGTAGTGGCCCCGTAATCATTGACGAACATGCCTATTACATAAGGCATCCTCTTCAAACACTAATCCGCCGTAGTTTGAATCTACCGCGCAGAGCATTTAAAGTCTGAGGAGCCTTCATCATGAGCGCACGTGACCTCACTCATGGCTTCAGTCATTATGAATTGGGTTCTCACTACGAAAAAACTTTGTAAAAAATAAAAACAAAAAGAAAATAAGAATAACTATCCAATAAGCTTTCCATCATATCGTGGATGTACTTGTGTGGATCTTGACCAGACGCTGATTTAGGCGTCATTCTTCCTTCACTGACATATCAAGTAAACCAAAATCCTTAATACATCAACGAATGGGAAGGGGATGGTCGGGAGGGCCCCAGTCGTCAATGATTACGGGGCCACTACTAAATATTAGGTTTTCTTTATCTCCTTACAGGAGTCAAACCTATAATTTATTAGTGGCCCCTCCATCATTGACGAACATGCCTGATTTCTAAGACTGGAGGGGGACATTCGTAATCATATCATAACTCTAGAAAAGCAGATAATCAAACAACCACATAGTATTCTTACTTTGAAACTATATTTAAATATGGCGCAGCCCATATCAATACAAAAAAGGGGTTCAAGCAGGTGCGTGCTTCAAAGAAGCCTGCTTGATAAAAAAGGGTAACTCTGGAGATTCTGTGAACAGATCTGTAGTTACGAAGGCACCCCACTCAACGAGTGGTGACAAAAATAACAAGTTATAAGTTTACATGTGCACATTATAAACCCCATAATATTCGTGGAAATATTTTGCAAACGATCTCAAATGTTTAAAACTAAATTGCTTTCAAGCTAAAACTACTATAACAACACTGTTGTTTGTACTAACATTGTACTAGCACAATTTCTCGCCCTGAATAGAACAGAGAAATTTTCATATCACATTATCCATAATTTGTATCACAGCTCTTACATTCCGGCGGGGTCTAGGGTGTCCTATGTTACACTGACTGCACCCCCCCCCCTTTTTTTCCCTTGAAAGTAAACAAAAGTGACTGAAGGGCCACCTAGACCCTCTGCCTTAAAGCCATACATGGTAAGGAAGGTTTGTCTAGAGCAACTGACAAGTATCTATTCAAAAACGTATGATTAGATGCGACAAAATATCTTCTACTGAAAAGTTCTTCAAGAAACGTAAAGAGGCTGCCCATTTGCGTAAATCGTGGGCCCTACCCACAATGCCGGGATTACTCTCTTTAATGACTTCGACCAGAAGAGAAGCTAATCTCCGTTTCAGTAAGCGTTTACCCGTACTCGCTACCCATAAAGCACCTTGGGGGTTTAGAGGAGCTACTCTCAAATATTTGGTTAGAGCTTGCACTGGACATAGATTATGGTGCACCTTTCCCCTTTTTAACGCCGGCACAGTGAACTCAGTAAACACGTGTGCACTGTGCTCATTCTTGGCTACAAATCCCGGGGAAGGTGCAATGTGAATACATTCATTAAGTCTACCAAACCGAAGGCAATTAGGTGTGTTGCTCATCGCCGCCAGCTCAGACACTCTGTTCCCGGTGGCCAAAGCCAAAAGGAATACAGCCTTTTTTAAGAGTAAAGCAAAATCTGCAGTATTTTGGTACAGACGAGAGTGAAGTAAAGACAATGCCTTGTCCAGAGACCAAGTAGGTATGAGCTGACGGGGAGGTGGGCGGAGTTTAAAACATGCTCTCATAAAACCTGTTTCCTCCGCTACCGGTATGGAGAGACCTGTAAGGTCTAAAAAGGGCACTCTAATCGCAGTTAAGTGATTCTTTAACGTTACCACTGATAAACGTTTCTGCTCAAACAGATAATTCAAATAATTAAAAACTAACGCCACTGAGGGCACAGTCTGTTCTGTTCTAATGATCCAAGAAGTAAAGGCTTGCCAATGTGATTGATACTGTCGCTTCGTAGACTGAGTATATTGATTGATTAATTTATTGGTCACATCTCTACCATATGGTGCTAGCCACTTGGCCTCCTGAATGTCCATAATGCAAAAGTCAGCGAGGTCGCTAGGTTGCCAATCGTGTCTAAGTGGAAATACTCGACCGGGAGCGACACCGGGTGCGAGCACCACGTCTTCAATTGCTGGTACCATAACTTCGCCGGCCACAGGGGCGCGATTAGCGAGACTAAGCCTCGATAATCTCGTAGTTTGTTCACTACGTGGCACATTAGTTACGCGTCTGGCGGCGGAAACAGATAGATGGAGCTCCATCTGTTCCAGTCTGTCACTAGGGCGTCTGGCCCCCTGCCGGCGTTTCCGTCCGGCGGGTGAGGTATAGAGGGAGTTTGTGAGTCTCCTCGGACGCAAACAGATCCACTTGTGGATGGTAGAGCTCTGCAATCATTAGGTTGAAAATGGGTTGCTTGAGCTCCCATTCTACTGTCGTGCTCTGTCTCCGGGACAGAGCGTCTGCCCAGACGTTTGCTACGCCTGGGAGATAAGATACGTGAAGATAAATGTCTAGCCTGTTGGCTAGAGTAAAAATCTCTTCCGACACATTTAGCAACTTCCTTGATCTCGTTGACCCTTGTTTCTGAATACAGTGAACTACATTCAGATTGTCCATTCTGAAGGCCACCGACTTGCCCTGTAAAGTAGAGCCGTGAGCCTGAAGGAAATACAAGGGGACTAGTAATTCTTTGACATTGATGTGGGAGATTTCTAAGTGGGACCAAAGCCCCTGACCCTGGTGCCCCTGGTTTGACTAAAATCCCCAACCTATCGTGCCTGACGCATCCGTGTCTACCCATACCGTTGGCGGAGGAGAGGTCCATGACATTACTGAGTGCAACGTTTCCCTCTTCGCCCAGACCGCTAGTAAGGTGTGGATTAATTTTGGGATGGGCCATAATTTTCCCGCCGGTAAGAGTGGGAAATATTTGTTGCCTTCCAATATTAACCGTTTTACTTTCAACCGGCCCAACATTACAGTTAGTTGAATCCAGTTGAGAGAGCCGACCAGAGACTCCCAGATCCTCCATGTCGTAGTCAGACTGTGAAGAAACATGAACAGTTTCCTGCGAAACCTGTTGTGATTGTCCCACTCTGACTCAGAGTGAGAGCAGCTGTGTCCCAAACCAGCCCTATCCACTGAATTACTCGTGAGGGGACAAGGTTTGACTTTACCAGATTTACCTTGAACCCTAGAGTTTTGACATGATTTAAAATTATGTTGACATGTTTGATGCATAATTGCTCTGTCTCTGCCACCACCAGCCAGTCGTCTAGGTACCACAAAACTCTGATTCCTTGTTTTAACAACGGCATCAGGGCTTGCCGGACTAATTTCGTGAATAGTCGAGGTGCCAGGTTCAAACCGAATGGCATCCTCTGAAAAACAAAATTTTGGTGCCTGATCCGTAAGGCCAGAAACCTTTGAAATCTTTTGTTGACCGATACGTGCCAATAAGCGTCTGTCAGGTCTAGGGAACACATCCAACCTTCCGGCGGAAGTGTTAGCCTGATTTGGTGTACTGTTAACATTCGGAATGACTCGTTGTGAATGTGAAGGTTCAGTTAAGACAGGTCTACGACCGGTCTCATCTGAACACTGTCCCTTTTGGGAACCAGAAATAGCTTGGACGTGAATACAGGGTAATTTGGGGGAACCGGGATGATGACATTCTTGGCAATCATTTCCTGGACCAGTGACTCCACCTCTAAAGAAACAAAATTCGCCGTTGTCGGCTGACGTAAGCGAGGTCGCCGGAGCCACTGCCAAGTGATGCCTTTGCGTGCCACCATCCGTGCCCAAGTGTTTAACGGCCATGCTTTGTGACACGTTCGGAACGACCCAGTTAGCAGACAGTTAGCAGACAAGGGCACCGGGAGTGAGAGAGACCTTAGTGTTTTGATGGTGGTGGAGTTGGCGGTGGTGGACGCTTCGCCGGCTGGCTGGCGTTGGCAGAAGACGGGCCCTGACCTGGCTTATTATAGCCGCGCCCTCTCTGACCTGAAAACCTACCCTGTCTATGCCTGTACTGACCTTGAGGGGAGGAGGACTTAGGTGGAAGAAAGGGCTTAGATCCCCCCGGCTGAGCCTTAGCGACTGGCCTGGGTTTGGGGAAGTTAAAGGCAGGTTTCTTAGAAGGGGTGGGACTGTGTTTAAAGGCCTGAGCCATATTAAAAACCGTTTGCCACACTTCAGGGGACATTAAAGAGGGAGTGAGCACTGGTGAGATGACCACCTGATTCGCAATGCGATCAGGCAGTTTTCGGACTAAGGACATTCTGAGATCTTGTCTCGCTCGTACAGCCTCAAGCAAGGCAGTGCGTATGTCACCTAATGATTGGATTGACGACTGAAGAAGCAGTCGCCGGGACAATTCAACCGATCGTCTGGCATCCGCGTCTGCGATTGCCTGAGTGGACCGGAGCAAAGACTTTGCTACCTGTTGAGACACTATGTATTGAGAGAACAGGCGAAAAGCTTTCCCCCGTAGCCTAAATTCACGGTCTAGGTGAGTTGGGGTAGGGGTAGTGAAAGGGTCTTTTAGCTCACAAAGATTAATTTTAGGGGCAGCTAAGAAAGCAAACAAAGCTAAAGGGACTCCGCCGGCAGAACACACTGGCATGGAGAACCAAGAATGAGTATCTTGAGGGATCTGGTGGGAAGTTTTGGAAGTAAATGTGGTCGCAACGTTTTGAGCCTCTGTCTCCCATTCCAACCAAGGTCCTGGACCCAACTGCCCCACCTTCAAGACTGGATTAGCTGCTGCGTCTGTGACAGTTTGCAAATCGAGTTCTGGAGTGAGAGCTGACAGTGTCTTAATGTCATTAAACCCATCATGCTTAGACCAGTCAGAAAACAATCTTGAAGCTGAGGCAGGGGGTAAAGCAGGCTTAGCAGTATAAACAAAATAGTCCTGGTGATAATAACTAGGTATAGCCTTGATGTTGACATCTAGCACATTCCCCAAAGTATCCAAGGCCTTTAATTTCTTAGATTTATTGCCCTGGATGACCCACTCACGCGGCACTGGGAGCTCCCCTGACAAGGTAGGTTGGGCGAGCTCTGGTTTAGTGGGGGTCAAAAGGACCCATGACTCGTCTGGTCCGTAAAGCAAGGGCATAGCTACCTTTTTGAGAGGCGCTCTGTCTAGAGGGGGCGGATTGACATCCGTTATAACCCTTACATTCGAAGTGGTTAATGCCGCCGTAGCAGGCCTAGTAACCACCGATGGTACATACATACATACATAAAATTTTAAGACCGAGTGTTCCACACATAAGTGCAGTTTCAGTCTCTTGTCCTAATGGCGGCGTTCCAGGCAACCCTGTTAAGGGCTGCTTCACTTGTCAAGTTCTTGGATTTGAGATCGACGCGTATAGTCCGATCCCAGGACTTCCTCGGTCCACCCCTTGATGCAGCTCCCTCCACAATCACAGACAGGCATTTTTTCACCCAATTTTGTGACAATTTGGTGACATAGAGGGAGGGTGAGGGATCTGAGTCAAAGCAATAGAAGTCATCAGAGGCCGTACCGTAGAGCTTGTCGTGGGAGCTCCCAAGTCCACTGTGGGAGTTTCCTGCTGTTGGCCAAAAAAATTAGATAAAGCATTAACAAGTAGCCCATCAATTTCCTGTGCAGTGACAAATTGATTTGATGATGTACTCACTGGTGAATCATTAAGATCTTGTGCAGCATCTAAGCCTGAACCTGACTCTTGCCCTTCCATACCCGATATAATCGAAACCTCGTCTTTGTCATCCTGGTCCTCCTGACAAGATCCCGCCGAAGCTGGGGTACCATCTTGTTGCCAAGATAAGTCAGGAATAGAGGATGGGATCGCCGCGTCCCTGTGGACGTCAGCCACTGTGTGAATAGTTTGAGCCGGAAGTGGGTGGTCAGGCCCCGGACGAGAATATCGCCAAACACCTAGGCCTTGGCCTATACTCCCTTGGGAGTCTGAAACACTCTCAACCACTGAGCTCCCTGAACTCTCCAAATCCAGGGTTAAAATGTTAATGGGTAAATCATCTTTAGGTACAGGCACTACACTGGACCCTTGAGACCGAACATAAACTCTGTCTGGGGTAGAGGTATGACGAGAAGCACTAGAAACTGGTGAGTGTCGGGAGGCCTTTCTATCATGGGAATCCTTTTTCGAAGATTTATGGCTGCGGTGTGACCGTGAACTACTCTTCGATTTGGAGGATTTATCGCCGTGACCACTGGTGGAACTTTCTGTCTTACTCCTCTTACTCGATGGTGAAGAGGCAAGACTGGGTGGCTGGTGTCTAAGGGGTGACCTAGACCTAGACCTAGATCTCGCCCGAGACGAGGAGGCTGCCGCCGGGGGTGTAGGCTCACGTTGACGTTTCGAAGTATCAGGGGCAGGAGATGACACAGAACCCTGTCCAGTCTCCGCCGGCTTACGACTAGTTACTCGAGAGGAACGTTTATTAGGGGGAGGGTGCTCAAGAAGAAGCCTATCCCAAAGAGGGACGTTGTCACATTGAAGTAACTTATGAGCCACAATCGTAGTATACGCTGACATTTGTTGCCGAACTTCTCGTAAGGCGACCGCTGCGGTCTTATCATTATCTTGGAGGACTTTGACACTTAGTTGGGAGCAAAAGGAACAGTTGCGCATCACCCACAGACCCCTTGAACGGTCTAGACATTTAACACACTTGATACAAAGAGTGTGCGCAAAAAGAGGGATACCGGCACAGGTTGGATTAATGTATAAAGCAAAAACTGGGGCAAAGGTAGCCATGACAGAGACTGGTGGGAACTTACTGCAGGTTCTGTATTGGTCCGCCGGAGCCCAGCCCTGGAAAAAAAGAAAATTTCCAGGAATTAATGCTCATAAGGTTAACCCAAAATGATCGCATACAAGTGTTCATAACCCGCCGGATAACGAGACGTAATCTCACAATGATTACAGCTCGTTACGCGGCGGGGTTCTATAAAGATTTCCGAATATCTAGACATGTCTTAAGAAAGTTTAAGAATACCCTCTGACATAATATAAAAGACCAGTATGGCGTTTATAAAGTCTTTCTGGCGGTGACTGTTACAAGATTCAATTTTGAAAAACAACCCCCCACAAAGACGCCGGCCCCTGAATTATCTAGCAGATTAACACAGGGCAGGCTGATACGAGACCTGACTTCTAATGAATTGTCACCTAGATCGCCGTATGGTGAAGGCAGCGATACATAGCCGTATCTCTCAATTAATTGGGTAACTAGCTTGAATTGTAAATTCCGTATTTCCCCCTCCCAGGAGCACCCGCCGGGTGTGGCAAACTTATGAAAAAATACGTTAACCCTAATTGAGCCTTCGATCGCCGTATGAGTGAGGGCGGCGTTACATATAGTATCACTAAAATGGACCGGTTAACTAAACTGAATTACCAATTCGTTCATCCCACCTCACCAAGGTACACCCGCCGGGTGAGATCTGATGTCTTAAACGTTAACCCCATAAGTTCCTATCCCCACTTCTTTGTAAAAGATCGCCGGGGAGGAAAGCCCACAATAACAGCTAGGGTTTTTCCTTTGGTTTGTAAAACCGGGTAGAAAAACTACATAACATATGTCCGCATGAACAATGTTAGATAGGTACAGCCAATCCGCCGGGAATCATAGGGAGCCTGAAACAGGCACCAACACAGAGACGCAGTCCTGGAGAGCCACAGACACCAACTCGCCGGGGACACCAGCCTGTTTTGAAACCACGCGTGGCCAAACACGGCTCACGGCCGGAGTTTTCATGGTGTAACTGAGAAAACCCCGCCGGAAAGTAACCCACCCCATTCAGACACCATCTGAACGCACATAGGACCCGAGAGATAGCCAAAGCACGACTAACCTAGGGTCCACAAATATAATCCGTGGAATTAGCCAATACACAACTAATCCAGGAAACAAACATAGTCCGTGGAATTAGCCAATGCACAACTAAACCCGGATACACATGACACAGTAGGACATATTTATAAAATAAATCAATAACACTTGTACATGTGGCAAAGCTACGAGCGGCTGGCTAGGCCTAAGCAGACGGCACAAGAAATGTTGAAATATAAACAAAAACACTGGAAATATAACAACAGGAACCACCGCCAACACACCACTGTAGCAAATACTTCCGACCAAGGGAAGACTGTCTCGGGACCCAGAAAAAACTTCACTAAGTGAAGAAAAATACGCTGGGAACGTCAGCAAAGCAACGCTACCTCATCAGAAAGATAAAAGGCAGCAGAAATAATCGCGTAATGAAAGCCGCCTGCATCACAAGCTAACTCAACTATGAAAAAATTCACCTGTCCACAACAGGACCACGAGGGTACATCCGAAATAGATGCCCCAAACACACGACCCAAAATACACTGCACTGCGGGCAACCAGCCCAGGAGTTGCAGTTAGCAGGAGTTGCTACGCATATCCTAACCTTACTCGATACATCCCGGAGTAAACAAATGAGAAAAAACTCACTAGGGACGCAGCAAATGCGGAACCAGCGGAGCGTGGGGAGACACGTCCGGGCAGGCTGAGCGCAGAGCAGAGAAGGAAGAATGACGCCTGAATCAGCGTCTGGTCAAGATCCACACAAGTACATCCACGATATGATGGAAAGCTTATTGGATAGTTATTCTTATTTTCTTTTTGTTTTTATTTTTTACAAAGTATTTTCGTAGTGAGAACCCAATTCATAATGACTGAAGCCATGAGTGAGGTCGCGTGCGCTCATGATGAAGGCTCCTCAGATTTTAAATGCTCTGTGCGGTAGATTCAAACTACGGCGGATTAGTGTTTGAAGAGGATGCCTTATGTAATAGGCATGTTCGTCAATGATGGAGGGGCCACTAATAAATATAGAGGCAATTAGAATTGACCCTCTTGCACATTTTACTTCAATACACAAATACTCACAATACTGCTGTCTCATATCCACCTCATTTACCTTGAGCTCTTTTCTTACATAAATAAACAGTCCTCTTCCAACCTCTGCTCTAATAGCATTCCTCTCGTACAACTCAAAGCCCTCCAAACTATACTCCACCAGTTCCCTTTCAATTCTAAACAAAATTTGGTCTTACTTCCTGTAAGGCTATGACATCAGGTTTTTCCTCTTCATCCTGCCACCTACATATCAGTTCTCTTTTCTTGTCCTGGGTAAACACATCAACATTACTAAACATAATCTTTAATCTTTCTACCATTCCTTCAGCAGCTACATCATCCCGCTCCTCCTGTCCGTGCCCTACTCCCCCTCTCACACTACTGGTACTGGGTCTGCAGCTTCTTCTCCTGTCTCTCCCCGAGATGCTTCCACCCTGCTCTCCACCTCTGCCACAACTTCTGTCACATTCTCTTCCCTCCCAGCTCTCCTTCTCCCTTCTATTCGTATAAACCACTTTTTCAATTTCCCGTCCCTCACTCTCCAGAAAAACTTCTTCTTATCCTCCTACTTTCCATTTTCCTCATCAGCCTTTTCCTGTAGTTCCTTTATTTGTTTTCTTTGTTCTATGCTCAAATCCTTCTTTAATCTTATATGTTTCAGTTCTTCATTTGTGTTTAGTCTCCAACTAAAATTTGTCACTGTCTCTACCACTGCCCTGGTTTTAAACTGTACCCTTATAGGTCTCATCTCCCCCCTTATATATCTACCTATCCTACTGACCTTCCTCCACCTGCCCATCCCATCCACATCCATCTACATCAACAGCTTTCATGACCTCCTTCACTTTCTCCATATCTCTCACTTTTCTCACTCCATTATCATTCATATGAGCCTCTATATCTCCATGCATGATTTATAGGTTTGACTCCTGTAAGGAGATAAAGAAAACCTAATATTTAGTAGTGGCCCCGTAATCATTGACGAAAATGCCTATTACATAAGGCATCCTCTTCAAACACTAATCCGCCGTAGTTTTGAATCTACCGCGCAGAGCATTTAAAAACTGAGGAGCCTTCATCATGAGCGCACGCGACCTCACTCATGGCTTCAGTCATTATGAATTGGGTTCTCACTACGAAAAAACTTCGTAAAAATAAAAACAAAAAGAAAATAAGAATAACTATCTAATAAGCTTTCCATCATATCGTGGATGTACTTGTGTGGATCTCTGACCAGACGCTGATTCAGGCGTCATTCCTCCTTCACTGACATATCAAGTAAACCAAAATCCTCAATACATCAACGAATGGGAAGGGGACGGTCGGGAGGGCCCCAGTCGTCAATGATTACGGGGCCACTACTAAATATTAGGTTTCTTTATCTCCTTACAGGAGTCAAACCTATAATTTATTAGTGGCCCCTCCATCATTGACGAACATGCCTGATTTCTAAGACTGGAGGGGGACATTCGTAATCATATCATAACTCTAGAAAAGCAGATAATAAAAACAACCACATAGTATTCTTACTTTTGAAAATATATTTAACAACGGCGTAGGCCGAAAATATACAAGAAAAAGGGGTTCAGGCAGGTGCGTGCTTCAAAGAAGCCTGCCTGACAAAAAATGGGTAACCCTGAAGATTCTGAACACAGATCTGTAGTTACAAAGGCACCCCACTCAACGAGTGGTGACAAAAAATAACAAGTTATAAGTTTATATGTGCACATAATAAACCCCAAAATACACTTGGAGATAAATTGCAAAGGAACTCCATTGTTCTAATATTAAATTGCTTTCGCAGCTAAAACTACTATAACACCGTTGTTTTGTACTTAACATTGTACTAGCACAATTTCTCGCTGAGAAATTTTCATATCACATTTTAACCTTAAATTGTATCACAGCTCTCATACTCCGGCGGGGTCTAGGGTGTCCTATGTCAACTGACTGCACCCCCCTTTCCCGTGAAAGTAAACAAAAGTGACTGCAGGGCCACCTAGACCCTCTGCCTTAAAGCTATACATGGTAAGGAAGGTTTGTCTAGAGCAACTGACAAGTATCTAGACAGAAACGTATGATTAGACGCCCACAACTGCGTGGACGCGATATCTTCGACTGAAAATTTTTTCAGGAAACGTAAAGAGGCTGCCCATTTGCGTAAATCGTGGGCCCGACCCACAACGCCGGGATTACTTTCTTTAATGACTTCTACCAGAAGAGAGGCTAATCGCCGTTTAAGTAAGCGTTTACCCGTACTTGCTACCCATAAAGCACCTTGGGGGTTTCGAGGAGCTACTCTCAAATATTTGGTTAGAGCTTGCACTGGACATAGATTATGATGCACCTTTCCCCTTTTTAACGCCGGCACCGTGAACTCCGAAAACACGTGTGCACTATGCTCATTCTTGGCTACAAAACCTGGGGAGGGTGCAATGGAAATACATTCATTAAGTCTGCCAAACCTAAGACAATTAGGTGTGTTGCTCATCGCCGCCAGCTCAGACACTCTGTTTCCGGTGGCCAAAGCCAAAAGGAAAACTGCCTTTTTTAAGAGTAATGCAAAGTCTGCAGTATTTTGGTACAGACGAGAGTGAAGCAAAGACAAAGCTTTGTCCAGAGACCAAGTAGGCATGAGCTGACGGGGAGGTGGGCGGAGTTTAAAACATGCTCTCATAAAACCTGTTTCCTCCGCTACCGGTATGGAAAGACCCGTAAGGTCTAAAAAGGGCACTCTAATCGCAGTTAAGTGATTTTTTAATGTTACCACAGATAACGTTTCTGCTCAAACAGATAATTCAAATAATTAAAAACTAATGCCACTGAGGGTACAGTTTGTTCTGTTCTAACGATCCAAGAAGTAAAGGCTTGCCAATGTGATTGATACTGTCGTTTTGTAGACTGAGTATATTGATTGAGTAATTTATTGGTCACATCTCTACCGTATGGTGCTAGCCACTTGGCCTCCTGAATGTCCATAATGCAAAAGTCAGCGAGGTCGCTAGGTTGCCAATCGTGTCTAAGTGGAAATTATAGGTTTGACTCCTGTAAGGAGATAAAGAAAACCTAATATTTAGTAGTGGCCCCGTAATCATTGACGAACATGCCTATTACATAAGGCATCCTCTTCAAACACTAATCCGCCGTAGTTTGAATCTACCGCGCAGAGCATTTAAAAACTGAGGAGCCTTCATCATGAGCGCACGCGACCTCACTCATGGCTTCAGTCATTATGAATTGGGTTCTCACTACGAAAAAACTTCGTAAAAAATAAAAACAAAAAGAAAATAAGAATAACTATCTAATAAGCTTTCCATCATATCGTGGATGTACTTGTGTGGATCTTTGACCAGACGCTACTGCAGGCGTCATTCTTCCTTCACTGACATATCAAGTAAACCAAAATCCTGAATACATCAACGAATGGGAAGGGGATGGTCGGGAGGGCCCCAGTCGTCAATGATTACGGGGCCACTACTAAATATTAGGTTTTCTTTATCTCCTTACAGGAGTCAAACCTATAATTTATTAGTGGCCCCTCCATCATTGACGAACATGCCTGATTTCTAAGACTGGAGGGGGACATTCGTAATCATATCATAACTCTAGAAAAGCAGATAATCAAACAACCACATAGTATTCTTACTCTTGTAAAAAAGAGATATTCGGGTGCATAAACTTTATACAGCCTAAATCTTCAAAAAGGGGTACAAGCAGGAGCGTGCTTCAAAGAAGCCTGCTTGAAAAAGGGTTAACTCTGAGACTCTGTACACAGATCTGCTAGTTAAGAAGGCACCCCACTTAAAGTAAGTGGTGAAAACTAAAAACTTATAAGTTTACATGTGCACATATAAACCCCATTAACTAGTGGATATATTCCTAAAAATATAACCAAACATAAATGAATTCTTGTACATTCATAGAAGTACTGAACTCGTGTACTTATGGAGAAGTAATTACTTCAAAAGTAAAAGTCGTAGTTGCAACTACCGAGATTTCTCAAAAATCTATTGCTTCACAGCCAAAGCTACTTACAACAAGAATTGGTGTAACACTACTATTGGCCTTTAGCACAATTTCCTGCAATAAATACTACAGAGAAATTTTATAAAACAATGCCTACAAACAGTATCCCAGCTCGTATGTTCCGAACACATACTCCGGAGGGGTCTAGGGTGCCCTATGTCACACTGACTGCACCCTCCCCCCCCTTTTTCTTGAAATTAAACAAAACGTGACTAAAAGGGCCACCTAGACCCTCTGCCGTAAAGCTATACATGGCAAGGAAGGTTTGTCCAGAGCTACTGAAAGGTATCGCGTCAAAAAACTCCTGATTAGAGGCCCACAACTGTGTGGACTTAATAACTTCCACCGAAAGATTATTAAGGAAACGTAAAGAGGCTGTCCCCTTGCGTAAATCGTGGGTCTTACCCACAACGCCGGGATTCTTCTCTTTAAAGTCCTTGACCAAGAGAGAAGCCAGTGTACGCTCCATCAAGCGTTCACCCGGACTTGCGACCCATAAAGCACCCTGGTGATTTAGAGGTGCCACTCTTAAATATTTGGTTAGAGCTTGCACTGGGCAAAAAAGATGGTGCACCTTTCCCCTTTTTAACGCCGGCACCGTGAACTCTGAAAACACGTGTTCACTGTGCTCATTCTTGGCTAAGAATCCTGGGGAAGGTGCAATGTGAATACACTCATGAAGCCTATCAAACCTGAGGCAAATAGGTGTGTTGCTCATCGCCGCCAGCTCAGATACTCTGTTCCCGGTAGCCAAAGCCATAAGGAATACTGCCCTTTTGTAAAATCTGCAGTCTTTGGTACATACGGGAACGAGAATAACTACGATGCTTTGTCCAGAGACCATGTAGGCCTGAGCTGACGGGGAGGTGGGCGGAGTTTAAAACCTGCCCTCATAAATCAATTTCAGATAAATGTTTCTGCATGAACAGATACATTAAATAATTAACAACCAACGCCACCGAGGGCACAGTTTGGTTTGTTCTAAGCATCCAAGACATAAAAGCTTGCCAATGCGATTGAAACTGTCGCTTTGTAGACTGGGTATATTGATTCGTGAATATCTTGGTCACGTCACTACCATATGGTGCTAGCCACTTGGCCTCCTGAATGTCCATAATGAACAAGTCCGCGAGGTTTCTAGGTTGCCAATTGTCTTCTAAGTGGAACAACCCGACCGGGAGTGACACTGGCTGCGGGCACCACGTGTACAAATGCTGGTACCAAACTGCACCGGCCACAGGGGCGCGATTAGCGAGACTACGCCTCGCTAATCCTGTAGTTTGTTGACTACGTGGCACATTAGAGACGCGTCTGGCGGCGGAAAATAGATAAATGGAACTCAACCAGTTCTCGTCCGTCATCAGAGCGTCAGGTCCGCCCGCCGGCGTTATCGTCCGGCGGGTGAGGTACAGTGGGAGTTTGCAAGTCTTCTCAGACGCAAACAAATCCACTTGTGGATGGTCATGCTCCGCACACGCAAGAGCGCCCATTCCACTGAAGTGCTTTGTCTCTGAGACAGAGTGTCTGCCCAGACGTTTGCAACGCCTGGGAGATAAGATACGTGAAGATGAATGTTCAGCCTGTTGGCTAGTATAAAAATCTTTTCTGACACGTTTAGCCACTTCCGAGATCTTATTGACCCTTGTTTCTGAATACAGTGAACCACATTCAGATTGTCCATTCTGAAGGCCACCGACTAGCCCCGTAAAGCAGAGCCGTGAGCCTGAAGGACAGATAAGGGGACTAGTAAGTCTTTGACATTGATGTGGAAGATTTCTAAATGGGACCAAAACCTTTGACCCTGATGCCCGAGGTTTGACTAAAAGCCCCAACCTATCGTGCCTGACGCATCCATGTCCACCCATACCGACGGCGGAGGAGAGGTTCATGACATGACTGCGTGCAACCTCTCTCTCGTCGCCCAAACCGCTAGTAAGTTGTGTAATAACGTTGGGATAGGCCATACTATCCCTGCCGGTAATAGTGGGAAAAATTTGTTGCCCTCCAAGATTAAACGTTAGACTTTCAACCGGCCCAACTTCACAGTTAGCTGAACCCCGTTGAGAGAACCGACTAGAGATTCCCAAAGTTTCTGTGTCGTATTCAGACTGGAGAAACATAAACAGTTTTTGCGAAATCTGTTTCGAGTGTCCACACTCTGACTCAGAGTGAGAGAAGCTGTGTCCTCGACCAGCCCTATCCCCTGAAATACTCGTGGGGGAACAAGGGTTTGACTTTTACTAAGTTGACCTTGAATCCTAGAGATATGAGATGGTTTAACGTAACGTAGACATGACTGATGCGTAACTTTTCTGTTTCTGCCACCACCAGTTAGTCGCCCAGATACCACCAGACCCTGATCCCTTGTTCTAACAAGGGCATCAGGGCTTGCGGGGACCTTGCTTGAATGCTTGTGCCAAATTGAAAACAGTCTTCCAAACTGCTGGTGAAATCAAAGAAGGAATTAGAACTGGAGACAGAACTACTTGGCTTGCAATACGGTCAAGAAGTTTCTTCACTAAGAACATCCTCAGATCCTGCCTTGCTCGAACTGCCTCTAATAAGGCCGTCCGAATATCTCCTAAAGACTTGGATGGAAGTCTGGAGAAGCAAGCGCCGGGAAAGATCAATGTCTTTCCTGACTTCCGCGGCTTCTATTGCCTGAGAAGAGCGTAACAGAGACTTTGTTACTTGCTGGGAACCATATATTGCGAAAACAGTTTAAACGCTTTTCCTCTTAACCTAAACTCGCGGTCTAGGTAAGCTGGGGAAGGCGTGCTAATGGCAGCCAAGCAGAGGGGACTCCGCCGGCACCAAAAACCGGAAGAGAGAACCAAGAATGGCGTTCTGGAGGGATTTGGTGGTAAGAATAAGTCATGGTTATAATAACTTGGAATGTCCTTAATATGAACATCCAAAACATTTCCGTAACATTGCTACCCCTGACTCATCAGGCCCGTAAAAAGAGGCATAGCTCCTGTTTTTTGACTGGCGCCTTGTCTAAAGGAGGGGGAGATACCGTATGTCTGATATGACTCGCACAGTGGAAGTAGTGAGAGCTGTTGTGCCTGGCACATTGGAAATTGGGTCTGACACAAGCGGATGGCTAGGTATTTTAGCTAAAGCAAAGGATGTAGCCAGAGGTCGCACATTCGTCGACATCGCGGGATCTCCCGTATCAGAGGGAGTTTTCGGCGTAGGGCCAAAGAACCTATTAAGTGCATTCAATAGTAGTCCATCAATCTCTTCCGCCGGTACATACCTAGCCGATGACGAACTCCGTGGAGATTCGACAGTACCCTGAGAGTCGCCTAGAAGGTGACTGGACTCTTCAACCTCCATCTCTGAGACCAGAGAACGTTGTTCTTCATCCGTTAAGTCTGGCTTATCATGGGAAGATCCCCCCGAAGCCGGGACCTCCACATGTTGCCATGTTAAAACTGGGGTAGAAGATGGTACATCGGCATCCCGTGGACGTCAGCACTAGTTGAGTCACAAAGAGATGTGTTCTGTCCTGCCAGGACTGTGAGTATCGCCATACACCTTGGCTGTGGCTGTCCCTCGCTTGCGAGCTCGGTATACTCTCTGAAAGAGAGCCCTGTAAAGGTTTATGATAATTAAAAGCTCCCATAGCTCATTAACACATTGAAAGCAGAGCTGGTGAGCAAAATCATAAAGTATACTAATTAATTTAATTTATATATAATTGTATTAAAATAAATTACTATAAATAAACACAATATTATCCTAATATAATCATAGAAAATATATATGGTTATTATTATTCAGTGATTAAATTATTTCATTAACAAATAAAAATAATATAGGGATACCTGATCTTAACGACGTTGAACATACAGCAATGAGAGGTTCAAGTGCCGACATAGCAGAGACTGGGGGAAAACTACCCCGCCCCCGGGAACTACCTGGTCACCTGGTGCAACACCGGTACTCCGCCCTGGAAAGAGAATTTTCCGGGGATTAATGCTCATAGGGTTACACCCAAAAAATGGTACAAAATATGTGTCACAAGACCGCCGGTCAACGAACCGTAGCACTCCACCACTACTTTTCGTTTTCCTTTAGTTTCATATTAGAGATTTCAGGATATATTTACCTGTCCAGAAGATTTTAAGCATATCTTTTGAATCCTCATAAAGATGAAGTATATCTTTATAAAAGATGAAGTCTTTCAAGTATCCCTTTACACTTGAAACATTAGTAAGATTCCGGCATCTTTTTATCCCATAAAAAGTCTAAGCCTATCCTAATCTCTAATCCGGCTTCTCCCAGAAGCCCTCATAGATCGCCGTCTTGAAGGCCGTGATACCCTATTGTATCAATCAATTGTTTGGCAAATGATCGCGAATTGCTAATCAGTTAATATAACCACCCGAAGGTATAACCGCCGGGTTTTATATGCAATGTCAAACCAATTGTACCTGCCCCAGACCTTTTTTGTAAAAAGGTCGCCGGGAGGGAAAGACTAAACAAACAAACAACATTGTTCCAATTGTTTATTAAGGATTTCAGCATATCTTTTACCTGTTCGAAAGAATTAAGCATAACTTCTGAATCCTCATAAAGATGAAACATATCTTTATTAAAGATGAAGTCCTTCAAGTATCCCTTTACACTTGAAACACTAGTAAGATTCAGGCATCTTTTTATCCCATAAAAAGTCTAAGCCTATCTTAATCTCTAATCCGGCTTCTGCCAGAAGCCCTCATAGATCGCCGTCTTGAAGGCCGTGATACCCTATTGTATCAATCAATTGTTTGGCAAATTATCGCGAATCGCAAATCCGTTAATATAACCACCCGAAGGTACAACCGCCGGGTTTTATATGCAATGTCAAACCACTTATACCTGCCCCAGACCTCTTTGTAAAAAGGTCGCCGGGAGGGAAAGACCAAACAAAATAACTGTGTGGAGCCCCCCTCGCCGGGAATAACACAGGAAGCCTGATCCCAGGCTTGACCACAGAAAACGCAGTTTCTGATGAGCCCTCAAGCGACCAAACTCGTCGGGGTAACTTACCTATTTTAGCCATCCTGACTAAAACTCGGTAAACAAAAACGGTGTTCTCGGAGCAACGAGAAAAAACGCCGGAAAGGTAACCCACACCAAACGAGACATAACAGGAGGGCGTAATGCATAAAGCAATGAATAACACAGGAAGCCTGATCCCAGGCTCGACCACAGAAAACGCAGTTTCTGATGAGCCCTCAAGCGACCAAACTCGTCGGGGTAACTTACCTATTTTAGCCATCCTGACTAAAACTCGGTAAACAAAAACGGTGTTCTCGGAGCAACGAGAAAAACGCCGGAAAGGTAACCCCCACCAAACGAGACATTTTAACACATTTTATACAAAGGGTGTGCGCAAAATTAGGGATACCTGAACAGGAGGGCGTAATGCATAAAGCAAAACCCGGGGCAAAGGTAGCCATGACAGAGACTGGAGGGAAACTACTCCAGGTTCTGCATAGACCCGCCGGGACCCAGCTCTGGAAAAATAAAATTTCCAGGAATTAATGCTCATAAGGTTAACCCACTCATGTTCGCACACAGGTGTTAAATAACCCGCCGGGTAACGAGACGTAATACTCAACGACCACAGCTCGCTACGCGGTGGGGTTTCCTAAGTAAAGGATTTCAGAATATCTTAATTTGTCCAAAAGATTTATGAATACCCTCTGACATAATATATAAAGACCATCATGGCGTTTATAAGTGATTAAGTCTTTCCGGTGGTGTTTGTTTCCAGATTAAATCTTGGAAAAAATCCCCTAAAAAAGACGCCGGCCCCCGAATTATCTCGTAGATATAAAACTGGGAAGCCTGACAAATATACGAGATCTAACTTCTGCCGAAGTATCTTTTTAGATCGCCGTATGTTGAAGGCGGCGATACAAAACGTATCCCTCAAATGTCTGGTTAACTAACTGAATTGTAAATTCGTTACTCTCATCCGTGCAAGAAGCACCCGCCGGGTGTGAATAATAGTTTAAAAAACGTTAACCCCAATTGTGCCCTAAAGCGCCGTATGTTGAAGGAGGCGATACACAAAGCATCCCTCAATTGTCTGGTCAACTAAACTGAATTTTGCAAATTCGGTCATCCCACCCTTCCAGGTTGCACCCACCGGGTGAATTAAAGTTTAAAAGTTAAGCCCAATTGTTCCTATCCCCACTTCTTTGAAACAGATCGCCGGGGAGGAAATACAACTACAGCATAGTTTTATATTGGCTTTGCAAAACCGAAAAAACTACAAACAACAAGTGTCCGTATGAACACTGTTAGATGGGTACAGCCAACCCGCCGGGAATCAGAAGGAGCCTGAAACAGGCACCCCAGAGACGCAGACCTGGGGAGCCACAGACACCCACTCGCCGGGGAAACAAGCCTGTTTTAAACCACGCGTGGCCAAAACTTGGCAACCAGCCGGGGTTATCAAGGTGAAACCGAGAAAAACCCGCCGGAAAAAACCCACCCCGTCCAGATACCATCTGAACGCAACACCGGACCGAGGCGTAGCTAAAACACAACTAACGCCGGGCCCAACATAGTCCGTGGAATTAGCCAAAACACAACTAACCCAGGACACATAAATAGTCCGTGGAATTAGCCAATACACAACTAAACCAGGATACACATGACACAGTAGTACATATTTAGAAAATAAATCAATAACACTTGTATATGTGAAAAAGCTACGAGAGGCTGGCTAGGCCTAGGCAGACGGATAACAGTAACAAGTCGCACTGAATTATATCACAACAGGAACCACCGCCAACACACCACTGTAGCAAACACTTCCGGCCAAGGGAAGAACTGACTCTGGACCCAGAAAAAACTTCACTAAGTGAAGAAAAATACGCTGGGAACGACAGCAAAAATACGCTACCTCATCAGAAAGATAAAAGGAAGCAATAACGTGTAATGAAAGCCGCCTGCATCACAAAGCTAGCTAACTGTGAAAAAGTTCACCTGTCCACAACAGGACCACGAGGGTACATCCGAAATAGATGCCCCAAACATACGACCCAAAATACACTGCACTGCGGGCAACCAGCCCAGGACACTCCTGCTACGCATATCCTAACCTTACTCGATACATCCCGGAGTAAACAAATGAGAAAAAACTCACTAGGGATGCAACAAATGCGGAACCCGCGGAGCGTGGGGAGACAGGTCCGGGCAGGCTGAGCGCAGAGCAGAGAAGGAAGAATGACGCCTGCAGTAGCGTCTGGTCAAAGATCCACACAAGTACATCCACGATATGATGGAAAGCTTATTAGATAGTTATTCTTATTTTCTTTTTGTTTTTATTTTTTACGAAGTTTTTTCGTAGTGAGAACCCAATTCATAATGACTGAAGCCATGAGTGAGGTCGCGTGCGCTCATGATGAAGGCTCCTCAGTTTTTAAATGCTCTGCGCGGTAGATTCAAACTACGGCGGATTAGTGTTTGAAGAGGATGCCTTATGTAATAGGCATGTTCGTCAATGATGGAGGGGCCACTAATAAATACCCGACCGGGAGCGATACCGGGTCCGGGCACCACATTTTCAATTGCTGGTACCACAACTGCGCCGGCCACAGGGGCGCGATTAGCGAGACTAAGCCTCGATAATCTCGTAGTTTGTTTACTACGTGGCACATTAGTGACGCATCTGGCGGTGGAAACAGATAGATGGAGCTCCATCTGTTCCAGTCTGTCACTAGGGCGTCTGGCCCCCCTGCCGGCGTTTTCGCCCGGCGGGTGAGGTATAGAGGGAGTTTGTGAGTCTCCTCGGACGCAAAAAGATCCACTTGTGGATGGGAGAGCTCTGCAATCATTAGGTTGAAAATGTGTTGCTTGAGCTCCCATTCTACTGTCGTGCTCTGTCTCCGGGACAGAGCGTCTGCCCAGACGTTCGCTACGCCTGGGAGATAAGATGCGTGAAGATAAATATCGAGACTGTTGGCTAGAGCAAAAATCTCTTCCGACACGTTTAGCAACTTCCTTGACCTCGTTGACCCTTGTTTCTGAATACAGTGGACTGCATTCAGATTGTCCATTCTGAAGGCCACCGACTTGCCCCGTAACGCCGGGCCGTGAGCCTGAAGAAAATACAAGGGGACTATTAATTCTTTGACATTGATGTGAGAGATTTCTAAGTGGGACCAAAGCCCCTGACCCTGGTGCCCCTGATTTGACTGAAATCCCCACCCTATTGTGCCTGACGCATCCGTGTCTACCCATACCGTTGGTGGAGGAGAGGTCCATGACATTATTGAGTGCAATGTTTCCCTCGTCGCCCAGACCGCTAGTAAGGTGTGGATTAATTTCGGGATGGGCCATAATTTTCCCGCCGGTAATAGCGGGAAATATTTGTTGCCTTCCAATATTAATCGTTTTACTTTCAACCGGCCCAACTTGACAGTTAGTTGAATCCAGTTGAGAGAGCCGACCAGAGACTCCCAGACCCTTCGCGTCGTAGTCAGACTGTGAAGAAACCTGAACAGTTTCCTGCGAAACCTGTTGCGATTGTCCACACTCTGACCCAGAGTGAGAGCGGCGGTGTCCCAGACCAGCCCTATCCACTGAATTACTCTTGAGGGAACAAGGTTTGACTTTACCAGATTTACCTTGAAGCCTAGAGTTTTGACATGATTTAAAATTATATTGACATGTTTTATGCATAATTGTTGTGTCTCTGCCACCACCAGCCAGTCGTCTAGATACCACAACACTCTGATCCCTGTTTTAACAATGGCATCAGGGCTTGCCGGACTAGTTTTGTGAATAATCGAGGTGCTAGGTTCAAGCCGAACGGCATCCTCTGAAAAACAAAATTTTGGTGCCTGATCCGTAAGGCCAAAAACCTTTGAAATCTTTTGTTGACCGATACGTGCCAATAGGCGTCTGTCAGGTCTAGTGAACACATCCAGCCTCCCGGCGGAAGTGTTAGCCTGATTTGGTGTACTGTTAACATTCTGAAAGATTCGTTGTGAATGTGAAGATTCAGATAAGACAGGTCTACGACCGGCCTCATCTGAACACTGTCCCTTTTGGGAACCAAAAATAGTTTGGACGTGAATACAGGGTAATTTGGAGGGACCGGGATGATGACATTCTTGGCAATCATTTCCTGGGCTAGTGACTCCACCTCTAAAGAAACAAAATTCGCCGTTGTCGGCTGACGTAAGCGAGGTCGCCGGAGCCACTGCCAAGTGATGCCTTTGCGTGCCACCATCCGTGCCCAAGTGTTTAACGGCCATGCTTGGTGACACGTTCGGAACGACCCAGTTAGCAGACAAGGGTTCGCCGGCTGTACTACCCTCGGTTCCTCCGGCCTTAAGGTTGGCACCGGGAGTGAGAGAGACTTTAGTTTTTTGATGGTGGGGTTGGTGGTGCTGGACGCTTTGCCGGCTGGCTGGTGTTGGCCGAAGACTGGCTCTGACCTGGCTTATTCTGGCCGCGTCCTCTCTGTCCTGAAAACCTACTCTGTCTATGCCTGTACTGACCCTGGGGGGAGTGGGAGGACTTAGGCGGAAGAAAAGGTTTAGATCCCCCTGGCTGAGCTTTAGTAGTAGGCCTGGGTTTGGGGAAGTTAAATGCAGGTTTCTTAGAAGGGGTGGGACTGTGCTTAACGGCCTGTGCCATATTGAACACCGTTCGCCACACTTCAGGGGACATTAAAGAGGGAGTAAGCACTGGTGACATCACCACCTGATTAGCAATGCGATCAGGTAGCTTGCGAACTAACGACATCCTAAGATCTTGTCGTGCTCGTACCGCCTCAAGCAAGGCGGTGCGTATGTCACCTAAGGATTGGATTGACGACTGAAGAATCAGTCGCCGGGATAACTCAACCGATCTTCGAGCATCCGCATCTGCGATTGCCTGAGTGGACCGTAGTAAAGACTTAGCCACCTGCTGAGATACTATGTACTGTGAGAACAGGCGAAAAGCTTTTCCCCGTAGCCTAAATTCTCTGTCTAGGTGAGTAGGGGTAGGGGTAGTGAACGGGTCCTTCAGCTCACAAAGATTAGTCTTAGGGGCAGCTAGAAATGAAAACAAAGCTGACGGGACTCCGCCGGCAGAACCCACCGGCATGGGGAACCATGAATGTGTATCTTGAGGGATCTGGTGGGAAGATTTAGAAGTGAAAGTGGTTGCAAAGTTTTGAGCCTCTACCTCCCAATCTACCCAAGGTCCTGGTCCCAACTGTCCCACCTTCAAAACTGGATTAGCTGCGTCGTCTGTGACGGTCTGTAAATCTAGTTCAGGAGTGAGAGCAGACAGAGTCTTAATATCATTAAACACATCCAGCTTAGACCAGTCTGAAAATAGTTTTGAAGCTGAGGCAGGGGGTAAAGCAGGCTTAGAAGCATACACAAAATAATCCTGGTGATAATAACTAGGTATAGCCTTGATGTTTACGTCCAGAACATTACCCAAAGTATCCATGGCCCTTAATTTCTTTGACTTATTGCCCTGGATGACCCACTCACGCGGTACCGGGAGTTCCCCTGACAAGGTAGGTTGGGCAAGCTCTGGTTTAGAGGGGTTCAAAAGAACCCATGACTCGTCTGGCCCATAAAGTAGGGGCATAGCTACCTTTCTAAGAGGTGCTTTGTCTAGAGGGGGTGGATTGACATCCGTTATGACCCTGACATTTGAAGTGGTCAATGCCGCCGTAGCAGGCCTAGTGATCCCTGAAGGTAACAGAGTAGGAGGGTTAGGGATCTTAGATAAATCAATTGAAGTCATCAGAGGCCGTACCGTAGAACTTGTCGTGGGAGCCCCCAAGTCCATTGTGGGGTTTTCCTGTTGTTGACCAAAAAATTTAGATAAAGCATGAGTAAGCAGCCCATTAATTTCTTGTGCCGTAACAAACTGGTTTGATGAAGAACTTACAGGTGAATCATTAGTATCCTGTGCGGCGTCCAAGCCTGAGCCTGACTCTTGTCCTTCCATCTCCGAAATTATTGAAACTTCGTCTTTGTCCTCTTGATCCTCCTGAGAAGACCCCGCCGAGGCAGGGGTACCTTGTTGCCAAGATAAGTCTGGGATAGAGGATGGGATCGCCGCGTCCCTGTGGACCTCGGCTACTGTGTGACTCGTTTGAGTCGGACGTGGGTGGTCAGACCCTGGTTGAGCAAACTGCCAAACACCGAGGCCCTGGCCTACGCTCTCTTGAGAGTCTGAAACATTCTCAATTACTGAACCCCCTGAACTTTCCATTTCCAGGGTTAAAATATTAATTGGCAAATCCTCTTTTGGGACAGACGCTGCACTGGACTCTGAGGCCGTAACACAAACTCTGTCTGGTGTAGAGGTACGATGAGATGCACTAGAAGTTGGTGAATGTCGAGAGGACTTCCGTTTATGTGAATCCTTTTTGGAGGATTTATGGCTACGGTGTGACCGCGAACTACTCTTAGATCTGGAGGATTCCTCGCCGTGACCACTGGTGGAACCTTCCGTCCTACTCTTCTTACTCGCCGGTGAAGAGGCACGACTAGATGACTGGTGTCTGAGAGGTGACCTTGACCGAGATCTCGCCCGAGACGAGGAGGCGGATGCCGGGGGTGTAGGCTCTCTCTTGGGCGTTTAGGTGTAGCAGCAGAAGATACAGAACCCTGACCAGTCTCCGCCGGCTTAATACTCGTGACTCTAGAGGAACGTTTAGGGGGAGGGTGTTCTGAGAGCAATCTATCCCAAAGTGGGATGTTGTCACATTGAAGTGATTTATGCACAACAATGGTAGTGTAGGCCGACATCTGTTGCCTGACTTCTCTCAACGCTACCGCCGCGGTCTTATCATTCTCACAAAGGACCTTTACAGCTAATTGGGAGCAAAAAGAACAATTACGCATAACCCAGAGACCCCTTGAACGGTCTAGACATTTAACACACCTTATGCAAAGGGTATGCGCAAAAATAGGGATACCAGCACAAGTAGGGGTAGTGCACAGGGCAAAAACTGGGGCCACGGTAGCCATGACAGAGACTGGTGGGTGAAAACTACCGCCGGGTCTGTATTGGTCCGCCGGAGCTCAGCTCTGGAAAAAAAAAAAATTCCAGGAATTAATGCTCATAAGGTTAACCCAACATGTTCGCACACAAGTGTTAATAACCCGCCGGGTAACGAGATGTAATGACACAACGAACACAGCTCGCTACACGGCGGGGTGTAAAAAATCTAAACAAATCTTTTGCTAAAGAAAGTGAAGAATACCCTCTGATATAATATAACTGTCCAGCATGGCGCTTATAGTCTCTTGGAGGTGGTGACTGTCTCAAGATTCAATTTTGTAACAAAGCAGCCCCCCATAAAGACGCCGGCCCTTGAAATATTTTAGTAGAATAGCACAGGGCAGGATGATACGAGATCTGATGTCTAACGAATTGTCACAAAAGATCGCCGTAAGTTAGAAGGCGGCGATACCTATTTGTATCACTAAATTAAGTGGTTAAATCGAAATCGAATTTTGTAAATTCCTTAGTTCCTCCACCTAGGAGCACCCGTCGGGTGTGAGAATCGATATTTAACCTAATTGAACCTTCAATCGCCGTAAGTGTAAAGGCGGCGATACACATAGTATCACTAAAAATGGATTGGTTAACTAACTGAAAGACATAAGTCGTTCATCCCACCCTACCCAGGTGCACCCGCCGGGTGAGATGTCCAAACGTTAACCCCATAAGTTCCTGTCCCCACTTCTTTGTAAAAGATCGCCGGGGAGGAAAGCCTAAAACAACAGCTAGGTTTTTCATGTGGTTTTTGTAAAACCGAGTAGAAAAACTACATAACGTATGTCCGCATGAACAACGTTTTATAGATGGGTACAGCCATCCCGCCGGGAATCAAAGGAGGCCTGAAACCAGGCACCCACAGAGACGCAGTCCTGGAGAGCCACAGACACCCCAACGCCGGGGATACAAGCCAGTGTTAACAACCACGTGTGGCCCAACACGGCTCTTGGCCGGGGTTTTTTCATGGTGAAACCGAGAAAAAACCCGCCGGAAGGAAACCCACCCTGATCAGACACCATCTGAACAAACAAGAGACACGAGGAGAGCCACGCACGACTAACCCAAGGTCACACAATAATCCGTGGAATTAGCCAATACACAACTAAACCAGGAAACAATTATAGTCCGAGGAATTAGCCAATACACAACTAAAACCCGGATACACATGACACAGTAGGGCATATTTATAAATAATAAATAACACTAGTACATGTGGCAAAGCTACGAGCGGCTGGCTAGGCCTAGGCAGACGGCATAATAAAAGTTGAAATATACACAAACACTGGAAATATCACAACAGGAACCACCGCCAACACACCACCGTAGCAAAAACTTCCAACCCAGGGAAGACTGACTCGGGACCCAGAAAAAACTTCACTAAGTGAAGAAAAATACGCTGGGAACGTCAGAAAACAAAGCTTACCTCATCAGAAAGATAAAAGACAGCAATAATTAACGCGTAGTGAAAGCCGCCTGCATCACAAACTAACTCAACTGTGAAAAAGTTCACATGTCCACAACGTGACCACGAGGGTACATCCGAAATAGATGCCCCACACACACGACCCAAAATACACTGCACTGCGGGCAACCAGCCCAGGACACTCCTGCTACGCCTATCCTAACCTTACTCGATACATCCCGGAGTAAACAAATGAGAAAAAACTCACTAGGGACGCAACGAATGCGGAACCAGCGGAGCGTGGGGAGGCACGTCCGGGCAGGCTGAGCGCAGAGCAGAGAAGGAGGAATGACGCCTGAATCAGCGTCTGGTCCGAGATCCACACAAGTACATCCACGATATGATGGAAAGCTTATTAGATAGTTATTCTTATTTTCTTTTTGTTTTTATTTTTTACGAAGTTTTTTCGTAGTGAGAACCCAATTCATAATGACTGAAGCCATGAGTGAGGTCGCGTGCGCTCATGATGAAGGCTCCTCAGTTTTTAAATGCTCTGCGCGGTAGATTCAAAACTACGGCGGATTAGTGTTTGAAGAGGATGCCTTATGTAATAGGCATGTTCGTCAATGATGGAGGGGCCACTAATAAATATACCTCTATCCCTGTCCATGGCCTCCCTCACGACACTCTCCTTGTTCTTCATGACACCTACGACTGCACTCTCAAAACTTTTTTTGTCTTATTCATTTCCTCCTTTTGTTCTTTCACAATTTCCTCCAAATCCTTAACTTTCTGTTCACCTACCACCGTCCATGCAGTTGACTCCTTCACATCCTTGAATCGTCCTTCGTATTCCTTCAGCTGCTCCTTTAATGCCACATTCTCTGCTCCCAATTCCTCTACTCTTTTTAATACCATCTCTAGGTTCTTATTAGCTTCCGAAATAGGCCCACATTCGCTTCCTTCACTAAGCCTAGGCCTATTCCCTGCCCCACCCGACGCACCACATAGTTCGCACAATACCTTGATTTTCTCACCAATGTCCCCCTTCCATTTCTCCGTTTCACTCTTCCACTTTTCCAGATCCTTCACAACATTAATAATCTCTTCTACCTTCTTATCTGTACTCCTAAACCCACGAAACCGTTCTAACCTTTCTTCCGCCTCCGAAATTCCCGCCGTTCCATCCGCCATGTTTGTTTACAATCACTACATTCCAGCTGACCCTTGAGTAAATGTACTTCGTTACCTTTACACCACTGCTCCTCTCCCCTTTACCCTGCCTTCCAGTCATCAGGCGCACTTCCCTTCTTCCATGCTAGTTTACACATTTGCCATACCCATTCAATCACTATCTCACCACCATACCTCAGCATTTCCCCACACACTCCATTTATTTCTGATACTTTCACCACCTTCACTCTTTTCAAGGCTTCACACACTTCTGACCTCCTGATCCCCACCTCCTCCTCCACTACCTTCTCCCTCACATACATACATACAATGAGATAGGTACAGAGGAAATGCCGGAAGTAACATTTAACAGACCAGAGCTCATAGACAAAATGAGTAAGGTGGATCCAAACAAAGCCGCTGGACCGGACGGAGTATCAGGCTGGATTATTAAAGAAAATGCTATGGAACTGAGTATACCGTTATATGACATAATGACCAAATCATTGGACACAGGGATAGTACCTACAGAATGGAAAAGAGCAAACATTATTCCTATATTTAAGGGAGGAAGCAGAGATAAACCACTGAACTATAGACCTGTATCACTATTGAGCATCCTCATGAAGATTCTGGAAGGATTAATAAGGGACAAATGGGTGAACTACCTGGAATCCAAAAGATTAATTACTGACCGACAATTTGGATTCAGAGGTGGCAGATCATCTGTAAGCAACTTGTTGAGTTTTTACTCTAGAGTAATAGACACAGTGGACAAGAGGGAAGGATGGGTAGACTGTGCCTACCTAGACTTTAAAAAGGCATTTGACAAAGTTCCACACAAGAGATTGCTGTGGAAATTAAAACATGAGGGAAAAGTAGGAGACAAACTGCTGAAATGGATGGAGAGCTACCTTAGCGGAAGACAGATGAGAACAACAGTAAGGGGGAAATTGTCAAACTGGACTCAAATTACGAGTGGGGTACCACAAGGATCTGTTCTAGCCCCAATCATGTTTCTAATATTTGTAAATGACTTACCTGAGGGACTAACAAGCTACATGAGTATGTTTGCGGACGATGCGAAGCTGCTTAAAACGATCAGAACCCAGGAGGATTGCCTTGAGCTCCAAGCAGATTTGCAAAAGATCCATGAATGGAGCATCAAATGGAATATGGAGTTCAATGCAGGGAAATGTAAGACTCTAGAAATGGGTAAAAGCAAGTACAGACCTAGAAAAGATTATAAACTAGGAAACGAAGTGATTCCCAAAGCAGAAAAAGAAAAAGACTTGGGGATAGAATTTAGGGATAACATGTCTCCAGAAAGCCACGTAAATAAGATAGTGAGAGAATCACTAGCACTATTGGCAAATATCAGGATGTCTTTCAATTATCTTAATGAAAACACCATGAAACAAATAATAACGGCAATAATAAGACCCAGGATGGAATATGCATCTGTAGTGTGGTCCCCTCACTTGAAGAAACATATCCACAAAATTGAGAGGGTACAGAGAGCAGCTACGAGGATGATCCCAGGTTTGGAAAATTTGGAGTACCAAGAGAGGCTCGAGAGATTGAATCTACCTACACTGGAACAGAGAAGGAAACGAGGACAGCAAATTCAGATATATAAATGTGTTAGAGGTATTGACAAAATTGACCAAGAAAACTTCATAGAGAGGGATGGAGGTGAGAGGACAAGAGGTCACAGCTACAAACTAAAAGTGCTAAATAATAAATCTGATCTGAAAAGTAAAAGATTTCCTACCAACTCGATTAGTGGGTGGAACAAATTGCCAGCCGAAGTAGTGTCTGCACCATCAGTGCATAGTTTCAAAGCACGGTATGACAAACATATCTTAGGAGGCGGGAATTAACGAGCATGCTCACTCCCGCAAATACAACTAGTGTAAGTACAACTAGTGTAAGTACATACTGTATCTTTTTTAATTTGTGTGTGAACATACAAACAAGAAGTTTGTGCTGTGAATTTTTTAATGAATAAAAATAGTTCAAGTTATGATAGAGATCCGACGTACATGGGAAAGAAGCTTCTGACGTCATCCCAGATGGTGGCTGGGAAACAACGATCAGTATTTGGTGGCTTGGCAGGTGGTTTGTAATTATCTCTCGTAATTTTGCCAAGAAACACCAGGATTTCAAGCGAAATGTGAACCATGGGAATATTTCCATGTTGGCGCGAAACTCGAAACCACGAACTGTGATGTAGCGAAAGTTGGTGCAGTACTTTACTATAATATTACAGCTGATAGTCAAGTTGATTAACCCATCAGACCCGGCTATGTATTCCATACCGAAACCCGGGGGTTTTGG
Organism: Paralithodes platypus; assembly: GCA_032716605.1. Lineage (NCBI taxonomy): Eukaryota > Metazoa > Arthropoda > Malacostraca > Decapoda > Lithodidae > Paralithodes > Paralithodes platypus. The sequence goes on along the minus strand of CM064581.1, from coordinate 49,675,739 downwards.
CCGAAAAACATAGCTAGACCGTATCTTTGTTATTTTGACTGCTTCCGCATTCCCGCGCATCCCCAAGCGTAGATGTGTTTCGTACCTGTAGAATGGCGTTGAGTAGAGCTCTCTAAGTCTACTGGGTCAGTTGTGATGACGATTTCCGTGGAGATAACTTTGTGGCGATATCAGCCACTTTACACTACTTTTCACTACTTAACAATAACATACAGGTGCACACGAACAAGGACGCCTCTCCTTCTTGTGGTCAGAGATGCGTGGCGTCGGTCCAACCGGCTGTTGTTTACATGCGTCGGACATATGCCTCGCTCACCAAGCTTTTTTTTTTTTTTTTTTTTTTTTTAAAGAGACAATGAACGGAGGAAGGAAAAACACAGATAAAACAAAAAGGTCCATGTGCCTAAAGGCATCCTCCATTCATAAAATGTTTGTAACAACTGGATTTAAACATTTGTAGATTGTAAGTTTGTGGAAAGCAATTCGAGGAAAGTGAATTCCAAAGAGTAGTAGCTCTGGGGATAAATGAATTCTGATAAGCAGAAGTTCTGCATTGTGGAGGAGAAAGTGTAAATTCATGGGCGCTCTCAGCTGCCCTAGTTTTACGGGGAAAGATGTGGAGAGGCGGCACAATTGAAGCAAGTTCCTCGGAACAATTGCTGTGAAAATATCTGTAGAATAATGCAAGGGATGCAACGTTTCTTCGTATGGATAATGTAGGAAGGTCCTGTGTGATTGCAGGGTTATTGATTAATCTAATAGCTTTATTTTGAATTTTGTCCAACTGCCTCAATGCAACCACTCCACTTCCACCCCACAGAGGTGAACAGTAATCCATCTGAGAACGCACATGACTTTTATATATCACGGCCAACTGCTTGTCAGTGAAGAATTCTCGAACTCTGTACAGGAGTCCCAGTTTTTTAGAGGCATTCTTAGCAATGCTTCTAACATAATGTGTCCAGCTCAAGTTAGTAGTTAATGTTACACCGAGAATGTCAATACTAGGGGAAGTGGGAATATTTACATCATTAAAAAATATATGGGAGTCAGTGAGATTCTGTCGGTTAGAAAATTTAATGTACTTGGTTTTCTGTGCATTAAAGGAAACTAGATTCTTTTGTCCCCATCTATTCTAGAAAGGTCCTGGTTCAGAGAAATTGCAGTGTTTATTTTTGAATTTATAAGATCGGGTTGGGTGAAAGAATTGGTAAATGTGAAGGAACTGTGGAGTGTTGAGTCATCTGCGTAGGAATGTATTGGATTATGGGTGGTAGATATGAGATCATTGATATGAATGAGGAACAGAATTGGGGCCAAAACTGATCCCTGGGGAACACCAGCATTTATTGAGTGAAATTGAGAATAAAGGCCATCTACCATTACACGTATTTTTCTGTTATGAAGATAAGAAGAAATTAGTGGAACTAATGATGCAAGGCCGTAGTGTGACATCTTCGACAATAAGGATTGATGCCAGACTCTATCAAATGCCTTTGATATATCCAGTGCTATTGTATGTGTTTCACCATGTTGGTCTGTAGCTTGGTTGATTGATGCGTAAGAAGGCAAAGAATGTCTGCAGTTGATCGACATCGTCTAAAACCATATTGCCTATCACTGATTAAGTTATTATGCTCAAGATGCTTAATTATGTGATTATTTAATATAATTTCAAAGACTTTACCAAGAGTGGAAGTTATAGCTATTGGTCTGTAGTTTGATGGATCTGAAGAGGCACCTTTTTTAGGAACTGGATGGATGTTTGCTTCTTTCCAGGGTACTGGGAAGCATGAGGTATGAGTACACAGACGGAAAAATTTTGCCAATACAGGAGCGAGCACCAAGGAGCAATTCTTAAGTACTATTGGAGGAATTTCATCTGGACCAGGAGCCTTATCTACCGAGAGATTCTGCAAAATAGTTTTGACATGTCTGGTGTGGATCTTAAGTGAGGGAATTTCAGGCGAATTAAAATTAAGTACAGGGACATCTTGATTTATTTCATCTAAGGTTGAGTTGGTGGAGAAAATATCCGCAAGAAGGTTAGCTTTACCTCGTGGGTCACTTACAGGCTTTCAAGCTGCCGGAGCCTCAGAGCCCTTCCGGGTTCCGCGGGGGTGTTTTTTATGGATGCCTCAGAGCCCAACCCGGTCTGAGGGGTTAAGCATGATGATTACGTAGCCAATCTACCAACCTCAGCTCATTGGCTTTACTGGTACTGTAAAATAATCCATGAGCCATCTTCAAAATTTCACAAATCTGCACCATTTAAGCGTAACAATTTTACCTCTATCTTCAACAACTGGCTGCCAATTGATATAGATATTCATTTGCAAAGGTTATCACTGTAAACTAATATCTAATGATAATACAATAGGTGTTTTCTATTTCAAAAGCGCCAATTCTTCTCATGAGTGTATTAACAGCACTCAATCCAAATTCTCCTACAGAAAGCGATGGAGCTCCTGCAGCGCGACCTGAAGCACTTGAAGGGTCGGCGCGTGACCTTCCTGACAGGTGACCCCGGACCCCTGGCCCTGGCTGCTTGCCTCTTTAAGCTCACTGGACAGAAAGATAAAAGTGATAAGTACATCTCCGAGTAAGTCATGGAAGCTGGGGTACTATAGCCTATTAGTTATGACCAGTCTATAAAAGTCCTGACCCCACTCCACAAGCTTTCATATCTCAAGAATAAGTTCAGCAGTCGAACTGTTATTTCTACCATTTGGGAAGAGTCAACCAGTAAATTGGTGTAGACATTTACAGCCCATTTATTCCTGCCCTGCCTTAGATACTAGAGGCTAGAAGTCAGTTTCTAGATTTGTCATAATGAATAGAATATATTGTATGTTTACATTCCGTTTATACAAACATATTTACAGTATGTATGTATAAGTTTTGTATTACCTGATAGCAGCTCTGGTAGCAGGGTCTGGTAAATGTGTTTGGAACAGTGTGCGAAAAATGGAATCTGAAGGTAAATGTGGGGAAGAACAAGGTTATGGTCTTCGAAAGGGGTGAAGCCACAGAGTGTGAGGTGAAGTTGAACGGTCAGGCTGTGGAGATTGTCAGCTCATTTAAGTATCTGGGCAATGTGTTGAGTAAAGATGGAACTATGGATGAAGAAGTGCGGGAGAGGGTGCAACAGGGGAAGAGGGTTGTAGGAACGCTGAAAGCAGTAACAAGGAATAGGGTGGTCGGTATGGAAGTGAAGAAGTCCTTGCATGACAGTGTGGTAATCCCGACACTGACTTACGGAAGCGAAGCATGGATGTTTGAGAAGAGACTCAGACCAAGAGTGAGATGGGTGGAAATGAGTTACTTGAGAAGTGCATGCTGAGTTACATGGAGGGATAGACAGACGAATGAGGAAGTAAGGAGGTAGTGGAAGGAAGTGGTAAGGAAGTAGTAAGGAGGAAGTGGAGGTAGATGTGCTGGAAAGTATGAAAAGGAACACCTTGAGATGGTTCGGCCATATGGAACGTATGGGAAGCGACAGAATGACTAAGAAGGTGTACGAGAGCGAGGTGGAAGGACAGAGGGAGAGGTAGACCGAAAGAGAGGTGGAAGGATGGAGTGAGGAAGTATATGGATGAAGGCGGTGCTGGTTGGGAGGAGGGGCGTCGACTGACTGGGGACAGAGGTGCATGGGGCGGTTCGTTCGTGGCCACCCCTTCGGGGATCACGGCGTCAGGCAATAGATAGATAGATAGATGCAAAGAAGAGCTTGTATTCTTGGTCTGTCTATCCCTCCATGTAACTGCACGCACTTCTTAAGTAATTCATTTCCACTGCTCTCACTCTTGGTCTGAGTCTCTCAACCAACGTCTATGCTTCGCTTCCGTAAGTCAGTGTTGGGATTACCACACTGTCATGCAAGGACTTCTTCACTTCCATACTGACCACCCTATTTCTTGTTACTGCTTTCAGCATTCCTACAACCCTCTTCCCCTGTTGTACCCTCTCCCGCACTTCTTCATCCATAGTCCCATCTTTACTCAACACACTGCCCAGATACTTAAAAGAGTTGACGATCTCCATAGCCTGACCGTTCAGCTTCACCTCACACTCTGTGACTTCACCCCTTTCGAAGACCATAACCTTGCTCTTCCCCGCATTTACCTTCAAATTCCGTTTTTTGCACACTGTTCTAAACTCATTTACCAGACCCTGCAACTCCCATTCATTATCACTCATCAGAACTGTATCATCCGCAAACAGCAGTATAGGTAGCTTCCACTCAATTCCCTCCCTTTTCAGCGATACACCAACATCCACTGCTCTTGATAGTATTTCTTTCATGACTCCATCCATATATACAGTAAACAACCACGGGGACATCACACACCCCTGTTTCAAACCAACATTCAGGTCAAAGAACTCGCTCTTCTCACTCTCCACACATACTGCCGCCTTTGCACCCTCATACATGTAATGCTCTTTACTGCTTTCAGCAACTTGCCATCTACTCCGTATATTCTAAGTACTTTCCACAAACCTTCTCTATCCACTCTGTCATAGGCCTTCTCCAAGTCCATAAAGGCAACATACACCTTTTGTTTCTTCTCCACAACACAATTCAGGGTAAACATCTGATCTACACATCCTCTTCCCTTCCTAAAACCTCCCTGCTCGTCGCCTATCCATTTTTCCGTTCTCACTCTCACTCTCTCAATCACTACCCTACTGTATACCTTCCCTACTACTCTTAGAAGACATATTCCTCGGTGGTTACCACACACTCCTCTTTCCCCTTTGCCCTTATATAGGGGGACTATTATGCCAGTCTTCCAGTCATCGGGTGCACTCCCCTTCTCCCATGCTAGCTTGCACATTTTCCATACCCATTCGATCACTATCTCACCACCATACCTCAACATTTCCCCACACACTCCATCTGTTCCTGGTGCTTTCCCCAACTTCACTCTTTTCATGGCTTCCCACACTTCTGACCTGCTGATCCCCAGCTCCTCCACTACTTCTCTTCTTCTCCCTCCCATACCATATCCAGCTATGTTTGCTGGCTCTTCATTCCTTACATTTAGCAACTCATTGAAGTACTCCCTCCATCTTTCGACTCTTTCTTGCTTCTCGGCTAGCATTCTCCCATTCTTATCTTTCACACCCTTACTGTTTCCCTTGCTACCTTCCCTAACTTTCTTGACTTCTTTCCAGAACAGTTTCTTACTCTCCCTCCATTTTACACTCAGATTCCTTCCAAATTCCTCATCTACTCTTCTCTTACTTTCCTTCACTACTCTCTTCACCACCCTCTTACTCTTCACTATCAATTAGTACCAACAATAAAACTCCACTTTACCATGTTTATAATATTTGCCACAAGTCTGTGAGGCTTTACAATGGTAACCACCTATTGGTTGGTACTACCAAGAGGAATGTTGCCATTTCATATACGGTAGTAACCTAGGATTTTTTTTTTACTTCTATTAACCCTCTGTTCCCGGAAGGGCTCTTGAACGCCCATAAAAAAGCATACACGAGCTACCCGGAAGGGCTCTTAAACACCCATGACGTCAAAGCCTGTGAGCTTGGTGTGCGAGGCGTCGGTCCGACGCATGTAAACAACAGCCGGCAGGACCGACGCTCCGCATCTCCGGCCACAAGAAGGAGAGCGTCGCTTGTTCGTGTGTGCCTGTATGTTGTTGTTAAGTATCGAAAAGTGGTGTAAAGTGGCTGTTTTGGCCATAAAGTTATCTCCAATGAAATCATCATCACAGCTCAACCAGTTGACTTAGAGAGCTCTACTTAATGCCATTCTACAGGTAAATAACACAGCTACGCTTGGGGATGCGCGGGAATGCGGGAAGCAGTCTGATTAACGAATATACGGTAGCCTAGCCTAGACGTTTTTCGGCCAAAACACCCGGTTTTCGAGGAATATATATATAATACATAGCCGGGGCTGGAGGGTTAATGTTGAATTTGAAAGTAAAGCTACAGTACTAAGAAATGTGTTTATTCTCTTTTGCATTTTCTTATTTTTATGTATGTATGTACAGTATATACAGTACAGCTCGGTTCCGTATAAAGCGAGTTCAAGCAGTGCGAATTTTGATTAGTGCGAGCAATGAAAATATTAAACACAAAATTATCAACCAATGCGAATGCGATCTTTTATTGCCAGTCGGGTGGCAATATGGGTTAAATCCTGGGAGTTTTCTATTAGTGCGGCCAAAATTTGTACAGTGCGATAAATTTCCTGCCTGACTCGTGGTATCACTGGTGTTTGAGCAGCTTGGGCATGGAGGGAGGCTGGTCAGTCAGAAATGTTTTACAGTAAAAGTCCGATAATCCGACGACCAATAAATGGAATCTCCCAATAGTCCGAATTTTTAAAAATGAGGCCAAATCCGAATTCACCCGATAGTCCGAATTTCAAAAAGTCCCGAAGTCCCCTTTTTGATGCATTAGTCTACCCAAAACCCACCCAAATAACACATAATGGTACACACACATATCTAATGTTCATGAAATTACTTTAGTTGTTTACCATTATGTGTCATATTGGATGTATAGCATTATATTGTGCATATGCATAGCCTATATTTTGTTCAGGTTTTCGTCAGGCCATTAACCCGGGAACTGCGGGGAGACTCTTAAGAGTTCCCCCGGCGGACTGCGGGAAGACTCTTAAGAGTAAGGGAAAAAAAAAATCCATTTAAAACACCCAAAAAATTTTGTTTTGTTTTTTGTTTTTATTTATTTTTTGCCCCTAGGCCAATGCCAAATATCACTCCTACACCTCCCCTCCTTCCCCACTTTCCTCCCCTCCTTCAGTTATCACCTATTTTCCCTGTTATTCCCTTATTCTGTGGTTTATTTTCGTGCTAACATTAGCGAGTTGGTAGCAGGGCGTTGTCATCACTGTTACCAAGTGTGGGAAAGAGCGAGAGAGAGACTATTGCGGAACAGTGTCTCTCCAGACAAGGGGAGGGGTGGAGGGCAGGGAGGTTGCCTCAGCCATACATTATGTAACTCCCGGCCTGTATCGCCGATTTTGACCATCCAAACACTGTTTCCACTTGTTTTATTGTTGTAACAGGTTAATACCTTTATAATCAACCTATAATAGGCACATATGGATAAGTATTAATGCTATTTATGGTAAAATAACGATGTTAGTGATGGAAACAGCTCAAATACGTCAGCACAGGAGTGTGGTGTCTCATACCCCCATGCACACTTCTTAGGTTAATACACAGGTTCATAGGGGTAAATTCCAATAATCCGAAAAATCCGGTAATCGGAACGAGGCCCGGTCCCCTGCTATTCGGATTACAGGACTTTTACTGTACCTCATACTGTGTGACGCTATCTCGCATTCTCGGGTTTGTGATCATATCCAGTGTACAATTTAAGGCAAGGAAAGGTCTAATTTACCATTGATATACTATGTTTATCATTAACATTTGTTCTTGGTTTGTTTGTGTCAGTATAAATAACGATATAAGGAAAGATATGTGTGCTATATGGATGACCGATCGACCAATTAGGTGTTTTCCCCATAGTGCGAATTCACATAGTGAGACGCACTGTATCGACCAATTTCTCGCACTATGCGGGACCGAGCTGCATATACTTAAGCACATACCCCATAGCTGGGGGGGGGCCGACTCGAGACAGAGCCCAAACAGGGGCACTAAGAAAAATATTGATTTTAATTTTAATTTTCTTGTTTTTATGTATGTACAGTCCATCCTCCAAATTTGCGAGTTTGAAAAATGCGATCCTTCAAATTTGCGAGGGCGGGTAAAAATTGGAAAACATATAATATTCCACATTTGCGAGGTTGATTTCACATGTGCGAACCAAGCCCGTAGAATTATAAGGGAAATCCGCCATCTCCTCTAAATTTGCGACCCCCTATTTCAAATTTGCGAGGAAAAAGCGCGGGCAAGCAGCGCAGTAGGAACTGTCAGATGACGTCAGGCAGGATCTCTGATGACGTATAGGCATCCTATTGGGCATAGGAGGCTTCTCGGCATCCTATTGATCGGAGGGTGTGTGGGAGAGCATTATTTTCCCGCCGCCTCTTTGAATTGTGAGTGAGCTTACCTACGGCTACGATTAAGGCTAAATTCCCTTACCATTCACCATGCCACGACCTAAAAAAAAACTGTCTACTCAAGTGAAACTCGACATTATAGCCAGGAAGGAGAAGGGTCAAGGATTTTCGGCTATAGGGAGAGCTTTGGGCATGGGAGAGTCGATTGTACGTAATGTGTGGGGCAAGAGGGAGGCTATTAAGAAGTCCGTGCAGTGTTATTGGGCATCTAATATTGTGGGCCGCAGCCAAACAACTCGCCCCGAGCTTATTGTGATGGAACATTACCTTGCCCAGTTTATTGCGAATAAGCAAAAGGTTTCTGTGCCTGTGGATGGAAAATACGTAAAGGAAAAAGCCAAGCACTTTTATAAAACTGCTTGCAAAAAGGTGGGGGTACCTGTTGGTTCATTCCAGGCATCAAATGGGTGGTTGACAAATTTTTTCAAACGAAAAGAGTTCAAAAACATTAAGTTCACAGGTGAACGTGCTTCTGCCGATGAGCTAGCCGCAAAAGAATACCCTGCAGTGTTGAAGGATATTATTGAAGAAGGTGGTTACAGCCGAAACCAAATCTACAACCTTGATGAAATGGCATTGCAATACAAAACAATGCCAAAATCTACTTATATTAGCAAGCATTGCAAGCAGGCCCGTGGCAGAAAAGTTGACAAGGTGCGCTTTACATTGATGCTCACCTGTAATTTGAGTGGCACCCACAAAATGAGTCCTGTTGTCGTGCACACTGCTGCACACCCTCGCTGTTACAAAAATATTCGTAACATGGACGACTCCGGTGTGTACTGGTACAAGACAGCCAATGGTTGGATGACAAGTGGTATCATGGCTGACTGGATGCTTGATCATATGATTCCTGATGCCAAGGCCCAGGTGGAAATTCATGGCGAAGAATTTAAGATGTTATTACTGATGGATAATGCCCCGTCACACCCAGACTACCTTCAACTCCTCGATCCTGATGTGCAGGTGGTGTTTTTACCACCGAAAACTACTTCATTGATCCAGCCTCTTGATCAAGAGATCATCTCTACACTTAAATTTATTTACCAAACTAAAGTCTATGATTATATTAAAGATAAGACCGAATCAAATGAAGAAATCGTGGCTATGATGAACGACCCATACCTGGCCGAAATGGATGTGGGCCAAGAAATCCAGGAGGATCAGCAAGAAACAGAAATGCCAGCCCTGACAACACCCGAAATGACAGTGACACAGTTTTGGAAAGCTTTCACCATTAAGCATGCCGTCGACTACGTTTTGGAGTCCTGGTCAGAAATAACGGATGCAACCATAAACCATGCTTAGTATGAATTGACTCCTCACCTGTGTATTGCCAAAGCAACCAATATTGCAGTGCAACACAAAGAAACAGCAGCAGAGGCTACACTACAAGCAGCTAGGGGGATTGCTGGCTTTCAGGATGTGATATTAGAAGAAATTAGAGAGGTGCTCAAGGGGGGAGTCGAGCAGAATGCGGATGAAGCCATACAGGTGATTAATGAAGAGGACAGGGCACACCTGGACTGCGCCAGTTCGTCCCAGCAGCCACCACAGCCACAGCCAGCCCCCGCAATGGATCGCTTGCCAATTCGGAATGTCAGCCGGATTTTAGCAGCTATGGACACCTTCAAGGATGAGATAAGAACCCATGAAAACTGTTTTCTCCGTACATCAGAAGTGGTAGCCCTTGTTGAAAAAGCCAGCCGATATTGCGTCGACAGGCAGAATGAAGAGATGAACCGGAGTCATCAGACCCTAATCACCAAGTTCTGTACTGTACGGCAACAACAGCAAGAGGAGCAACAGCAGCAAGAGGATCAGCAACAGCAAGAGGGACAGCAACAGGGACAGCAACAGAATGACGACGACTTCGATGGATTTGTGAGGGATGCTATGCAGCAAGAAGAAAATGACAAGCGAATCCGGGTGATAGGCGAGGCGGCTGAGGAGGATGAGCCCGGTGGGGGAGAGAGAGGCGGTGAGGCCCAGTAGGGGTGCCTCGCCTTGCCTCGGAACCTAAACTTCAAGCTAATTGTGCCAACAAACACTTTATTAAAGGTATCTAATACATCCTTTTAATGTTTTCTTATCATTTACAACTATTTTTAATATGTTATATGTATAAATGTGTCCCACAACCAATATAAATGTACTGTACTAATTAATACGGAAATTCGGCGGGTGCCGCCCATAAGTATTGATTCCCATAAGCTACGTTATTTTAAATTTGCGAGGTCGCATGTCGCCCATATTCTCGCAAATTTGGAGGATGGACTGTATGTATGTACAGTATATACCGGTACTTAGGCACATACCCCATAGCTGGGGGTGGCCGACTCGAGACGAAGCCCATACAGGGGCAAAACAAAATTGCATACTGTACATATACAGTAGGTCGTCCAGAAGACCCAGACCCTGGAAAGAATGGTAGAGATTTGTTGTTGTTGTGGTTGTTCCCTAAGCTGCCTGGCCAAACAGCCCCAAGGCCCCGAGCAATTCCAAGGCCATAACTGAGCGCCCCCATAGAGCCCTCCCTGCCGACAACAATAAAGCCTGGGTGACCGAAGCCATTCCATGGCGGGGAGCTGAGGAGGGTGCGGAAACGCCCGGGAAACCAAAGCCCCACCCAGGGCCCTGTGCCCCTCAGCAATTATGAAGAGAAAGTTGAGGGGTAAGGGAAAAATATGACGCTTTGGCTTCCAATCTTGGTAGATTGGGAGATCAATCCACGGAAGAGACGCCGTCACTTGAGATCTAGAAAATATATAAGTTAAAGGAACAGTCAGAGTAAGCTATGAGTATGGCAGAGATCGCTCAGCTCTCACTCTGATAGACCAGCCCATCACCACATGACTAGAACCCAATCCTCTCAGCATCAGCTAGGAAAGGCCCTAGAAAGCCGCCTTTGGCGGGGGGATAGCTCCCCTATTTCAACCCCTTTCGGGGTTGGGCACCCGCCAGATTGTGTTGTTGTTGTTGTTGTTGTTCCGGTTGTTCCCTAAGCTGCCTGGCCGAACAGCCCCGAGTCCCTGAGGAAGGCCATGGCCACGATCGGGCTATCCCACAGAGCTCTCATTGAGTATAGATTGTGTTGTTGGCGTAAGTGGTTGTGTGAAATGCAGTCTTCTATGATGTGTTTAATGGTATGGGGTGCTGTGTTACATCCCGGGCAGGTGTCGACAACGGAGTCATCCAGTCTCTTCTGATAGCTCAGGAGAGCTGGATGGTGTCCGCATCTCATCCAGGCCAGGTGGACTCTGTCCTCGCGAGGAAGGGAGGATTCGGAAGGATGGATTTCGGGAGGTCGTGCTTGCAGCTGCGTGTTGTCTGTGAGTGAGTGGATGGATCGGCGAGAGATATGAGTATGGATGTGCTTCTGGAAGTTGGTTCGGGGTGGGCAGGGAGGGAGAGAGGACAGTAATTGTGTGTGATACCGTGTGCTGGGTGTTGTTTTGATATTTCTTGGTGTCTGTGGGTGTGTTGCCATGTAGTTTAGTGGGTGGTCCTGGTTCGTGGAGGCTGCTGCCAAGAATTGAGTGCCTCTCATGTCCAGATGGTCTTTGACTTTGAGGATTTTGGTTACCTTGATGTAGGTGATCTGTGGGTGCAGTAGCTGTGCAGCCTGTAATGATCTTCAGGGCTTTGTTTTGAATAGTCTGTAAGGTCTTATGATGTGTTTCAGCTAGGTTAGAAGCCCAGGCTGGGCTTGCGTATTCCATCACTGATCTTATGTATTGTTTATATACTGTGGTGGTGGTTTCTTTGTTGTGTCCAAATTTTGTGTGAGCAAGTGACCTGAGGGCATTAAATTTATTAGTGGCCCCTCCATCATTGACGAACATGCCTATTACATAAGGCATCCTCTTCAAACACTAATCCGCCGTAGTTTTGAATCTACCGCGCAGAGCATTTAAAAACTGAGGAGCCTTCATCATGAGCGCACGCGACCTCACTCATGGCTTCAGTCATTATGAATTGGGTTCTCACTACGAAAAAACTTCGTAAAAAATAAAAACAAAAAGAAAATAAGAATAACTATCTAATAAGCTTTCCATCATATCGTGGATGTACTTGTGTGGATCTCTGACCAGACGCTGATTCAGGCGTCATTCCTCCTTCTCTGCTCTGCGCTCAGCCTGCCCGGACGTGCCTCCCCACGCTCCGCTAGTTCCGCATTCGTTGCGTCCCTAGTGAGTTTTTTCTCATTTGTTTACTCCAGGATGTATCGAGTAAGGTTAGGATAGGCATAGCAGGAGTGTCCTGGGCTGGTTGCCCGCAGTGCAGTGTATTTTGGGTCGTGTGTATGGGGCATCTATTTCGGATGTACCCTCGTGGTCCCGTTGTGGACATGTGAACTTTTTCACAGTTGAGTTAGTTTGTGATGCAGGCGGCTTTCACTACGCGTTAATTATTGCTGCCTTTTATCTTTCTGATGAGGTAAGCTTTGTTTTCTGACGTTCCCAGCGTATTTTTCTTCACTTAGTGAAGTTTTTTCTGGGTCCCGAGTCAGTCTTCCCTGGGTTGGAAGTTTTTTGCTACGGTGGTGTGTTGGCGGTGGTTCCTGTTGTGATATTTCCAGTGTTTGTGTATATTTCAACTTTTATTATGCCGTCTACCTAGGCCTAGCCAGCCGCTCGTAGCTTTGCCACATGTACTAGTGTTATTGTTTATTATTTATAAATATGCCCTACTGTGTCATGTGTATCCGGGTTTTAGTTGTGTATTGGCTAATTCCTCGGACTATAATTGTTTCCTGGTTTAGTTGTGTATTGGCTAATTCCACGGATTATTGTGTGACCTTGGGTTAGTCGTGCGTGGCTCTCCTCGTGTCTCTTTTTTGTTCAGATGGTGTCTGATCAGGGTGGGTTTCCTTCCGGCGGGTTTTTTCTCGGTTTCACCATGAAAAAATCCCAGCCGAGAGCCGTGTTGGGCCACACGTGGTTGTTAACACTGGCTTGTATCCCCGGCGTTGGGGTGTCTGTGGCTCTCCAGGACTGCGTCTCTGTGGGTGCCTGGTTTCAGGCCTCCTTTGATTCCCGGCGGGATGGCTGTACCCATCTATAAAATGTTGTTCATGCGGACATACGTTATGTAGTTTTTCTACCCGGTTTTACAAAAAACCACATGAAAAACCTAGCTGTTGTTTTAGGCTTTCCTCCCCGGCGATCTTTTACAAAGAAGTGGGGACAGGAACTTATGGGGTTAACGTTTGGACATCTCACCCGGCGGGTGCACCTGGGTAGGGTGGGATGAACGACTTATGTCTTTCAGTTAGTTAACCAATCCATTTTAAGTGATACTATGTGTATCGCCGCCTTTACACTTACGGTGATTGAAGGTTCAATTAGGTTAAATATCGATTCTCACACCCGGCGGGTGCTCCTAGGTGGAGGAACTAAGGAATTTACAAAATTCGATTTCGATTTAACCACTTAATTTAGTGATACAATTAGGTATCGCCGCCTTCTAACTTACGGCGATCTTTTGTGACAATTCGTTAGACATCAGATCTCGTATCATCCTGCCCTGTGCTATTCTACTAAAATATTTCAAGGGCCGGCGTCTTTATGGGGGGTTGCTTTGTTACAAAATTGAATCTTGAGACAGTCACCACCTCCAAGAGACTATAAGCGCCATGCTGGACCGTTATATTATATCAGAGGGTATTCTTCACTTTCTTTAGCAAAAGATTTGTTTAGATATTTTAAACCCCGCCGCGTAGCGAGCTGTGTTCGTTGTGTCATTACATCTCGTTACCCGGCGGGTTATTAACACTTGTGTGCGAACATGTTGGGTTAACCTTATGAGCATTAATTCCTGGAAATTTTCTTTTTTTCCAGAGCTGAGCTCCGGCGGACCAATACAGACCCGGCGGTAGTTTTCACCCACCAGTCTCTGTCATGGCTACCGTGGCCCCAGTTTTTGCCCTGTGCACTACCCCTACTTGTGCTGGTATCCCTATTTTTGCACATACCCTTTGCATAAGGTGTGTTAAATGTCTAGACCGTTCAAAGGGTCTCTGGGTTATGCGTAATTGTTCTTTTTGCTCCCAATTAGCTGTAAAGGTCCTTTGTGAGAATGATAAGACCGCGGCGGTAGCGTTGAGAGAAGTCAGGCAACAGATGTCAGCCTACACTACCATTGTTGTGCATAAATCACTTCAATGTGACAACATCCCACTTTGGGATAGATTGCTCTCAGAACACCCTCCCCCTAAACGTTCCTCTAGAGTCACGATTATTAAGCTGGCGGAGACTGGTCAGGGTTCTGTATCTTCTGCTGCTACACCTAAACGCCCAAGAGAGCCTACACCCCCGGCATCCGCCTCCTCGTCTCGGGCGAGATCTCGGTCAAGGTCACCTCTCAGACACCAGTCATCTAGTCGTGCCTCTTCACCGGCGAGTAAGAAGAGTAGGACGGAAGGTTCCACCAGTGGTCACGGCGAGGAATCCTCCAGATCTAAGAGTAGTTCGCGGTCACACCGTAGCCATAAATCCTCCAAAAAGGATTCACATAAACGGAAGTCCTCTCGACATTCACCAACTTCTAGTGCATCTCATCGTACCTCTACCCCAGACAGAGTTTGTGTTACGGCCTCAGAGTCCAGTGCAGCGCCTGTCCCAAAAGAGGATTTGCCAATTAATATTTTAACCCTGGAAATGGAAAGTTCAGGGGGTTCAGTAATTGAGAATGTTTCAGACTCTCAAGAGAGCGTAGGCCAGGGCCTCGGTGTTTGGCGGTTTGCTCAACCAGGGTCTGACCACCCACGTCCGACTCAAACGAGTCACACAGTAGCCGATGTCCACAGGGACGCGGCGATCCCATCCTCTATCCCAGACTTATCTTGGCAACAAGGTACCCCTGCCTCGGCGGGGTCTTCTCAGGAGGATCAGGAGGAAAAAGATGAAGTTTCAATAATTTCGGAGATGGAAGGACAAGGGTCAGGCTCAGGCTTGGACGCCGCACAGGATACTAATGATTCACCTGTAAGTTCTTCATCAAACCAGTTTGTTACGGCACAAGAAATTAATGGGCTGCTTACTCATGCTTTATCTAAATTTTTTGGCCAACAACAGGAAAACCCCACAATGGACTTGGGGGCTCCCACGACAAGTTCTACGGTACGGCCTCTGATGACTTCAATTGATTTATCTAAGATCCCTAACCCTCCCACTCTGTTACCTTCAGGGATCACTAGGCCTGCTACGGCGGCATTGACAACTTCAAATGTCAGGGTCATAACAGATGTCAATCCACCCCCTCTAGACAAAGCGCCTCTTAGAAAGGTAGCTATGCCCCTACTTTATGGGCCAGACGAGTCATGGGTTCTTTTGAACCCCTCTAAACCAGAGCTTGCCCAACCTACCTTGTCAGGGGAACTCCCGGTACCGCGTGAGTGGGTCATCCAGGGCAATTAGTCAAAGAAATTAAGGGCCGTGGATACTTTGGGTAATGTTCTGGACGTAAACATCAAGGCTATACCTAGTTATTATCACCAAGATTATTTTGTGTATGCTTCTAAGCCTGCTTTACCCCCTGCCTCAGCTTCAAAACTATTTTCAGACTGGTCTAAGCTGGATGGGTTTAATGATATTAAGACTCTGTCAGCTCTCACTCCTGAACTAGATTTACAGACCGTCACAGACGACGCAGCTAATCCAGTTTTGAAGGTGGGACAGTTGGGACCAGGACCTTGGGTAGATTGGGAGGTAGAGGCTCAAAACTTTGCAACCACTTTCACTTCTAAATCTTCCCACCAGATCCCTCAAGATACTCATTCATGGTTCTCCATGCCGGTGGGTTCTGCCGGCGGAGTCCCGTCAGCTTTGTTTTAATTTCTAGCTGCCCCTAAGATTAATCTTTGTGAGGTGAAGGACCCGTTCACTACCCCTACCCCTACTCACCTAGACAGAGAATTTAGGCTACAGGGAAAAGCTTTTCGCCTGTTCTCACAGTACATAGTATCTCAGCAGGTGGCTAAGTCTTTACTACGGTCCACTCAGGCAATCGCAGATGCGGATGCTCGAAGATCGGTTGAGTTATCCCGGCGACTGATTCTTCAGTCGTCAATCCAATCTTTAGGTGACATACGCACCGCCTTGCTTGAGGCGGTACGAGCACGACAAGATCTTAGGATGTCGTTAGTTCGCAAGCTACCTGATCGCATTGCTAATCAGGTGGTGATGTCACCAGTGCTTACTCCCTCTTTAATGACCCCTGAAGTGTGGCGAACGGTATTCAATATGGCACAGGCCGTTAAGCACAGTCCCACCCCTTCTAAGAAACCTGCATTTAACTTCCCCAAACCCAGGCCTACTAAAGCTCAGCCAGGGGGATCTAAACCTTTTCTTCCGCCTAAGTCCTCCCACTCCCCCCAGGGTCAGTACAGGCATAGACAGAGTAGGTTTTCAGGACAGAGAGGACGCGGCCAGAATAAGCCAGGTCAGAGCCAGTCTTCGGCCCACACCAGCCAGCCGGCAAAGCGTCCAGCACCACCAACCCCACCATCAAAAAACTAAAGTCTCTCTCACTCCCGGTGCCAACCTTAAGGCCGGAGGAACCGAGGGTAGTACAGCCGGCGAACCCTTGTCTGCTAACTGGGTCGTTCCGAACGTGTCACCAAGCATGGCCGTTAAACACTTGGGCACGGATGGTGGCACGCAAAGGCATCACTTGGCAGTGGCTCCGGCGACCTCGCTTACGTCAGCCGACAACGGCGAATTTTGTTTCTTTAGAGGTGGAGTCACTAGCCCAGGAAATGATTGCCAAGAATGTCATCATCCCGGTCCCACCAAATTACCCTGTATTCACGTCCAAACTATTTTTGGTTCCCAAAAGGGACAGTGTTCAGATGAGGCCGGTCGTAGACCTGTCTTATCTGAATCTTCACATTCACAACGAATCTTTCAGAATGTTAACAGTACACCAAATCAGGCTAACACTTCCGCCGGGAGGTTGGATGTGTTCACTAGACCTGACAGACGCCTATTGCCACGTATCGGTCAACAAAAGATTTCAAAGGTTTTTGGCCTTACGGATCAGGCACCAAAATTTTGTTTTTCAGAGGATGCCGTTCGGCTTGAACCTAGCACCTCGATTATTCACAAAACTAGTCCGGCAAGCCCTGATGCCATTGTTAAAACAGGGGATCAGAGTGTTGTGGTATCTAGACGACTGGCTGGTGGTGGCAGAGACACAACAATTATTCATAAAACATGTCAATATAATTTTAAATCATGTCAAAACTCTAGGCTTCAAGGTAAATCTGGTAAAGTCAAACCTTGTTCCCTCAAGAGTAATTCAGTGGATAGGGCTGGTCTGGGACACCGCCGCTCTCACTCTGAGTCAGAGTGTGGACAATCGCAACAGGTTTCGCAGGAAACTGTTCAGGTTTCTTCACAGTCTGACTACGACGCGAAGGGTCTGGGAGTCTCTGGTCGGCTCTCTCAACTGGATTCAACTAACTGTCAAGTTGGGCCGGTTGAAAGTAAAACGATTAATATTGGAAGGCAACAAATATTTCCCGCTCTTACCGGCGAAAAAATTATGGCCCATCCCGAAATTAATCCACACCTTACTAGCGGTCTGGGCGAAGAGGGAAACATTGCACTCAATAATGTCATGGACCTCTCCTCCACCAACGGTAAGGGTAGACACGGATGCGTCAGGCACAATAGGGTGGGGATTTCAGTCAAATCAGGGGCACCAGGGTCAGGAGCTTTGGTCCCACTTAGAAATCTCTCACATCAATGTCAAAGAATTACTAGTCCCCTTGTATTTCCTTCAGGCTCACGGCCCGGCGTTACGGGGCAAGTCGGTGGCCTTCAGAATGGACAATCTGAATGCAGTCCACTGTATTCAGAAACAAGGGTCAACGAGGTCAAGGAAGTTGCTAAACGTGTCGGAAGAGATTTTTGCTCTAGCCAACAGTCTCGATATTTATCTTCACGCATCTTATCTCCCAGGCGTAGCGAACGTCTGGGCAGACGCTCTGTCCCGGAGACAGAGCACGACAGTAGAATGGGAGCTCAAGCAACCCATTTTCAACCTAATGATTGCAGAGCTCTCCCATCCACAAGTGGATCTGTTTGCGTCCGAGGAGACTCACAAACTCCCTCTATACCTCACCCGCCGGGCGCAAACGCCGGCAGGGGGGCCAGACGCCCTAGTGACAGACTGGAACAGATGGAGCTCCATCTATCTGTTTCCACCGCCAGATGCGTCACTAATGTGCCACGTAGTGAACAAACTACGAGATTATCGAGGCTTAGTCTCGCTAATCGCGCCTCTGTGGTCAGCGCAGTTGTGGTACCAGCAATTGAAAATGTGGTGCCCGGACCCGGTATCGCTCCCGGTCGGGTATTTCCACTTAGACACGATTGGCAACCTAGCGACCTCGCTGACTTTTGCATTATGGACATTCAGGAGGCCAAGTGGCTAGCACCATACGGTAGAGATGTGACCAATAAATTACTCAATCAATATACTCAGTCTACGAAACGACAGTATCAATCACATTGGCAAGCCTTTACTTCTTGGATAGTTAGAACAGAACAAACTGTACCCTCAGTGGCATTAGTTTTTAATTATTTGAATTATCTGTTTGAGCAGAAACGTTTATCTGTGGTAACATTAAAGAATCACTTAACTGCGATTAGAGTGCCCTTTTAGACCTTACGGGTCTGTCCATACCGGTAGCGGAGGAAACAGGTTTTATGAGAGCATGTTTTAAACTCCGCCCACCTCCCCGTCAGCTCATGCCTACTTGGTCTCTGGACAAAGCTTTGTCTTTGCTTCACTCTCGTCTGTACCAAAATACTGCAGACTTTGCATTACTCTTAAAAAAGGCAGTTTTCCTTTTGGCTTTGGCCACCGGGAACAGAGTGTCTGAGCTGGCGGCGATGAGCAACACACCTAATTGCCTTAGGTTTGGTAGACTTAATGAATGTATTTCCATTGCACCCTCCCCAGGTTTTGTAGCCAAGAATGAGCATAGTGCACACATGTTTTCTGAATTCACGGTGCCGGCGTTAAAAAGGGGAAAGGTGCATCATAATCTTTGTCCAGTGCAAGCTCTAACCAAATATTTGAGAGTAGCTCCTCGAAACCCCCAAGGTGCTTTATGGGTAGCAAGTACGGGTAAACGCTTACTTAAACGGCGATTAGCCTCTCTTCTGGTAGAAGTCATTAAAGAGAGTAATCCCGGCGTTGTGGGTCGGGCCCACGATTTACGCAAATGAGCAGCCTCTTTACGTTTCCTGAAAACATTTTCAGTGGAAGATATCGCGTCCACGCAGTTGTGGGCGTCTAATCATACGTTTCTGTCTAGATACTTGTCAGTTGCTCTAGACAAACCTTCCTTACCATGTATAGCTTTAAGGCAGAGGGTCTAGGTGGCCCTGCAGTCACTTTTGTTTACTGCATTACTAAGAATTGCTCCTTGGTGCTCGCTCCTGTATTGGCAAAAAAATTCCGTCTGTGTACTCATACCTCATGCTTCCCAGTACCCTGGAAAGAAGCAAACATCCATCCAGTTCCTAAAAAAGGTGCCTCTTCAGATCCATCAAACTACAGACCAATAGCTATAACTTCCACTCTTGGTAAAGTCTTTGAAATTATATTAAATAATCACATAATTAAGCATCTTGAGAATAATAAATTAATCAGTGATAGGCAATATGGTTTTAGACGATGTCGATCAACTGCAGACATGCTTTGCCTTCTTACGCATCAAATCAACCAAGCTACAGACCAACATGGTGAAACACATACAATAGCACTGGATATATCAAAGGCATTTGATAGAGTCTGGCATCAATCCTTATTGTCGAAGATGTCACACTACGGCCTTGCATCATTAGTTCCACTAATTTCTTCTTATCTTCATAACAGAAAAAAAGTGTAATGGTAGATGGCCTTTATTCTCAATTTCACTCAATAAATGCTGGTGTTCCCCAGGGATCAGTTTTGGCCCCAATTCTGTTCCTCATTCATATCAATGATCTCATATCTACCACTCATAATCCAATACATTCCTACGCAGATGACTCAACACTCCACAGTTCCTTCACATTTACCAATTCTTTCACCCAACCCGATCTTATAAATTCAAAAATAAACACTGCAATTTCTCTGAACCAGGACCTTTCTAGAATTAATGGATGGGGACAAAAGAATCTAGTTTCCTTTAATGCACAGAAAACCAAGTACATTAAATTTTCTAACCGACAGAATCTCACTGACTCCCATATATTTTTTAATGATGTAAATATTCCCACTTCCCCTAGTATTGACATTCTCGGTGTAACATTAACTACTAACTTGAGCTGGACACATTATGTTAGAAGCATTGCTAAGAATGCCTCTAAAAAACTGGGACTCCTGTACAGAGTTCGAGAATTCTTCACTGACGAGCAGTTGGCCGTGATATATAAAAGTCATGTGCGTTCTCAGATGGATTACTGTTCACCTCTGTGGGGTGGAAGTGGAGTGGTTGCATTGAGGCAGTTGGACAAAATTCAAAATAAAGCTATTAGATTAATCAATAACCCTGCAATCACACAGGACCTTTCTACAGTAGAGTCACGCATCTCACGCATTTCGATCCCACGATTACGCATCCCACGGTACTATCCAATGGCTACCTGAATTCTCATCCCACGAAAAACCACACGATTCCCACGGATGCAGAGCTAATGGAAGCTCTACAGGACGCCGAACTTGATGCCATGGACGATGATTTCACGGGCTCTGGCGGCGACGGAGAACGAGAGTGGGGCCACGGAGGGTGGTAACTAACATCCGCCTCTCGTCTATCACCACATCCATCACAATAAGCACCTCATCAACTTTTCTAAGTTTTTTGTTTGTGTTTTACTTACCTTTCTTTTCATTAAAGCAACTTACTTCGCATTATTGGCATGTATAGTGAAGGTCAATATAGTCGCCCAACGATAGCCTCCAGTACTTTTGTAATTTTCCCCATTACTTTAATACTCTGCATCCCACGAATTCCGGTCCCACGGTAATATTTCGGTACCAATAAATCGTGGGATGCGAGATTTTACTGTACATTATCCATACGAAGAAACGTTGCATCCCTTGCATTATTCTACAGATATTTTCACAGCAATTGTTCCGAGGAACTTGCTTCAATTGTGCCGCCTCTCCACATCTTTCCCCGTAGAACTAGGGCAGCTGAGAGCGCCCATGAATTTACACTTTCTCCTCCACAATGCAGAACTTCTGCTTATCAGAATTCATTTATCCCCAGAGCTACTAGTCTTTGGAATTCACTTCCCTCGAATTGCTTTCCACAAACTTACAATCTACAAATGTTTAAATCCAGTTGTTACAAACATTTTATGAATGGAGGATGCCTTTAGGCACATGGACCTTTTTGTTTTATCTGTGTTTTTCCTTCCTCCGTTCATTGTCTCTTTAAAAAAAAAAAAGGAAAAAAAAAAAAAATCACGGGAAGGGGGGGGGGGGGGGTGCAGTCAGTTGACATAGGACACCCTAGACCCCGCCGGAGTATGAGAGCTGTGATACAATTTAAGGTTAAAATGTGATATGAAAATTTCTCAGCGAGAAATTGTGCTAGTACAATGTTAAGTACAAAACAACAGGGTTGTTATAGTAGTTTTAGCTGCGAAAGCAATTTAATATTAGAGCAATGGAGTTCCTTTGCAATGTATCTCCAAGTTTATTTTGGGGTTTATCTATCTATCTATCTATTGCCTGACGCCGTGATCCCCGAAGGGGTGGCCACGAACGAACCGCCCCCATGCACCTCTGTCCCCAGTCAGTCAACGCCCCTTCCCCCCAACCAGCACCGCCTTCGTTCATGTAGTTCCTCACTCCATCCTTCCACCTCATATTCGGTCTACCTCTCCCCCTCTGTCCCTCCACCTCGCTCTCGTACACCCTCTTAGTCATTCTCTCGCTTTCCATACGTTCCATATGGCCGAACCATCTCAAGTTGTTCCTTTTCACACTTTCCAGCACATCTACCTCCACACCACAGCTCCTTCTTACTTCCTCATTAGTCTGTCTATCCCTCCATGTAACTCCCGCACTCCTTAAGTAATTCATTTCCACTGCTCTCACTCTTGGTCTGAGTCTCTCAACCAACGTCCATGCTTCGCTTCCGTAAGTCAGTGTCGGGATTACCACACTGTCATGCAAGGACTTCTTCACTTCCATACTGACCACCCTATTTCTTGTTACTGCTTTTAGCGTTCCTACAACCCTCTTCCCCTGTTGTACCCTCTCCCGCACCTCTTCATCCATAGTCCCATCTTTACTCAACACACTGCCCAGATACTTAAAAGAGTTGACGATCTCCATAGCCTGACCGTTCAGCTTCACCTCACACTCTGTTACTTCACCCCTTTCGAAGACCATAACCTTGCTCTTCCCCGTATTTACCTTCAAATTCCGTTTTTCGCACACTGTTCCAAACTCATTTACCAGACCCTGCAACTCCCATTCATTATCACTCATCAGAACTGTATCATCATATCTGTATGGGGTTTATTATGTGCACATATAAACTTATAACTTGTTATTTTTTGTCACCACTCGTTGAGTGGGGTGCCTTTGTAACTACAGATCTGTGTTCAGAATCTTTAGGGTTACCCATTTTGTTGTCAGGCAGGCTTCTTTGAAGCACGCACCTGCCTGAACCCCCTTTTTCTTGTATATTTTCGGCCTACGCCGGGTTAAATATATTTTTCAAAAGTAAGAATACTATGTGGTTGTTTTTATTATCTGCTTTTCTAGAGTTATGATATGATTACGAATGTCCCCCTCCAGTCTTAGAAATCAGGCATGTTCGTCAATGATGGAGGGGCCACTAATAAATTATAGGTTTGACTCCTGTAAGGAGATAAAGAAAACCTAATATTTAGTAGTGGCCCCGTAATCATTGACGACTGGGGCCCTCCCGACTGTCCCCTTCCCATTCGTTGATGTATTGAGGATTTTGGTTTACTTGATATGTCAGTGAAGGAGGAATGACGCCTGAATCAGCGTCTGGTCAGAGATCCACACAAGTACATCCACGATATGATGGAAAGCTTATTAGATAGTTATTCTTATTTTCTTTTTGTTTTTATTTTTTACGAAGTTTTTTCGTAGTGAGAACCCAATTCATAATGACTGAAGCCATGAGTGAGGTCGCGTGCGCTCATGATGAAGGCTCCTCAGTTTTTAAATGCTCTGCGCGGTAGATTCAAAACTACGGCGGATTAGTGTTTGAAGAGGATGCCTTATGTAATAGGCATGTTCGTCAATGATTACTGGGCCACTACTAAATATTAGGTTTTCTTTATCTCCTTACAGGAGTCAAACCTATAGTCTGGGTGTCAGTTTCTTTTTAATGTTTGTGGTGTGCTGTTTGAATGTCATATGAGTATCATATGTTACTCCTAGGATTTTGGGTGTGTGTGTATGTGTTAGGGGTGTGTTGTTTATGGTGAGTTGAGGGATGTATTCGTGTTCTCCTGTCCAGCTTGTGAGCAGGGTTGCGGTGGATTTGGCTGGAGCTAGATTAAGTCTGTTTGTAGTGCACCAGCCATGTACAAAGGAGTACAAAGGAGTACAAAGGAAATCAAGCAACACCAGATCTAGTGACCCTTCTAGGCTGCTTGTCCTCCAAAACACTGAGGATCAAGTGTCCAAACAGTGGTTTAGAGTGGGTAAGGGAACATTGGAAAGGGAACTACTGCCCTGCCACTAACGTGGCAGGACTAGGAAGTTAGTAGGGGACATATGGGTTAGTAACTGAGGGGAGGATAAAGTTATTCATTTACAAACGCAGTCAGTCGCGGGTTTGATGCGAGATATTTGTCTATGCGGAATTTAAATGAATCAACGGTGCTGCAGTCTATAACGTCTCGGGGAAGCCCATTCCACAAGTTGACAACTCGATTGAAGAAGAAATTCTTAGATTCGTGCGAGTTAAAAGATTTACCAATAATTTTGCAACCGTTTCCCCGCGTGTAATTAGATTGGTCGATAGTGAAGTACTTACTACAGTTCATATTGTCGATGCCTTTGATGATTTTGAACACTTGAATTAAGTCGCCTCTTAATCTGCGCTGGGTTAAAGGAAATAGATTTAATTCTCTAAGACGCTCTTCGTATGGTTTGTTCTTTAGGCTAGGTATCATTTTGGTAACTCTACGTTGAACTCGTTCTAGCTTGTTTATATCTTTTTGGTAATAAGGGCACCAGGATTGAACGCAGTATTCCAGAAGAGGGCGGACTAAGGAATTGTAAAGGGTTAGGATAACTTCTTTGGATTTATGCTCAAATGACCTGCCTATAAAGCCAATTATTTTGTTTGCCTTCTTAACAACTTCTGAACATTGTTGACTCGGTTTTAGGTTACTCGATATTGTTACTCCCAGATCAGTTTCTCTGTTTACATTCTTAAGCTGAGTGCCATTCATCGAATAGTTTGCTTTCTCATTTAGGTATCCGACATGTAGTACTTTACATTTATCCGCATTGAAACTGATTTGCCAAATTTGGGCCCAACATGACAATTTATCTAGATTGTGTTGCATATCGTCAACTTGTTCTTTTGAGAGTACGCTATTTGCAATTTTTGTATCGTCAGCAAATTTTGAAATTGTGCAGGTGAGACCCTCATCTATGTCGTTGATGTAAATTAGAAAGAGAATTGGTCCTAGTACCGATCCCTGGGGTACCCCGCTACTTACATTGGTCCATTTAGATGCCTTACCGTTTATGACTACCCTTTGCTTTCTGTTGCTGAGCCAATTTTCTATCCATTTCAACACACCGTCTTGTATTCCATGCGCTTTTAGTTTAGCAGTAAACGTTTGTGGGGAACTTTGTCAAAGGCCTTTTGAAAATCAAGGTATATAATATCTACAGCTTTACTCTCATCGTAGAGGTTGAGGATATCGTGGAAGAAGTCTAAGATGTTTGTTAAACAGGAACGTTTTTTACGAAAGCCGTGTTGAGTATCTTTAAGTATGTTATTTTCCTCTAAGTGATTTACGAGTCTGTCTCGTATGACCGTTTCTAGCATTTTACATACAACTGAGGTTAAGCTAATTGGACGATAGTTACTGGGTAGGGATTTGCTGCCTTTTTTGAATATCGGTGTTACGTTGGCTAGCTTCCACTGATCAGGCATAGTTCCAGACTGCAAGGATTTATTGAATAGTAATGTCAGTGGTTTGGAGAGCTCATTCTTAGCTTCCTTTAGAACTCTAGGCGAGATTGTATCAGGTCCTGGCGTTTTATTTACCTTGAGTTTATCTTAACAATTCAATGCAATGTAGTGTGTTGAGATAGGGTTGAAGGAGATCTGTTGCTCTTTTTGGGTCATGGTGTGTGCATGTGAGTGTTATGTCATCTGCATAGGAGGCTAAGTTTATTTGGGGCGTATTGGGTGTAGTTATATCGTGCATGTACAGATTGAAGAGTGCGGGCGATAGGACGGATCCTTGTGGGACTCCGTTTGGAAAGTTTCTGATTCTAGATGACTGACCGGCAAAAGATACGTGTGCACATCTGCTAGGAAGTTGGCCAGCCACCTTTTTGTGTTGTTGTGCATGTTTGTGTTGTAGATTTTGTTTGTTAGGTTGTGGCGGGGGATGGCATCGAAGGCTTTACTAATGTCGAGTGTGGCTAATAGTGATCTGTGTGGTGGTCTAGCTGAGTTGATGCCGTCAAAAGCTCTTTGTGTAAGGTCTGTGAGAAGAGTGTTTGTGGAGTGCAGTGGCCATTGTTGTGTTGTTGTTGTTGTTGTTCCCCAGGCTGTCTGGCCGAACAGCCCCAAGGAAGGCCAAGGCCATAAACGAGCGCCCCCACAAAATCCTCCCTGCTTACCACTAACAAAGCCCGGGTGACCGAAGCCACTCCTAGGCAGGGAGCTGAGGAGGGTGCGGAAACGCCCGGGAAACCAAAGCCCCACCCAAGGCCCTGTGCCCCTCAGCAATTATGAAGGGAAAGCTGAGGGGCAAGGGAAAAATGTGACGCTTTGGCTCCCAATCTGCCAACTTCTAGGTTGGCAGTAGGGAGGTCAATCCACGGAAAAGACGCCGCCACTTGAGATCTAGAAGATATATAAGTAAAAGGAACAGTCAGAGTAAGCTATGGGTATGGCAGAGATCGCTCAGGTCCCACTCTGATAGACCAGCCCATCACCAGGCCATGTTGTGTTGGAGCTAGGGGTAGGTCGGGTGTAATTAGTTATAATACTAGGCGTTCCATAACTTTGGAGGGAGTGCAAAGGAGTGTGATGGGGCTGTGCGAGGAGGGTAGCGTGGGGTCTTTGTTGGGGTTGGGGAATGTGATGATGCTGCCATGCTTCCAACTGTCTGGTATTGTGTTGTGTGAATAACTGTAGTTTGATATGTTAGTGAGTGCTTGTATGCCTTGTGGTCCGAGGTGTCTGAGGTGTATGTTGCTTATGTTGTCTAGGCCACAAGTGGGTGAGTGCTTGAGATTGTTGATGATATGCTTTGTCTGGTGATTGGTGAAGGGTGTATACTGTATAGTCAGGGTCTGTGGGGAATTGTCTCTTACGTCGGATGACACGTCGGTCGTCTCTGTGAGGTTTTAGGTGGCTGACATGTGAGAAGTGATTGATGAGAGTGTTTGCTTGTTGTTTACATGAAGGAGTAGAGTTTATTGTTGTGATTGCAGCATGTGATTGTGTTGTGTTGCTGTTGGAAAGTGTGATGCTGTTTAGTGTTTTGTAGAGTTTTTTGGGGTTTGTTTTGTGATCAAGTGTTTGTAGGAAGTTATTCCAATTTAGTTTTTGTTGTTCTTGTATTTTGTTGTTAGTCTGGGTGTTGAGTGCTTGGATTTGTTGTGTGATGTCATGTGTGTGGGGTGCTGGGGAGTGTTTCAGTATGTCGCGTTGTCTGATGAGGTTTTAAATTTCTGGTGTGAAGTTGGGGTTGTGTCTTTTCTGTTACCTCTTGGAATGTGTTTCTTGTCAGCGTTTTGGATAGTTTTATTGAGTATGTGTACAGCATTGTTGATGTTAGTGATGGGTGTACTGTTTAGAGTTGTGAAGTGTTGTTCTGTCTCATTTGTGAATGCTTCCCAGTTAGCTCTTTTATAATTGGTGTATGTGTGTTTGTGGCTAGCTGGGGTGAGTCTGGTTTTGGTGGTGATAATGATCGGGAGGTGGTCAGAGCCTAAGGTTCTGACCACCCTCCAGGATGTTTTGGGGGCGAGTTCAGGGGAGCAAAAGGTGATGTCTGGAGATGATGGGTTATAGAGGGCTTGGTGAGGAATATGGGTATGTTGTTGGATGTCGTTAAGGATGATGAAATTGTGTTGTTGGCGTAAGTGGTTGTTGTTGTTGTTGTTGTTCCCCAAGCTGCCTGGCTGAACAGCCCCAAGGCCCCGAGCACGGCCAAGGCCATAACCGAGCGCCCCCACAGAACCTTCCCTGCCGACCACAATAAAGCCTGGGTGACCGAAGCCACTCCATGGCGTGGAGCTGAGGAGGGTGCGGAAACGCCCGGGAAACCAAAGCCCCACCCAGGGCCCTGTGCCCCTCAGCAATTATGAAGAGAAAGTTGAGGGGCAAGGGAAAAATGTGACGCTTTGGCTTCCAATCTTGGTAGATTGGGAGGTCAATCCACGGAAGAGACGCCGTCACTCGAGATCTAGAAGATATATAAGTAAAAGGAACAGTCAGAGTAAGCTATGGGTATGGCAGAGATCGCTCAGTTCTCACTCTGATAGACCAGCCCATCACCATAAGTGGTTGTGTGAAATGCAGTCTTCTATGATGTGTTTAATAGTATGGGTTGCTGTGTTACAACCTGGGCAGGAGTCGACGACGGAGTCATCCAGTCTCTTCTGATTGCTCAGAAGGGCTTGATGGTGTCCACATCTCAGCCTGGCCAGGTGGACTCTACCTCGCAAGGAAGGGAGGATTCAGAAGGATGGATTTCGGGAGGTTGTGCCTGCAGTTGCGTGTTGTCTATGAGTGAGTGGATGAAACGGCGAGAGATATGAGTATGGATGTGCTTCTGGAAGCTGGTTTGGGGTGGGCAGGGAGGGAGAGAAGATAGTATTTGTGTTTGATAGCGTGTGCTGGGGGTTGTTTTAATATGTCTTGGTGTCTGTGGATGTGTTACCATGTAGCGTAGTGGGTGGTGTTGGTTCGTGGAGGCTGCTGCCAGGAATAGAGTGCCTCCCATTTCCAGATGGTCTTTTACTTTGAGGACTTTGGTTTCTTAATGTAGGTGATCTGTAGGTGAAGTAGCTGTGCAGCCTGTGATGATTTTTAGGGCTTTATTTTGAATAGTCTGTAAGGTCTTATGATGTGTTTCAGCTAGGTTAGAAGCCCAGGCCGGGCTTGCGTATTCCATCACTGATCTTATGTATTGTTTGTAAACTGTGGTGTCAATTTTAACCCTTTGGCGCACCTATAGTTTCCAATCAATTTTTTTTCCCACTCCCTAAGTATATCTCAGCTCACTCAGAGCCAGTTTTGTGCCCAGCGATAATTTTTTTCTGTGACGTTTTTATCCACCAAAAAATCCTTGTAGTTGGATAAATGAGGTACCATCGGCTTCGTTTTTTATTGAACTTGAAGATAAGCAAATACAAACATATAATAAATACAAAACAACCACATTGGGGCACTCCGAAATAAGAATTGTAAAAAAAACATCGAAATACCTTATTTCCAACTCGCATTAGCTCAAAATTTTGCCCACAA
Source organism: Paralithodes platypus (assembly GCA_032716605.1). Classification (NCBI taxonomy): domain Eukaryota; kingdom Metazoa; phylum Arthropoda; class Malacostraca; order Decapoda; family Lithodidae; genus Paralithodes; species Paralithodes platypus. Next base: position 49,646,916 of record CM064581.1, on the reverse strand, counting down.
CATTTTTTATTTGCATACATATATGGAAGCGGAATTGTATGAGGATTCCACTGGTAACTTCAGAATTACTATAAACCAAATAGTTACTGAGATACACGAATAAACGTGAAAGTATCGAAAACAGACTGAGCTGTACTCTGCTCTCTTCCCATGCCAGCCGTGAGTAAACCGTTAAACTGAAGGGGTTGCCAATTGTACCCATTGAACTACACTTAATACTGAGTATCTATGCCAAAAATGACGCGCGTCAGACGAAAACCTAATTTTTGGCGAATATTTTTAAGTTTAATGACGGTAAACGAGTCATTGTGCGCTTAGGGGTAAAATACCCTAATGATGCACATGGAGTCATCGTGCGCCAAAGGGTTAAGCCTTTAGGTGTTGATTTTTTCCTGGCGAGCGCCATGGAGTCATCGTGCGCCAAAGGGTTAAGCCTTTAGGTGTTGATTTTTTCCTGGCGAGCGCCATGGAGTCATCGTGCGCCAAAGGGTTAAGCCTTTAGGTGTTGATTTTTTCCTGGCGAGCGATAGCGAGCCTGTAATTTAGGAGGAAGCGGCTTTAGCTGGGACATTTTTCAACCTGAATATGTTGAGAGCGGGTGCCCAACCCCGAAAGGGATTGAAATAGGGGAGCTATCCCCCCGCCAAAGGCGGCTTTCTAGGGCCTTTCCTAGCTGATGCTGAGAGGATTGGGTTCTAATCATGTGGTAATGGGCTAGTCTATCAGAGTGAGAACTGAGCGATCTCTGCCATACCCATAGCTTACTCTGACTGTTCCTTTTACTTATATATTTTCTAGATCTCAAGTGACGGCGTCTCTTCCGTTGATTGACCTCCCAATCTACCAAGATTGGAAGCCAAAGCGTCACATTTTTCCTTTACCCCTCAACTTTCTCTTCATAATTGCTGAGGGGCACAGGGCCCTGGGTGGGGCTTTGGTTTCCCGGGTGTTTCCGCACCCTCCTCAGCTCCCCGCCATGGGGAGTGGCTTCGGTTACCCAGGCTTTATTGTGGTAGGCAGGGAGGGTTCTGTGGGGGGCGCTCGGTTATGGCCTTGCTCTGGGCCTTGGGGCTGTTCGGCCAGGCAGTCTGGGGAACAACAACAACAACAACAACAACTGTGGTGATGGTTTCTTTGTTGTGTCCAAATTTTGTGTGGACAAGTGACCTGAGGGTGTTAAGTCTGGGTGTCAGTTTCTTTTTAATGTTTGTGGTGTGCTGTTTGAATGTCATTTGAGTATCATATGTTACTTCTAGGATTTTGGGTGAGTGTGTGTGTGTTAGGGGTATGTTGTTTATGGTGAGTTGCGGGGAGTATACGCGACCTCCCGTTCAGCTTGTGAGGAGGGTTGCAGTGGATTTGGCTGGGGCTAAATTAAGTCTGTTTGTAGTGCACCAGGCATGTAATGTGTTGAGATAGGGTTGAAGGAGACTTGTTGCTCTGGCTGGGTTTTGGTGTGTACATGTGAGTGTTATGTTGTCTGCGTAGGAGGCTATGTTTATTTGGGGTGTATTGGGTGTATTTATATAATTTGTTGATATGTGGAGCGAGTGTGAACTCGTTTGTATATGGCGTGACGTCACTGTCATGTCGGACCGGGGATCGTCGGCGTTCGGCAGTTGATTACAAGCACCTGGTGAGTAAACATTAACACTGGTAGCAGAGCGTAGTTCCTGCATTATGGCGTCGACCAAGTGGCCACCGAAGTTCGTTAATGAGTTGGAGTACGAAAATTGGAGGAAAAACATTGAGATATGGTGTGAACGAACGGATTTAAAGAAGGAGAAACAGGCGCTGGCCATTTATTTGTCTTTGGATGGCCGGGCAAGACAAGCGTCATCTGAAATGACTGTGGTGGATCTGAAAAAGGATAATGGAGTGGATAAATTACTGGAGAAACTCGATGGTTTGTTTTTGGTGGACAAAGGCCGCTGACAATTTGCGGCATTCCAGGAGTTATATAATTTTCGGAGGAGTGATGATATGGAAATCAGGAAGTTTGTGTCAGTGTTTGAACACACATATTTTAAGTTCACCAAACAAGGTATGACTCTGCCAGATCCAGTTATGGCTTTCATGTTGCTTGCTTCTTGCCGATTGAGGGATAGTGAGCAACAATTAGTGATGTCTGCAATCACGGAGGTGTCATATAGCAACATGAAAGATGCATTGAACCGCATATTCGCTGGAGAAATCAGTGCACAGTTTGAATCTGTACCAGCCGGGCCTGTTTGTGGTGTGAAAAGTGAGCCAGTCTTTATGGGAGAAGAGATGAAGGGTCAGTGTGAGGGTGTGGTGAAGGAGGAAGAGGCATTATTTATTAGTGGCCCCTCCATCATTGACGAACATGCCTATTACATAAGGCATCCTCTTCAAACACTAATCCGCCGTAGTTTGAATCTACCGCGCAGAGCATTTAAAAACTGAGGAGCCTTCATCATGAGCGCACGCGACCTCACTCATGGCTTCAGTCATTATGAATTGGGTTCTCACTACGAAAAAACTTCGTAAAAAATAAAAACAAAAAGAAAATAAGAATAACTATCCAATAAGCTTTCCATCATATCGTGGATGTACTTGTGTGGATTTCTGACCAGACGCTGAATCAGGCGTCATTCCTCCTTCTTTGCTCTGCGCTCAGCCTGCCCGGACGTACCTTCCAGGCTCCGCTGGTTCCGCATTCGTTGCGTCCCTAGTGAGTTTCTAATTTGTTTACTCTAGGATGTATCGAGTAAGGTTAGGATAGGCGTAGCAGGAGTGTCCTGGGCTGGTTGCCCGCAGTGCAGTGTATTTTGGACGTATGTATGGGGCATCTATTTCGGATGTACCCTCGTGGTCCTGTTGTGGACTCGTGAACTTTTCACAGTTGTTGTTGTTGTTGTTGTTCCCTAAGCTGCCTGCCGAACAGCCCGAGTCCCTGAGAAAGGCCATGGCCACGATCGGGCTTTCCCACAGAGCTCTCATTGAGTGTAGATTGTGTTGTTGGCGTAAGTGGTTGTGTGAAATGCAGTCTTCTATGATGTGTTAATGGTATGGGGTGCTGTTACATCCCGGGCAGGTGTCGACAACGGAGTCATCCAGTCTCTTCTGATAGCTCAGGAGAGCTGGATGGTGTCCGCATCTCAGCCTGGCCAGGTGGACTCTGTCCTCGCGAGGAAGGGAGGATTCGGAAGGATGGATTTCGGGAGGTCGTGCATGCAGCTGCGTGTTGTCTGTGAGTGAGTGGATGGATCGGTGAGAGATATGAGTATGGATGTGCTTCTGGAAGTTGGTTCGGGGTGGGCAGGGAGGGAGAGAGAGGACAATAATTGTGTGTGATACCGTGTGCTGGGTGTTGTTTTGATATTTCTTGGTGTCTGTGGGTGTGTTGCCATGTAGTTTAGTGGGTGGTCTTGGTTCGTGGAGGCTGCTGCCAGGAATGAGTGCCTCTCATGTCCAGATGGTCTTGACTTTGAGGATTTTGGTTTCTTGATGTAGGTGATCTGTGGGTGCAGTAGCTGTGCAGCTGTAATGATCTTCAGGGCTTTGTTTGAATAGTCTGTAAGGTCTATGATGTGTTTCAGCTAGGTTAGAAGCCCAGGCTGGGCTTGCGTATTCCATCACTGATCTTATGTATTGTTTATATACTGTGGTGGTAGTTTCTTGTTGTGTCCAAATTTTGTGTGAGCAAGTGACCTGAGGGCGTTAAGTCTGGGTGTCAGTTTCTTTTTAATGTTTGTGGTGTGCTGTTTGAATGTCATATGAGTATCATATGTTACTCCTAGGATTTTGGGTGTGTGTGTATGTGTTAGGGGTGTATTGTTTATGGTGAGTTGAGGGATGTATTCGTGTTCTCCTGTCCAACTTGTGAGCAGGGTTGCGGTGGATTTGCTGGGGCTAGATTAAGTCTGTTTGTAGTGCACCAGCCATGTAGTGTGTTGAGATAGGGTTGAAGGAGATCTGTTGCTCTTTTTGGGTCATGGTGTGTGCATGTGAGTGTTATGTCATCTGCATAGGAGGCTAAGTTTATTTGGGGCGTATTGGGTGTAGTTATATCGTGCATGTACAGATTGAAGAGTGCGGGCGATAGGACGGATCCTTGTGGGACTCCGTTTGGAAAGTTTCTGATTTTAGAGGACTGACCGGCAAAAGATACGTGTGCACATCTGCCTGCTAGGAAGTTGGCCAGCCACCGTTTTGTGTTGTTGTGCATGTTTGTGTTTAGATTTTGTTTGTTAGGTTGTGGCGGGGGATGGCATCGAAGGCTTTACTAATGTCGAGTGTGGCTAATAGTGATCTGTGTGGTGGTCTAGCTGAATTGATGCCGTCGAAAGCTCTTTGTGTAAGGTCTGTGAGAAGAGTGTTTGTGGAGTGCAGTGGCCTAAAGCCATGTTGTGTTGGAGCTAGGGGTAGGTCAGGTGTAATTAGTTGTAATACTAGGCGTTCCATGACTTTGGAGGGGGAGCAAAGGAGTGTGATGGGGCGGTGCGAGGAGGGTAGCGTGGGGTCTTTGTTGGGTTTGGGGAATGTGATGATGATACCATGCTTCCAAATGTCTGGTATTGTGTTGTGTGAATAGCTTTAGTTTGATATGTTAGTGAGTGCTTGTATGCCTTGTGGTCCCAGGTGTCTGAGGTGTATGTTGCTTATGTTGTCTAGGCCACAGGCGGGTGAGTGCTGAGATTGTTGATGATATGCTTTGTCTGGTGATTGGTGAAGGGTGTATAGTCAGGGTCTGTGGGGAATTGTCTCTTACGTCGGATGACACGTCGGTCGTCTTTGTGAGGTTTTAGGTGGCTGACATGTGAGAAGTGATTGATGAGAGTTTGCTTGTGTTTACATGAAGGAGTAGAGTCTGTTGTTGTGATTGCAGCATGTGATTGTGCTGTGTTGCTGTTGGAAAGTGTGATGCTGTTTAGTGTTTGTATAGTTTTTTGGGGTTGTTTTGTGATCAAGTGTTTGTAGGAAGTTATTCCAATTTAGTTTTGTTGTTCTTGTATTTGTTGTTAGTTTGGGTGTTGAGTGCTTGAATTTGTTGTGTGATGTCTTGTGTGGGGTGCTGGGGAGTGTTTCAGTATGTCGCGTTGTCTGATGAGGTTTTGAATTTCTGGTGTGAAGTTGGGTTGTGTCTTTTTCTGTTACCTCTTGCAATGTTTCTTGTCAGCGTTTTGGATAGTTTTATTGAGTATGTGTACAGCATTGTTGATGTTAGTGATGGGTGTACTGTTTAGAGTTGTGAAGTGTTGTTCTGTCTCATTTGTGAATGCTTCCCAGTTAGCTCTTTTATAATTGGTGTATGTGTGTTTGTGGCTAGCTGGGGTGAGTCTGGTTTTGGTGGTGATAATGATCGGGAGGTGGTCAGAGCCTAAGGTTCTGACCACTCTCCAGGATGTTGTGGGGGCGAGTTCTGGGGAGCAAAGGTGATGTCTGGAGATGATGGGTTATAGAGGGCTTGGTGAGGAATATGGGTATGTTGATGGATGTCGTTAAGGATGATGAGGTTATCGGTTTGGTTTGTAGTACCAGCCCTCTGTCTGTGTCGGGGTTGTCGACAAACCAGGCCGACGTCTTGGCGTTGAAGTCACCACCCAGGATGATGTGTGGGGTGTGTGGGGGTTTGTGATGTTGTAAGTGTGGTCTGTATTCATTTGGTACTGTAGGGGATGTTTGGGAGGGATGTATGTTTATGATGGTTATGTTGGAGTCCAGTGCGTATTTTAATTGACTGTATTTCTGTTGTGTTATCATTTTGGGGGAGGAGTGATTTGGTTTGTACACTGGTTACTATGTATGATATTTCTTTGTGTACCAGGGTGATGAGTCCACCGCCCCCGCCCGGTCTTGTCTGATGGTGGTGAAATTATGAAATGTGGGTGTTTTTTGTGTTGTGCGGAGTTTTGATTCTTGTAAGATGGCAATGATGTTGTGTTGTTTGATGAAGTGTGAGAGTTCGTGTTTCTTTGTGTTGATGCCATCTATGTTCAGTTGAAGAATGTTAATTATGTGCACGATGTATGTTGGGTGCTGCTGCACGAGGATGGGGTGGGGGTGGGGGTGATGGTGGGGGTGGGGGGTGAGGGAGGGACTGGGGGTTGGGATGGGTGAGGTGGGGGTGGGGATTGGGGAGCAGGAGATGGGGGTGGAATGGATTAGGATGGGGTGTGGTGTGTTGAGTTGAGGATGTGGATGGTATGGAAGGTTAGGTGGGTTAGGGAGGAGAGGTGGACGGGTTTTAGGGGGGGGAGTGGATGATATGGGAAGGTTAGGTGGGTTGGGGAGGAGAGGTGGACGGGTTTTAGGTGAGGGATTTGACTGGGAGAGGGAGGGGCATGAGGAACAGGTCCAGGTGTTTGTGTAGTGTTTCTTGGAGGCAAGTGTGCAGGTGAAGTGGTCCAGTTCCGCATGAATTGCAGAGAACTGAACCCTTAGTATGGCGACTCGAAGTGATGGGTTTGAGCAAGTTGGACATATGTGAACGTGGGTCCTGGGTTGCTCTCAATGTCTCGGCTAGAAGAAGTCTTCGAGAAATGACAGCCGGAGAGTCATTTCTCGGTGTAGGAAAAACGTGTATGTGTGTGTGTGGTGTGAGAGGTGTGGAAATTCCCGGCGCGACCGAAGCCGTTCCAAGGACCCGTGCCCCCAGGAGGGGGGCAGGGGATGGTTGTGACGGTTTGGCTCCCGAAACTGCTCCCCGCGGCCGGCATCCGGTTTTCCTCCACTGGTCGTTGATTTTGTCTTCGGCTGTGGAGGGTCGGCAGCCATCCGCGGTTGGCAGCCTCGGGAGGTGGCCCCACGGCGTAGACGCCGCCACATCAGGACCCTGATGTGTTAGTTGTTAACACAGTTGTGTTAGTTGGTGATGCAGGCGGCTTTCATTACGCGTTAATTATTGCTGCCTTTTATCCTTCTGATGAGGTAAGCTGTGTGTTTGCTGACGTTCCCAGCGTATTTTTCTTCACTTAGTGAAGTTTTTTCTGGGTCCGTGTCAGGCTTCCCGGGGTGGGAAGTTATCGCTACGGTGGTGTGTTGGCGGTGGTTCCTGTTGTGATATTCCAGTGTGTGTTTATATTTCAACTATTTTCATGCCGTCTACCTAGGCCTAGCCAGCCGCTCGTAGCTTTGCCACATGTCTAGTGTTATTATTTATTTTATAAATATGCCCTACTGTGTCATGTGTATCCGGGTTTTAGTTGTGTATTGGCTAATTCCTCGGACTATAATTGTTTCCTGGTTTAGTTGTGTATTGGCTAATTCCACGGATTATGTTGTGACCTTGGTTAGTCGTGCGTATCTCTCCTCGTGTCGTATTGTTCAGATGGTGTCTGTTCAGGGTGGGGTTTGCCTTCCGGCGGGTTTTTTCTCGGTTTCACCATGAAAAATCCTGACCGATGAGCAGTGTTGGGCCACACGTGGTTTTTAACTCTGGCTGGTTCCCCGGCGTGGGGAGGTGTCTGTGGCTCTCCAGGACTGCGTCTCTGTGGGTGCCTGGTTTCAGGCCTCCTTTAAATTCCCGGCGGGATGGCTGTACCCATCCTTATATATATATATAGATATATATAAAAAACTACGTTCTTGAGAACACTCGTTTTTATAGGTTTTTTCTACCTGGTTTACGACAACCACATGGAAAACCTAGCTGTTGTTTAGGCGTTCCTCCCCGGCGATCTTTTACAAAGAAGTGGGGTCAGGAACTTGTGGGGTTAACTTTTAGACTTCTCACCCGGCGGGTGCACCTGAGCAGGGTGGGATAAACGACTTAGGTCTCATATAGTTAACCAATCCATTTTAGTGATACTCTGTGTATCGCTGCCTTTACTCTTACGGCAATTGAAGGTTCAGTGAGGTTTAACCAAATCCATTTCCCACACCCGGCGGGTGCTCCTAAGTGGAGGAACTAAGGAATTTATAAACAAATTCAATTTCGATTAACCTTAATTGGGTGATACTTTCAGTATCGCCGCCTTCTATTTTTACGACGATCGTTTGGGACAATTCGTTAAAAAATCAGATCTCGTATATTCCTGCCCTGGGCTATTCTACTAAAATATTTCAAGGGCCGGCGTCTTTATGAGGGGGGCTTTGTTACAAAATTGAATCTTGAGACAGTCACCACCTCCTACAGACTATAAGTGCCATATTGGACCATTATATCAGAGGGTATTCTTCATGTTCTTTAGCTAAAAAGATTTGTTTAGCCTCTTTACACCCCGCCGCGTAGCGAGATGTGTTAGCTGTGTCTTTGCATCCCGTTACCCGGCGGGTTATTAACACTTGTATGCGAACACTTGGGTTAACCTTATGAGCATTAATTCCTGGAAATTTGTCTTTATTTTTCCAGAGCTGAGCTCCGGCGGACCAATACAGACCCGGCGGTAGTTTCCTCACACCAGTCTCTGTCATGGCTACTGTGGCCCCAGTTTTTGCCCTGTGCATTACCCCTACTTGCGCGGGTATCCCAATTTTTGCGCATACCCTTTGCATAAGGTGTGTTAGATGTCTAGACCGTTCAAGGGGTCTCTGGGTTACACTTAATTGTTCCTTTTGCTCCCAATTAGCCAATAAAGTCCTGTGTGACAATGACAAGACCGCGGCGGTAGCGTTGAGAGAGGTCAGACAACAAATGTCGGCCTACACTACCATTGTCGCACATAAGTCACTTCAATGTGACAACGTCCCACTTTGGGATAAGTTGCTGTCAGAGCACCCTCCCCCTAAACGTACCTCTAGAGTAACGGGTTTTAAGCCGACAGAGACTAGCCAGGGTTCTGTATCGTCTGTGGATACGTCTAAACGCCCGAGATAGCCTACTCCCCCGGCAGCCACCTCCTCGTCGCAGGCGAGATCGAGGTCAAGGTCACCTCTCAGACAGCAGTCTTCAAGTCGTGCCTCTTCCCCGGCTAGTAAGAAGTGTAAGACTGAAGCTTCCCCCAGTGGTCATGGTGGTGATTCTTCCAAATCTAGGTCTAGTTCGCGGTCACACCGTAGCCACAAATCCTCCAAAAAGGATTCCCATAGGAAGTCCTCTCGACATTCTCCTAAGTCTAGTGCATCTCATCGTACCTCTACACCTGAAAATGTTTCTGTTACAGCCTCAGAGTATAGTGAAGCGCCTGTCCCTAAACAAGATTTACCTATTGATATTTTAACCCTAGAAACGGAAAGTTCAGGAAATTCAATAATTGAGAATGTTTCAGACTCTCAAGAGAGCGTAGGCCAGAGCCTCGGTGTTTGGCGGTTTGCTCAACCAGGGTCTGACCATCCACGTCCGACTCATACGAGTCACACAGTAGCCGATGTCCACAGGGACGCGGCGACCCCATCCTCTATCCCTGACTTATCTTGGAAACAAGGTGCCCCTGCCTCGGCGGGGTCTTCTCAGGAGGATCGGGAGGAACAAGATGAAGTGTCAATAATTTCAGATAGGGATGGACAAGGGTCAGGCTCAGGCCTGGACGCCGCCCATGATAATACTGATTCACCTGAAAGTTCTGCATCTAACCAGTTTGTTACAGCACAAGAAATTGATGGGTTACTTACTCATGCTCTATCTAAATTCTTTAGTCAACAACGAGAAAACCCCACAATGGACTTGGGGGCTCCCTTGACAAGTTCTGCGGTACGGCCTCTGATAACGTCAATCGATTTATCTAAGATTCCTAACCCTCCTACTCTGTCACCGGCAGGGAGCTCTAAGCCAGCTACGGCGGCATTCACTACGTCAAATGTCAGGGTCATTACGGATGTTAATCCACCCCCTCTAGACAAAGCGCCTCTTAGAAAGGTAGCTATGCCCCTGCTTTATGGGCCAGACGAGTCATGGGTTCTTTTGAACCCCTCTAAGCCAGAGCTTGCCCAGCCTACCTTGTCAGGGGAACTCCCGGTACCACGTGAGTGGTTTATCCAGGGAAATAAGTCAAAGAAATTAAGGGCATTGGATGCCTTGGGTAATGTTTTGGACGTAAATATCAAGGCTATACCTAGTTATTATCATCAGGATTATTTTGTTTATGCATCTAAGCCTGCTTTACCCCCTGCCTCAGCTTCAAAACTTTTTTCAGACTGGTCTAAGCTGGATGGGTTTAATGATATTAAGGCTCTGTCGGCTCTTACTCCTGAACTAGATTTACAGACCGTCACAGACGAGACAGCTAATCCAGTGTTGAAGGTGGGACAGTTGGGACCAGGACCTTGGGTGGATTGGGAGGTAGAGGCTCAAAACTTTGCAACCACTTTCACTTCTAAATCTTCCCACCAGATCCCTCAGGATACACATTCATGGTTCTCCATGCCGGTAGGTTCTGCCGGCGGAGTTCCGTCAGCTTTATTTTCTTTTCTAGCTGCCCCTAAGATTAATCTTTGTGAACTAAAGGACCCATTCACTACCCCTACCCCTACTCACCTAGACAGAGAATTTAGGCTAAGGGGAAAAGCTTTCCGCCTGTTTTCACAGTACATAGTTTCTCAACAGGTGGCTAAGTCTTTACTCAGGTCTACTCAGGCAATCGCAGACGCGGATGCTCGAAGATCAGTTGAGTTATCCCGGCGTCTGATTCTTCAGTCGTCGATTCAATCCTTAGGTGACATACGCACAACCTTACTTGAGGCGGTGCGAGCACGACAGGATCTTAGGATGTCATTAGTTCGCAAGCTGCCTGATCGCATTGCTAACCAGGTGGTAATGTCCCCAGTACTTACTCCTTCTTTAATGTCCCCTGATGTATGGCGAACAGTGTTTAACATGGCACAGGCCGTGAAGCACAGTCCCGCACAGGCTAAGAAACCTGCATTTAACTTCCCCAAACCTAAGCCTCCTACTAAAGCTCAGCCAGGGGGTTCTAAGCCGTTTCTTCCGCCTAAGTCCTCCCAATCCCCCCTGGGTCAGTTCAGGCATAGACAGAGAGGGTTTTCAGGACAGAGAGGACGCGGCCAGTATAAGCCGGGGCAGGGCCAGTCTTCGACCCACACCAGCCAGCCGGCGAAGCGTCCAACACCACCAAACCCACCATCAAAAAACTAAAGTCTCTCTCACTCCCAGTGCCTGTCTTAAAGCCGGAGGAACCGAGGGAAGTACAGCCGGCGAACCCTTGTCTGCTAACTGGGTCGTTCCGAACGTGTCACCAAGCATGGCCGTTAAAAACCTGGGCACGGATGGTGGCACGCAAAGGCATCACTTGGCAGTGGCTCCGGCGACCTCGCTTACGTCAGCCGACAACGGCAAATTGTGTTTCATTAGAGGTGGAGTCGCTGGTCCAGGAGATGATTGCCAAGAATGTCATCATCCCGGTCCCTCCAGATTACCCTGTATTCACGTCAAAACTGTTTTTGGTTCCCAAACGGGACAGTGTTCAGATGAGGCCGGTCGTAGACCTGTCTTATCTGAATCTTCACATTTACAACGAGTCTTTCAGAATGTTAACAGTTCATCAAATCAGGCTAACACTTCCGCCGGGAGGCTGGATGTGTTCCCTAGACCTGACAGACGCCTATTGGCACGTGTCGGTCAACAAAAGATTTCAAAGGTTTCTGGCCTTGAGGATCAGGCACCAAAATTTTGTTTTTCAGAGGATGCCGTTCGGTTTGAACCTAGCACCTCGACTATTCACGAAACTAGTCCGGCAAGCCCTGATGCCGTTGTTAAAACAGGGAATCAGAGTGTTGTGGTATCTAGACGACTGGCTGGTGGTGGCAGAGACACAACAATTATGCATAAAACATGTCAATATCATTTTAAATCATGTCAAAACTCTAGGCTTCAAGGTAAATCTGGTAAAGTCAAACCTTGTTCCCTCAAGAGTAATTCAGTGGATAGGGCTGGTCTGGGACACCGCCGCTCTCACTCTGAGTCAGAGTGTGGACAATCGCAACAGGTTTCGCAGGAAACTGTTCAGGTTTCTTCACAGTCTGACTACGACACGAAGAGTCTGGGAGTCTCTGGTCGGCTCTCTCAACTGGATTCAGCTAACTGTCAAGTTGGGCCGGTTGAAAGTAAAACGATTAATATTGGAAGGCAACAAATATTTCCCACTCTTACCGGCGGGAAAATTATGGCCCATACCAAAATTAATCCACACCTTACTAGCGGTCTGGGCGAAGAGGGAAACATTGCACTCAATCATGTCATGGACCTCTCCTCCTCCAACGGTATGGGTAGACACGGATGCGTCAGGCACCATAGGGTGGGGATTTCAGTCAAATCAGGGGCACCAGGGTCAGGGACTTTGGTCCCACTTAGAAATCTCTCACATAAATGTCAAAGAGTTACTAGTCCCCTTGTATTTCCTTCAGGCTCACGGCCCGGCGTTACGGGGCAAGTCGGTGGCCTTCAGAATGGACAATCTGAATGCAGTTCACTGTATTCAGAAACAAGGGTCAACGAGGTCAAGGAAGTTGCTACTCGTGTCGGAAGAGATTTTTGTTCTAGCCAGCAGTCTAGATATTTATCTTCACGCATCTTATCTCCCAGGCGTAGCGAACGTCTGGGCAGACGCTCTGTCCCGGAGACAGAGCACGACAGTAGAATGGGAGCTCAAGCAACCCATTTTCAACCTAATGATTGCGGAGCTCTCCCATCCACAAGTGGATCTTTTTGCGTCCGAGGAGACTCACAAGCTCCCTCTATACCTCACCCGCCGGGCGATAACGCCGGCAGGGGGGCCAGACGCCCTAGTGACAGACTGGAACAGATGGAGCTCCATCTATCTGTTTCCGCCGCCAGATGCGTCACTAATGTGCCACGTAGTGAACAAACTACGAGTTTATCGAGGCTTAGTCTCGCTAATCGCGCCCCTGTGGCCGGCGCAGGTGTGGTACCAGCAATTAATAATGTGGTGCCCGGACCCGGTATCGCTCCCGGTCGGGTACTTCCACTTAGACACGATTGGCAACCTAGCGACCTCGCTGACTTTTGCATTATGGACATTCAGGAGGCCAAGTGGCTAGCACCATACGGTAGGGATGTGACCAATAAATTGCTCAATCAATATACTCAGTCTACTAAGCGACAATATCAATCTCATTGGAAAGCTTTTACTTCTTGGATTGTTAGAACGGAACAAACTGTACCCTCAGTGGCATTGGTTTTTAATTACTTGAACTATCTGTTTGAACAGAAACGTTTATCTGTGGTTACTTTGAAGAATCACTTAACTGCGATTAGAGTGCCCTTTTTCGACCTTACAGGTCTATCCATACCGGTGGCGGAGGAAACAGGATTTATGAGAGCGTGTTTTAAACTCCGCCCACCTCCCCGTCAGCTCATGCCTACTTGGTCTCTGGACAAAGCTTTGTCTTTACTTCATTCTCGTCTGTATCAAAATACTGCAGACTTTGCTTTAATCTTAAAGAAGGCAGTTTTCCTTTTGGCTTTGGCCACCGGAAACAGAGTGTCTGAGCTGGCGGCGATGAGCAACACACCTAATTGTCTTAGGTTTGGTAGACTTAATGATTCAATTTCCATTGCACCCTCCCCGGCGTTTGTAGCCAAGAATGAGCATAGTGCACACGTGTTTTCTGAGTTCACGGTGCCGGCGTTAAAAAGGGGAAAGGTGCATCATAATTTATGTCCAGTGCAAGCTCTAACCAAATATTTGAGAATAGCTCCTCAAAACCCCCAAGGTGCTTTATGGGTAGCGAGTACGGGTAAACGCTTACTTAAACGGCGATTAGCCTCTCTTCTGGTAGAAGTCATTAAAGAGAGTAATCCCGGCGTTGTGGGTAGGGCCCACGATTTACGCAAGTGGGCGGCCTCTTTACGTTTCCTGAAAAACTTTTCAGTTGAAGATATTGCGTCCACACAGTTGTGGGCGTCTAATCATACGTTTCTCTCTAGATACTTGTCAGTTGCTCTAGACAAACCTTCCTTACCATGTATAGCTTTAAGGCAGAGGGTCTAGGTGGCCCTGCAGTCACTTATGTTTATTTTCACGGAGGGGGGGGGGGGGGGGGAGTGCAGTCAGTTGACATAGGACACCCTAGACCCCGCCGGAGTATGAGAGCTGTGATACAATTTAAGGTTAAAATGTGATATGAAAATTTCTCTGCGAGAATTTGTGCTAGTACAAGGTTTAGTACAAAACAACGGTGTTGTTATAGTAGTTTTAGCTGCGAAAGCAATGTAATATTAGTTCAATGGAGTTCATTGGCAATTGATCTCCACATGTATTTTGGGGTTTATGATGTGCACATATAAACTTATAACTTATTATTTTTGTCACCACTCGTTGAGTGGGGTGCCTTTTGTAACTACAGATCTGTGTTCAGAATCTTCAGGGTTACCCATTTTTGTCGGGTAGGCTTCTTTGAAGCACGCACCTGCCTGAACCCCTTTTTCTTGTATATTTCCGGCCTACGCCGTATTAAATACATTTTTCAAAAAGTAAGAATACTATGTGGTTGTTTTTATTATCTGCTTTTCTAGAGTTATGATATGATTACGAATGTCCCCCTCCAGTCTTAGATATCAGGCATGTTCGTCAATGATGGAGGGGCCACTAATAAATTATAGGTTTGACTCCTGTAAGGAGATAAAGAAAACCTAATATTTAGTAGTGGCCCCGTAATCTTTGACGACTGGGGCCCTCCCGACCGTCCCCTTCCCATTCGTTGATGTATTAAGGATTTTGGTTTACTTGATATGTCAGTGAAGGAGGAATGACGCCTGATTCAGCGTCTGGTCAGAAATCCACACAAGTACATCCACGATATGATGGAAAGCTTATTGGATAGTTATTCTTATTTTCTTTTTGTTTTTATTTTTTACGAAGTTTTTTCGTAGTGAGAACCCAATTCATAATGACTGAAGCCATGAGTGAGGTCGCGTGCGCTCATGATGAAGGCTCCTCAGTTTTTAAATGCTCTGCGCGGTAGATTCAAACTACGGCGGATTAGTGTTTGAAGAGGATGCCTTATGTAATAGGCATGTTCGTCAATGATTACGGGGCCACTACTAAATATTAGGTTTTCTTTATCTCCTTACAGGAGTCAAACCTATAATATGTCAGAGGTTTTCAGCGTGGAAGATCGGGGTTTCGAGGCGGTCGCAGAGGCAGACAGTCAATCAGGGTAAGAGGATACCCCAGTTCATCCACAAGGAGGCAGAATTCACTAGGGCCGGATGGTAGGGTAACAAGGTGCATGATATGTGACTCACAATTCCATTGGGCCAGGAACTGTCCAGATGCTTATGAAAATAATGGAAGTCGTGGGGGTTCTGCAGCTGTAAGTGGCAGTCTTGAGGGAGATACCGAGACAGCATATTTATAATTATTTTTAGGTTATGCTGGAGACAGAGATCTATCTATCTATCTATTGCCTGACGCCGTGATCCCCGAAGGGGTGGCCACGAACGAACCGCCCCCATGCACCTCTGTCCCCAGTCAGTCGACGCCCCTCCCCCCAACCAGCACCGCCTTCGTGAGAGACGGAGGTACTGATGTTAAATTGAGTGGCCTTGTGAAAGAGGCCAAGGGCTGTGCAGTACAGTCGGCCCCGCAAGGGTGCGCAATAAAAGGGTGCGATTCTCCAACCGTGCGGCAGATGTCCGTGCGGTGCTTATAATCCAAGGGTGCGAAAAAAGTAAAGCGTGCGGTGGCGAAGCGTGCGGAACTGGATGCGCATTTGTGGGGCGGCCATGTTTGTGACGTCAGAGCGCGCGGGATGACTCAGTGACTCATGTGTAAGCGTACCCTGACGCAGCCTTGCAATTCTCTTCCGCATTCTTTGTGAACAATGGACCCTCCAGCCCCTCCACCACCCCAGCCACCTGCTGCCCCTAACCCACCGCCCAGGGCGATCGTGTTACCTACCAAAACAAAAGTGAAAGTTCTTGATTTAGAACAGAAAAAACAGTTACTAGACATGTTGGCTAGAGGTGAGAAACAGGCAAATGTGGGTAGACATTTTGGTGTACAGGTATTCTTTCCTTAGTTCATGTTTTTCAGGGGTTATTGGGCAAAAAAAGGGTAAGTTTGAAGAGTCCCCGGACTACATAGTGAATTTCCCATAGGTTCTTAAGCTCCAAGGGTGCGTTTTACAAGGGTGCGCGCATGTCTCGGACTAAGGTAACCGCACTCTTGTGGGGCCCACTGTACTGGACTCGGGGTGTTCTACGATGTGTGGGACTGGCTGGCTTCATGATTTTCTGAGTAGCCTTAGTGATTATGAACGGGATAAGATTGTGGAAGAGAAGTCAATCTCCACGTTTACCTTTGCTGATGGTGTCACTGTTCCTTCCATTAAACGTGTCACACTTCCTTGTTCTATTGGAAATATGAGTGCAAGAATTGTGACGGATGTGGTAGATTGTAATATTCCGTTATTGTTGAGCAGGCGTTCGATGAAAAAGGCAGAGATGTTAGTTAACTTTGCTACAGACCAGGTCAAGATTCGTGGAGAGTGATTGATCTACAGACATCAGCATCAGGTCATTATCTATTACCGATATCAGCGTGACTAGGACGGAAGTTAGGGGGAATGATTTCTTTGACTGCTGTGAAGGGGAGGGATGTGAAGATAACAGCTTTGAAACTTCACAGGCAGTTTGGACACCCTACATCAGCAAAGCTTATCAATCTCATTACTAATGCTGGGATTGAGAATTCGGAACTGGAACGGGCTGTCCAAAAGGTAACCGAGGAGTGTGAGGTCTGCTTTAAGTTTAGGAAGGCTAAACCACGTCCCATAGTTAGCATGCCTATGGCGTCTAAATTGAATGAGGTCATTGCTATGGACCTAACCCTCCTGGCCCGGGCAGGCTCTCCTAATGACGGAGCTCGTATCCGGGCGATCTGGTCGAATATCAACAAAAGTAAACTAAGGCTAATCTCGCTTAATATATTACCTACATTAATCAAACATATATAGAAATGAGCGCCTTACCTTCCTGCGTAGAATGGCGTTGAGTAGAGCTCTCTAGCTCAACTGGTTCCGGAGTGATGGTGATGGAAGTGGAGGTAACTTTTGCCGCGTATTTACCTCGGCGCGTCCGAACACTCAACCGCGGCCCCGGCTACGACGCCCAGTTGCACTCGTCGCTCCACCCGCAATTATGCCGAGAAGCGATTTGATAGTGTTTTATTGGTTATTCTGTCATTTATTATAGTTATTATATTATTTTCACTCAATAAAGTTATTTATATGAACTTATTTGTGTCTCTGTCACTTATTACTTCGTTTTATTATTATTATTATGATTATTAGTGTCACTTTCACTGGACTTTGATAATTGGTAGTGTCATTTACCCTTTTATGTATTGTTAGGTAAGCTAATAATATATATAGTGTCACTGTCACTTATTCATATTGTTATGAAGGCACTTATTATTACTTGTGTGTGTCTCTTTCACTTATACTTAGTTTTATTATTATTATACTGTCACTTTGACTGGCCTAGGCTTATTGAGTGTCATTTTCACTTATTTATTGTTAGAAATATATATTTTAGTGTCACTTTCACTTGTTCATATTGTTATTGAAGGCACTTATTATTACTTATGTGTCCTTTTCACTTATACTTAGTTATATTATTATTCTTAGCCTACATTTGAGTGTCACTTTCACTGTTGTCACTTCCACTTCAAAAGTTTGCTAGAGTGTGGAAGTCGTTGAAGCAGGTGCCAGCACACAGTCCAACTTGACACTCGAGGCATTCCCAAGTGGTTTTTGTGGGTTTGCAGGGTCTGCGAGTTGTGTGGCTGCACACATGGCACCTCTTCTGACTCCTAGCGTTACTACCTGGTGCTTTGAAAGGAAGGGCGCTGAGCTGGTGCTTCCTGAAGAATTCAACACACCCCGTTCTGTCAAGCTGGCCTGGTCCTTGTATTGGCCTGCCTGGTGTACCCGCATGTTTAGCCGGGAGCTCAAGTAGCACCTGATTGTGGAACTTCCGCAGGGACTTGTACTTCTTGGCTCCTGTAGTCCTCAGACGGTAGATGTTGTAGGCATTGAGGATCGACATATCTACCGTATGCAGGATAAACTTCTTGTACCTCCTGCAAGATGTTCGCAGGCAGTCGATGAAGCCCATCTGCATGTCGGACTTGTCAACGAGGCGCATGTTGATGTTATAATCCAGGACAGCAGCTGGTTTTTGGACGGGGTTCTTGGTTGTTCGGTCCACCTTCCCTGTGGCGACCATCTGGGCCTTGTGGCATGTGGTGAGGAGGTTGACCTTGCGCTGGTCGTGCCAGTGGATGGAGAGGATGGGGCCACTCTTCTTGTGGAAGATGTCCGCCTTCTTTGTCTTGGTTGGGTAGCCTGGCATGCCCTTCCTTTTGCCCTTGACTGTGCCGACAGTTCCGGTCTTGCGGTCATGGAGGTACTTGGTCAGGAGAGGCGACGTGTAATAATTATCTGTGTAGAGGATGTGGTTATTATTGAAGTGCCTCTCCATCATCTTCTTCACTACAGCGCCACCAAAACCAATGAGAGGGTCAGTCACAACTTCTCCAGCCTTGCCGCTGTAGACTATAAAGTCCAGCACATACCCCGTCAAGCAGTCGCAGAGGACGAAGAGCTTGATGCCGAAGCGGTGTCTCTTGGACGGGATATACTGTCGGAAGTGCAGCCTACCACGGAACAGGACCAGAGACTCGTCGAGGCACATCTTCTGGAAAGGAATCAGGTATGTGGTGAACCGATGACGTATCATGTCATACAGCTTCCTGATCTTCCATAATGAGTTGGGAAGGTGGACTGCCATGTTGTTTGTCAGGTGGAGATAGGAGAGGATGTCGAAGTACCTGTCCCTGGACATGTATTTGCCAAATGATGGAGTCGTTATGATGTCGCCAGTGATCCAGTAGTCAGCCAGAACGTGCTTCCTTATATGAGTCATCAGCATTGTGAGTGCCAAGAACACATATAGTTCTGCCACAGTGAGAGCTCTCCATGCCACCATCTTGGCACTGGTCTTCCTCCCAAGAAAGTTGGCACAGATAGCATGGTGGTGATTTGTCTCTTTGACGAGGTATTCCATGACTACATTGTCATAGAAGCCACAGAAAAGTTCACTGGGGGTAGCATCTGGGCCACAGGGATATGCTGGTGACCCCAGAACCCATCTGTACCTCGTCAAAGGCAGGACAATCTGGCTCAAAATCAGCTCCATCTGTCCACACAAACAGGTCGGATGCTGATGCTCGAGGTCGTGCTGCAGCAGGCACACGCCCTGGACGCCCTGGCACACGCCCTTGGCCACGCGGACGCCCAGGCGGACGCCCTGCACGCCCACGCCCAGGCCCAGGCCCAGGCCCAGGGGCAGCGGCGTCGGCAGGCTGACCACGTCCACGACCTCGCCCTCTCGCTCGATTTGTCGGCACATCCTCTTCCTCTTCCTGTTCCTGTTCCTGTTCCTCTTCCTCCTCAGGCGACGTCAGGTCATCTGGGGCAATGTTGGGGTCGTGAGCATCCTCTTCAGGAGACAATTCTGGTGAAGAAGTGACCGGGCGTCGGCGGTGTGGGGCGCGGGAGGCTGCGGGAGCTTCAAGAATGGGAGCCGAGGCCTCGGGAGTTGGGCTCCTTTTCAGCAGCAAATAATGCTCTGCGGTGTGTTGAGGCCTGTGGCACATCACCAATACCACTTGAAGAGGCCCTTTGGTCATCCTGAACGAGAGATCAAGGCGAGGGCTGTGGGTGACCCACGCGGCGTCCCGTGTCAAGGCGTCGGGACAATGGAATGCGGGTGGTTGCTAGGCCAGGGTCGGCGTCATTATCGCTATCTTCAGCTTCCCTATGCTTTTCTGCGGCTGCCCTGCGTGCTTTTTTAGCTGCACTTTTGATCAATGATTGTTTGTAGAAATATTTGCCCACTTTCAAGGGCGTACGGGCAGGCAAAGGGGAAGGTCCTGGGCTAGGGCTAGGGCTAGGCCTAGGCTGACCTAGCAAAGATGGCGAGGGGGTAGGCCTAGGTTCTAGCACACTGGGAAGCTCAATGGCACCTTCCTGAAACACTTCCACATCAGGATCATCACTACTGTCTCCCCCCTCAAATAAATCGACATTATCGTCGTCTCCAAAGCCCACGAAATCGTCTTCACTTTCACTTATAAATTGTACCTTGTCCACCAAGCTTTCGCCACTGCTCTCTTCATCACTTTCAAAAAGTTGTCGCTGTATAGCGCTATCACTCAACAAACGCTTAACTTTCTTTTGTTGAGCTCTCTTTTCGGTTGCAACAGGCGTTGAAGTTGCGAGTGGGGTAGCACTGGGGCCCGCGGGAGGTTGCAACGAATCGGACACGTCGGAAAACATTTTTTCAGTATTACTCGCTATGGCGGCCACGTACGAACTGATAACACTAGTAGTTGAGGCTTGGTGGCGCTGCGGTCGCTCCTACCATGCCAAAATTGGCCGCGCAAATTTTGAAGCACGCTTTCAAGCACAAGGATTTTAAAATGACACCCGGGTTCCGGCCCTTTTTTTTGGGTGTCATTTTAAAATGACACCCGGGCTGGAAGGGGGGATTGAGAATTCGGAACTGGAACGGGCTGTCCAAAAGGTAACCGAGGAGTGTGAGGTCTGCTTTAAGTTTAGGAAGGCTAAACCACGTCCCATAGTTAGCATGCCTATGGCGTCTAAATTGAATGAGGTCATTGCTATGGACCTAAAGGCCTGGGGCAATAAATATTTTTTGGTTGTTGTTGATTTATCAACTAGATACTGTACGGCAACAGTGATTGGAGATAAACGTGCGGCCACCATTATCAAGGCTGTGTTTCAGAGGTGGATTGTTACATTCGGCGTGCCTGAAAAGATCCTAACGGACAATGGCTGTGATTTCAACAATGAAGATACTGTATGAGGACACTTGGAGAGACATTCAACATTAACCCTCCAGCCCCGGCTATGTATTATATATATATTCCTCGAAACCCGGGTGTTTTGGCCGAAAAACGTCTAGGCTAGGCTACCGTATATTCGTTAATCAGACTGCTTCCCGCATTCCCGCACATCCCCAAGCGTAGCTGTGTTATTTACCTGTAGAATGGCATTAAGTAGAGCTCTCTAAGTCAACTGGTTGAGCTGTGATGATCATTTCATTGGAGATAACTTTATGGCCAAAACAGCCACTTTACACTACTTTTCGATACTTAACAACAACATACAGGCACACACGAACAAGCGACGCTCTCCTTCTTGTGGCCGGAGATGCGGGGCGTCGGTCCAGCCGGCTGTTGTTTACATGCGTCGGACCGACGCCTCGCACACGAAGCTCACAGGCTTTCAACCACTGGGCGTTCAAGAGCCCTTCCGGGTACCTGTTATATGCTTTTTTATGGGCGTTCAAGAGCCCTTCCGTGGTGAGAGGGTTAAGATTATGACTACCGCAGCGGAGAGTCCCTGGAGCAACGATGTGTGCGAACGGTTAAATGCAGTGATCGGTGACATCGTAAGGAAAATTATGGCAGACAGCAAGTTTGAATTGACCACTTGCGAGTTTCGGTCTATAAGAAAGTTGGAGCTGTAGACATCGATAACTAACAGAAATATCACTTATTGTAAATTGCGATTGTAGCGCTTATTAAGTTATTTAAATATATGAAACCCAATTCAACATACTTTTCATCCATGAAAAACATTATTATTGTATTTCTGTTTAATATCGATGTTTATGGCTCCAACTTCCTTATAGCATGAAAATCGCAAGTGGTCAATTGGGTGTGGCCTTGGCCTGGTCAGTGTCAGCGAGAAATGCCCTAACCAACTTTACAGGTTTTTTGCCCTAGTCAGCTAGTTTTTGGTCACAACCCTGGATTGCCTAATATGTTTACGAATGACCCTCCAGCTTTGGAATCTGCTTCAGCATCAGACATTGTGAGAAACAATTTAAATGCTCTTCATTTGGCAAGACGAGTTTGTTAAAATTGAATCAGGTGAACGCGTGGCGAGGGCCTTGCTACACAACATACGTTCAAGCGATCTTAATGATGTGCAGAATGGCGATGAGGTGTTCTACAAAAGAAACAACAGTAGGGAGTGGCACAGCCCTGGCATTGTAATTGGCAAGGATGGGAAGCAGATTTTGGTGAGACATGGGGGTGTCTATGTAAGAGTTCATGAGTGTCGGTTGGCGCGTGCTCCAGGTAGGAACTCGACAGCTGGAAAAGATATTAACAATATTCAGACTGTGCAGGAAGAGGACAAGGAAGCAGGGCCATCATCGAGAAGGAGTATCCACCTGATGAGGGGTCGGAGAGTGTAGATGGACCGGGTGAGCCTGAGGTCGTTGATGATTCAAGTGAGTCGAGTGAACCAGGGCTTGAGTAAGCTCCAAATCAGCCTACAAGACTCACCTCCGGTCAACGGATACAGGGTATACGAGCTGAGAGCGGTGAATTGGTGTCTGGGCGTGTGGTGGGTTGAGCTGGTAAGGCCACCGGACAATATAAGGACTGTTATAATTTTAGGTGGGACTTGGATGGAAGCATTTCCTGGGCAGATCTGCAAAGGGACTTTAACACGTGGGAGGTGGTTGATGATACTGCAGAGATGATGGTTCTTTTCAACTCAGAGGAGGTGTTGTGTGCCAAGGAGAAAGAGATTATAAACTGGCAGGAAAATAATGTATATGAGAAGGTGAAGGATGTTGGACAGGTGGCATTCTCGGTACGGTGGGTTGTGACGGAAAAATTCAAAGGAGGGCAGACAGTGGTGAAGGCACGTTTGGTCGCGAGGGGATTCGAAGAGGACACAGGTGAAATTCGGAAAGATTCGCCTACATGTTCTAAGGAAGCTGTGCGTTTGGCACTAGCAATTGCTGCTTCCACCGGTTGGAACTGTCACTCCCTAGATGTGAAAGCTGCCTATTTGCAGGGTAACGAGATTGGAAGAGTTGTACATCTACGCCCTCCGCCGGAGTTTGCTGATGGACAACTATGGAAGCTGAAGAAGACTGTTTACGGTTTGTGTGATGCGGCTAGACATTGGTACCTGCGAGTGAAAAATCAGTTACTGGATCTCGGAGCTATGGTGTCTTCACTGGATTCGGCGTTGTTCTCCTGGAGATGTAACGGCAAGGTTGAAGGCGTGGTGTGTATTTGCGTTGATAACTTTCTTTGGACTGGGACTCCTGATTTCAAGAAACAAGTGATAGACCCGTTAAGTCAAGTTTTCCTCGGTAGCACTGAGTCCAAGGCATTTAAGTATGTGGGTCTGAACATTGTCTCCTATAAAGATGGAAGTATAACATTGGACCAGCTCCAGTATGCATCGACCTTGACTCCAGTACCAGTCTGCAGACAACGGGCGACTGTAAAATCGGGCGAATTGTCGGAGTCAGAAAGGTCGGAGTATAGGGCTCTTGTGGAACAGTTAAATTGGATAGCCACGCATACCCGGCCAGACATAGCCTTCGATGTGTGGCATATTGTCGGGCAATCCTGGCTGATTTTCTGCGGCTTAACAAGGTGATAGCAGAGTGAAGACAGATATTGTGAAGTTATATATGCCAAAGATGGAGGAACTGGAAGATTGCTACTTGGAGTGCTTTTCGGATGCCTCGTTTGCCAACTTAGTGGGCAATGGGTCACAAGGAGGTTTTGCTATATTCTTACGGGACGATGGTGGGAAGAGATGTCCCGTTTACAGGCAGTCAAGGAAGATTAAAAGAGAGTTGTTAAATCCACCCTGTCCGCTGAGGCCCTGGCGCTGTTGGAGTGTGCTGAGACAGCAGTGTATCTGGCTAAGCTTCTACATGAAATCTCCAACTGTGGAATTCTTAAGATAAGGTGTTTCACCGATAACAAGAGCCTGGTAGACGCTCTTCACTCGTGTAGGAGTGTGGAAGATAGGAGACTGCGGATTGACATTGCTGTGTTATGTGATATGTTGGAACGTGGAGAGGTTACCGAAGTGGCTTGGGTGGATAAGTCGGGACAACTAGCTGATTGCCTCACCAAGAAGGGGGCATCAACCTAGCGACTGCGTGCTACAGTCGGCCGGAACTAGAATGCCTGTCCAGGGGGACGAAGCTATGTATTTGGATACATATTCGAGGTCCTTCACAAGAACTGGGAAGAAGAAGCTATGTATTTTGGATACATATTCGAGGTCCTTCACAAGAACTGGGAAGAAGAGAAGAAGGACGGAAGTGTTGTCAACTAGGAAGAGAAGGACGAGAGTGTTGATATGTGGAGCGAGTGTGAACTCGTTTGTATATGGTTGCGCCATGACGTCACGGCGTGACGTCACTGTCATGTCGGACCGGGGTTCGTCGGCGTACGGCAGTTGATTACAAGCACCGGGTGAGTAAACATTAACATCATTCATGTACAGATTAAAGAGTGAGGGCGACAGGACGGATCCTTGCGGGACTCCGTTTCGGAAATTTCTGATGCTAGATGACTGACCGGCAAAAGATATGTGTGCACATCTGCCTGCTAGGAAGTTGGCCAGCCACCTTTTTGTGTTGTTGTGCATGTTTGTGTTGTAAATTTTGTTTGCTAGGTTGTGGTGGGGGATGGCATCGAAGGCTTTACTAATGTCGAGTGTGGCAAGTACTGACCTGTGTGGTGGTCTGGCTGAGTTGATGCCGTCAAAAGCTCTTTGTGTAAGGTCTGTAAGAAGAGTGTTTGTTGAGTACAGTGGCCTGAAGCCATGTTGTGTTGGAGCTAGGGGTAAGGCGTGTGTAATTAGTTGTAGTACAAGGCGTTCTATGACTTTGGAGGGGGTGCAGATGAGTGTGATAGGGCGATGTGAGGAGGGTAGCGTGGGGTCTTTGTTGGGTTTGGGGAAAGTGATGATGATACCATGCTTCCAGATGTCTGGTATTGTGTTGTGTGAATAGCTGTAGTTCGATATGTTAGTGAGTGCTTGTATGCCTTGTGGTCCCAGGTGTCTGAAGTGTATGTTGTTTATGTTGTCTAGGCCACAGGCGGGTGAGTGCTTGAGATTGTACTACTTGAGTTTAGAGTTGTTGTTGTAGTTCCCCAGACTGTCTGGCCGAGCAGTCCCGAGTCTGGTAGACCGAAGGCATCCGGATACTCGGGTGCCCAAAGAGGCCAGGGAGAGATGAAATCTATCTCTTAGAGGGCAGCGGGGGAAGGGATCATCAGCCCCCGGGTGTGCACCCCCGGGCCAATGCCCCCACCGTCCGCGGCCTACCTTGCAGTGCTACCCAGTCGGGCGATCTCGCCAGCACCTAGAAGGAAAAGTAGTACAGGAAAAGAGACGGATACAAACGGCTAAGGTTAGGTAGAGGATGCCTAACCTCACTCTGGATAGGGCCAGCCCTTATCCGAGATTGGGAGTTGAATCAGTTGCTGTTTGATGATGACACAGTGTTGGTGGCGGATTTCTGAGGAGAAACTGCAGCAAGTAGTAAAAGATTTTGGTGTGGTATCTGCAAGCAAGAAACTGAGGGTAAATGTCAATAAAAGTAAAGTGATGGTATGTAATAGAGATGCTTGTAGGGTAAATCTAAATGTACGACTGGATGGGGAAATCCTGGAACAAGTGGAGTGTTTTAAATATTTAGGAGGAGTGATAAGACAGAGTATAGGAAGGAAGGAAAGTTTTGGGAGCAATGGGATGGAAAGTATGTGGAAGGTAAGAAATCTCGGAATGAAAGCTAAAAGTGCAATGTATCAAGGGATAGTTGTACCAACAGTGATGTATGGGGCTGAGACATGGGCTTTGAAGGCACAAGAAAAAAGTTGGATGCAAGGGATTTGAGCTGCTTGAGGAGTATGTGTGGAGTGACACGTAGAGACAGATTGAGAAATAAATCAGCCACAGTGGACAGATGTGCTATGTTGGTATGGACATGTTGAACGAATGGGAGATGAAAGGCATACAAAGAGAGTATATGAGTCAGAAACAAGGGAAGGTAGAGGGAGAGGAAGACCTCTGATAAGATGGAGAGATGGTGTAGTAAAAGCGTTGGAAGGTTGAGAGATGACTGAAGAACAGGTACAAGAAGTGGTAATGAATAGGAATGAATGGAGAATGCTTGTGCATAGATGATTGATAACATGGTCGTTGCGGGAGGGGGTCAGGTGCCAGTTGAACTAGATAATAGTTCGTCAGGTGCCTGGCTCAGGGAGCCGGTGTTTATATGAAGGGTCATGCCTGGATGTGAGGTGAGCGGGCATTGTGGTGGTGAGCTTCGCTGCGCGCCTACCTGCTGAGACTGGATCCTCTCCTTGAGGTCTGGAACCTGGGAATCTTTTACTGGAGTCCCCAAATGATCTCCAGATTTTCTCCTTGGTGACCTAGATGTGTGTGATTTTTTGTTTTTGTTTTTATTATGTGTTGTTTTATCCCTGTTTGGGCTCTGTCTCGAGTCGGCCAGTGCGGCCACCCCCAGCTATGAGGTATGTGCCTGAGTATATACATACATACATATAACATATTTACAAGAAATTTGATTCATTGACAGGTATGGAAGATAATATTTTAAATATTGACTTTTCTGTTCCTTCGTGTATTTATGTTTCTGTTGGTTTGTTTAGTGGTTTAGAATATATAACAATTTTGTATTTAAACTTGTGCTTTGCCAGTGCTTTAATTATTTTTCAATATGCCTATACTTTTACAGGAAATATACTTATACAGTACAGTGGAGCCCCCATTTTCGCTACACCGGTCTTCGCTGATTCAATTCTCGCACCACACACCAAATATTCCCAATTTCAATTCTCGCGCCAAAAGCCTCAATTCTCGCATCAAAATCCCAGCCGAAACCCGAAAAAATAGCAAATATAACGAAAAACTCGACATAAAACTAGAAAACAAACAAAAACAATAATTTTGTTTTAACATAACGAAAGAATCTGCCAGGTGCTTGCCGTTTAGAGACGAAATCCGAGTGAATCCGAGATCCGATAGTCAAATGCACAAGATTCCGCCATCTTTGTATGACGTCATCACTAAGCAGACGCTTGCAGTTTAGCTAGTATCTGTGTTGACAAAACCGTTTGCAAGCTTTTTTGTGCCTGAACCCCTTATCTCTCGCGTTTATTATAACCTCTAGTACATCTAGTAATAGGGATGGTTGGCCTGGTAGTAGCAATGAAGGAATTTCATGCTCAAAACACAGAGCAAAGACCAGTCCATGTCGGACGAAAGCGATTGAAATGCCTAGCCTAGACGATGTTAGCCTAGGCTAGGCTAAATATGACAATGATTTATAATAAAATCTGTGTGGTAAGTAATCTTCTCATAATACGTATTTATACGTCTTTTCCTCATAATATTCTTACAGTTTCTTACAGTAGATTCTCTGGAAAAAGGCAAACTATGCCTGTGTATCCAGCTCAGTACCAGTACTTGCACTGCTGCGGTCGTTCACGGTGTTGGCGGCGGCGGTAGCAGACGCAACATTTTTACTATTCTGTATTTTTGCTTTATAATCAAACTTCAAATCTTGTCTTCCCCATGCTTTATCAAGATTACTTTCAAACTCCCTTATTGATTCGGAATCGACTACATACTGGGGCAGTGCGTTCCACTCATTTACCACTCTATCACAAAATGAGTTCTTTGCCTTCTCAAGCCTATTTCTTTCTTTGTAAATTTTCTTAGAGTGTCCTCTCGTTCTTGTTCCCTCCCGCATCAAGAAGATACCTTCACACACATCCTCATCGTACTTTCCTGACACTATCTTAAAAGTCTCTATCATATCCCCTCTCTTTCTCCTATATGCCAGTGTCGGAAGCCCCAGTGTCCTCAACCTCTGCTCATAGCCCGCGTTCTTCAACGTTGGTACCAGCTTGCTAGCTCTCCTCTGCACTTTCTCCACTGCTTCTATATCCTTTACCATATATGGAGCCCACACCTGGTTCGCATATTCCAGGTGCGGCCTAACCAGCGCTGTATAGAGATTCCTGAATATTTCTTCGTCAAGTGACACAAATGTCCTCCTTATCAGCCCTACAATTCTATTGGCTTTGTTTATCTTTTCCACTAAATGTTCTGAGAAATTTAACTTATTGTCTATCACTACTCCTATATCCTTTTCTGCATTCACTTCCTCCATCGCTTCATACATACTGTATCCTACCTTGTCTATCTTGCTGGTCCCAATCTGCATGTACTTGCATTTTTTTAGATGAAAAGGCATTAACCAATGCTCGAACCATCCCTTCATGCCCTCCACATCTCCTTGAAGCAAACCCATATCTTCCTTACTCCTCACTCTTCTATACAGCTTAGTGTCATCCGCATACAGGTATACCTCACTTTCATTAGTTATAACTTCAGGTAAGTCATTGATAAATATAATGAACAGCAGTGGTCCCAACACAGATCCCTGAGGTACCCCACTTGTAATTTCCCTCCACCCCGAGCCTATTCCATTCACCAGTACCCTCTGTCTCCGATCTTTCAGGAAGGCTTCTATCCATTTCACACATTTCTCCCCTATCTTATAGCTTCTAACTTTCTCTATTAACCTTTTATGTGGGACCTTATCGAAGGCCTTCATAAAATCGCAATATACCACGTCTATTACATCACCATCTTCTAGAATTTGCATCCAATCATCTACCACCTTAATTAGCTGTAGTACCGTCGACCTCCCCGGCAAGAATCCGAACTGTCTCCCACTGAAAAGTTGGTTTGACTTCATATGATCCATTATTCCTTCTCTAATTACCGTTTCCATTAGTTTACACACAACACTTGTCAAACTGACTGGTCTATAATTCCCTGGGTCATTTCTCTTTCCCTTCTTAAATATAGCTGTTATGTTCGCCTCTCTCCAGTCCATAATATGTATTTATTGGATGTATTTGGGGCGAAATGGGTACTTGAGGGGTGGCTGGACAAATTATAGGTTTGACTCCTGTAAGGAGATAAAGAAAACCTAATATTTAGTAGTGGCCCCGTAATCATTGACGAACATGCCTATTACATAAGGCACCCTCTTCAAACACTCATCCGCCGTAGTTTGAATCTACCGCGCAGAGCATTTAACAACTGAGGAGCCTTCATCATGAGCGCACGCGACCTCACTCATGGCTTCAGTCATAATGAATTGGGTTCTCACTACGAAAAAACTTCGTAAAAAATAAAAACAAAAAGAAAATAAGAATAACTATTCAATAAGCTTTCCATCATATCGTGGATGTACTTGTGTGGATCTTTTGACCAGACGCTACTGCAGGCGTCATTCTTCCTTCACTGACATATCAAGTAAACCAAAATCCTGAATACATCAACGAATGGGAAGGGGATGGTCGGGAGGGCCCCAGTCGTCAATGATTACGGGGCCACTACTAAATATTAGGTTTTCTTTATCTCCTTACAGGAGTCAAACCTATAATTTATTAGTGGCCCCTCCATCATTGACGAACATGCCTGATTTCTAAGACTGGAGGGGGACATTCGTAATCATATCATAACTCTAGAAAAGCAGATAATCAAACAACCACATAGTATTCTTACTTTTGTAAAAAGAGATATTCGGGTGCATAAACTTTATACAGCCTAAATCTTCAAAAAGGGGTACAAGCAGGAGCGTGCTTCAAAGAAGCCTGCTTGAAAAAGGGTTAACTCTGAGACTCTGTACACAGATCTGCTAGTTAAGAAGGCACCCCACTTAAAGTAAGTGGTGAAAGCTAAAAACTTATAAGTTTACATGTGCACATATAAACCCCATTAACTAGTGGATATATTCCTAAAAATATAACCAAACATAAATGAATTCTTGTACATTCGTAGAAGTACTGAACTCGTGTACTTATGGAGAAGTAATTACTTCAAAAGTAAAAGTCGTAGTTGCAACTACCGAGATTTCTCAAAAATCTATTGCTTCACAGCCAAAGCTACTTACAACAAGAATTGTTGTAACACTACTATTGGCCTTTAGCACAATTTCCTGCAATGAATCTATCTATCTATCTATTGCCTGACGCCGTGATCCCCGAAGGGGTGGCCACGAACGAACCGCCCCCATGCACCTCTGTCCCCAGTCAGTCGACGCCCCTCCCCCCAACCAGCACCGCCTTCGTTCATGTAGTTCCTCACTCCATCCTTCCACCTCATATTCGGTCTACCTCTCCCCCTCTGTCCCTCCACCTCGCTCTCGTACACCCTCTTAGTCATTCTCTCGCTTTCCATACGTTCCATATGGCCGAACCATCTCAAGTTGTTCCTTTTCACACTTTCCAGCACATCTACCTCCACACCACACCTCCTTCTTACTTCCTCATTAGTCTGTCTATCCCTCCATGTAACTCCGCACGCACTCCTCCGCACACGCATTCCTCCTGCAATGAATACTACAGAGAAATTTTATAATACAATGCCTACAAACAGTATCACAGCTCGTATGTTCCGAACACATACTCCGGAGGGGTCTAGGGTGTCCTATGTCACACTGACTGCACCCTCCCCCCCCTTTTTCTTGAAATTAAACAAAACGTGACTAAAAGGGCCACCTAGACCCTCTGCCGTAAAGCTATACATGGCAAGGAAGGTTTGTCCAGAGCTACTGAAAGGTATCGAGTCAAAAACTCCTGATTAGAGGCCCACAACAGTGTGGACTTAATAACTTCCACCGAAAGATTATTAAGGAAACGTAAAGAGGCTGTTCCCTTGCGTAAATCGTGGGTCTTACCCACAACGCCGGGATTCTTCTCTTTAAAGTCCTCGACCAAGAGAGAAGCCAGTGTACGCTCCATCAAGCGTTCACCCGGACTTGCGACCCATAAAGCACCCTGGTGATTTAGAGGTGCCACTCTTAAATATTTGGTTAGAGCTTGCACTGGGCAAAAAAAGATGGTGCACCTTTCCCCTTTTAAACGCCGGCACCGTGAACTCTGAAAACACGTGTTCACTGTGCTCATTCTTGGCTATGAATCCTGGGGAAGGTGCAATGTGAATACACTCATGAAGCCTATCAAACCTGAGGCAATTAGGTGTGTTGCTCATCGCCGCCAGCTCAGGTACTCTGTTCCCGGTAGCCAGAGCCATAAGGAATACTGCCCTTTTGTAAAATCTGCAGTCTTTGGTACATACGGGAACGAGAATAACTACGATGCTTTGTCCAGAGACCATGTAGGCCTGAGCTGACGGGGAGGTGGGCGGAGTTTAAAACCTGCCCTCATAAATCAATTTCAGATAAATGTTTCTGCATGAACAGATACATTAAATAATTAACAACCAACGCCACCGAGGGCACAGTTTGTTTTGTTCTAAGAATCCGAGACATAAAAGCTTGCCAATTCGATTGAAACTGTCGCTTTGTAGACTGGGTATATTGATTCGTGAATATCTTGGTCACGTCGCTACCATATGGTGCTAGCCACTTGGCCTCCTGAATGTCCATAATGAACAAGTCCGCGAGGTTTCTAGGTTGCCAATTGTGTTCTAAGTGGAACAACCCGACCGGGAGTGACACCTGGGTGCGGGCACCACGTGTACAAATGCTGGTACCACACTGCACCGGCCACAGGGGCGCGATTAGCGAGACTACGCCTCGCTAATCCTGTAGTTTGTTGACTACGTGGCACATTAGAGACGCGTCTGGCGGCGGAAAATAGATAAATGGAACTCAACCTGTTCTCGTCCGTCATCAGAGCGTCAGGTCCGCCCGCCGGCGTTATCGTCCGGCGGGTGAGGTACAGTGGGAGTTTGCAAGTCTTCTCAGACGCAAACAAATCCACTTGTGGATGGTAATGCTCCGCACACGCAAGAGCGCCCATTCTACTGATGTGCTTTGTCTCTGAGACAGAGCGTCTGTCCAGACGTTTGCTACGCCTGGGAGATTAGATGCGTGAAGATGAATGTTCAGCCTGTTGGCTAGTATAAAAATCTTTTCTGACACGCTTAGCCACTTCCGAGATCTTATTGACCCTTGTTTCTGAATACAGTGAACCACATTCA
The DNA here is from genome assembly GCA_032716605.1 of Paralithodes platypus. Lineage (NCBI taxonomy): Eukaryota > Metazoa > Arthropoda > Malacostraca > Decapoda > Lithodidae > Paralithodes > Paralithodes platypus. The sequence continues at coordinate 49,615,113 of CM064581.1, read as the reverse complement.
GATTGTCCATTCTGAAGGCCACCGACTTGCCCCGTAAAGCAGAGCCGTGAGCCTGAAGGACAGATAAGGGGACTAGTAAGTCTTTGACATTGATGTGGAAGATTTCTAAATGGGACCAAAACCTTTGACCCTGATGCCCGAGGTTTGACTAAAAGCCCCAACCTATCGTGCCTGACGCATCCATGTCCACCCATACCGACGGCGGAGGAGAGGTTCATGACATGACTGCGTGCAACATTTCTCTCGTCGCCCAAACCGCTAGTAAGTTGTGTAATAACGTTGGGATAGGCCATACTATCCCCGCCGGTAATAGTGGGAAAAATTTGTTGCCCTCCAAGATTAAACGTTAGACTTACAACCGGCCCAACTTCACAGTTAGCTGAACCCCGTTGAGAGAACCGACTAGAGATTCCCAAAGTCTCTGTGTCGTAGTCAGACTGTGGAGAAACATAAACAGTTTTTGCGAAATCTGTTTCGAGTGTCCACACTCTGACTCAGAGTGAGAGAAGCTGTGTCCTCGACCAGCCCTATCCCCTGAAATACTCGTGGGGGAACAAGGGTTTGACTTTTACTAAGTTGACCTTGAATCCTAGAGATATGAGATGGTTTAACGTAACGTAGACATGACTGATGCGTAACTTTTCTGTTTCTGCCACCACCAGTTAGTCGCCCAGATACCACCAGACCCTGATCCCTTGTTCTAACAAGGGCATCAGGGTTTGCGGGGACCTTGCTTGAATGCTTGTGCCAAATTGAAAACAGTCTTCCAAACTGCTGGTGAAATCAAAGAAGGAATTAGAACTGGAGACAGAACTACTTGGCTTGCAATACGGTCAAGAAGTTTCTTCACTAAGAACATCCTCAGATCCTGCCTTGCTCGAACTGCCTCTAATAAGGCCGTCCGAATATCTCCTAAAGACTTGGATGGAAGTCTGGAGAAGCAAGCGCCGGGAAAGTTCAATGGCTTTCCTGACTTCCGCGGCTTCTATTGCCTGAGAAGAGCGTAACAGAGACTTTGTTACTTGCTGGGAACCATATATTGCGAAAACAGTTTAAACGCTTTTCCTCTTAACCTAAACTCGCGGTCTAGGTAAGCTGGGGAAGGCGTGCTAAAGGGAGCTTATAATTCGCACAAATTGATTATTTGGGGGGTGGCAGCCAAGCAGAGGGGACTCCGCCGGCACCAAAAACCGGAAGAGAGAACCAAGAATGGCGTTCTGGAGGGATTTGGTGGGAAGAATAAGTCATGGTTATAATAACTTGGAATGTCCTTAATATGAACATCCAAAACATTTCCGTAACATTGCTACCCCTGACTCATCAGGCCCGTATAAAAGAGGCATAGCTCCTGTTTTTTGACTGGCGCCTTGTCTAAAGGAGGGGGAGATATGTCTGATATGACTCGCACAGTGGAAGTAGTGAGAGCTGCTGTGCCTGGCACATTGGAAATTGGGTCTGACACAAGCGGATGGTTAGGTATTTTAGCTAAAGCAAAGGATGTAGCCAGAGGTCGCACATTCGTCGACATCGCGGGATCTCCCGTATCAGAAGGAGTTTCCGGCGTAGGGCCAAATAACCTATTAAGTGCATTCAATAGTAGTCCATCAATCTCTTCCGCCGGTACATACCTAGCCGATGACGAACTCCGTGGAGATTCGACAGTACCCTGAGAGTCGCCTAGAAGGTGACTGGACTCTTCAACCTCCATCTCTGAGACCAGAGATCGTTGTTCTTCATCCGTTAAGTCTGGCTTATCATGGGAAGATCCCGCCGAAGCCGGGACCTCCACATGTTGCCATGTTAAAACTGGGATAGAAGATGGTACATCGGCATCCCGGAGGACATCAGCACTAGTTGAGTCACAAAGGGATGTGTTCTGTCCTGCCAGGACTGTGAGTATCGCCATACACCTTGGCTGTGGCTGTCCCTCGCTTGCGAGCTCGGTATACTCTCTGAAAGAGAGCCCTGTAAAGGTTTATGATAAGTAAAAGCTCCCATAGCTCACAAGATCAAAAACACATGAAGCCTTTAATTACTTTAGAAACATCAGAAATCATGCCAAAACTGTATTAAACCTAACTAAATCAAACTTTCTCCATAAGCAGGCAAATAAACTTCTAAATAATCCAAATGATAACAAAATATTTTGGTCTACTCTTAACTCATTCAAATCCAACTTCACTACTGCTTCATCCATTCCACCATTAAAATCTCCGACTGGCAATCTTGTAAGTGACCCACGAGGTAAAGCTAACCTTCTTGCAGATATTTTCTCCACCAACTCAACCTTAGATGACATAAATCAAGATGTCCCTGTACTTAATTTTAATTCACCTGAAATCCCCTCACTTAAGATCCACACCAGACATGTCAAAACTATTTTGCAGAATCTCAGTAGATAAGATAAGGCTCCTGGTCCAGATGAAATTCCTCCAATAGTACTTAAGAATTGCTCCTTGGTGCTGCTGTATTGGCAAAATTTTTCCGTCTGTGTACTCATACCTCATGCTTCCCAGTACCCTGGAAAGAAGCAAACATCCATCCAGTTCCTAAAAAAGGTGCCTCTTCAGATCCATCAAACTACAGACCAATAGCTATAACTTCCACTCTTGCAAAGTTTTTGAAATTATATTAAATAATCACATAATTAAGCATCTGGAGAATAATAAATTAATCAGTGATAGGCAATATGGTTTTAGACGATGTCGATCAACTGCAGACATTCTTTGCCTTCTTACGCATCAATCAACCAAGCTACAGACCAACATGGTGAAACACATACAATAGCACTGGATATATCAAAGGCATTTGATAGAGTCTGGCATCAATCCTTATTGTCGAAGATGTCACACTACGGCCTTGCATCATTAGTTCCACTATTTCTCTTATCTTCATAACAGAAAAATACGTGTAATGGTAGATGGCCTTTATTCTCAATTTCACTCATAAATGCTGGTGTTCCCCAGGGATCAGTTTTGGCCCCAACTCTGTTCCTCATTCATATCAATGATCATATCTACCACTCATAATGCATACATTCCTACGCAGATGACTCAACACTCCACAGTTCCTTCACATTTACCAATTCTTTCACCCAACCCGATCTTATAATTCAAAAATAAACACTGCAATTTCTCTGAACCGGACCTTTCTAGAATTAATGGATGGGGACAAGGGAATCTAGTTTCCTTTAATGCACAGAAAACCAAGTACATTCAATTTTCTAACCGACAGAATCTCACTGACTCCCATATATTTTTTAATGATGTAAATTTCCACTTCCCCTAGTATTGACATTCTCGGTGTAACATTAACTACTAACTGGACACATTATGTTAGAAGCATTGCTAAGAATGCCTCTAAAAAAGTGGGAATCCTGTACAGAGGACGAGTATTCTTCTCTGACGAGCAGTTGGCCGTAATATATAAAAGTCATGTGCGCTCTCAGATGGATTACTGTTCACCTCTGTGGGGTGAAGTGGAGTGGTTGCATTGAGGCAGTTGGACAAAATTCAAATAAAGCTATTAGATTAATCATAACCCTGCAATCACACAGGACCTTCCTACATTAGCCATACGAAGAAACGTTGCATCCCTTGCATTATTCTACAGATATTTTCACAGCAATTGTTCCGAGGAACTTGCTTCAATTGTGCCGCCTCTCCACATCTTTCCCGTAACTAGGGCAGCTGAGAGCGCCCATGAATTTACACTTTCTCCTCCACAATGCAGAACTCTGCTTATCATTTATCCCCAGAGCTACTACTCTTTGGAATTCACTTCCCTCGAATTGCTTTCCACAAACTTACAATCAACAAATGTTTAAATCCAGTTGTTACAAACATTTTATGAATGGAGGATGCCTTTAGGCACATGGACCTTTTTGTTTTATCTGTGTTTTTCCTTCCTCCGTTCATTGTCTCTTAAAAAAAAAAAAAAAAAAAAAAAAATTAACACATTGAATGCAGAGCTGGTGAGCAAAATCATAAAGTATACTAATTAATTTAATTTATATTTAATTGTATTAAAATAAATTACTATAAATAACCACAATATTATCATAATATAATCATAGAAAGCATATATGGTTATTATTATTCAGTGATTAAATTATTTCATTAACAAATAAAAATAATATAGGGATACCTGATCTTAACGGCGTTGAACATACAGCAATGAGAGGTTCAAGTGCCGACATGACAGAGACTGGGGGAAAACTACCCCGCCCCCGGGAACTACCTGGTCACCTGGTGCAACACCGGTACTCCGCCCTGGAAAGAGAAATTTCCGGGGATTAATGCTCATAGGGTTACACCCAAAAAATGGTACAAAATATGTGCCACACAACCGCCGGTCAACGAACCGTAGCACTCCACCACTACTTTTCGTTTTCCTTTAGTTTCATAATAAAGATTTCAGGATATAATTACCTGTCCAGAAGATTTTAAGCATATCTTCTGAATCCTCATAAAGATGAAGCATATCTTTTATTAAAGATGAAGTCTTTCAAGTATCCCTTTACACTTGAAACACTAGTAAGATTCCGGCATCTTTTTATCCCATAAAAAGTCTAAGCCTATCCTAATCTCTAATCCGGCTTCTCCCAGAAGCCCTCATAGATCGCCGTCTTGACGGCCGTGATACCCTATTGTATCAATCAATTGTTTGGCAAATTATCGCGAATTGCAAATCAGCTAATATAACCACCCGAAGGTACAACCGCCGGGTTTTATATGCAATGTCAAACTAATTGTACCTGCCCCAGACCTTTTTTGTAAAAAGGTCGCCGGGAGGGAAAGACTAAACAAACAAACAACATTGTTTCAATTGTTTATTAAAGATTTCAGCATATCTCTTACCTGTTCAAAAGAATTAAGCATAACTTCTGAATCCTCATAAAGATGAAGCATATCTTTATTAAAGATGAAGTCTTTCAAGTATCCCTTTACACTTGAAACACTAGTAAGATTCAGGCATCTTTTGATCCCATAAAAAGTCTAAGCCTATCTTAATCTCTAATTCGGCTTCTCCCAGAAGCCCTCATAGATCGCCGTCTTGAAGACCGTGATACCCTATTGTATCAATCAATTGTTTGGCAAATTATCGCGAATCGCAAATCCGTTAATATAACCACCCGAAGGTACAACCGCCGGGTTTTATATGCAATGTCAAACCAATTATACCTGCCCCAGACCTCTTTGGAAAAAGGTCGTCGGGAGGGAAAGACCAAACAAAATAACTGTGTGGAGCCCCCCTCGCCGGGAATAACACAGGAAGCCTGATCCCAGGCTCGACCACAGAAAACGCAGTTTCTGATGAGCCCTCAAGCGACCAAACTCGTCGGGGTAACTTACCTATTTTAGCCATCCTGACTAAAACTCGGTAAACAAAAACGGTGTTCTCGGAACAACGAGAAAAACGCCGGAAAGGTAACCCACACCAAACGAGACATTACAGGAGGGCGTAATGCATAAAGCAATGAATAACACAGGAAGCCTGATCCCAGGCTCGACCACAGAAAACGCAGTTTCTGATGAGCCCTCAAGCGACCAACCTCGTCGGGGTAAGAAATTAAGGGCCTTGGATATTTTGGGTAATGTACTGGACGTAAACATCACGGCTATACCTAGTTATTATCACCAAGACTATTTTGTGTATGCTACTAAGCCAGCTTTACCCCCTGCCTCAGCTTCGAAACTATTTTCAGACTGGTCTAAGCTGGATGGGTTTAATGATATTAAGACTCAGTCAGCTCTCACTCCTGAACTAGATTTACAGACCGTCACAGACGACGCAGCTAATCCAGTTTTGAAGGTGGGGCAGTTGGGTCCAGGACCTTGGGTAGATTGGGAGATAGAGGCTCAAAACTTTGCAACCACATTTACTTCTAAATCTTCCCACCAGATCCCTCAAGATACTCATTCATGGTTCTCCATGCCGGTGGGTTCTGCCGGCGGAGTCCCGTCAGCTTTGTTTTCTTTTCTAGCTGCCCCTAAGATTAATCTTTGTGAGCTGAAAGACCCGTTCACTACCCCTACCCCTACTCACCTAGACAGAGAATTTAGGCTACGGGGGAAAGCTTTTCGCCTGTTCTCGCAGTACATAGTATCTCAGCAGGTGGCTAAGTCTTTACTACGGTCCACTCAGGCAATCGCAGATGCGGATGCCAGAAGATCGGTTGAGTTATCCCGGCGACTGATTCTCCAGTCGTCAATCCAATCCTTGGGTGACATACGCACCGCCTTGCTTGAGGCGGTACGAGCACGACAAGATCTCAGGATGTCTTTAGTTCGCAAGCTACCTGATCGCATTGCGAATCAGGTGGTTATGTCACCAGTGCTTACTCCCTCTTTAATGACCCCTGAAGTGTGGCGAACGGTGTTCAATATGGCACAGGCTTTTAAGCACAGTCCCACCCCTTCTAAGAAACCTGCATTTAACTTCCCCAAACCCAGGCCAACCGCTAAAGCTCAGCCAGGGGGATCTAAACCCTTTCTTCCGCCTAAGTCCTCCCACTCCCCCCAAGGTCAGTACAGGCATAGACAGAGTAGGTTTTCAGGTCAGAGAGGACGCGGCCAGAATAAGTCAGGTCAGGGCCAGTCTTCGGCCAACACCAGCCAGCCGGCAAAGCGTCCAGCACCACCAATCCCACCAACAAAAAACTAAAGTCTCTCTCACTCCCGGTGCCAACCTTACGGCCGGAGGACCCGAGGGTAGTACAGCCGGCGAACCCTTGTCTGCTAACTGGGTCGTTCCGAACGTGTCACCAAGCATGGCCATTAAACACTTGGGCACGGATGGTGGCACGCAAAGGCATCACTTGGCAGTGGCTCCGGCGACCTCGCTTACGTCAGCCGACAACGGCGAATTTTGTTTCTTTAGAGGTGGAGTCACTGGTCCAGGAAATGATTGCCAAGAATGTCATCATCCCGGTCCCCCCAAATTACCCTGTATTCACGTCCAAACTATTTTTGGTTCCCAAAAGGGACAGTGTTCAGATGAGGCTGGTCGTCGACCTGTCTTATCTGAACCTTCACATTCACAACGAATCTTTCAGAATGTTAACAGTACACCAAATCAGGCTAACACTTCCGCCGGGAGGTTGGATGTGTTCACTAGACCTGACAGACGCCTATTGGCACGTATCGGTCAACAAAAGATTTCAAAGGTTTTTGGCCTTACGGATCAGGCACCAAAATTTTGTTTTTCAGAGGATGCCGTTCGGCTTGAACCTAGCACCTAGATTATTCACAAAACTAGTCCGGCAAGCCCTGATGCCATTGTTAAAACAGGGGATCAGAGTGTTGTGGTATCTAGACGACTGGCTGGTGGTGGCAGAGACACAACAATTATGCATAAAACATGTCAATATCATTTTAAATCATGTCAAAACTCTAGGCTTCAAGGTAAATCTGGTAAAGTCAAACCTTGTTCCCTCACGAGTAATTCAGTGGATAGGGCTGGTCTGGGACACGGCCGCTCTCACTCTGAGTCAGAGTGTGGACAATCGCAACAGGTTTCGCAGGAAACTTCAGGTTTCTTCACAGTCTAACTACGACGCGGAGGGTCTGGGAGTCTCTGGTCGGCTCTCTCAACTGGATTCAACTAACTGTCAAGTTGGGCCGGTTGAAAGTAAAACGATTAATATTGGAAGGCAACAAATATTTCCCGCTCTTACCGGCGGGAAAATTATGACCCATCCCGAAATTAATCCACACCTTACTAGCGGTGTGGGCAAAGAGGGAAACGTTGCACTCAATAATGTCATGGACCTCTCCTCCACCAACGGTATGGGTAGACACGGATGCGTCAGGCACAATAGGGTGGGGATTTCAGTCAAATCAGGGGCACCAGGGTCAGGGGCTTTGGTCCCACTTAGAAATCTCTCACATCAATGTCAAAGAATTACTAGTCCCCTTGTATTTCCTTCAGGCTCACGGCCCGGCGTTACGGGGCAAGTCGGTGGCCTTCAGAATGGACAATCTGAATGCAGTTCACTGTATTCAGAAACAAGGGTCAACGAGGTCAAGGAGGTTGCTAAACGTGTCGGAAGAGATTTTTACCCTAGCCAACAGACTAGATATTTATCTTCACGCATCTTATCTCCCAGGCGTAGCGAACGTCTGGGCAGACGCTCTGTCCCGGAGACAGAGCACGACAGTAGAATGGGAGCTCAAGCAACCCATTTTCAACCTAATGATTGCAGAGCTCTCCCATCCACAAGTGGATCTATTTGCGTCCGAGGAGACTCACAAACTCCCTCTATACCTCACCCGCCGGGCGAAAACGCCAGCAGGGGGGCCAGACGCCCTAGTGACAGACTGGAACAGATGGAGCTCCATCTATCTGTTTCCGCCGCCAGATGCGTCACGTAGTGAACAAACTACGAGATTATCGAGGCTTAGTCTCGCTAATCGCGCCCCTGTGGCCGGCGCAGTTGTGGTACCAGCAATTGAAAACGTGGTGCCCGGACCCGGTATCGCTCCCGGTCGGGTATTTCCACTTAGACACGATTGGCAACCTGGCGACCTCGCTGACTTTTGCATTATGGACATTCAGGAGGCCAAGTGGCTAGCACCATACGGTAGAGATGTGACCAATAAATTACACAATCAATATACTCAGTCTACGAAACGACAGTATCAATCACATTGGCAAGCCTTTACTTCTTGGATCATTAGAACAGAACAAACTGTACCCTCAGTGGCATTAGTTTTTAATTATTTGAATTATCTGTTTGAGCAGAAACGTTTATCTGTGGTAACATTAAAAAATCACTTAACTGCGATTAGAGTGCCCTTTTTCGACCTTACAGGTCTCTCCATACCGGTAACGGAGGAAACAGGTTTTATGAGAGCATGTTTTAAACTCCGCCCACCTCCCCGTCAGCTCATGCCTACTTGGTCTCTGGACAAAGCTTTGTCTTTACTTCACTCTCGTCTGTACCAAAATGCTGCAGACTTTTCATTACTCTTAAAAAAGGCGGTTTTCCTTTTGGCTTTGGCCACCGGAAACAGAGTGTCTGAGCTGGCGGCGATGAGCAACACACCTAATTGCCTTAGGTTTGGTAGACTTAATGAATGTATTTACATTGCACCTTCCCCAGGTTTTGTAGCCAAGAATGAGCATATATATTTATCAACGACTTGCCTGAAGTTATAACTAATGGAAGTGAGGTATACCTGTATGCGGATGACACTAAACTGTATAGAAGAGTGAGGAGTAAGGAAGATATGGGTTTGCTTCAAGGAGATGTGGAGGCAAGGGATGGTCTGAGCATTGGTTAATGCCTTTTCATCCAAAAAAATGCAAGTACATGCGGATTGGGACCAGCAAGATAGACAAGGTAGGATACAGTATGTATGAAGCGATGGAGGAAGTGAGTGCAGAAAAGGATATAGGAGTAGTGATAGATAATAAGTTAAATTTCTCAGAACATTTAGCGGAAAAGATAAACAAAGCCAATAGAATTGTAGGGCTGATAAGGAGGACATTTGTGTCACTGACGAAAAATCTACATGAATCTATATACAGCGCTGGTTAGCCCACCCGTGGAATATGCAAACCAGGTGTGGGCTCCATATATGGTAAAGGATATAGAAGCAGTGGAGAAAGTGCAGAGAAGAGCTAGCAAGCTGGTACCAACGTTGAAGAACGCGGGTTATGAGCAGAGGTTGAGGACACTGGGACTTCCGACACTGGCATATAGGAGAAGAGGGGATATGATAGAGACTTTTAAGATAGTGTCAGGAAAGTACGATGAGGATGTGTGTGAAGGTATCTTCTTGATGCGGGAGGGAACAAGAACGAGAGGACACTTAAGAAATTTACAAAGAAAGAAATAGGCTTGAGAAGGAAGAACTCATTTTGTGATAGAGTGGTAAATGAGTGGAACGCACTGCCCCGTATGTAGTCGATTCCGAATCAATAAGGGAGTTTGAAAGTAATCTTGATAAAGCATGGGGAAGACAAGATTTGAAGTTTGATTATAAAACAAAAATACAGAATAGTAAAAATGTTGCGTCTGCTACCGCCGCCGCCAACACCGTGAACGACCGCAGCAGTGCAAGCACTGGTACTGAGCTGGATACACAGGCATAGTTTGCCTTTTTCCAGAGGATCTACTGTAAGAAACTGTAAGAATAGTGCACACATGTTTTCTGAGTTCACGGTGCCGGCGTTAAAAAGGGGAAAGGTGCATCATAATCTATGTCCAGTGCAAGCTCTAACCAAATATTTGAGAGTAGCTCCTCTAAACCCCCAAGGTGCTTTATGGGTAGCAAGTACAGGTAAACGCTTACTTAAACGGCGATTAGCCTCTCTTCTGGTCGAAGTCATTAAAGAGAGTAATCCCGGCGTTGTGGGTCGGGCCCACGATTTACGCAAATGGGCAGCCTCTTTACGTTTCCTGAAAAAATTTTCAGTAGAAGATATCGCGTCCACTCAGTTGTGGGCGTCTAATCATACGTTTCTGTCTAGATACTTGTCAGTTGCTCTAGACAAACCTTCCTTACCATGTATAGCTTTAAGGCAGAGGATCTAGGTGGCCCTGCAGTCACTTTTGTTTACTTTCACGGGAAGGGGGGGGTGCAGTCAGTTGACATAGGACACCCTAGACCCCGCCGGAGTATGAGAGCTGTGATACAATTTAAGGTTAAATGTGATATGAAAATTTCTCAGCGAGAAATTGTGCTAGTACAATGTTAAGTACAAAACAACGGTGTTGTTATAGTAGTTTTAGCTGCGAAAGCAATTTAATATTAGAACAATGGAGATCCTTTGCAATTTATCTCCAAGTTTATTTTGGGGTTTATTATGTGCACATATAAACTTATAACTTGTTATTTTTGTCACCACTCGTTGAGTGGGGTGCCTTTGTAACCACAGATCTGTTTTCAGAATCTTCAGGGTAACCCATTTTTTGTCAGGCAGGCTTCTTTGAAGCACGCACCTGCCTGAACCCCTTTTTCTTGTATATTTTCGGCCTACGCCGTGTGTAAATATATTTGTCAAAAGTAAGAATACTATGTGGTTGTTTTTATTATCTGCTTTTCTAGAGTTATGATATGATTACGAATGTCCCCCTCCAGTCTTAGAAATCAGGCATGTTCGTCAATGATGGAGGGGCCACTAATAAATTATAGGTTTGACTCCTGTAAGGAGATAAAGAAAACCTAATATTTAGTAGTGGCCCCGTAATCATTGACGACTGGGGCCCTCCCGACCGTCCCCTTCCCATTCGTTGATGTATTGAGGATTTTGGTTTACTTGATATGTCAGTGAAGGAGGAATGACGCCTGAATCAGCGTCTGGTCAGAGATCCACACAAGTACATCCACGATATGATGGAAAGCTTATTAGATAGTTATTCTTATTTTCTTTTTGTTTTTATTTTTTACGAAGTTTTTTCGTAGTGAGAACCCAATTCATAATGACTGAAGCCATGAGTGAGGTCGCGTGCGCTCATGATGAAGGCTCCTCAGTTTTTAAATGCTCTGCGCGGTAGATTCAAAACTACGGCGGATTAGTGTTTGAAGAGGATGCCTTATGTAATAGGCATGTTCGTCAATGATTACGGGGCCACTACTAAATATTAGGTTTTCTTTATCTCCTTACAGGAGTCAAACCTATAGTGGTTGTTTGATTATCTGCCTATTCTATTTGCAATGGTTATGATATGATTACGAATGTCCCCCTCCAGTCTTAGATATCAGGCATAATCGTCAATGATGGAGGGGCCACTAATAAATTATAGGTTTGACTCCTGCAAGGAGATAAAGAAAACCTAATATTTAGTAGTGGCCCCGTCATCATTGACGACTGGGGCCCTCCCGACCATCCCCTTCCCATTCGTTGATGTATTAAGGATTTTGGTATACTTGATATGTCAGTGAAGGCGGAACAATGCGCTAGTCAGTGTCTGGTCCAAGAATCCACAGAAGTACATCCACGGAATATGGAAAGCTTATGAATAGTTATTCTTATTTTATTTATATTTTTTATGACGTTTGTTCGTAGTGAGAACCCAATCATAAAGACGAACCATGAGTGATTTTGCGTGTGCTTATGATGAAGGTTCCTCTGAGCTCTGCGGCGGTAGATTCAAACTACGCTTATGAGCTACGCTTATGAGCGTTTGAAGAGGTAGCCTTATGTAATAGGCATAATCGTCAATGATTATGGGGCCACTACTAAATATTAGGTTTTCTTTATCTCCTTGCAGGAGTCAAACCTATAATATTAACCTAAAGTACGAATAGGGTAGCCTTGCCAAAAGTAGCCTAGCCTAGGCCTATTCGTTGTCATGGGTGCATGAAGTTCGTTCACGTTTCCCTTCTGAGGTCGCATTTATTCACATGCATGAAGTTCGTTCTCGTTTCTCTATTTAATCAACGGTGAAGTTTGTTCTCGTTTCACTTTTCTTTTCTTTTTTCGTCGGATTTTTTTCTTTCAGGTCGATTTTTTTTATCCTCTTTTAGATCGGACACAGCCTGACCTCGGACATCTCGGATTTTTGGACATTTCGGACAGGGTGTTCCCCCAATTAGACCGAAATAGCGAGGGTTTACTGTACAGGTACAGTATATATAATATAATATTTGTGTTATTGCTAATCTTCAATACTTTTATCTTTATTCCAGTGATCATGATGAGTTTGACTTCACATTCCTTATATATTGTATAATATTGCTTATTTATTAATATGGAATTAACCCGTGGAGCCCCGGCTAGTTTTGTATTGTTTGTTCACCAGAACCCGGCCGGTTTTCAAAAAATGTTTTTATTCCAGAAACAATAGCGAATGGGTTAGGAATGAAGGAAAAACCACGAAAAACCGCTCAAAAAGCTTAAAGAATGGTCCTACAGAGCCCCCGAAAACGTATTTTACAAGAGTAAAAAATTTAAGGCAATTACCCCAAAAAACCAGGTTATTGCGCGCTCACATGCACGCACGTGGACTTTGAGAGTTTTCAACCATCGGCACGGTTGCGTGGGATACGTACACAGTTCCCATACAAATCTGAGCCCTCTCGAGTGGCTACACCTGAGGTTACAGTCGGAGCAATTAGGGTGACTCGTCAGACACGTCGCTGGGGCTGTGCGTTACATACATCGCCGACGCGCAAGACGCGTCGCTGGTGCTGGACGGGTTAAGGAGTACTAGGGTAGTAGACTAATAATAATGTACTGTATGGAAATAATTGAGAACAAAACTAGATACTGTAATAAATTCAGAGGGAAATGACCCCAGTGACACCATGATGGTTGAGGTTGGGTGATGTCTTAGATTGTTACTATGTAATCAATCTATTGATTGCGTAAACTATGCATTATGTCTAAAGCTTCGTTACCCCCATGTTTCACCATTTCTCCAGGGATATTATCTACGCCAGCAGCTTTTCCCATTTTAAGTCTATTAATGGCTTCCTTTACTTCTTCTCTGCTTATCACTCTGTTATCTGCTCTGTTTGTTCTACCTCTCTCCATTCACATAGTCGAGATCTTTGCTTTCCCCTTACTCTTTGCAGCTAAACTTCTAAAATTATCTTTCCACACACCTATCACATTCTCACCCTACACAACCTCCCCATTATTGTCTCTCATTTTGCCATTTGAAATATTCTCAGACTTCTTCCATCTGGCTTCTTTCACAGCTCTATAGTATGATTTATTGTCATTCACAAACTGTTCACTAATTTTCTTCCCATATTCCTCATCTGCCTTCCTTTTGGCATCTTGTATCGTCCTCTTCACTCTGTTTAATTTTCTTATAATCCTGTTTCCTTGCTGCTTAGTTTCTCTAGGTATATATATTTTTTAAGCATACATGTTAGCAGTTCTTTCTTCTTTCACAATCCTTGCTTATCTTTCACCATTTCTTCTATCTCTTTGCTGAACCATGCATTACCTTTCTTTTTCCACATTTTAATTTTTTCTTGCCACATACTTTTTCAGCTGCTATAATCATAGAGTTTCTTGTGCCTATCCATACTTCATCGACAGTATTTCCTAGGACTACCATGTGATCCATGTCCATAACAGTTTCGTCTAGCATATCCCTACAGTGGGATCTCCAATCTCGATCATAATTGGTTCCCACAAATACCGATCGAGATTCGAAATATCGAGATGCGAAGTTAACTTCTTATGGGGAAAAATACAATCGGTTCCAGCCACTTGCCGACTAACCTACATCAAATCTGTCAATTTTCACATTTGCCCCCCACAATCACATGCAATATATATAATATGTTAAAATAGATAAAATGAATAATGAAAGAGTTTTATTTTTACCTTATATTTATTGATAAAGAGGTTTGTGTGGTTGATTGTTGGTTCCGAGGCGAACGCAGTTAGGTTACTGCGTCTCCGCACCCGGCGCACAGTCACTGTCATCAATTCTTGCAATTGCTTCCCTCACCCTGTCACCACTAGTACCGGCACCGTCGACTGCTCTGTTGAATCCTTCAAATTGATCCTCTGGCAGTTCAGTGTCCAAGTCATCAAGGTCTACAGGTCCCTCTTCTTCGGTGATAGTTTCGATGACATTGGCGACTTGTTGCTTCATCTTGAAAAACTGTGTGATCGTGGACTGCTTTTGTTCGTTCACCTTCGTGGTGTAGACCGTCATTAGTTGCTTGTTGAGCTCATCAAATGCCTCATTAATGATTGAAGAACTCTCCAAGTTACCCTCAACAATATCCTTGGCCTTCGTTATGAACCCAAGTGCCTCTGATAATTGCTGGACACTGAGGGAGCGAGGCTGTGGCTGGGTGGCTGGCATTTCTGGTTCGTCCTCCATCACGTCTTCTCTTATCAAATTTACCACTGCCTCACTTGCATCCACTTTTTCCCCCACCAACTCTTGCATCACATCAGCCTCTCTCACATCACGAAAGCCAGGTGCAGGGACAGTGTTAATTGAGGCAAGGGTGTCAGCCAGCAAGTCTGCCTGCCGTTGAATCTGTGCAGGATTTGGCGGGTTGGGTTGGTTGTCATTGGGTACCGGTACTAACAGATTTTTCCAGGCATGACTGATGGTTGCATCTGTTATTTTATTCCATGCTTTGACAATGAAATCCACTGCTTGGCGAATGTTGAACCTCTTCCAAAATGCCTTCACCGTGACAATTTCCACTGCTTCATTTTGGGTGTCGGCGGTGTCCTGGGTGTCGGCGGTGTCCTGGGTGGCAGAGGTGTCCTGGGAGGCAGAGGTGTCCTGGGTGGCAGCGGTGTCATGGGTAGGGGTGGTGGGAGATTCGCTTTCACTTTCACTGTCACTGGCAGCATTTTCAATCTCCATCAGCTCCTCATTAGTGTCGGTTTCATGCCGCATTTTGTCATGGAGGTACTTGTAGTAGAGTAGCTTGATGTTGGCAATTAGTTCTTGGTCCAATGGCTGTAATTTGGAGGTGGTGTTAGGTGGCAGAAATACGACCTGGACATGGGGGTTGCGGCCTACCAGGAATTTAGCATGGCCAGGTGCATTATCTAGGAATAAAATCACCTTGAAGTCCAGGTTAAGATCTGCACATTTCTTCTCAGCGTCAGGAACAAAACATTTGTCAAACCAATGGATAGAGAGTGCTGAGGTCATGTAGGCTGATTTTGTTGTCTCCCAATAAACATCTAATTTTGTCATGTCCATGTGTCTGTAGGGCCTAGGCTTCTTGTATTTGTGTATCACGAGAGGTTTCATTTTGTGGCTGCCTGATGCATTGCAGGTGAAGAGTAAGCTGAAGCGTTCTCTGGCCATTTTTACACCAGGTGCCTGCTTTTCCGCCTTGGAAATGAAGGTAGCTTTGGGAGAACGTTTCCAATAGATGCCTGTTTCGTCGCCGTTGTAAACTTGATGCAAGCTGTACCCTCCTTCTTCGATTATCTGCTTCGCTATTGCAGGATAATTAGCGGCTGCCTCATTGTCAGCAGAAGATAACTCTCCTTGATAGTGTGCATATTTAATACCACACCGCTTCTTGAATTTTTGCAGCCAGCCTACAGAGGCATTAAATGGAGGGGGTTTCTTTATTTTCTTTTTCTTGCAAACAGACTCGTAGAAAATCCTAGCCTGTTCTCGTACCTGGGGTCCATTCACACTTGCATTTTCTCTTGATCTTCGCTGAACCCATTTATCTAGGTAGTATTCCATTTCAGCCACTAAACGATTAGATTCATTGTAAATGGAGGTGATGCGGCGTTGGCCAAGTTCATTTCCTGCAAACAATTTCTTGGCCAGTGCCACAGACTTCTTTATTTCCGCCTGCTTTCCCCTCATAGTAGATATAGTACTCTGAGGTATACCAGTTAATCTTTGTATTTCACTCACTTTGTGGCCTTTTTCTAGAAGTTGCATCACTTTATCCTTGTCTTCTGTTGTGTATTTGTTAAGTTTTTTTCCTTTTCTATACTCTCGTTTTGCACTTTGCACTGTCTTTTTTTCTACAACTGGTTTAGGTACGCAATTCCCACCTTCCACTCCCTCTCCATTGTCCCTTTCGGTGGCCTTGGTAGCCATTATGAATGCGATAAAAAAAAGGTCCAGGTAGACGACTTCACAATACAAGTTTTCAAGCGTATGGCGGACGTGTGACTGGTACACCAAGTGGCCGCTAGGTGTCAGGACGCTCGAAACAGTGGCGCATCGCCCAGCGCAACTGTTTTCAGTGGTATTCGGTGGTCGAGATCGGCGTGTTGTCATCGAGATTCGTGAAAAGTTGGATTTGGAATGTACCATCGAGATGCGAAATATCGAGATGAGATTGATCGAGATTGGCGATTCCACTGTATACAGTATTTTGTTGTATTACATTCTTCAGTCAGTTTTCTCAATTACCCCTTCCATTCGTCTAATCATTAGACTACCATAGTGCAGTTAGGTATATGTACAAGCTCAGCTTAATATTCAGTATTCGAGAATGAATAATATGTCATAGGCTTGTGCATAAACCTTTAACTGTCTTGATAGCGTTGATGCTTAGTGCGCCGAATTTCGGTGTGAGTATCCTAGGTTAGAGTCCTTGGAGTACCACTTGTATTCATTGGTTTCATATATTTCATTAATTAGGTTTATTTGTAAGTTAATTGGTGGGTTGGTGAATACATATGAATTTATTCTCTCTATTGTCATCATTTTATCTTTCCTCTCATATTTCCACTTGTTCCTTATTCTCACCTTTGTTAGAACTGCATAGTGATCTGATCCTGTCAGCATGCCTCTAAACTGATTTTGAATCTAAAATTTTACCTTATAGTTCCGAGTCTATGATGGAATAGTCAATCAGACATTTTTGTTCCAGTTCACCTCCACCTCTGCCATGTATGTCTATGAATCTGCCGATGTTTGAAAAATGTGTTTGCCAAGAACATTTCTCTCTCTGCACATACTTCTAGAAGAAAGTCCCCATTCCTGTTCTTACCCTCTACACCCCACTTACCCACTATACCTTCTATCTCCTCATTTCCAACTCTGCTACTTAGGTCACCCAATAAAATTACCTTTGTACACTCTTGCTTCTCCTTTACACATTTACAGTATTTACTTTACCTCAGATTTTCAGAACCCCAAATAATTATAGCTTCCTACGCAGACGACATAACACTCACATGCACACACCAAGACCCAGACAGAGCAACACTTCTCATTCAACCCTATCTCAATACACTGCATGACTGGTGCACTACAAACAGACTCAAGTTGGCCCCAGCCAAATCCACTGCAATCCTCCTTACAAGCTGGACAGCCGAATACAAAAACACCCCGCACCTCACCATAAACAACACCCCCCTAACACACACATACACACACATAGTGGAGAACTATGAAAAGAATCCAAAAAAAAATTTCAAGTTTGTAAACGGCAAAAGAAAGATAAAAGCCACAATCCTAAAAATTAAAAGTGGAAACAGAATCATAGAAGATGATACAGAAATTGCGGAAGAACTAAATAGAAATTTTGCATCAGTATTTACAAAAGAAGGAGAATTCATTGCACCAGAAACCAATGAGATAGGTATAGAGGAAATGCTGGAAGTCACATTTAACAGAGAAGAGCTCATAGACAAAATGACTAAGGTGGATCCATACAAAGCCGCCGGACCGGACGGAGTATCAGGCTGGATTATTAAAGAAAATGCCAAGGAACTGAGTATACCAATATATGATATAATGACCAAATCATTAGACACGGGGATAGTACCTACAGAATGGAAAAGAGCAAACATTATTCCTATATTTAAGGGAGGAAGCAGGGATAAACCACTGAATTATAGACCTGTATCACTATTGAGCATCCTCATGAAGATTCTGGAAGGATTAATAAGGGACAAATGGGTGAACTACCTGGAATCCAAAAGATTAATTACTGACCGACAATTTGGATTTAGAGGAGGCAGATCATGTGTAAGCAACTTGTTGAGTTTTTACTCTAGAGTAATAGACACAGTGGACCAGAGGGAAGGATGGGTAGACTGTGCCTACCTAGACTTTAAAAAGGCATTTGACAAAGTTCCACACAAGAGATTGCTGTGGAAATTAAAACATGATGGAAAAGTAGGAGACAAACTGCTGAAATGGATGGAGAGCTACCTTAGCGAAAGACAGATGAGAACAACAGTAAAGCCGCTATCACACGGACAACTTTCACCAAGCATAACAGCGTTTCATTGAGCAAATTTTGCCTAGCAGCTTGGCGTAATTAGCACACGGTACCTAGCAGTTTTGCCGAGCAAAGTGAAACACACGAAGATCTATCATGAATTACTGACAAAAACATATGCTTTATGAAAGTGTCCTGTCTTCAAATTGAGTTTAATATCTTTAAATTAGTATGAATATTACGCTATATTAATATAATTATGTTGCGCATGTCAAAATTCATCATTCCGACGAATCATTGTTGGGAAAACTAGGCTATAGCCTAGCCGCATTGAATGACACTGCTTGCTCAGAAGTTATACACTTTAAAGTAGGCCTAATGTGTTGTTTTTAGTGAACCCTTATCAATATATAGAACAAAATCTACTACCCACCTTACGAAAAACGCCAACTTGATATTGATAAGCTTGATGCATTATGGGTTTTATCGTAATATTAATCAATTATAGCATTATACTGTAGGCTACAGTACTCCACTGTGAACACCATGTGATTGTAAGCAACACAGCTAATGTTTCATTGCATACTGCAGTATATTTTTCTATTAAACTGTTAAGATATAGTCCTACCCGGGTATAAGTTAATTCCAAGCGTGAACTACCTGTAGCCTAACTACTAGTAGCCTATGTGTTAGTCTTAATATCTATCATATAAAACAAAATTAACAAAGTATGCCTAGGCACATTTTAATAATATAGATTCTATATTTGCTATGTTTGCTTTATTCTATATTATAGAATAAAGCAAACATAGCCTATGAATGATAGCATTGATTAAATTAGTTAGAATATGATCTAACATTATAGCTAATTTAATCAATGCTATCATATTCTAACTAATGCTAACTTTATTAACCAATTAAATAATCATAAATAGTAAAATCATTATAAAATATTAACCAACCTATTATCAACTCTGCTTCTATTAACCCTATATATACAAGTAAAAATATACTAAGAACAACACAAACAAAATATAAGAAGATAAAAAACATCGTCCTCGCTGGGCCTCGAACCTGCAACATCAGAATTATCAGATTCAAAGCGTTACCGTTGCTGCTAGGCTAGCGCGACACTGGTAAGCGAGCAGTGGGACAGTTATTTGAGCGGAGTATGGCTCTTGCTATTGTACTTCAGCTTATCTTTGTCGCTTTATTGCAAAGTATTTTGAGATTAATACATCTATATCATATATATACCACTCAAAATTATATACAGTAAACTTCCGTTAATCCGAAGGGCAGCGGACCGGCCCTCGTTCGGATTAGTGGATTTTTCGGATTATCGGACTTTACCCCTATGAACCTGTGTATGACGAAAACATTGAGGCATTAGGCCACCCAAATGACACAATGGTGCACACACACATATCATATGTTCATGAAATCACTTCAAAAGTTTACCATTGTCATTGTAGCCTATTACCTACTTCAAAACATTCAGATTAATGGTCAAAGGAATCTGCTGATATAAACGTAAACACCATATGTCCGCATCGTCGTCTTCTTCTTCTTCCGTCTACTTCTTCTTCTTATTGTTTAAATGTGCAGTTTGCTTGGAGGGTTGTGGTGTCTCCAGATTACTGCACAGGTGTTTTAGGAGGGGTGAAAAGAACAATTGTTAGTATAATAGGGGTTAGGAGAGATAGTAAAGGTGGATTTTATACTACTGTACTGTATATGGGGGGTAAGTTTGTTGTTGTCTTTTGAGGTCAGGGTGATTTAAGTCTACAGTGGAATCTCCAATCTCGATCATAATTGGTTCCCACAAATACCGATCGAGATTCGAAATATCGAGATGCGAAGTTAACTTCTTATGGGAAAAAATACAATCGGTTCCAGCCACTTGCCGACTAACCTACATCAAATCTGTCAATTTTCACATTTGCCCCCCACAATCACATGCAATATATATAATATGTTAAAATAGATAAAATTAATAATGAAAGAGTTTTATTTTTACCTTATATTTATTGATAAAGAGGTTTGTGTGGTTGATTGTTGGTTCCGAGGCGAACGCAGTTAGGTTACTGCGTCTCCGCACCCGGCGCACAGTCACCGTCAACAATTCTTGCAATTGCTTCCCTCACCCTGTCACCACTAGTACCGGCATTTTATGAATGCGATAAAAAAAGGTCCAGGTAGACGACTTCACAATACAAGTTTTCAAGCGAATGGCGGATGTGTGACTGGTACACTAAGTGGCCGCTAGATCTACCGACTTCAATAAATTTTCCATGGTATAAAGTTTAATCAAGTTTTCTTTTGTCTTTACTATTATTATATATTAGATTTTCCTCATACAAATAATAATGTTTATTAAAACATGGTAAAGTAATTTATATTACTACGTAAATGAAAGCGGCAGAGACAGGTTAGACTACCGCTTGAGACGATCGATACTAGCGGTACATTAGTATACAGGTGAACAAAACACAATGACTGTGAGGTTCACACATCGATTTGGTCAAGATTAATCTGTTTATATTAGTATATAAGCATCTAGCATCGATATTTAGCTATTAGCTATCGAGATTAACGTTTTTTCATCGAGATTTGTGATTGGGGAGAGCTTGAAGGTGGCATCGAGATGCGAAATATCGAGATGAGATTGATCGAGATATGTGAGCCTACTGTAGGTGAGGGTGAGGTCAGAGATGATGATGATGATCAGTTGTAGTACAGTACAGTACTGCTCTATGTGTACTGTGTGATTCAAGTCAAGGTGAGGGTGAGGTCAGAGATGATGATGATGATGATGATGATCAGTGGTGGTATAGTACAGATTCAGTTGGATGGTAATTTTATATGCTTGTGATTTTGTTTGTTGTT
The DNA here is from genome assembly GCA_032716605.1 of Paralithodes platypus. NCBI lineage: Eukaryota > Metazoa > Arthropoda > Malacostraca > Decapoda > Lithodidae > Paralithodes > Paralithodes platypus. Next base: position 49,593,628 of record CM064581.1, on the reverse strand, counting down.
CTGATGTAGGTTCCTAGGGCTGATGCGATGACATGTTTACTGTGCTGTGGTAGGTCTCCTCCACCTAGGATATGCTTGATGTTGAATGTTCCTCCTTGTTGGGTTACTACACTTCTGAGGTGGGTGCGGGCACCGTAATGTCTGTGGCAGTGGAGTAGATAATGCTCCACTGTCTCAGGTGTGAGGCAGTACGGGCAATTTTCATTTGCTTGCAGTCCCATCCTGTACATATGCCCTCCCAGTCTGGTGTGTCCTGTTCTGAGGCGGAGAGCCGCGGTGTTTAAGGCTTTGTTCTTGTAGATCGAGTGTTTCCACACTGACCACTCTGACTTGATGTTACTGTATTGTGTGCCAGCTATGGTTATTTTCCACTCTTCCTTGAAGTCTTGGAGGACGTCTTCTCTGAGGATGTTTGTCCGGTCGGTTGTGGTGTAGGGTATGACTGTTGTTAGGTGGAAGGAGTGCATCCCTTTGGCTAGTCCATCCACTATTTCATTATGTAGGATGTCAATGTGGCTGGGTACCCATTGGAGGGATATTGTATATCCTTGAGAGTGGAGGGTGGTGAGGAGTTGGATCATAGGGTATACTATTTCCTTGTTTGTCTTGGTGTTATAGTTGATGGCTTGTATGGCACTTTTGGAGTCACAGCAAATGGTGTAGGCACTTACTGGGAGGGTGTTGATGATCTCAAGTGCACGGAGGAGTCCATAGAGCTCTGCTGTAAACACTGTGGTTTGTTTGGGTAGCTTCCATCCCATGGTAAGGTGAAATTTTGGGATCCATAATGCTGAAGACACAGATTTGCTGTTGTTATTACTGGTACTGATGCGTGATCCATCTGTGTATACGTGGGTGGAATTTTGGTGCTGGGTGTGGAGGACTTCGAGGAACTCTTGCTTGAGCTCAGCCGAGTTGTTTTTCTTGGTTGTTGAGTTGATGAGGTCTGTGTGGACTGTGGGTGGGATGTATTCCCATGGTGGGACTGGTGGTACCATGGGGGTTGAGTGGCAACCAAGGAATATGCGTGATTTTCTATGTATAATTTGCCCTACGCGCTCTCGGAAGGGTGTTTTATGGATGGGAGCTCCTTGAGGCTGTACTGGTACATTGCGGAGAGATGCAGAGAATGGGTGGGAAGGTGGGGCAGCATAGATTTTTGAGAAGTAGGTGGCACACTGTATATCCCTTCTGGTGTGGAGTGGGATTAGATTTGCTTCGCACTGAAGGCTGGCCACCGGGGTTGATTTAAGGGCCCCCATTATGATCCTCATTGCTGAATTCTGTACCACCTCCAGTTTATGAAGATGGGTCGGTGCGGCTGAGGCGAATGCTTGGGCACAGTAGTCAAGTTTACTTCTGATGTATGCTATGTAGAATGTTCGGAGGGTTGTGGCGTCTGCACCCCATGTTGTGCCTGCGATTGCTTTCATGATGTTCAGTCTTTGGTTGGTGTTGTATATCAGGTAGTCTATGTGGTCTTTCCAAGTGAGGAGTGGAGCATCAAAAATTACTCCGAGATATCTGTGGCTCTGTGTAGGAAGCAAATCTTCTCCATTAAGCGTGAATCTTGGAGGTCTGTAGTTTTTCTTTCTCGTGAAGATCTGATATAGCGATTTGGTTGGGTTGATACTTAGTTTTGATTCATTAGTCCAGTTCCCTAGGATGTTGAGGGCGTCCTGAATCCTTTGTTCGGCTATTTGGGGATTATGGTCTGAGGCGTATATTGTTATGTCGTCGGCGTATTGTATTGTTTTTGCTGGGTTTATGTTTGGCATGTCCGACAGGTATGCGTCGAATAAGGGGGGGCTGAGTGAGGATCCTTGTGGTAATCCTTTTTATGTTGTTATGGTCTTAGACATCTGGCCTTGGATGAATACTTGGTTTGTTCTGTTGGAGAGGGAAGACTTTAACCATTGCAGCATGTGTCCTTTTATTCCCATTCTGGATAGTTTCAGCAGTAAGAGATCGTGGGGAACGGTGTCGAAAGCAGAGGAGAGATCTAAATATACTACGATACAGGTCTTTTGGCTTGAAAGGGCTGATAGTATTACCTGTTCCAGGTTAAGTACCTGGTCTAATGTAGAACAGGTAGGTCTGAAGCCGGCTTGTGAGGAGGGGATGAGGTTATTGTTTTCAAGGTGCCAGGAGAGTCTTGTCTGGACCATTCTTTCTGCCAGCTTGCTTATGCTAGGCAGGAGGCTGATTGGTCGGTACGATGATGACAGACAGGGGTCCTTTCCTGGTTTAATGAAGGGCAGGATGATACCGTTTTTCCAGTCCTTGGGGACGTTGCCTTGTGTCCATGTTGTGTTGATAAGGTGAAGCAGTTGGGTGTGCATTGTTGGTGGTAGGTATTTGATAAACTCGTATGGTATGCGGTCATGTCCTGCTGTTTTGCCTGTTGGGAGGTGGGCTATTGCGGTTTGCATTTCAGAAGTGGTGAAGGGCTTGTTCATTTGTGTAGGACGATGTATAGCTATAGTGATCTCATTACTGATCCTGTTGGCTTCTTCTTGGTCATCTGGGGGTTCCTGGTGTTGGTTATTTTGTATGCGGGTAGCTATTGCATCGGCTCTGTCTTTGGGTAAAAGGCACATCTCTCCATCTATTGTGAAGGGGAATGATGGGAAGGAGGGTCGTCCTGTGATGCTGCGGAATCTATTCCAGACTTCTGAAATTGGGGTGTCATGGTTTATGCTGCTACAGTATTCTCTCCAGGAGGATTTGCAGGTTGATCGGATTGTTTTTGTGGCAAAAGCTGTAGTTTTTTTAACTTGGATCCAATTCAGCAGTGATTTAGACCTTCGTTGTTTTTGGATAGCCCTTCTTCGTGTCGCTACAGCTCTGGAGCATTCCTCGGTCCACCAGGGTCTCAGAATTTTGTTGGATGGGAGTCCTGACGTGAGTTTGAAGTGTTGTGAGGCTGCTGTATCTATTGCTTCGGTCATTTTTGTATGCATGACGTTGGGGTCTGTATGGTTGCCATCTGGATTTTGTACAGTATTTTCCCAGGTCTTCCAGTTGAACTTTGGGGGGATACGCCATTTGGGTAGGGTAATGGGGTATATAGGTGGGCTGAAGTTTGTGAACTCTATGTGTAGGGGCCGGTGGTCCGTGCCCAGGTCTGGCCCTACTTCGGATCTTACCTCTGGGGAAAGGATTCCCGAGCCAAGGCATATGTCGATGGTGGAGCTGTAGTTCGTTTGTAGGTTGAAGTATGTTGGGATGAAAGGTTCTGATAGTAGGCTATAGTTGCTGTTTTGGATGTAGCTAAATATGTCGTTCCCTGCTGTATTGGCTGTGCCTCTGCTCCAGGAGGGGTGGTTGGCATTTAGGTCGCCTATCACCATGAAGGGTGTGGGTACTTGTTGGATATAATGAGTCAGCTCCTGATGTGATATAGAACCCCCTGGATTATATGTTCCAATGATGGATAGTTGTGTTTTTTTATATGGGAATGAGACAGCTAGGATTTCTAGTGTTCCATTAGGGAATGGCCTGAGTTTTATTTCTTTTGCGGAGAGTTCGTGTTTGGTTAGCAGCAAGATTCCTCCTCCTGGTCTCCCTACTCTGTCTTTCCTTATGCTGATGTAGGGTTTAAGGTTGGGTTTATACTTGTCAGTTAGCCAGGTTTCTGTTATAATTGCTACATGTGGGTATTTTGTTCTTAAGTAGTTTTTTAGTTCTGACAATGATGTTTTAAGGCACTTGGTGTTCCATGTCATTACTTGGAGTGGAGCCATAGTTACTAACGTTTTTTGTTGGTGTTTCTGAGGTTTCTGTGGCGGTTATCCTGAGGTGGTGATGATGGATGTTTGGTCTGGGTATGGGTGGTGTTGTTTTGGGGATTTTTGGGTGCTGAAAATCTGCCGTTTTGATGGTGGGGTTTGGTTGGCCTTGGCTTTTACTGTCGCTTGTATTTGTTTGTGTTTTGTTACTTTCATTTAGGCTATTTTCGGTTGGGATGCTCTTGAGTTGGCTGGTATTCCCAGTACTGGTACCAGTATCAGTTATTAGTGGTTGTTGTTGTTCCATGGGCTGTTGCTCTGTTGAGTTGACTTGGGTCATCGTGCACTCTGGTGACTCTGGTGATGGTTGTGGGGTGGGTGAAGCTGTATGGGCTGATGTATTTGGTGCCAGTACTGGTGGTGCTGTGGTATCGGTAGTTGTATCTACCGGTACTGGAGGTGTTGTGCAACTTGTGCTAGTTGCATCTACCGTTACTGGTGGTGTTGTGATAGCTGTAGCTACTGGTGCTGGTGGTGTTGTGGCTGTTGCAGTTGTAGCCTCCAGTATTGATGGTGCTGTGACTGTTGTAGCTACTGGTACTGTAGGTGTTGTGATAGTTGTGGTTGCAGGTGGTGTCGGTGTTGATGATGTTGTTATAGTTATGGCTGTAGTATGTGATGAGTGTGGTAGGGGGGTTTTGGGCCTGGTGGAGGGACTTGGCAAGGCATTTGTGGGGGGTCTGGTTGTTGTGAGGGTGGCGGTATGGTTATGTTGGTGGAAGATGGTCCACCATCTGTATCAGTGCGATTATTTTTTGTTTGTACAGCATGTTGGAGGTTGCTGATGATGGAGGCCATTATGTGTAGCTGCTCCTCCATTGGCAATGATGTTATGGTGTTAATTATGTTTATGTGCTTGCCTTGGTCTTTGGGGTTTGGTGCTTGTGGCCTAGTGTTTGAGTTGTGTTGTGGGTGGGTGGGAAAGTTTGTTAGATAATTGTGGGATGTCCTATTTGTGGGGTTCTGATTCTGTAAGACATGGGAGTATGATGTGCTGGGGTGAGGGCTAGGCTTGTTTCCCACTAGCGGATGGTATTCTGGTTGCACAGTTTGCACTGATGCACCTTGTTCCCTTGCTAGTGGTACCGGTACTGATGCAACTTGTTCCTGGATTTTATTCGTAGTACTGGCTCCCTGAGGGTTATTTTGGTGTTTTGCCTTTACAAATTCTGGGCAGATGTTTGAGGTGGATGGGTGGTCTCCGCCGCAGTTTGGACATTGAATTCTGTGCTCGTGCATTCACTGGTTGGATGTAGTTGAGCGCATTTGGCGCAACGGATCGATGTTGCTCGTCAGTTTTTGGTCATGTGGCCCCATCTTTTGCACTTCCTGCAGCTGAGGGGCGGTAGGGTGTAGGGGGTGACAGTGCGCTGGAAAGTGGCAGCTTTGATCATTGTGGGGAGGGGGGATCGAGAAGTGATCCGCACTCTTGTTGAGGGGCGCAGCTCCCCAGTAGTATAATTTGTATCCGTAAATCTAATGACATTGACTATATTGCTATCTAGGCCTATTTCTGTTTCTAGTAGACTGCTGGTGATTTCCTCTACAGTTATGTAGGTGGGGATGCTTATGATACTGTGGGAAAGTTGCTGGTTATCCCTAGGTAAGGACACTGTAACTTCCCATTGTCCGATGTTGGTGGTTTGTAAAGCATTGTCTATTACTGAGGTGCTAAGTTCAGTGTCAGTGTCCACTGCCAGTATGCCCTTATCTTTGTTTAATCGTACGTTCAGGGCAGTAATGTGGAGATGTTGTTCAATGTTTTTGAAGAACTCGAGGTACTTTGTGTCCTTGGAGAAGAATGCTGCATCTTTGGGTTTGACTAGTATGGTATGAAAAGTTCGTGAGGGGTACTTACCAGCGATGTTTGGGCTTACCGCTGGGGTTTGTTGGTCACCATGCCGCCTATGTATTTTGGATGATTTTGCGTTATTACGAGAATGGAAGGCACTATCTAACCATTGATCGTTGTCTGTGGGGCAGTCAGAGTTTGTGGGGTCATTTGGGGGGGTTACATGCATGATAGGTGAGGTAGAAGAGGTGTTAGTAGCGGGAGAAGCTAGTGGGACCTCCCCTCCAGACGCCATCTTCCCGCCCGGCCTTCTCTTCCGTATATCAACTTAATATGCTAATATGTCCTAAAATTCATCACAGGCTGCACAGCTACTACACCTACAGATCACCTACATCAAGAATCCAAAGTCCTCAAAGTCAAAGACCATCTGGACATGAGAGGCACTCAATTCCTGGCTGCAGCCTCCACAAACCAACACCATCCACTACACTACATGGCAGGTCCTGATGTGGCGGCGTCTACGCCGTGGGACCACCTCCCGGAGCTGCCAACCGCGGATGGCTGCCGATCCTCCACGGCCGGAGACAAGATCAATCGACCAGTGGAGGAAAACCGGATGCCGGCCGCGGGGAGCAGTTTCGGGAGCCAAACCGTCACAACTATCCCCTGCCCCCCCCCTGGGGGCACGGGTCCTTGGAGTGGCTTCGGTCGCGCCGGGAATTTCCACACCTCTCACACCACACACACACATCACACAGTTTTTCCTACACCGAGAAATGACTCTCCGGCTGTCATTTCTCGAAGACTTCTTCTAGCCGGAGACATTGAGAGCAACCCAGGACCCACGTACACATACATATGTCCAACTTGCTCAAAACCCATTACTACGAGTCGCCACACTAAGGGTTCAGTTCTCTGCAATTCATGCAGGAACTGGACCCACTTCACCTGTACAACACTTGCCTCCAAGAAACACTACACGAACACCTGGACCTGTTCCTCATGCCCCTCCCTCTCCCAGTCAAATCCCTCGCCTAAAACCCGTCCACCTCTCCTCCCCAACCCACCTAGCCTTCCCATATCATCCACTCCCCCCCTAAAACCCGCCCACCTCTCCTCCCTAACCCACCTAACTTTCCCATACCATCCACATCCTCAACTCAACACACCACACCCCATCCTAATCCATTCCAACCCCCATCTCCTGCTCCCCAATCCCCACCCCCACCTCACCCATCCCAACCTCCAGCCCCTCCCTCACCCCCACCCTCACCCCCACCCCATCCTCGTGCAGCAGCGCCCAACATACATCGTGCACATAACATTAACATTCTCCAATTGAACATTATAGGTTTGACTCCTGTAAGGAGATAAAGAAAACCTAATATTTAGTAGTGGCCCCGTAATCATTGACGAACATGCCTATTACATAAGGCATCCTCTTCAAACACTAATCCGCCGTAGTTTTGAATCTACCGCGCAGAGCATTTAAAAAACTGAGGAGCCTTCATCATGAGCGCACACGACCTCACTCATGGCTTCAGTCATTATGAATTGGGTTCTCACTACGAAAAAACTTCGTAAAAAATAAAAACAAAAAGAAAATAAGAATAGCTTCAAAGAAGCCTGCCTGACAAAAAATGGGTAACCCTGAAGATTCTGAACACAGATCTGTAGTTACAAAGGCACCCCACTCAACGAGTGGTGACAAAAAATAACAAGTTATAAGTTTATATGTGCACATAATAAACCCCAACATAAACTTGGAGATAAATTGCAAAGGAACTCCATTATTCTAAAATTAAATTGCTTTCGCAGCTAAACTACTCTAACAACACCGTTGTTTTGTACTTAACATTGTACTAGCACAATTTCTCACTGAGAAATTTTCATATCACATTTTAACCTTAAATTGTATCACAGCTCTCATACTCCGGCGGGGTCTAGGGTGTCCTATGTCAACTGACTGCACCCCCCCCCCCCCCTTTCCCGTGAAAGTAAACAAAAGTGACTGCAGGGCCACCTAGACCCTCTGCCTTAAAGCTATACATGGTAAGGAAGGTTTGTCTAGAGCAACTGACAAGTATCTAGACAGAAACGTATGATTAGACGCCCACAACTGCGTGGACGCTATGTCTTCAACTGAAATAAATTTCAGGAAACGTAAAAAGGCTGCCCATTTGCGTAAATCGTGGGCCCGACCCACAACGCCGGGATTACTTTCTTTAATGACTTCTACCAGAAGAGAGGCTAATCGCCGTTTAAGTAAGCGTTTACCCGTACTTTCTACCCATAAAGCACCTTGGGGGTTTTGAGGAGCTACTCTCAAATATTTGGTTAGAGCTTGCACTGGACATAAATTATGATGCACCTTTCCCCTTTTTAACGCCGGCACCGTGAACTCAGAAAACACGTGTGCACTATGCTCATTCTTGGCTACAAAACCTGGGGAGGGTGCAATGGAAATACATTCATTAAGTCTACCAAACCTAAGACAATTAGGTGTGTTGCTCATCGCCGCCAGCTCAGACACTCTGTTTCCGGTGGCCAAAGCCAAAAGGAAAACCGCCTTTTTTAAGAGTAATGCAAAGTCTGCAGTATTTTGGTACAGACGAGAGTGAAGCAAAGACAAAGCTTTGTCCAGAGACCAAGTAGGCATGAGCTGACGGGGAGGTGGGCGGAGTTTAAAACATGCTCTCATAAAACCTGTTTCCTCCGCTACCGGTATGGAAAGACCCGTAAGGTCTAAAAAGGGCACTCTAATCGCAGTTAAGTGATTTTTTAATGTTACCACAGATAAACGTTTCTGCTCAAACAGATAATTCAAATAATTAAAAACTAATGCCACTGAGGGTACAGTTTGTTCTGTCCTAACGATCCAAGAAGTAAAGGCTTGCCAATGTGATTGATACTGTCGTTTTGTAGACTGAGTATATTGATTAAGTAATTTATTTGTCACATCTCTACCGTATGGTGCTAGCCACTTGGCCTCCTGAATGTCCATAATGCAAAAGTCAGCGAGGTCGCTAGGTTGCCAATCGTGTCTAAGTGGAAATACCCGACCGGGAGCGATACCGGGTCCGGGCACCACATTTTCAATTGCTGGTACCACAACTGCGCCGGCCACAGTGGCGCGATTAGCGAGACTAAGCCTCGATAATCTCGTAGTTTGTTCACTACGTGGCACATTAGTGACGCATCTGGCGGTGGAAACAGATAGATGGAGCTCCATCTGTTCCAGTCTGTCACTAGGGCGTCTGGCCCCCCTGCCGGCGTTTTCGCCCGGCGGGTGAGGTATAGAGGGAGTTTGTGAGTCTCCTCGGACGCAAAAAGATCCACTTGTGGATGGGAGAGCTCTGCAATCATTAGGTTGAAAATGGGTTGCTTGAGCTCCCATTCTACTGTCGTGCTCTGTCTCCGGGACAGAGCGTCTGCCCAGACGTTCGCTACGCCTGGGAGATAAGATGCGTGAAGATAAATATCTAGACTGTTGGCTAGAGCAAAAAATCTCTTCCGACACGTTTAGCAACTTCCTTGACCTCGTTGACCCTTGTTTCTGAATACAGTGAACTGCATTCAGATTGTCCATTCTGAAGGCCACCGACTTGCCCCGTAACGCCGGGCCGTGAGCCTGAAGGAAATACAAGGGGACTAGTAATTCTTTGACATTGATGTGCGAGATTTCTAAGTGGGACCAAAGCCCCTGACCCTGGTGCCCCTGATTTGACTGAAATCCCCAACCTATTGTGCCTGACGCATCCGTGTCTACCCATACCGTTGGTGGGAGGAGAGGTCCATGACATTATTGAGTGCAATGTTTTCCTCTTCGCCCAGACCGCTAGTAAGGTGTGGATTAATTTCGGGATGGGCCATAATTTTCCCGCCGGTAAGAGCGGGAAATATTTGTTGCCTTCCAATATTAATCGTTTTACTTTCAACCGGCCCAACTTGACAGTTAGTTGAATCCAGTTGAGAGAGCCGACCAGAGACTCCCAGACCCTTCGCGTCGTAGTCAGACTGTGAAGAAACCTGAACAGTTTCCTGCGAAACCTGTTGCGATTGTCCACACTCTGACTCAGAGTGAGAGCGGCGGTGTCCCAGACCAGCCCTATCCACTGAATTACTCGTGAGGGCACAAGGTTTGACTTTACCAGATTTACCTTGAACCCTAGAGTTTTGACATGATTTAAAATGATATTGACATGTTTTATGCATAATTGTTGTGTCTCTGCCACCACCAGCCAGTCGTCCAGATACCACAACACTCTGATCCCCTGTTTTAACAATGGCATCAGGGCTTGCCGGACTAGTTTTGTGAATAATCGAGGTGCCAGGTTCAAGCCGAACGGCATCCTCTGAAAAACAAAATTTTGGTGCCTGATCCGTAAGGCCAAAAACCTTTGAAATCTTTTGTTGACCGATACGTGCCAATAGGCGTCTGTCAGGTCTAGTGAACACATCCAACCTCCCGGCGGAAGTGTTAGCCTGATTTGGTGTACTGTTAACATTCTGAAAGATTCGTTGTGAATGTGAAGATTCAGATAAGACAGGTCTACGACCGGCCTCATCTGAACACTGTCCCTTTTGGGAACCAAAAATAGTTTGGACGTGAATACAGGGTAATTTGGGGGGACCGGGATGATGACATTCTTGGCAATCATTTCCTGGGCTAGTGACTCCACCTCTAAAGAAACAAAATTCGCCGTTGTCGGCTGACGTAATCGAGGTCGCCGGAGCCACTGCCAAGTGATGTCTTTGCGTGCCACCATCCGTGCCCAAGTGTTTAACGGCCATGCTTGGTGACACGTTCGGAACGACCCAGTTAGCAGACAAGGGTTCGCCGGCTGTACTACCCTCGGTTCCTCCGGCCTTAAGGTAGGCGCCGGGAGTGAGAGAGACTTTAGTTTTTTGATGGTGGGGTTGGTGCTGGACGCTTCGCCGGCTGGCTGGTGTTGGCCGAAGACTGGCCCTGACCTGGTTTATGTTGGCCGCGTCCTCTCTGACCTGAAAACCTACTCTGTCTATGCCTGAACTGACCCTGGGGGGAGTGGGAGGACTTAGGCGGAAGAAAAGGTTTAGATCCCCCTGGCTGAGCTTTAGTAGTAGGCCTGGGTTTGGGGAAGTTAAATGCAGGTTTCTTAGAAGGGGTGGGACTGTGCTTAATGGCCTGTGCCATATTGAACACTGTTCGCCACACTTCAGGGGTCATTAAAGAGGGAGTAAGCACTGGTGACATAACCACCTGATTAGCAATGCGATCAGGTAGCTTGCGAACTAACGACATCCTAAGATCTTGTCGTGCTCGTACCGCCTCAAGCAAGGCGGTACGTATGTCACCCAAGGATTGGATTGACGACTGAAGAATCAGTCGCCGGGATAACTCAACCGATCTTTGAGCATCCGCATCTGCGATTGCCTGAGTGGATCGTAGTAAAGACTTAGCCACCTGCTGAGATACTATGTACTGCGAGAACAGGCGAAAAGCTTTTCCCCGTAGCCTAAATTCTCTGTCTAGGTGAGTAGGGGTAGGGGTAGTGAACGGGTCGTTCAGCTCACAAAGATTAATCTTAGGGGCAGCTAGAAATGAAAACAAAGCTGACGGGACTCCGCCGGCAGAACCCACCGGCATGGAGAACCATGAATGAGTATCCTGAGGTATCTGGTGGGAAGATTTAGAAGTGAAAGTGGTTGCAAAGTTTTGAGCCTCTACCTCCCAATCTACCCAAGGTCCTGGTCCCAACTGTCCCACCTTCAAAACTGGATTAGCTGCGTCGTCTGTGACGGTCTGTAAATCTAGTTCAGGAGTGAGAGCTGACAGAATCTTAATATCATTAAACCCATCCAGCTTAGACCAGTCTGAAAATAGTTTTGAAGCTGAGGCAGGGGGTAAAGCAGGCTTAGAAGCATACACAAAATAATTTTGATGATAATAACTAGGTATAGCCTTGATGTTTACGTCCAGAACATTACCTAAAGTATCCACGGCCCTTAGTTTCTTTGACTTATTGCCCTGGATGACCCACTCACGCGGTACCGGGAGTTCCCCTGACAAAGTAGGTTGGGCAAGCTCTGGTTTAGAGGAGTTCAAAAGAACCCATGACTCGTCTGGCCCATAAAGTAAGGGCATAGCTACCTTTCTAAGAGGCGCTTTGTCTAGAGGGGGTGGATTGACATCCGTTATGACCCTGACATTTGAAGTTGTCAAAGCCGCCGTAGCAGGCCTATTGATCCCTGAGGTTAACAGAGTGGGAGGGTTAGGGATCTTAGATAAATCAATCGAAGTCATCAGAGGCCGTACCGTAGAACTTGTCTTGGGAGCCCCCAAGTCCATTGTGGGGTTTTCCTGTTGTTGACCAAAAAATTTAGATAAAGCATGAGTAAGCAGCCCATTAATTTCTTGTGCCGTAACAAACTGGTTTGATGAAGAACTTACAGGTGAATCATTAGTATCCTGTGCGGCGTCCAAGCCTGACCCTTGTCCTTCCATCTCCGAAATTATAGAAACTTCATCTTTCTCCTCCTGATCCTCCTGAGAAGACCCCGCCGAGGCAGGGGTACCTTGTTGCCAAGATAAGTCTGGGATAGAGGATGGGATCGCCGCGTCCCTGTGGACATCGGCTACTGTGTGACTCGTTTGAGTCGGACGTGGGTGATCAGACCCTGGTTGCGCAAACCGCCAAACACCGAGGCCCTGGCCTACGCCCTCTTGAGAGTCTGAAACATTCTCAATTACTGAACCCCCTGAACTTTCCAATTCCAGGGTTAAAATATTAAGTGGCAAATCCTCTTTTGGGACAGGCACTGCACTGGACTCTTGGGCCTTAACACAAACTCTGTCTGGGGTAGAGGTACGATGAGATGCACTAGAAGTTGGTGAATGTCGAGAGGACTTCCGTTTATGAGAATCCTTTTTAGAGGATTTATGGCTACGGTGTGACCGCGAACTATTCTTAGATCTAGAGGAATCCTCGCCGTGACCACTGGTGGAACCTTCCGTCCTGCTCTTCTTACTCGCCGGTGAAGAGGCCCGACTAGATGACTGGTGTCTAAGAGGAGACCTAGACCGGGATCTCGCCCGAGACGAAGAGGCGGATACCGGGGGTGTAGGCTCTCTTGGGCGTTTAGGTGTAGCCGCAGAGGATACAGAACCCTGACCAGTCTCCGCCGGCTTAATACTCGTGACTCTAGAGGAACGTTTAGGGGGAGGGTGTTCGGAGAGCAATCTATCCCAAAGTGGGACGTTGTCACATTGAAGTGATTTATGTGCAACAATGGTAGTGTAGGCTGACATCTGTTGCCTAACCTCTCTTAAGGCTACCGCCGCGGTCTTATCATTATCACAAAGGACCTTTAAAGCTAATTGGGAGCAAAAAGAACAATTACGCATAACCCAGAGACCCCTTGAACAGTCTAGACATTTAACACACCTTATGCAACGGGTATGCGCAAAAATAGGGATACCAGCACAAGCAGGGGTAGTGCACAAAGCAAAAACTGGGGCCACGGTAGCCATGACAGAGACTGGTGGGAGGAAACTACCGCCGGGTCTGTATTGGTCCGCCGGAGCTCAGCTCTGGAAAAAAAAAAAAAAAAATCCAGGAATTAATGCTCATAAGGTTAACCCAACATGTTCGCGCACAAGTGTTAATAACCCGCCGGGTAACGAGATGTAATGGCACAAACACAGCTCGCTACGCGGTGGGGTTCAGAAATCTAAACAAATCTTTTGTTAAAGAAAGTGAAGAATACCCTCTGATATAATATAACGGTCCAGCATGGCGCTTATAGTCTCTTGGTGGTGGCGACTGTCTCAAGATTCAATTTTGTAACAAAGCAACCCCCCAAAAAGACGCCGGCCCTTGAAATATTTTAGTAGAATAGCACAGGGCAGGATGATACGAGATCTGATGTCTAACGAATTGTCACAAAAGATCGCCGTAAGTTAGAAGGCGGCGATACCTACTTGTATCACTAAATTAAGTGGTTAAATCGAAATCGAATTTTGTAAATTCCTTGGTTCCTCCACCTAGGAGCACCCGCCGGGTGAGAAGAATCGATATATTAACCTAAATTGAACCTTCAATTGCCGTAAAAGTAAAGGCGGCGATACACATAGTATCACTAAATGGATTGGTTAACTAACTGAAAGACATAAGTCGTTCATCCCACCTTACCCAGGTGCACCCGCCGGGTGAGATGTCCAAACGTTAACCCCATAAGTTCCTGTCCCCACTTCTTTGTAAAAGATCGCCGGGGAGGAAAGCCTAAAACAACAGCTAGGTTTTTCAAGTGGCTTTTGAAAAACCGGGTAGAAAAACTACATAACGTATGTCCGCATGAACAAACGTTTTATAGATGGGAACAGCCATCCCGCCGGGAATCAAAGGAGGCCTGAAACCAGGCATCCACAGAGACGCAGTCCTGGAGAGCCACAGACACCCCAACGCCGGGGAAACAAGCCAGTGTTAACAACCACGTGTGGCCCAACACGGCTCGCGGCCGGGATTTTTCATGGTGAAACCGAGAAAACCCCGCCGGAAGGCAACCCACCCTGAACAGACACCATCTGAACAACAAGAGACACGAGGAGAGCCACGCACGACAACCCCAAGGTCACTCCATAATCCGTGGAATTAGCCAATACACAACTAACCCAGGAAACAATTATAGTCCGAGGAATTAGCCAATACACAACTAAAACCCGGATACACATGACACAGTAGGGCATATTTATCAATAATAAACAATAACACTAGTACATGTGGCAAAGCTACGAGCGGCTGGCTAGGCCTAGGTAGACGGCATAATAAAAGTTGAAATATACACAAACACTGGAAATATCACAACAGGAACCACCGCCAACACACCACCGTAGCATAAACTTCCGACCAAGGGAAGACTGACTCGGGACCCAGAAAAACTTCACTAAGTGAAGAAAAATACGCTGGGAACGTCAGAAACAAAGCTTACCTCATCAGAAAGATAAAAGGCAGCACTAACTAACGCGTAGTGAAAGCCGCCTGCATCACAAACTAACTCAGCTGTGAAAAAGTTCACATGTCCACAACGGGACCACGAGGGTACATCCGAAATAGATGCCCCATACACTCGACCCAAAATACACTGCACTGCGGGCAACCAGCCCAGGACACTCCTGCTACGCCTATCCTAACCTTACTCGATACATCCTAGAGTAAACAAATGAGAAAAAACTCACTAGGGACGCCACGAATGCGGAACTAGCGGAGCGTGGGGAGGCACGTCCGGGCAGGCTGAACGCAGAGCAGAGAAGGAAGAATGACGCCTGAATCAGCGTCTGGTCAGAAATCCACACAAGTACATCCACGATATGATGGAAAGCTTATTGGATAGTTATTCTTATTTTCTTTTTGTTTTTATTTTTTACGAAGTTTTTTCGTAGTGAGAACCCAATTCATAATGACTGAAGCCATGAGTGAGGTCGCGTGCGCTCATGATGAAGGCTCCTCAGTTTTTTAAATGCTCTGCGCGGTAGATTCAAAACTACGGCGGATTAGTGTTTGAAGAGGATGCCTTACGTAATAGGCATGTTCGTCAATGATGGAGGGGCCACTAATAAATAGATGGCATTACCACAAAGAAACACAAACTCTCACACTTCATCAAACAACACAACATACACATTGCCATCTTACAAGAAACAAAACTTCGCACATCACAAAAAACACCCACATTTCATAATTTCACCACCATCAGACAAGACCGGGCTGTCGGCGGGGGCGGTGGACTCATCAGCCTGGTACACAATGAAATATCATACATAGTAACCAGTGTACAAACCAAATCCCTCCTCCCCCCAAATGATAACACAACAGAAATACAATCAATTAAAATACGCACTGGCAACAAATCCAACATAACCATCATAAACACATACATCCCTCCCCAAACATCCCCTACAGTACCAAATGAATACAGACCACACTTACAACACATCACAAACACCCCACACATCATCCTGGGTGGTGACTTCAACGCCAAGACGTCGGCCTGGTTTGTCGACAACCCCGACACAGACAGAGGGCTGGTACTACAAAACCAAACAGATAACCTCATCATCCTTAACGACATCCATCAACATACCCATATTCCTCACCAAGCCCTCTATAACCCATCATCTCCAGACATCACCTTTTGCTCCCCAGAACTCGCCCCCACAACATCCTGGAGGGTGGTCAGAACCTTAGGCTCTGACCACCTCCCGATCATTATCACCACCAAAACCAGACTCACCCCAGCTAGCCACAAACACACATACACCAATTATAAAAGAGCTAACTGGGAAAGCATTCACAAATGAGACAGAACAACACTTCACAACTCTAAACAGTACACCCATCACTAACATCAACAATGCTGTACACATACTCAATAAAACTATCCAAAACGCTGACAAGAAACACATTCCAAGAGGTAACAGAAAAAGACACAACCCCAACTTCACACCAGAAATTCAAAACCTCATCAGACAATGCGACACACTGAAACACTCCCCAGCACCCCACACACAAGACATCACACAACAAATTCAAGCACTCAACACCCAAACTAACAACAAAATACAAGAACAACAAAAACTAAATTGGAATAACTTCCTACAAACACTTGATCACAAAACAAGCCCCAAAAAACTCTACAAAACACTAAACAGCATCACACTTTCCAACAGCAACACAACACAATCACATGCTGCAATCACAACAACAGACTCTACTCCTTCATGTAAACAACAAGCAAACACTCTCATCAATCACTTCTCACATGTCAGCCACCTAAAACCTCACAAAGACGACCGACGTGTCATCCGACGTAAGAGACAATTCCCCACAGACCCTGACTATACACCCTTCACCAATCACCAGACAAAGCATATCATCAACAATCTCAAGCACTCACCCGCCTGTGGCCTAGACAACATAAGCAACATACACCTCAGACACCTGGGACCACAAGGCATACAAACACTCACTAACATATCAAACTACAGCTATTCACACAACACAATACCAGACATTTGGAAGCATGGTATCATCATCACATTCCCCAAACCCAACAAAGACCCCACGCTACCCTCCTCGCACCGCCCCATCACACTCCTTTGCTCCCCCTCCAAAGTCATGGAACGCCTAGTATTACAACTAATTACACCCGACCTACCCCTAGCTCCAACACAACATGGCTTTAGGCCACTGCACTCCACAAACACACTTCTCACAGACCTTACACAAAGAGCTTTTGACGGCATCAACTCAGCTAGACCACCACACAGATCACTATTAGCCACACTCGACATAAGTAAAGCCTTCGATGCCATCCCCCGCCACAACCTAACAAACAAAATCTACAACACAAACATGCACAACAACACAAAAGGTGGCTGGCCAACTTCCTAGCAGGCAGATGTGCACACGTATCTTTTGCCGGTCAGTCATCTAAAATCAGAAACTTTCCAAACGGAGTCCCACAGGGATC
Organism: Paralithodes platypus; assembly: GCA_032716605.1. Classification (NCBI taxonomy): domain Eukaryota; kingdom Metazoa; phylum Arthropoda; class Malacostraca; order Decapoda; family Lithodidae; genus Paralithodes; species Paralithodes platypus. The sequence continues at coordinate 49,576,531 of CM064581.1, read as the reverse complement.
CGTCCTATCGCCCGCACTCTTCAATCTGTACATGCACGATATAACTACACCCAATACTCCCCAAATAAACTTAGCCTCCTATGCAGATGACATAACACTCACATGCACACACCATGACCCAAGAAGAGCAACAGATCTCCTTCAACCCTATCTCAACACACTACATGGCTGGTGCACTACAAACAGACTTAATCTAGCCCCAGCCAAATCCACCGCAACCCTGCTCACAAGCTGGACAGGTGAACACGAATACATCCCTCAACTCACCATAAACAACACACCCCTAACACATACACACACACCCAAAATCCTAGGAGCAACATATGATACTCATATGACATTCAAACAGCACACCACAAACATTAAAAAGAAACTGACACCCAGACTTAACGCCTTCAGGTCACTTGCTCACACAAAATTTGGACACAACAAAGAAACTACCACCACAGTATATAAACAATACATAAGATCAGTAATGGAATACGCAAGCCCAGCCTGGGCTTCTAACCTAGCTGAAACACATCATAAGACCTTACAGACTATCCAAAACAAAGCCCTGAAGATCATTACAGGCTGCACAGCTACTGCACCCACAGATCATCTACATCAAGAAACCAAAATCCTCAAAGTCAAAGACCATCTGGACATGAGAGGCACTCAATTCCTGGCAGCAGCCTCCACGAACCAAGACCACCCACTAAACTACATGGCAACACACCCACAGACACCAAGAAATATCAAAACAACACCCAGCACACGGTATCACACACAGTTATTGTCCTCTCTCCCTCCCTGCCCACCCCGAACCAACTTCCAGAAGCACATCCATACTCATATCTCTCGCCAATCCATCCACTCACTCACAGACAACACGCAGCTGCATGCACGACCTCCCGAAATCCATCCTTCCGAATCCTCCCTCCCTCGCGAGGACAGAGTCCACCTGGCCAGGCTGAGATGCGGACACCATCCAGCTCTCCTGAGCTATCAGAAGAGACTGGATGACTCCGTTGTCGACGCCTGCCCGGGATGTAACACAGCACCCCATACCATTAAACACATCATAGAAGACTGCATTTCACACAACCACTTACGCCAACAACACAACCTACACTCAATGAGAGCTCTGTGGGAAAGCCCGATCGTGGCGATGGCCTTCCTCAGGGACTCGGGGCTGTTCGGCCAGGCAGCTTAGGGAACAACAACAACAACAACACTACATGGCAGCACACCCTCCGACACCAAGGAATATCAAAACAACACCCAGCACACTGTATCACACACAAATACTGTCATCTCCCTCCGTGCCCACCCAAAACCAGCTTCCAGAAGCACATCCATACTCATATCTCTTGCTGTTCCATCCAATTATTCATAGACAACACGCAGCTGCAGGCACGACCTCCCAAAATCCATCCTTCTGAATCCTCCCTTCCTCGCGAGGACAGAGTCCTCCTGGCCAGGCTGTGATGTGGGCACCATCCAGCTCTTCTGAGCTATCAGAAGAGACTGGTGCTATGTTGTCTGGTTGTTGTGTTGTGAGGTGAAAATTTAGCGAGCGAGAGTATAAGAGGACACCTGAGTTTCACGGTGAAAGTTTGGTGCAGTGTATATGAGGATAGCCGAGTTCGAAGGGTTAAAATAATTCCTTGCGGACGGAGATTTATTGCCAAAGTAATTTTAACTGATTTTCAGTACAATCGACAAATCCTGTACAAAGCCAAACACCCCTTTTCCACAGGTTGCTAATACATACATACAATGGGTTTCGCGTTTTTTTACTTTACATAATGGCTCCGACGGGGTAGCCTTGCCGCAGTTGGAGTGTAACGCAATAAAGTCGTGCCACAACACTGCCCCATCACTGTGGCTGATGTTGACAGTGCTAACCGTACCTCAGCAATACTCAACAAAGTCCCACTGCAGTACCATACCAGCCTCAACAGTGCTACAACAAGACAGTAGCCTACCATATGATGATTTTACTGTACATTGGCAACTTGGGCTGTAAATGGAAAATAGTGAATATAGTGAAGTGTACCTCTTCTCCCCAGGCTATTGAAGTTCCGGCGTACCATTCTCTCCCCGGACTCTGGTCAAGAGGATGAGGTGTTGTATGGACGGGCCGGCTACCTCTACGCTCTGCTCTTCTTGCGCCATCAACAGGCAAGACATTAACCCATTCAGTATTTGAGCAAGCATTTCTTCCTTTTATTCTGGCTAAAATTATTTTCTTCAGATAGAGAACGAATATTTAAAGTCAGGGTAAATTGAAAAAGACTATCATTTTGATCATTAGAGGGCCTTCCAAAACAGAATATAATTATCTAATAATGAGCTAGAATTACGTGAATAAAGCATTCTTAAATACTGAGAGGGTTAAGCGTGGCATACACGTGCAGTTTGGTCTCTCAAGTCTCAATGCCACACAGGTCAGTTTGAGTGTTTGTGGCATGGTTTGACAGTTTGTACAGGTCTTACAGTCCTGCACAAACTGTCCAATCACCCTCAGCAATCACTCAAATTGGCATCAAATTAGTCGATGCATTTTGAGCTGGCTGGTATGTGGAGCTGAGGGTGTGTGGCAGTATTTAGGGTTGTTGGAGTACAATCATTTATTTGTACTATTGTCGGTTTTATTTCAGCTGACGATATATTGACTTCCGTAGCAACTGGTTTCTTGATAATTAATTGAAAATAGATACAATGAAATCTCTGCATCATATTAATATCAATACATACATAAACATGTACAGTATGTATGTATGTACAGTATGTATATACTCTGGCACATACCCCATAGCTGGGGGTGGCCAACTTGAGACATAGCCCAAATAGGAACAACAGAAAAAAGAAAAAAAAAATCACACACATCTACTGTAGGTTGCCCAGGAGAAGACCTAGAGACTGAGGCTCATTTGGGGTCTCCAGCCAAAGACTCCCTGATCCCAGACCTCCGGGAGAAATTCTGGTCTCAACAGGCAGAAACGCAGCGAAGCCTTACTTCTAGGCATGACCCTTTACAACAACTTAGACTGGCTCTCCGGGTCATACATAAATTTAAAGACCGTGTGCTCCACACGTAGTGCGGTTCAGGTTTCATGTCCTAATGGTCGCGCTTCAGGCAACCCTATTCAGAGCTGCCTCACTTGTCAGGTCTTCCCCTTGGTGCAGCTCCCCCCACATTCACTGACTTGCATCTTTTCACCCAACTTAGTTCATCCATCCTCTCCACATGCCCAAACCATCCAAGCCTACTAGTACTCTGATACTGATACTCTTGATACCTAACCTTCTCCTCACTCTTCACTAGATATCATATCTTGCAGTTTAACCCCACATCCATCTCACCGATATCATCTCGTTACTTTCCATTCTGTTGATATCATTCACTTTACCAGGCTACGTTTCTGAAGCATAGGAAGAAGCTAGATAATCAAATGAGTTGCCTTGGCATATGGAAGCATTTGAAGGCGGATCATTTGTGGCCACCCCCTCAGGAATGAAGACATCTGGCAATAGCATTTTTAATATTAAATTAAGAGATGATACAGTTGTTAAAGTAGTAGATAGCGATAATGAAGACCTGTCTTCTATGTTAACAGATTGGAATTGAGGTGATCACAGAGGAAGTAGTAAATGAAGTGATGGCGTCTCTGGTGTGCTCCGGCCGCCTTACCGCCAAGAAGGTTGGCAGCACGTCCCCACTCATGTACTTCTGGCATGACAAGGGCTACATCGGGGCAGCACATGGATTGATTGGCATACTCTTCATGATGCTGCAGGTCAGTTACAGGGTTTGGTATGGTGTGGGCATGTGGAGGGGATGGATGATGAAAATTGAGTTAAAAGATGCAAATCTGTGAACATAGAGGAAGCTGCACTACGTGGTAAATCTACAAGACATGGGATCATGTCGTACAATTTAATCTCAAATTTTAAAGCCTGACAAGTAAGGCAGCCCCGTATAAGGCTGCCTGGAATGCCATCATAAGATTGAAACTTCAAGTTGTGTGGATTACTTGGTCTTTAAGATTGTTTGTACAGTATGTACAGTATATACATTATGAGTGTATGTACTGTATATACACTGTGTGGTGCAGTGGATGGTGACCTATCTGTGTGGACTAATGGGTTACAAAAGACCTCAGGTTACGGAGGATTTACTCATGTGCTTTTTCCGACCACTTGTGATTTACAACGTTCTTATGGCAACTTTTATGATTAGTTTGTACTAGTATCGGTAAGTACACTGAAGGCAAATTAATGTAGACGGGTGCAAAGAAGGGGGGGTAGTAATTGTGGGAGGGGACTTACATGGGTATGTTGGGGCCTATGCTGATGGGTGTGAGGGGGGGACAGGGATATGGTCGACGGATCCTGGAAGGTGAGTACATACTGGAGCAATGTGCTGCCACAGGAATGGTGGTGGAATAGGAAGAGCCACCTGATAATAAATGAGTCAGGTGGCTCAAGTAGCCATGTAGACTATTTCCTGATGAGCAAAACTGACTGGAAATGGGTTAGAGACTCTTAAGATCATACCGAGTGCAGAATGCAAGCTCCTAATGTGTGATATGTAATTAAGTAGAGGTCCTGTAAGAAAGAAAGAAAGTACATTTGTCAAAAAGGTGCCTGTGTGGTGGGCTGGATCTATCCGAGTAAGGGTTGGTATCCTCTACTTCCCATAGCCGGTTCTGACTTTACCTTTTTCATCATTCTTATTTATAACTTTTTTCCTGAGAGTGGTGAAGGCAGTGGGGCCATAATGGTTTGCCCCATGGTTCCCTAGTGTCTTACTCTCACAGCTAACTGGCACAAGTTGGCCTTTCTCTTCCTGGCGTAGGGATGCAGCGACCCCACCGCCTGCCACTTTGGTGGTGCAATTAGCTTCTGGAGCAGTGGACTACTGGTTCCTATCTTCAGAAAATTCCTGTGCTGGGTATGCTTCCAGCCCACTGGGGTAAAAATAATAGCAAAACAGTGGTGGAACTGCCATCCGGATGAGGGACTGCTCTGGGTCTGCTCCTTCAGTGCTAAGGGTCATAATCCACTTAGTGGAAATAGCACTGTGGAGTGGGTCAGTGGGGGCCCCCATGTCTTGGAACCTGGAGGCAGTTTCTGCCATGGCCATCCCTTTTTGGGTGCTCTCTTTGGAAGCGGGGCGTCGGATTGATGATGAGGATGATGATTTGCCATAAAGGAAAGTATGGCTGCTAGAAAAAGAGGAGTACCCTACATAGATGATTCCACAACAAAATTATGGAAATTGAAACTACAGTAAATCCTCGCTATCTCGGACTAATTGGGGGGAGACCACTTCCGAGAAGCCCAATTTTTTTAGTTGTCCGAAGTCCGACTTATATCCGACTTAAGAGAGGGAAAATTCCGAATTAGAAGAGGAAAGTCCGTGTCAGAGAAAATTGAGATCACTTTTTTTTTTTACATTCAAAATTTATCATATTAATGACAAATACGAACCTTATTATGTTTTCAGGGACAGTACAGTACAGTACATAGTAATTAATATTAACACAATAATTAAAAGGCACAGGCTTCAATTCATCCTAAAATCACTTAAAACCGAGTGAGAGAACATTGTAAACCGGACACAAATCCCGTCCAACTCGGAAATTTCCGAGATATACAGGGACATTTCCGAGAGACCTATGCCATTCCGAGAAGTGCGGGTTTCCGACTAAAAAGAGTCCGAGTTAGCGGGGGTTTACTGTATTTACCTAATTGTATTTACCTAATTGTAGTTTACAGGAGTTGAGCTAAGCTCGTGTTGTCCCGTCTCTCAGTCTACTTTTTATCCAATTTTTTCTTGAAAATATGGATGTTCCTTGCCCCTACCACCTCCTCCTCCAGCCCATTCCATTTGTCAATACATCTATAGGGGAAGCTAAACTTCCTGATATCGTTCTTGCAGGTAGGTCTTTTTACTTTGTAGCTGTGGCCTCTAGTTATTCCTGTATCCATAATTAACATATCCTCCCTATCCAGCCTCTCCAGCCCCCGGGTGCATTTGTACATCATTATCATGTCTCCCCTCTCTCTCCTCTCTTTTAAACTCGGTAGATTTAATTTGTCTAGCCTCCCTTCATATGGCAGTTCTCTGAGACTTGGAACCACACTTGTAGTGTGGGGGCTGACGTTGATGGCCAATGGAGAGCTGTAAATGCAATATGCAAGCTGAAATGGGGGGGATGATTATTCTTCGAGTTCGTTGGAGTTCATCTACATTCTACATCTTATTATGGGAGCAAGACATTTCGCAGCAAGTGACGGTTCGCTTTACCGCAGCGAACGAGCCCAGACGCTAATTGGAACCGCGGCGAACCGACCCACACGTGACACCAGGGCTACCAAATCAAGATGCTTAAATACCGCTAGAGTCGTGGGAAAGTAACTAAATTGACACTGACCAACACAGGTTTTTTTTATTATTTTTTTATTAACCCTCGTGACCTGGGCTGCCTTTCTAAAGGACGGAGCTCGTATCCGGGTGATCTGGCCGAAAAACGTCTAGGCCTAGGCTACCGTATCTTTGTTATTTTAACTGCTAGAAATTTCCCACGCATCCCTAAACGTAGTGTGGTTTCCAATCTGTACACTGGCGTTAAGTAGAGCTCTCTAAGCCAACTGGTTCAGTTGTGATGACGATTTCCGTGGAGCGAATTTTTCCGCAATGTTGACAATATCGGAGATTTTCAGACACTAATTTCGTCATATCATACAACAACAACATTGATCCGACGTCTCCTTCTTGTCTTCGGAGGTGCGGTGACGCAATGACCGGCTTTGTTTACATGCATCGGACGCACGGCGTTCAGACCAAGCTTAACCCGTAAACGGCTGCAAAGCTCATAAGAGGTTTTACTGGGCAACGGCGGAAAAGCTCTTAAGAGGGAGGCCTAAAAAAAACATTTAAACAGCCCCAGTAGCACTAAACAATTTTTGTTTTCCCTATACCTCATATCACTCCTCCACATCCCCTCCTTCCTCCCTTTCCCGTCCCCCTCCCCCTTCAATTATCACCTATTTTCCCTGTTATTCCCTAATTCGTTGGTATATTTTTTGTGCTAACATTAGCAAACTGTGTGGGGGATGTGCTTACGTGCCTAGCAGGTGTGTTACACAACCGAGTGTGTATGAGTAGGCTCAGTGTGGCTTGAGGCCCGTGGAGGGAGGGGTTGCCTCAATTTTCTCCATAATTCATGAATGGGCTGGTCCATGAGTGAGGAACTACATGAACGAAGGCGGTGCTGGTTGGGGGGAGGGGCGTCGACTGACTGGGGACAGAGGTGCATGGGGGCGGTTCGTTCGTGGCCACCCCTTCGGGGATCACGGCGTCAGGCAATAGATAGATAGATAGTCCATCTATATTCGCGATTTTGACCAGAAAAATTATATTTTCACTTGTTTTATTGTTGTTACAGGTTACTATCTTCATTGTGAAGGTAAAATAGGCTCATATGAATACAGTAGGGTCCCGCATAAGACGAGTTTGAAAGTAATCTTGATAAAGCATGGGGAAGACAAGTTTTGAAGTTTGATTATAAATAAAAAATACAGAATAGTAAAAATGTTGCGTCTGCTACAGCCGCCGCCAACACCGTGAACGACCGCAGCAGTGCAGTACTGGTACTGAGCTGGATACACAGGCATAGTTTGCCTTTTTCCAGAGGATCTACTGTAAGAAACTGTAAGAAACTGTAAGAAACTGTAAGAAACTGTGTTTAGATAAAACAAGTCTCGATTAAAACGAGCGACCTAAAATATTAATATTTAATTTTCGATAAGAACGAATGTGATCACATAAAACGAGTCCGCCGCCAAAGTGGGGCAAATCCGAGGAGTTTTCATATAGAGCGCCGAAATATCGTACAAAACGTACGAAATATCGTACGCTCCTGACGGAAATTTACGCTTACAGTGAACATTGACGATATTGGGCCACCAAAATGCCGTGTTCACATAGAACGAAATCGCATAGAACGGCCTCGTTTATCGACCAATTTCTCGTTCTATGTGAGACCCTACTGTAAGTAATAACGATATTTATCGTAAAATGACGATTGTAGGCCTGAATGGAGCCAATATGCTCGCCCATGGGGAGCTAGTTCAATACCCCCCCCCCCCTCGCCGTTTTCGGGTTAATAGGCTTTCAAGCTTACGGATTTTAAAAAGACACCCGGGTACCGGCCCATCTGCCGCGGTGTCCTTTTAAAAGGACACCCGGGCTGGAAGGGTTAATATATATTATAAAGTACAGCTCGGTCCCGCATAGTGCGAGAAATTGGTCGATACTATAGGTTTGAGTTCCGGAGGGAAGAATAAAACCTAATATTTAGTAATGGTTCTCTCCGTCAGTGACGTGAGAGCCTTATATATATAAGGGCTCCCCGGAGACCCCCGTGAGGATCCCGGAGAAAGCATAACGCGACCCAAATATATAAAAAGTACACCCTAGGGTGAAACCCTTTACTTAGTTCCTAGGGAACATCATAAAAAAAGGTAACCATTAGAAAAAGAAAGATAATTTTTATGAGTAAAGATTAGAAACTATGAATGTTGTCTTACTAAATCAACTAGTGCACCGTTATACAGTCCTTCCCTTGCACGCGTCCCCCAGCTGGTCACGCTGGGTTTATACGTCCTTCTTGTGGTCGCGTCCCATGCGACAGGTTGGACTAATTTTGTGCTCTCAGGATGTGCTACTTTTCATCTTTAGACGCTTCCTGCTACCTCTTCTGGGAAGTATATGTTACTTTATAGTAAGGAGGCGTCATAGATATGTATGTATGTATATTGAACATTTCCAGAGAGCTGACGACTTCCACGGGACGCGCCACATGCTACGACCATTATTATTATATGAATATTATATGAATATTATTTATATTTTCTGTACAGTTTTTCTATCTTTTTTCTCTGTATATTATTACATTATGTTATGTAAACCAGGTTAGTTAGAATGCCTCTATTTCAGTTTTTAGGCTTCGTTAGTTTAGCTAGCGGACGCCAATTTTAGGGATAGGCTAGGCCTTTGCCTTTTTTCCATCAATGCTTTTATAAGCTCCGCAATTCAATATTCTTAATTATAACTATCCATTCTTATAATTTTTTCAATTAATCGTTGATGCTATTCATCTCAACTTTTCTTGCTGATAGCCTAACTTTTTCTCTGAACGTCGCGCTTCGATAATTTTTGTTAATGGCGATCTAGCAGCTATCACATTTTCTTTTATTTCTTATCGAAAATTCCAGATGCTTCGAATTTCACCCTTTTGATGTTTTCGTGACATTGAGCGTTTCTCTTTACATTTTTAATAAAGTTTTTACGAAATATTTTCCTTTTGCACTGTATATAAACAATTTATTAGACTTTTATGTCATACGTCTTCATAGTCTATGTACCTTCCAGGTTTTCTGTCTTGTTGCAGAGCGGATAAATGTTATTCTTTTATGATACTTTTGCCTGTAATTATTTTTGATACTTGCCACCGTAGCCTCCCTTTTCAAAAAATATGATTTTAAGCTACGAACCAACCTTCAGTTGGCCCCCTTTTTAGAGTCTCACTCCGGTCCTTTTTAGGTCGGCTAGTGTTAGACTGGGCTTAATTATATCTCCGGTCACTAGGAGATGCCCGTGTGCTATTTGAAGTCCGGGGGGTAGCAAAGTATAGGCGGAGGTTGGGGGCCTCATTTGTATATCTTTTATATGTGCCTACTCTGCCGGAGTTCTCTAGTTTATATCTACGAGGCTCCGGGTATTTTTACCTACCATTTTGCTTTTACTACAAGGTGCTTTTGTCATACACCTCACCCCTTTCTTCCACTCAGAGTTTTTTCCGGTGGTACACTGTCATAGCCTTATCTCCGGGGCTCCAGAGTTAAGAACCTGTTCCCTCACCAGTTTTTATTAACTCCGGTTCACAAACACCGAGTGCTACTATAGCTCCGAGTGCAATTATGTCAAAATTCATATTTTACTCCGGTTCACTACAGACAGTATCTCCGAGTACTCTAACCCTTAAAGAGAATACATACTCCGGTTTCCATATACCGAGTTTTATACCACTCTATCTCTGGGTATTCAACAAAAGCATCTTAACTCCGGTTCTCAAACACCGAGTTCTACCAACATAACTCTGAGTATCCCTTAGCGAGAACATATCCCCGGTTCCTATATAACTTTTAACTCCGGGTATACAACAATAGTGACTTCACTCCGAGTCCCAGAAAACTCCGAGTAGTCTAATATTGTCAATTAACTCCGGTTCCCAGACACCGAGTTCTGTCAACCAACTCCGGGTATTCAAACAATATTAACTTATTTCCGGTTCCAGACACCGAGTTATACCAATAGGCCTACCGAGTCCTACTAGCACACTCCAGGTAGGCCTATTCAAGTATTATTCAAGTTAGCAGTCCTAGATGACGAAGTTCAAATTGGTAATTAATAGAATCACCTTCAAGAACTTTTTACAATACTTGTATATGCTTAGCATAGTACTAGAGATAACTCAATTTTAACAAAGTCCCGAGTAAAACTTCATTCACTCAGTATTACTGATAATGTTTATACTCATTCAGAGTGGGACAAAAGGTGCACTACACTTTCCAATCCTATATTATGGTACAAGGTTGTAGGATTATTCCTACCCTTTATTAAGAACAGTATTTCAATACCATAGTTACCCTGTTCATTCATGCATAGCCATATAGGTTAGGAGGATTAATAATTTAGCCGTCCGGCTGGCTTAGTTGATAGTGTGCCTGATAACCATCTGGCAGGTCTCGCGTTTCAATCCCCTCTCAGATTGAAAAGTTTTCAGGGATATAGCCGGTGGTTACCATCTCCCCATGAGCAAGGGGGATGGGTAATAGTCAATGGTAGACTAAAGAAAGCCAAGCGCTGGTGAATCCTCGAAGGAGGAGAACGGGCGCTATATAAGTAACCTGACGATTATTATTGTTATTATTATTATTAACTTTTATTCCCAAACAAAGGTGGTACAAAATTAAGAGATATTATCTCTCTTTCCTTAGACCAAGTATATACATGGACACGATTAACCGGTTGGTTCTCATCCATTCGTTTTACACAGATTTTACTGTTTTACCTACTATTAGTAGATCAAAAAAATTTGATTTACAAAGAATCCCACATTATCACTCCTTCAATAAAGGCTACTATGATATTGTCGTTCACGTATAACTACTAGTAGTAAATCAATAATTTTGATTCACAAAGATTCCCAGGTTACCACTCCTCCAATAAGGATACTATGGTATAATCAGTATCATTCAAGGCTAATGCTTGACTACTCAACTCGACAATAAACATTTCATATTTTAGGCTCCGGACCAACTCTCGAGTTGGTCAAGGGCCCCAATGGAAATACTGTACGCCTAACGGCCTTAGTTGGAATTATGCAAAACTGGTACATGTCATATTTGTAACATACTATGTGGTACCAACTCGGTAAATTGCTAACTGAATAAATAATATTATTATTATTATTATTATTAATGATTCATTGAACCTCCCGCCGGTCCCAATTTGGGTCGGCGAGTGTCTGGGTCTGGGGCTCTTTTACATGTCTCCGATCACTAGAAGACCACCACATTCTCTCTGAGTCAGGGTTTTAGAAGAGTAGGCTGAGAGAGGGACCCTCTTAGATATTTATTACATTGCCTTCTCTGCCGGAGTTTCACAAGTCTCATACTAGAGTTCTCCAATTAGATATTTTTCTCTATCATTTATTACGGAATAGGTTTTGTTCACTCTATTTCCGTCCGAATCTTGAGTCCTCCATACCAGTCCGAGAAGACTATTAGGTACTTAGTAAATTTTACCCCCGCACCTATTAAACAACACAAGAGTTATTCCGTCAGTCATTACCGAGTAATTTCTTTACCCCGAGTATTTATACTACAAAGGACAACACTGGGAATTAATTTTCCGTCTGGCAATTCCCAAGTAATATTTTCCCCAAGTCCCCACTATAACAGAGGTCACTTCTTTAGGGTCTACTTAACCAGTATAGTAATGATTCATTAGCTTGTTTTCCTTACGCCTCAACACAACATGCTAGAGTTCTGGGTATCCCTAGCACCAACCATTCCTCTTAATAAATTGTTCGACTAGGGTCTGTTTTAAAAAACCTGACAGAACCGATACAGTCAATTGCTATCTTACCTTTACACAACTGGTTGTTCCGGTCCCACTTTGGGTCGGCTAACACTTAGTCCGGAGCTCTAATAATGACACCTCCAGTCAGTAAGAGTTCCCCGCATTCTCTATGAGTCTGGGTTGCAGAGGAAGTAGGCTGAGGAAGGGGGTCTCTTAGATAACTATTCATTGCCTACTTCGCCGGAGTTCCACATTCACATACCAGAATTCTCCAGGTAGATAATTTTATCTATCCTTTATTACAGAATAACTTTCACGGGGCTCAATCAACCATTTCCCCATACACCTCTTAATCACACAGGGTTATTCTGGCAATTTGGCTGAGTCAGATCCTTGACTCCGTGTCCCTATAATTGACGAGGATATTTCTTAAGAACAAAAGGTTGGGGAAGGACTTTACACTCTCAGATAAACAACCCATTGGCGATTATCCAACCTTTTGGTTTTATTATGTTCTCTCCACCAACATACTTTACTCCTAAACTCGGTTAATGAAATTAACAAACACATGTGGCAGTCCGGGGATTCGAACCTAGGCTGCTCACACTGAAAATCACCACACTTATGCATTGCACCACAAAGACAGTTTTACAAGACAACTCACTCACACTAATGAGGAGTAGCAGATCCTATTCATGACACATACTCTAGGGCAACATTATCACACATAAGAGAAGTCTATCTTTGCAAAACCCTTCGGACAGTAGGAGAGGTCAGAACAGCCCTTTTCATGACGTCCAAAGCACGTCAAGACCTCCGTATCTTTCTATCTAAAAAACTCTGCCCAAAGACATCAAGACTAGAATCTTGATCTCTCCATCTATTCTAACAGATTAACAACCACAAATACTTGGTCTGAAGTATCAGCACTACTTTTTATAACCGTCTCTAAGGTTCTCTCGTGTTAACTTTATTAGATTCAGATCTCAACGACACTCAACAGGCCACAGTAGTCGGGACAGACTGGTTAATTCATCCCCAGACAACAAATTAGACAGACTCAGACACACCAACAGCAACAGTCTGACCTTTCAAGAGCACATACCGGTTCAAGGACCTAACTTAGTTCATCTTAGCCTTGCATCACATTATATCGCAAGGCACAACCGGTTCTTTCCAGGCCAGTTACACAGCATGACCGAAAGGACCTTGGTCCAGTCATTTAATAAAGCATAGTCTGTTTTGGGACTGGGAGAGACGACCGTTCTTTCGTAAGTGCGTATACAACGTCTCATACCAGTAAAGGTGCCAACACTCGTAAAAGCGATGCTTCAGTGAGGAATTCGAGTGAACATTCCTCCCACATCAAAAGTTTTCTGTCTCACTTAGTTCTAGTACCAAAACGAGATAGCCTACAGTTCAGACCAGTCAGAATTATCAATCCTCAACAAGTTTATTGTAAACCACTTTTTCGAGATGATAACAATACAACAAATATCACAGCCCTACGTCTGAATAGTAAAGTGGGAACCCTGGGTTTACCTCCGTTGGGAAACCCTATCACACAACATACAACATCAAATACTTGACTACTACAAGTATGCAAGACAGTACATACAAAAAACAATTCCAAACGGCTGTGGGAGTCGTTAACCCTCTCACGACCATATGATGCAGAGGTTGCCAGATTAGCAATAAGAAATAGAGTTCTCTCACTCTTATAATTACCTCTCCAAAATGAGTTTTCTGCCCACAGCTAACTCAAAAACAACTGCAGAGGTTAAAGTAACTAAACTAAAGGTTTCTAAATACCCCTGATGGTAACAAGGCTTTAAAGTATCCCCAATAGGCTCAAAATTGCGTCAAAGACGTGAGAGGGTTAATAGGGTCAAAATATTGGGTTCAGCTACCTGTTCCGTTGGACAAACTTCGCCTGAATCCTTACATCAAGCTGGATAACAGAGCTTCTCCATCAGGCTGGATAACAGAGCTTCTCCGAGTCAATCAACCTCATACCCTAATTACATTCCCTCAGCATTTCATCAGACTTCTAAGCTTCTGGATAAGACCTGAGACCCCTTCCCCGACAGCCCTCTAGTCAGAACAGCCACCATCAGTGGGGGTCATCTTGGACAAAGCGGGAGCCCCGAGCTGGAGTTACCAATCGTCCGACGGTCGCCAGACACAAAGTTGCTAGACCTCTCTCAATCTCTATCACTTAAATACAAAGGAACTAGTTGTCCCTCGATTTTCCTGAAAAATCATGCCCTTGCACTCCAACACAGAGTACAATAATAGCCTTTCACATGGACAACACATCAGCCGTGTCCTGTATCAACAGGCAGGGCCCAACGAAATCTCACACGCCCCTGAGATTGTCGGAGTTAATATTTTTCCTTACTCTTCATTACCATATCACAATTCAAGCAGTTTACCTACCAAGCAAGGCGAATCTGTAGGCGGACACCTTATCTCGGGAGAAGGGTACCCTAGTCGAATAGACAATCACTCAGACGGTATTCCACAACTTGATAAGGCCGTTCCATCCACAGGTAAATCTCGTTAATTCACACCAATCGACAAAATTCCTCCGGCTTCTGACCTTCTGGCACGAGATCCAAGCGAGCGGAACAGATGCGTTCTCAGAGGTTTGGAACAAGTGGTTATCGATATACCTCTTTCCTCCTCCGGACACACACGAATATCCAAAGTTTTGCAACATATCCACTTAATTCAGGGTCAAGGGTGCCTTATAACACCAGTCTGGTCAACACATGTGTAGTTCATTCATCCGTCTCTCGAATGTTTCATTCCAATACCATTTCCAACGTCTTGTTTCCACTTAGAGCGGATTAGCAACCTACAGACTGGTCTACATTTAGCTTTATGGATATTTTCAAAGTCAAATGGCGGAGCTCTTATGATTAAGCTGTTCACGACAAATTAACCAAACAGTTTACGCCTTCCACTATTAAACAGTAGGAATTACATCGGAAACAATTTACCACGTAGATTGTAGAGTCTGTCCAACACATAGCTTCAGTCAGTTTATTTTTAACCCTTCTTTGGCGGCGCGCAACTTATGTCGTGTGAAATAAATATGGACTAAGTGGCGGTTCACAACTTATGTCGTGTGCCATTTTCACCACGTAATGTTGCTGAGAGAGAGAGATGAGTGGTGGGAGGAGCGTAGCAAGCGTATGACTGCTCCAGACCACGGCGGCGGACCTACTGACATGAATCCCACCCTCCTCCACCCTCTCGCACTCGCTACACAGGGAATTATGTAGGGAAAGTACCTAATTACATGGTTTTTGCACTCGTGTTGTGCGATCGTTGAAAGAGAACCAGTGGTCGTATAAGGATGGTTGGGGTGTCATTGGAAAACTCTGTTTATGCCCTTTCAGGGATAGATACTTGTTTTACGCTCTGGGTCTTATTTAAGTATGAAAATGATTACGTAAACAACCCTATTTAGGGTAAAAACACCCCGCTGGGCGGTACATATAAATTGTAGGTTTGACTCCTGCAAGGATATAAAGAAAACCTAATATTTAGTAGTGGCCCCGTAATCATTGACGATTATGCCTATTACATAAGGCATCCTCTTCAAACACTCATTTACCGTAGTTTGAATCTACCACGCAGAGCATTTAAAAACTGAGGAGCCTTCATCATGAGCGCACGCGACCTCACTCATGGCTTCAGTCATTATGAATTGGGTTCTCACTACGAAAAAACTTCGTAAAAAATAAAAACAAAAAGAAAATAAGAATAACTATCCAATAAGCTTTCCATCATATCGTGGATGTACTTGTGTGGATTTCTGACCAGACGCTGATTCAGGCGTCATTCTTCCTTCACTGACATATCAAGTAAACCAAAATCCTTAATACATCAACGAATGGGAAGGGGATGGTCGGGAGGGCCCCAGTCGTCAATGATTACGGGGCCACTACTAAATATTAGGTTTTCTTTATCTCCTTGCAGGAGTCAAACCTATAATTTATTAGTGGCTCCTCCATCATTGACGATTATGCCTGATATCTAAGACTGGAGGGGGACATTCGTAATCATATCGTAACTCTAGCAAAAGCAGATAATCAAACAACCACATAGCATTCTTACTTTGTAAAAAAGATATATTTGTGTGCATAAACTTTATACAGCATATAAATATACAAAAAAGGTGACAAGTAGGAGCGTGCTTCGAAGAAGCCTGCTTGGAAAAAAAGGGGTTAACTCCGAGACTCTGTACACAGAGCTTGTACACAGAGCTGGTAGTTAAGAAGGCACCCCACTTAAAGTAAGTGGTGAAAAATAAAAAACATCAAAGTTTACATGTGCACATATAAACCCCATTAACTCGTGGATATACAGTAAAAGTCCGTTAACCCTCCAGCCCCGGCTATGTATTATATATATATTCCTCGAAACCCGGGTGTTTTGGCCGAAAAACGTCTAGGCTAGGCTACCATATATTTGTTAATCAGACTGCTTCCCGCATTCCCGCGCATCCCCAAGCGTAGCTGTGTTATTTACCTGTAGAATGGCATTCAGTAGAGCTCTCTAAGTCAACTGGTTGAGTTGTGATGATGATTTCATTGGAGATAACTTTATGGCCAAAACAGCCACTTTACACTACTTTTCGATACTTAACAACAACATACAGGCACACACGAACAAGCGACGCTCTCCTTCTTGTTGCCGGAGATGCGGGGCGTCGGTCCAGCCGGCTGTTGTTTACATGCGTCGGACCGACGCCTCGCACACGAAGCTCACAGGCTTTCAACCACTGGGCGTTCAAGAGCCCTTCCGGGTACCTGTTATATGCTTTTTTATGGGCGTTCAAGAGCCCTTCCGTGGTGAGAGGGTTAATCCGACGACCGATGATTCAAATCTCCCAATAGTCCGAATTTTTCAATTTGAGGCCAAATCCGAATTCACCCGATGGTCCGAATTTCAAGAAGTCCCAAAGTCCCCTTTTTGAGGCATTAGTCCACTCAAATGACACATAATGGAGCACACACATATCATATGTTCATGAATTCACTTTAAAAGTTTACCATTGTCATTGTAGCCTATTACCTACTTCAAAACATTCAGATTAATGGTCAAAGGAAGCTACTGATATAAACGTAAACACCTTCTTCTTCTTCTTCTTCTTCTTCCACATCGTCTGCTAGAGAGTTTGTTTTGCTCTTGAACGCATCCTTGGGACGCTCCGATGCGCTACTGGCTTGCACCGCATTTTCTGCAAGCGCATTCAGTCTTGAGCTTGAAACGCACCTTTGGACGTTCCGATACGCTACTATTTATAGTTAAGTGATCGGAGCGTCCCAAGGGTGCTTTCAAGACAACAAGACAAGGGTGCTTTCAATACAATATAATATAACAGAGCACGTCACAAAAGGAAAATCACAAAAGGAAAATAACAAGAACCTCTCAGGGAAGTGCCGTTGTTAAGGCATTACTTCCCGAACCACATCTGATCTGATCTTCAAGAGCAAGACAAACTCGCTAGTAGACGGAAGAAGAAGAAGACGACGATGCGGACATATGGTGTTTACGTTTATATCAGCATATTTCTTTGACCATTAATCTGAATGTTTTGAAGTAGGTAATAGGCTACAATGACAATGGTAAACTTTTGAAGTGATTTCATGAACACATGATATGTGTGTGTGCACCATTGTGTCATTTGGGTGGCCTAATGCCTCAATGTTTTCGTCATACTGTACACAGGTTCATAGGGGTAAAGTCCGATAATCCGAAAAATCAACTAATCCGAACGAGGGCCGGTCCGCTGCCCTTCGGATTAACGGAAGTTTACTGTATATCTAAAATTATACTCTAAAAATAAAAGGAACTTGTGTACTGTCGCAGAAGTACTGAATTCTTGCACTTCTTTAGAGGTACTTACATTACAAATACAAGTTGCGGCCGCAACTACTAAGATTACTTAAAATTATATTGCTTCACAGGCAAAACTATTTACAACAAGCATTGTCGTTCTACTATGATTGTACGTTAGCACAATTTCCTGTAATGAATACTACAGAGAAATTTTATATCACCTACACCCTGTATCACAGCTCGTAAGCTCCTGCACACGTAATCTGGCGGGGTCTAGGGTGTCCTATGTTACACTGACTGCACCCCCCCCCCCCTCTCTCTTTTCTTCATCTAAACACTAAGTGACCCAGAGGCCACCTAGACCCTCTGCCGTAAAGCTATATTTATTAGTGGCCCCGCCATCATTGACGAACATGCCTATTACATAAGGCATCCTCTTCAAACACTAATCCGCCGTAGTTTTGAATCTACCGCGCAGAGCATTTAAAAACTGAGGAGCCTTCATCATTAGCGCACGCGACCTCACTCATGGCTTCAGTCATTATGAATTGGGTTCTCACTACGAAAAAACTTCGTAAAAATAAAAACAAAAAGAAAATAAGAATAACTATCTAATAAGCTTTCCATCATATCGTGGATGTACTTGTGTGGATCTCTGACCAGACACTGATTCAGGCGTCATTCCTCCTTCTCTGCTCTGCGCTCAGCCTGCCCGGACGTGTCTCCCCACGCTCCGCTGGTTCCGCATTCGCTGCGTCCCTAGTGAGTTTTTTCTCATTTGTTTACTCCAGGATGTATCGAGTAAGGTTAGGATATGCGTAGCAGGAGTGTCCTGGGCTGGTTGCCCGCAGTGCAGTGTATTTTGGGTCGTGTGTTTGGGGCATCTATTTCGGATGTTCCCTCGTGGTCCCGTTGTGGACATGTGAACTTTTTCACAGTTGAGTTAGTTTGTGATGCAGGCGGCTTTCATTACGCGTTAATTATTGCTGCCTTTTATCTTTCTGATGAGGCTTACTGACGTTCCCAGCGTTTTTTTTTTTTCTTCACTTAGTGAAGTTTTTTCTGGGTCCCGAGTCAGTCTTCCCTTTGTCGGAAGTATTTGCTACAGTGGTGTGTTGGCGGTGGTTCCTGTTGTGATATTTCCAGTGTTTTGTGTATATTTCAACATTTATTATGCCGTCTACTTAGGCCTAGCCAGCCGCTCGTAGCTTTGCCACATGTACAAGTGTTATTGTTTATTATTTATAAATATGCCCTACTGTGTCATGTGTATCCGGGTTTTAGTTGTGTATTGGCTAATTCCTCGGACTATGTTTGTTTCCTGGTTTAGTTGTGTATTGGCTAATTCCACAGATTATTGTGTGGCCTTAGGTTAGTCGTGCGTGGCTTCCCTCGTGTCAGTTGTTCGTTCAGATGGTGTCTGATCGGGGTGGGTTTCCTTCCGGCGGGTTTTTTCTCGGTTTCACCATGAAAAAAACCCGGCCGAGAGCCGTGTTGGGCCACACGTGGTTTTAACACAGGCTTGTATCCCCGGCGATGGGGTGTCTGTGGCTCTCCAGGACTGCGTCTCTGTTGGTGCCTGGTTTCAGGCCCCCTTTGATTCCCGGCGGGATGGCTGTACCCATCTATAAAACGTTGTTCATGCGAACATACGTTATGTAGTTTTTCTACCCGGTTTTACAAACCACATGAAAAACCTAGCTGTTGTTAAAGGCTTTCCTCCCCGGCGATCTTTTACAAAGAAGTGGGGACAGGAACTTATGGGGTTAACGTTTTGACATCTCACCCGGCGGGTGTACCTATGTAGGGTGGGATGAACAACTAAGTCATTCAGTTAGTTAACCAATCCATTTTTAAGTGATACTATATGTATCGCCGCCTTTACACTTACGGCGATTGAAGGTTCAATTAGGGTTAACATCGTTTTTCACACCCGGCGGGTGCTCCTAGGTGGAGGAACTAAGGAATTTACAATTCAATTTCGATTTAACCACTTAATTTAGTGATACAATTAGGTATCGCCGCCTTCAAACTTACGGCGATCTTTTTGTGGCAATTCGTTAGAAATCAGATCTCGTATCAGCCTGCCCTGTGTTATTCTACTAAAATATTTCAAGGGCCGGCGTCTTTATGGGGGGTTGTTTTGTTCCAAAAATTGAATCTTGAGACAGTCACCACCAGAAAGACTATAATCGCCATGCTGGACCGTTATATTATGTCAGAGGGTATTCTTCACTTTCTTTAAAAGATTTGTTTAGATATTCTGAACCCCGCCGCGTAGCGAGCTGTGATCGTTGTGTCATTACATCTCGTTATCCGGTGGGTTATTAACACTTGTGTGCGAACATGTTGGGTTAACCTTATGAGCATTAATTCCTGGAAATTTTATTTTTTTCCAGAGCTGGGCTCCGGCGGACCAATACAGACCTGGCGGTAGTTTTCCCCACCAGTCTCTGTCATGGCTACCGTGGCCCCAGTCTTTGCTTTATGCACTACCCCTGCTTGTGCCGGTATCCTTATTTTTGCGCATACTCTTTGCATAAGGTGTGTTAAATGTCTAGACCGTTCAAGGGGTCTCTGGGTAATGCGTAATTGTTCTTTTTGCTCCCAATTAGCTGTAAAGGTCCTTTGCGACAATGATAAGATCGCGGCAGTAGCGTTAAGAGAAGTTAGGCAACAGATGTCAGCCTACACTACGATTGTTGCGCATAAATCACTTCAATGTGACAACGTCCCTCTTTGGGATAGATTGCTCTTTGAACACCCTCCCCCTAAACGTTCCTCTAGAGTCACGAGTCATTAGCCGGCGGAGACTGGTCAGGGTTCTGTATCTTCTGCTGCTACACCGAAACGTCCAAGAGAGCCTACACCCCCGGCGTCCGCCTCCTCGTCTCGGGCGAGATCTCGGTCTAGGTCACCTCTCAGACGCCAGTCATCTCATCTTGCCTCTTCACCGGCGAGTAAGAAGAGTAGGACGGAAAGTTCCACCAGTGGTCACGGCGATGAATCCTCCAAATCAAAGAGTAGTTACGGTCACACCGTAGCCATAAATCCTCCAAAAAGGATTCCCATAAACGAAAGTCCTCTCTACATTCACCAGCTTCTAGTGCCTCTCATCGTACCTCTACCCCAGACAGAGTTTGTGTTAGGTCTCAAGGGTCCAGTGCGGGGCCTGTCCCTAAAGAGGATTTACCCATTAATATTTTAACCCTGGAATTGGAAAGTTCAGGGGGTTCAGTAATTGAGAATGTTTCAGACTCCCAAGAGAGTGTAGGCCAGGGCCTCGGTGTTTGGCGGTTTGCTCAGCCAGGGTCTGACCACCCACGTCCGACTCAAACGAGTCACACAGTAGCTGATGTCCACAGGGACGCGGCGATCCCATCCTCTATTCCTGACTTATCTTGGCAACAAGGTACCCCAGCTTCGGCGGGATCTTCTCAGGAGGATCAGGAGGAGAAAGACGAGGTTTCAATAATTTCGGAGATGGAAGGGCAAGAGTCAGGCTCAGGCTTAGACGCCGCGCAGGATATTAATGATTCACCTGTAAGTTCATCATCAAACCAATTTGTTACTGCGCAAGAAATTAATGGGCTACTTACTCATGCTTTATCTAAATGTTTTGGCCAACAACAGGAAACCCCCACAATGGACTTGGGGGCTCCCACGACAAGTTCTACGGTACGGCCTCTGATGACTTCGATTGATTTATCTAAGATCCCTAACCCTCCCACTCTGTCAACATCAGGGGTTACTAGGCCTGCTACGGCGGCATTGACAACTTCAAATGTCAGGGTCATAACGGATGTCAATCCACCTCCTCTAGACAAGGCGCCTCTCAGAAAGGTAGCTAAGCCCTTGCTTTATGGACCAGACGAGTCATGGGTCCTTTTGACCCCCACTAAACCAGAGCTCGCCCAACCTACCTTGTCAGGGGAACTCCCAGTACCGCGTGAGTGGGTCATCCAGGGCAATAAGTCAAAGAAATTAAGGGCCTTGGATATTTTGGGAAATGTACTAGACGTAAACATCAAGGCTATACCTAGTTATTATCACCAAGACTATTTTGTGTATGCTACTAAGCCAGCTTTACCCCCTGCCTCAGCTTCAAAACTATTTTCAGACTGGTCTAAGCTGGATGGGTTTAATGATATTAAGACTCTGTCAGCTCTCACTCCTGAACTTGATTTACAGACCGTCACAGACGACGCAGCTAATCCAGTTTTGAAGGTGGGGCAGTTGGGTCCAGGACCTTGGGTAGATTGGGAGATAGAGGCTCAAAACTTTGCAACCACATTTACTTCTAAATCTTCCCACCAGATCCCTCAAGATACTCATTCGTGGTTCTCCATGCCGGTAGGTTCTGCCGGCGGAGTCCCGTCAGCTTTGTTTTCTTTCCTAGCTGCCCCTAAGATTAATCTTTGTGAGCTAAAAGACCCATTCACTACCCCTACCCCTACTCACCTAGACAGAGAATTTAGGCTACGGGGGAAAGCTTTTCACCTGTTCTCGCAGTACATAGTGTCTCAACAGGTGGCTAAGTCTTTACTACGGTCCACTCAGGCAATCGCAGATGCGGATGCCAGAAGATCGGTTGAATTATCCCGGCGACTGATCCTCCAGTCGTCAATCCAATCCTTGGGTGACATACGCACCGCCTTGCTTGAGGCGGTACGAGCAAGACAAGATCTCAGAATGTCTTTAGTTCGCAAGCTACCTGATCGCATTGCGAATCAGGTGGTCATGTCACCAGTGCTTACTCCCTCTTTAATGTCCCCTGAAGTGTGGCGAACGGTGTTCAATATGGCACAGGCCTTTAAGCACAGTCCCACCCCTTCTAAGAAACCTGCATTTAACTTCCCCAAACCCAGGCCAACCGCTAAAGCTCAGCCAGGGGGATCTAAACCCTTTCTTCCGCCTAAGTCCTCCCACTCCCCCCAAGGTCAGTACAGGCATAGACAGAGTAGGTTTTCAGGTCAGAGAGGACGCGGCCAGAATAAGCCAGGTCAGGGCCAGTCTTCGGCCAACACCAGCCAGCCGGCAAAGCGTCCAGCACCCAGCACCACCAACCCCACCATCAAAAAACTAAAGTCTCTCTCACTCCCGGTGCCAACCTTAAGGCCGGAGGACCCGAGGGTAGTACAGCCGGCGAACCCGTGTCTGCTAACTGGGTCGTTCCGAACGTGTTACCAAGCATGGCCATTAAACACTTGGGCACGGATGGTGGCACGCAAAGGCATCACTTGGCAGTGGCTCCGGCGACCTCGCTTACGTCAGCCGACAACGGCGAATTTTGTTTCTTTAGAGGTGGAGTCACTGGTCCAGGAAATGATTGCCAAGAATGTCATCATCCCGGTCCCCCCAAAATACCCTGTATTCACGTCCAAACTATTTTTGGTTCCCAAAAGGGACAGTGTTCAGATGAGGCCGGTCGTCGACCTGTCTTATCTGAACCTTCACATTCACAACGAATCTTTCAGAATGTTAACAGTACACCAAATCAGGCTAACACTTCCGCCGGGAGGTTGGATGTGTTCACTAGACCTGACAGACGCCTATTGGCACGTATCGGTCAACAACAGATTTCAAAGGTTTTTGGCCTTACGGATCAGGCACCAAAATTTTGTTTTTCAAAGGATGCCGTTCGGCTTGAACCTAGCACCTCGATTATTCACGAAATTAGTCCGGCAAGCCCTGATGCCATTGTTAAAACAGGGGATCAGAGTGTTGTGGTACCTAGACGACTGGCTGGTGGTGGCAGAGACACAACAATTATGCATCAAACATGTCAATATAATTTTAAATCATGTCAAAACTCTAGGCTTCAAGGTAAATCTGGTAAAGTCAAACCTTGTTCCCTCACGAGTAATTCAGTGGATAGGGCTGGTCTGGGACACGGCCGCTCTCACTCTGAGTCAGAGTGTGGACAATCGCAACAGGTTTCGCAGGAAACTGTTCAGGTTTCTTCACAGTCTGACTACGACGCGGAGGGTCTGGGAGTCTCTGGTCGGCTCTCTCAACTGGATTCAACTAACTGTCAAGTTGGGCCGGTTGAAAGTAAAACGATTAATATTGGAAGGCGACAAATATTTCCCGCTTTTACCGGCGGGAAAATTATGGCCCATCCCGAAATTAATCCACACCTTGCTAGCGGTCTGGGCAAAGAGGGAAACGTTGCACTCAATAATGTCATGGACCTCTCCTCCACCAACGGTATGGGTAGACACGGATGCGTCAGGCACCATAGAGTGGGGATTTCAGTCAAATCAGGGGCACCAGGGTCAGGGGCTTTGGTCCCACTTAGAAATCTCTCACATCAATGTCAAAGAATTACTAGTCCCCTTGTATTTCCTTCAGGCTCACGGCCCGGCGTTACGGGGCAAGTCGGTGGCCTTCAGAATGGACAATCTGAATGCAGTTCACTGTATTCAGAAACAAGGGTCAACGAGGTCAAGGAGGTTGCTAAACGTGTCGGAAGAGATTTTTACTCTAGCCAACAGACTAGACATTTATCTTCACGCATCTTATCTCCCAGGCGTAGCGAACGTCTGGGCAGACGCTCTGTCCCGGAGACAGAGCACGACAGTAGAATGGGAGCTCAAGCAACCCATTTTCAACCTAATGATTGCAGAGCTCTCCCATCCACAAGTGGATCTATTTGCGTCCGAGGAGACTCACAAACTCCCTCTATACCTCACCCGCCGGGCGAAAACGCCGGCAGGGGGTCCAGACGCCCTAGTGACAGAATTGAACAGATGGAGCTCCATCTATCTGTTTCCGCCGCCAGATGCGTCACTAATGTGCCACGTAGTGAACAAACTACGAGATTATCGGGGCTTAGTCTCGCTAATCGCGCCCCTGTGGCCGGCGCAGTTGTGGTACCAGCAATTGAAAACGTGGTGCCCGGACCCGGTATCGCTCCCGGTCGGATATTTCCACTTAGACACGATTGGCAACCTAGCGACCTCGCTGACTTTTGCATTATGGACATTCAGGAGGCCAAGTGGCTAGCACCATACGGTAGAGATGTGACCAATAAATTAATCAATCAATATACTCAGTCTACAAAACGACAGTATCACTCACATTGGCAAGCCTTTACTTCCTGGATCATCAGAACGGAACAGACTGTGCCGTCAGTGGCTTTAGTTTTCAATTATTTAAATTATCTGTTTGAGCAGAAACATTTATCTGTGGTAACATTAAAAAATCACTTAACTGCGATTAGAGTGCCCTTTTTAGACCTTACAGGCCTCTCCATACCGGTGGCGGAGGAAACAGGTTTTATGAGAGCTTGTTTTAAACTTCGCCCACCTCCCCGTCAGCTCATGCCTACTTGGTCTCTGGACAAAGCTTTGTCTTTACTTCACTCTCGTCTGTACCAAAATACTGCAGACTTTGCATTACTCTTAAAAAAGGCGGTTTTCCTTTTGGCTTTGGCCACCGGAAACAGAGTGTCTGAGCTGGCGGCGATGAGCAACACACCTAATTGCCTTAGGTTTGGTAGACTTAATGAATGTATTTACATTGCACCTTCCCCAGGTTTTGTAGCCAAGAATGAGCACAGTGCACACGTGTTTTCTGAGTTCACGGTGCCGGCGTTAAAAAGGGGAAAGGTGCATCATAATCTATGTCCAGTGCAAGCTCTAACCAAATATTTGAGAGTAGCTCCTCTAGACCCCCAAGGTGCTTTATGGGTAGCAAGTACGGGTAAACGCTTACTTAAACGGCGATTAGCCTCTCTTCTGGTCGAAGTCATTAAAGAGAGTAATCCCGGCGTTGTGGGTCGGGCCCACGATTTACGCAAATGGGCAGCCTCTTTACGTTTCCTGAAAACAATTTCAGTAGAAGATATCGCGTCCACTCAGTTGTGGGCGTCTAATCATACGTTTCTGTCTAGATACTTGTCAGTTGCTCTAGACAAACCTTTCTTACCATGTATAGCTTTAAGGCAGAGGGTCTAGGTGGCCCTGCAGTCACTTTTGTTTACTTTCACGGGAAGGGGGGGGGGGGGGGGGTGCAGTCAGTTGACATAGGACACCCTAGACCCCGCCGGAGTATGAGAGCTGTGATACAATTTAAGGTTAATGTGATATGAAAATTTCTCAGCGAGAAATTGTGCTAGTACAATGTTAAGTACAAAACAACGGGGTTGTTATAGTAGTTTTAGCTGCGAAAGCAATTTAATATTAGAACAGTGGAGATCCTTTGCAATTTATCTCCACGATTATTTTGGGGTTTATTATGTGCACATATAAACTTATAACTTGTTATTTTTGTCACCACTCGTTGAGGGGGGTGCCTTTGTAACTACAGATCTGTGTTCAGAATCTTCAGAGTTACCCATTTTTGTCAGGCAGGCTTCTTTGAAGCACGCACCTGCCTGAACCCCTTTTTCTTGTATATTTTCGGCCTACGCCGTGTTTAAATATATTTTTTCAAAAGTAAGAATACTATGTGGTTGTTTTTATTATCTGCTTTTCTAGAGTTATGATATGATTACGAATGTCCCCCTCCAGTCTTAGAAATCAGGCATGTTCGTCAATGATGGAGGGGCCACTAATAAATTATAGGTTTGACTCCTGTAAGGAGATAAAGAAAACCTAATATTTAGTAGTGGCCCCGTAATCATTGACGACTGGGGCCCTCCCGACCGTCCCCTTCCCATTCGTTGATGTATTGAGGATTTTGGTTTACTTGATATGTCAGTGAAGGAGGAATGACGCCTGAATCAGCGTCTGGTCAGAGATCCACACAAGTACATCCACGATATGATGGAAAGCTTATTGGATAGTTATTCTTATTTTCTTTTTGTTTTTATTTTTTACAAAGTTTTTTCGTAGTGAGAACCCAATTCATAATGACTGAAGCCATGAGTGAGGTCGCGTGCGCTCATGATGAAGGCTCCTCAGTTTTTAAATGCTCTGCGCGGTAGATTCAAAACTACGGCGGATTAGTGTTTGAAGAGGATGCCTTATGTAATAGGCATGTTCGTCAATGATTACGGGGCCACTACTAAATATTAGGTTTTCTTTATCTCCTTACAGGAGTCAAACCTATAACATGGCATGGAAGGCCTGTCTAAAGCTACTGAAAGGTATCGAGTCAAAAAAGTATGATTAGAGGACCAGAGGTGCGTGGCTGCTATGTCCTCAACAGAAAAATTCTTAAGGAAACGTAAAGAGGTCGCCCATTTGCGTAAATCGTGACCTCTACCCACAATGCCGGGATTTCTTTCCTGAATGACGTTAACTAAGAGAGAAGCCAGTTTACGTTTCATTACGCGTTTACCCGTACTTGATACCCATAAAGCACCTTGTTGATTCCTAGGTGCGACTTAAAAATATTTGGTAAGCGCTTGCACTGGACATAAATTATGGTGCACCTTTCCCATTTTCAACGCCGGCACCGTGAACTCTGAAAACGCGTGATCACTGTGTTCATTCTTGGCGATGAACCCCGGGGAATATGAATACAATCATTGAGCCTACCAAACCTGATGCAATTAGGTGTGTTGCTCATCGCCGCCAGCTCAGACACCCTGTTCCCGGTAGCCAAAGCCATAAGGAATACTGCCCTTTTTAAAAGTAAGTCAAAATCTGCAGTATTTTGGTACCGCCAGGAAGTAATGACAACGCTTTGTCCAGAGACCAAGTAGGCATGAGCTGACGGGGAGGTGGGCGGAGTTTAAAACATGCCCTCATGAAACCTGTTTCCTCCGCTAATGGTATGGTTAGACCTGTAAGGTCAAAGAATGGCATCCTAATTGCTGTTGTTGTTGTTGTTCCCTAAGCTGCCTGGCCGAACAGCCCCGAGTCCCTGAGAAAGGCCATGGCCACGATCGGGCTTTCCCACAGAGCTCTCATTGAGTGTAGATTGTGTTGTTGGCGTAAGTGGTTGTGTGAAATGCAGTCTTCTATGATGTGTTTAATGGTATGGGGTGCTGTGTTACATCCCGGGCAGGTGTCGACAACGGAGTCATCCAGTCTCTTCTGATAGCTCAGGAGAGCTGGATGATGTCCGCATCTCAGCCTGGCCAGGTGGACTCTGTCCTCGCGAGGAAGGGAGGATTCGGAAGGATGGATTTCGGGAGGTCGTACATGCAGCTGCGTGTTGTCTGTAAGTGAGTGGATGGATCGGTGAGAGATATGAGTATGGATGTGCTTCTGGAAGTTGGTTCGGGGTGGGCAGGGAGGGAGAGAGGACAATAATTGTGTGTGATACCGTTTGCTGGGTGTTGTTTTGATATTTCTTGGTGTCTTTGGGTGTGTTGCCATGTAGTTTAGTGGGTGGTCTTGGTTCGTGGAGGCTGCTGCCAGGAATTGAGTGCCTCTCATGTCCAGATGGTCTTTGACTTTGAGGATTTTGGTTTCTTGATGTAGGTGATCTGTGGGTGCAGTAGCTGTGCAGCCTGTAATGATCTTCAGGGCTTTGTTTTGAATAGTCTGTAAGGTCTTATGATGTGTTTCAGCTAGGTTAGAAGCCCAGGCTGGGCTTGCGTATTCCATCACTGATCTTATGTATTGTTTATATACTGTGGTGGTAGTTTCTTTGTTGTGTCCAAATTTTGTGTGAGCAAGTGACCTGAGGGCGTTAAGTCTGGGTGTCAGTTTCTTTTTAATGTTTGTGGTGTGCTGTTTGAATGTCATATGAGTATCATATGTTACTCCTAGGATTTTGGGTGTGTGTGTATGTGTTAGGGGTGTGTTGTTTATGGTGAGTTGAGGGATGTATTCGTGTTCTCCTGTCCAACTTGTGAGCAGGGTTGCGGTGGATTTGGCTGGGGCTAGATTAAGTCTGTTTGTAGTGCACCAGCCATGTAGTGTGTTGAGATAGGGTTGAAGGAGATCTGTTGCTCTTTTTGGGTCATGGTGTGTGCATGTGAGTGTTATGTCATCTGCATAGGAGGCTAAGTTTATTTGGGGCGTATTGGGTGTAGTTATATCGTGCATGTACAGATTGAAGAGTGCGGGCGATAGGACGGATCCTTGTGGGACTCCGTTTGGAAAGTTTCTGATTTTAGAAGACTGACCGGCAAAAGATACGTGTGCACATCTGCCTGCTAGGAAGTTGGCCAGCCACCGTTTTGTGTTGTTGTGCATGTTTGTGTTGTAGATTTTGTTTGTTAGGTTGTGGCGGGGGATGGCATCGAAGGCTTTACTAATGTCGAGTGTGGCTAATAGTGATCTGTGTGGTGGTCTAGCTGAATTGATGCCGTCGAAAGCTCTTTGTGTAAGGTCTGTGAGAAGAGTGTTTGTGGAGTGCAGTGGCCTAAAGCCATGTTGTGTTGGAGCTAGGAGTAGGTCAGGTGTAATTAGTTGTAATACTAGGCATTCCATGACTTTGGAGGGGGAGCAAAGGAGTGTGATGGGGCGGTGCGAGGAGGGTAGCTTGGGGTCTTTGTTGGGTTTAGGGAATGTGATGATGATACCATGCTTCCAAATGTCTGGTATTGTGTTGTGTGAATAGCTGTAGTTTGATATGTTAGTGAGTGCTTGTATGCCTTGTGGTCCCAGGTGTCTGAGGTGTATGTTGCTTATGTTGTCTAGGCCACAGGCGGGTGAGTGCTTGAGATTGTTGATGATATGCTTTGTCTGGTGATTGGTGAAGGGTGTATAGTCAGGGTCTGTGGGGAATTGTCTCTTATGTCGGATGACACGTCGGTCGTCTTTGTGAGGTTTTAGGTGGCTGACATGTGAAAAGTGATTGATGAGAGTGTTTGCTTGTTGTTTACATGAAGGAGTAGAGTCTGTTGTTGTGATTGCAGCATGTGATTGTGTTGTGTTGCTGTTGGAAAGTGTGATGCTGTTTAGTGTTTTGTAGAGTTTTTTGGGGTTTGTTTTGTGATCAAGTGTTTGTAGGAAGTTATTCCAATTTAGTTTTTGTTGTTCTTGTATTTTGTTGTTAGTTTGGGTGTTGAGTGCTTGAATTTGTTGTGTGATGTCTTGTGTGTGGGGTGCTGGGGAGTGTTTCAGTATGTCGCATTGTCTGATGAGGTTTTGAATTTCTGGTGTGAAGTTGGGGTTGTGTCTTTTTCTGTTACCTCTTGGAATGTGTTTCGTGTCAGCGTTTTGGATAGTTTTATTGAGTATGTGTATAGCATTGTTGATGTTAGTGATGGGTGTACTGTTTAGAGTTGTGAAGTGTTGTTCTGTCTCATTTGTGAATGCTTCCCAGTTAGCTCTTTTATAATTGGTGTATGTGTGTTTGTGGCTAGCTGGGGTGAGTCTGGTTTTGGTGGTGATAATGATCGGGAGGTGGTCAGAGCCTAAGGTTCTGACCACCCTCCAGGATGTTGTGGGGGCGAGTTCTGGGAGCAAAAGGTGATGTCTGGAGATGATGGGTTATAGAGGGCTTGGTGAGGAATATGGGTATGTTGATGGATGTCGTTAAGGATGATGAGGTTATCGGTTTGGTTGTGTAGTAGCAGCCCTCTGTCTGTGTCGGGGTTGTCGACAAACCAGGCCGACGTCTTGGCGTTGAAGTCACCACCCAGGATGATGTGTGGGGTGTGTGGGGTGTTTGTGATGTGTTGTAAGTGTGGTCTGTATTCATTTGGTACTGTAGGGGATGTTTGGGGAGGGATGTATGTGTTTATGATGGTTATGCTGGAGTTGTTGCCAGTGCGTATTTTAATGACTGTATTTCTGTTGTGTTATCATTTGGGGGGAGGAGTGATTTGGTTTGTACACTGGTTACTATGTATGATATTTCTTTGTGTACCAGGGTGATGAGTCCACCGCCCCCGCCGACAGCCCGGTCTTGTCTGATGGTGGTGAAATTATGAAATGTGGGTGTTTTTTGTGTTGTGCGGAGTTTTGTTTCTTGTAAGATGGCAATGTGTATGTTGTGTTGTTTGATGAAGTGTGAGAGTTCGTGTTTCTTTGTGTTGATGCCATCTATGTTCAGTTGAAGAATGTTAATGTTATGTGCACGATGTATGTTGGGTGCTGCTGCGCGAGGATGGGGTGGGGGTGGGGGTGATGGGGGGGGGGTGGGGGTGGGGGGGAGGGAGGGACTGGGGGTTGGGATGGGTGAGGTGGGGGTGGGGATTGGGGAGCAGGAGATGGGGGTTGGAATGGATTAGGATGGGGTGTGGTGTGTTGAGTTGAGGATGTGGATGGTATGGGAAGGTTAGGTGGGTTAGGGAGGAGAGGTGGACGGGTTTTAGGGGGGGGAGTGGATGATATGGGAAGGTTAGGTGGGTTGGGGAGGAGAGGTGGACGGGTTTTAGGTGAGGGACTTGACTGGGAGAGGGAGGGGCATGAGGAACAGGTCCAGGTGTTTGTGTAGTGTTTCTTGGAGGCAAGTGTTGTGCAGGTGAAGTGGGTCCAGTTCCCGCATGAATTGCAGAGAACTGAACCCTTAGTATGGCGACTCGAAGTGATGGGTTTTGAGCAAGTTGGACATATGTATGTGAACGTGG
This sequence comes from Paralithodes platypus, assembly GCA_032716605.1. Taxonomy (NCBI): domain Eukaryota; kingdom Metazoa; phylum Arthropoda; class Malacostraca; order Decapoda; family Lithodidae; genus Paralithodes; species Paralithodes platypus. The sequence goes on along the minus strand of CM064581.1, from coordinate 49,545,107 downwards.
GTCCTGGGTTGCTCTCAATGTCTCCGGCTAGAAGAAGTCTTCGAGAAATGACAGCCGGAGAGTCATTTCTCGGTGTAGGAAAAACTGTGTGATGTGTGTGTGTGATGTGTGTGTGTGGTGTGAGAGGTGTGGAAATTCCCGGCGCGACCGAAGCCGCTCGAAGGACCCGTGCCCCCAGGGAGGGGGCAGGGGATGGTTGTGACGGTTTGGCTCCCGAAACTGCTCCCCGCGGCCGGCATCCGGTTTTCCTCCACTGGTCGTTGATTTTGTCTTCGGCTGTGGAGGGTCGGCAGCCATCCGCGGTTGGCAGCCTCGGGAGGTGGCCCCACGGCGTAGACGCCGCCACATCAGGACCTAATTGCTGTTAAGTGATTCTTTAACGTTACTACAGATAGACGTTTCTGTTCAAACAGATAGTTTAAATAATTAAAAACCAAAGCCACCGAAGGCACGGATTGTTCTGTTCCGAGTCCCCGAAGGGGTGGCCACGAACGAACCGCCCCCATGCACCTCTTTCCCCAGTCAGTCGACGCCCCTCCCCCCAACCAGCACCACCTTCGTTCATATACTTTCTCACTCCATCCTTCCACCTCTCCTTCGGTCTACCTCTCCCTCTCTGTCCCTCCACCTCGCTCTCGTACACCCTCTTAGTCATTCTCTCGCTTTCCATACGTTCCATATGGCCGAACCATCTCAAGTTATTCCTTTTCACACTTTCCAGCACATCTACCTCCACACCACACCTCCTTCTTACTTCCTCATTATGTCTATCCCTCCATGTAACTCCGCACACACTTCTTAAGTACTGTAATTAATTTCCACTGCTCTCACTCTTGGTCTGAGTCTCTCAACCAACGTCCATGCTTCGCTTCCGTAAGTCAGTGTCATCCCACACTGTCAACGCAGGCTATGAGCAGAGGTTGAGGACACTGGGGCTTCCGACACTGGCATATAGGAGAAAGAGAGGGGATATGATAGAGACTTTTAAGATAGTGTCAGGAAAGTATGATGAGGATGTGTGTGAAGGTATCTTCTTGATGAGGGAGGGAACAAGAACGAGAGGACACTCTAAGAAAATTTACAAAGAAAGAAATAGGCTTGAGAAGGCAAAGAACTCATTTTGTGATAGAGTGGTAAATGAGTGGAACGCACTGCCCCAGTATGTAGTCGATTCCGAATCAATAAGGGAGTTTGAAAGTAATCTTGATAAAGCATGGGGAAGACAAGATTTGAAGTTTGATTATAAAGCAAAAATACAGAATAGTAAAAATGTTGCGTCTGCTACCGCCGCCGCCAACACCGTGAACAACCGCAGCATTGCAAGTACTGGTACTGAGCTGGATACACAGGCCTAGTTTGCCTTTTACTGTAAGAAACTGTAAGAAACTGTAAGATGCAAGGACTTCTTCACTTCCATACTGACCACCCTATTTCTTGTTACTGCTTTCAGCGTTCCTACAACCATCTTCCCCTGTTGTACCCTCTCCCGCACTTCTTCATCCATCCTAATATTATATGTATTTATTATTTGTTATGATGAAATTATGCTGGTAAGACAATTTTTTTTTTTTTTTTTTTTTTTTTATAATTTTTTTTTTCTTCTAATACCTCCGGTTGTTTGAAGCTACCGGATGCCTGAATGCCGGAAAATCGAGATGTTACTGTATTTGGTGGCACAACTCTGGCTGGCTCTAGAGGCCGCATAACTGAACCTGAGGGGAGGTGTGGTGGAGTGGTCTTGCCACTGGCCTGGTAATCCAAAGGTCCCGGGTTCAAATCCTGATGTATCAATGGGAAGATATTATTGGGATGGAATTTGTGCTGTACCTGGTATCAGTGCATTACCACAAGCCCACCGAAACATCAATAAAATACCCTCATTGTTCCCTGATTAAATAGCACTGTATGAATATTCCCATATTCAAAATATGCTATAGGGGTGCAATGCCTGGTGAGTTATCTTCTCAACAGGTGGCGTTGTGTGTGTAAGTGTGAGAGTCCGAGTGTAGGGGGTGAGACAGTGAAGCACGGGAACGAGGTGGCTTCAGAGATGGGGTCGTTTCGGGCCATGAGTGAGCACCGTGCCTCATGTGAAGGCAAGATGGCAGGTGCTCATTGTACTCTACGTGCTTCACATGTCTCACTCCCTAGACTGGAACAAGACCTTACGGGCTTCACTGTTCATTGTAAAGCGGTGAATGTTAAGGCTCTCAGCCTATGCCCGAGAGGAAGTAAGTTGGAATATAGAGGAAAAAAAAAAAAAAAAAAAAAAACCCTATCGGGGGAGCTCCCGGCGTAGCTGTGGGAGTATCCTGAGATTGTTTAGGAACATTGTATTGGCGCATAACCCTGTGTAAAATATAATCAAGATCATCAGCTGTTATACATTTACTGTGGGATCCCTTTGAAGATTCTGACCCCACTCTGACCCTTCCTCAGTATGTCTTGGTTGTGCTGAGGACAGTTCTACGTCCTCCGGCACTTCCATAATTTCCGGTTGTTGCCGGGGTTCAGACACTTGACCATTTACTGGCCATGCTAAGTCAGGGACCGATGAAGGTATGGTCTCTACAATATCACTTTCCCTAACCTGATCCTCAAAATGAACAATGGGTTCCACATTTGAGGGTTCAGACTGTCTCCATACACTGCACCCCTGTTCAATAGGAGGTTGGGAATCTGGTCTCACTTGTCTCACCTGAGAACCGTCATAGTCGTGGTGTCTGCAGGCCGTGTAGCCACGGTATTGTTCTGCTAACACTCTTTGTGAAACTATTGGAGGCCTAGTCACTGGCAAGTTAAAGTTTAATTTAGGAATGGCAAATTGTACCTCTTTAAGTCCCCCCCAAAGACTCCCTAGATTCATCCCTGGGAGTCGACTCAGTCCCCTCCGTCCCTACCTCGGAGCTACCAGATTGGACGTTAGACAATGTGGAGGTAGAGGCGGAGGGAAGTGGCTGAGACTCCGGCGTTAGCCGGTGCCGCGACTGTGTCTCCTTCGTGCGGGAACTTTTGTGACCCTTATCCGATTTCCTGTGGCTTGACGCTTCCGCGTCAATCTTGTGTCTCTTGCGAGACCTAGACGTCTCCACCGAAGACTCCTTGCACATAAACTTTGCATAAAATGCGTTAAGTGCCTAGACAGGTCAAGGTTTCTCTGGCTTTGCCGGAGATGTCCTGTGTGCTCTGACCTATGCACAGAATTATTTAGTAAGCAAGATCTATCGTGCCTGGTGGCACTAATCGAAATTAAGAACACTTTTACCGCCTATGCCAAGGGCGTTGCACATAAGGATTTAATCTGTGATGATGCAGCTCTGTGGGAGCAGCTCATTTTAAATTCCCCAACTCTTAATTCCTCACCCTCAAAGTCAACTTCCATATCTGCAACTAAGATCCAACTTCTTTCAAACGAATTAGTCTTTAGCAGTGATAGTGATTAAAACGTGGCAAACCCCCCCCCCCCCCCCCACACACACAAGAGGTCACAGCTACAAACTAAAAGTGCTAAATAGTAAATCTGATCTGAAAAGTAAAAGATTTCCTACCAACTCGATTAGTGGGTGGAACAAATTGCCAGCCGAAGTAGTGTCTGCACCATCAGTGCATAGTTTCAAAGCACGGTATGACAAACATATCTTAGGAGGCGGGAATTAACGAGCATGCTCACTCCCGCAAATACAACTAGTGTAAGTACAACTAGTGTAAGTACACACACACACACACACACACAAGAGGGCACGTTCTGCTTCTCCAAGAGACCATCCTAGGTCCAGGTCCAGATCGCCCCGGCAGCAATTCAAGCAGTCTTCAGGGCAGACTTCTAGGTCTCACAAGAGGCTTAAGTATGACACAGCGAGTTCTAGCCACAGTGTCACGGTTAAGGGTCATGAAAGTTCCCGCACGGAGGAGACGCAGTCGCGGCAACGGCTAACGCCGGAGTCACGGCCACTCCCCTACATCTCTGCCTCCGCTATACTTGATGCTCAATCAGGCAGCTCTGAGGTAGAGACGGAGGGGGCTGAGTCAACCCCCAGGGACGGGTCTGAGGTGTTGTTTGGGGGACAAAGGAATGTACATTTGGCTATTCCAAAATTAAACTTTAACTGGCTAGGAAATAGACCTGTAGTTTCTCAATGTGTGTTAACAGAACAATACCGTGATAACGCGGCGTGTGAACACAAAAACTATGAGAATTCTCAGGTAAGTCTCAGTATACCAGATTCCCAGACACCTCTTAAACAAGGTCCTCACATGAGTAGGCCATCTGAACCCTTTCATATAGAACCCAATTTAGTGGGGCCACACAAGGTCCACATGCCTAAGCTCCGGCAACAACCGGAAGTGGAAATACCGGGTGCGCAGGAGGACGTAGGACAGTCCTCGGCGCATCCGGGACAGAGTGAGGAAGGTTCAGTAATATGATTTAAATCTTTAAAGAGATCACATAGTAAATGTATAACAACCAAGGATCTTGATTACATATTACATAGTGTAATGCAGCAATTCCATGTTCCTAAGAAATCTCGGGATACTCCCACAGCTACGCCAGGAGCTCCCTCGATTGGTTCGGTTGTGCGACCACTAGAGCTCACCAAAATTGGTGTGCTATCTAAGTTCTCATTTCCCCATGTTAACGTAACTCCGGCAATTCCCTCGGCGAGTGGCACTATAGTGCCCGCCTCCTTGACATCTACCGATGTTTGTGTCACCACAGACATTTCCCCTCCTTCTCTAGACAAACGGCCACGGACGAAAAGCCCTATGCCTGAACCAGATTGCTCTTGGATTCCAGTCATGGCGAAAAACCCGAGTATTGCACATACAACCATATCGGGGGAGATCCCAGTTCCTAGTGAGCGGGTAATTGAGATGAGTTAGAGTAAAGAATTGCGAGCTAAAGACAACCAGGGTAGTATCTTAGATGTGACTATCAGGGCTATCCCTAATGTGGGTTTTTATGATTTTGTTTTGTATATGTACCTTCCCAGGCATTACCTCCTTCCCCACCTTCACAGTCCTGTCCAGATTGCTCTCAGCCCTACAGCTTACACGGTATGAAATCCCTCAATACGCTGGCGCCAGGGTTGGATACAACCCCGGCTCGAGGTCCATCTAGCAATCCAGGCCGGCATTTGGGGCAAGTAGGTTTCGGTCCATGGGTGGACTGGGATAAGGAGGCGTAACAGTTTGCTATAACGATAGGCTAACGTCACAACCCTCCCATCCTATCCCTCAAGACGACCACCTTTGGTTCTCCTTGACGGATACTCGAGCCGGAGGGGTTCCCCCGGCGATTTTTGAATTCCTTTCTGCCCCTCAGTTATCACAACAGGACATACAGGTACCCTTCTCTAACCCCCCCCCCCCCCCCTCCTCCCTTCGGCTCATCTCGATAGAGATTTTAAATTGAGGAATAAAGCTTTTAAACTCTTTTCACAATATTTACTAAGTCGCCAAACAGCCCAGTCCATCTCGAGGCCGGTAGACTCTATGGCTGATCAGGGTGTTAGGAAGACAACGGACTTATTCCGGTGACTTCTATTACCCCATCCTATTCGATCTTTGAGAGACATCAGAATAGCCTTGTTGGAGGCTGTTCGGGCACGGCAGAACCTGAGAATGTATATGGTGAGGGAGTTGCCAGACGACATTGGCTGCTGGGTAATCCTCTCACCGGTGTTAACGGCTTCTCTGCTTAACCCGGAGACTTGGAAGGCTGTTTACGATATGGTTAATAACTTACAGCCAACGCAAGACGATCTAACAGGGTAGGTGTGTAAGATTAAGTCACAACACAGCTCAGGTCAAGGGTCGACATCTGTCAAAACCAGTCAGCCGTCTACCTCTACCCCTACACCGGCGGGTGCCCAACCCCGAAAGGAGTTGAAATAGGGGAGCTATCCCCCCGCCAAAGGTGGCTTTCTAGGGCCTTTCCTAGCTGATGCTGAGAGGATTGGGTTCTAGTCATGCGGTGATGGGCTGGTCTATCCGAGTGAGAACTGAGCGATCTCTGCCATACCCATAGCTTACTCTGACTGTTCCTTTTACTTATATATCTTCTAAATCTCAAGTGGCGGCGTCTTTTCCGTGGATTGACCTCCCTACTGCCAACCTAGAAGTTGGCAGATTCGGAGCCAAAGCGTCACATTTTTCCCTTGCCCCTCAACTTTCCCTTCATAATTGCTGAGGGGCACAGGGCCTTGGGTGGGGCTTTGGTTTCCCGGGCGTTTCCGCACCCTCCTTAGCTCCCTGCCTTGGAGTGGCTTCGGTCACCCGGGCTTTGTTAGTGGTAAGCAGGCAGGATTTTGTGGGGGCGCTCGTTTGTGGCCTTGGCCTTGCTCGAGACCTTGGGGCTGTTCGGCCAGACAGCCTGGGGAACAACAACAACAACAACCCCTACACCATCAAACAACCAGTAATTCAAACTCTCTCTCTCCCGGGGCCTATCGTGGGCGAGTGGATCCGAGGGTAGTTCCACCGGACAGACCCAGTCACATAACTGGGTCATGTCGGACGTGTCACCGGGCCTGGCCCCGGCGAACTTGGGTAAGGACAGTGGTACGCAAGGGCATCACCTGGCGGTGGCTCCGGCAACCTCGGTTACGTCAAACTCTAGAAATCAATCATGTTTATTTAGAGGTGGAGTCACTAGTCCGGGAAATGATCAAAAAGCATATCATTGTCCCGGTCAGTCCAACTTGCCCTGTCCAGACTTTTTCTCGTACCGAAGAGGGACAGTGTTCAGATGAGGCCGGTCGTAGACCTATCTTGTTTGAACACTCACTTTCACAACACATCCTTCAGGATGCTCACTGTGAATCACATCAGCTAACACTTCCACCTCAAGGTTGGATGTGCTCGTTAGACCTGACAGACGCCTATTGGCATGTCCCGGCAAACAAACGGTTCCAAAAAATTCCTCGCCTTGAGGATCAGGCAAGAGACTTATGTCTTTCAGAGAATGCCATTCAGGTTGAACCTTGCACCGAGAATATTCACAAAATTAGTCCGACAGGCCCTCATGCCAATGTTAAATCAGGGGATCAAGGTGTTGTGGTACCTAGACGACTGGCTGGTAGTGGCGGAGTCAGAGAGTTTATGCAAAATCCATGTCAATCACATTATAAATCATGTACAATCCCTAGGGTTCAAGGTCAACTTGGCAAAGTCACATCTTGTTCCCACACGGGGAATTCAGTGTATAGGGATGGTCTGGGACACAGCCAATCTTACTCTCCGTCAGAGTGTGGACAACAGGTTTCGAAAGAAATTGTTTGTGTTTCTCCACAGCCTGAACACCACGGGAAGGAGTACAAAGGAGTACAAAGGAAATCAAGCAACAACAGATCTAGTGACCCTTCTAGGCTGCTTGTCCTCCAAAACACTGAGGATCAAGTGTCCAAACAGTGGTTTAGAGTGGGTAAGGGAACATTGGAAAGGGAACTACTGCCCTGCCACTAACGTGGCAGGACTAGGAAGTTAGTAGGGGACATATGGGTTAGTAACTGAGGGGAGGATAAAATAAAGTTATTCATTTACAAATGCAGTCAGTCGCGGGTTTGATGCGAGATATTTGTCTAGGCGGAATTTAAATGAATCAACGGTGCTGCAGTCTATAACGTCTCGGGGAAGCCCATTCCACAAGTTGACAACTCGATTGAAGAAGAAATTCTTAGATTCGTGTGAGTTAAAAGATTTACCAATAATTTTGCAACCGTTTCCCCGCGTGTAATTAGATTGGTCGATAGTGAAGTACTTACTACAGTTCATATTGTCGATGCCTTTGATGATTTTAAACACTTGAATTAAGTCACCTCTTAATCTGCGCTGGGTTAAAGGAAATAGATTTAATTCTCTAAGACGCTCTTCGTATGGTTTGTTCTTTAGGCTAGGTATCATTTTGGTAACTCTACGTTGAACTCGTTCTAGCTTGTTTATGTCTTTTTGGTAATAAGGGCACCAGCATTGAACGCAGTATTCCAGAAGAGGGCGGACTAAGGAATTGTAAAGGGTTAGGATTACGTCTTTGGATTTATGCTCAAATGATCTGCCTATAAAGCTAATTATTTTGTTTGCCTTCTTAACAACTTCTGAACATTGTTGACTCGGTTTTAGGTTACTCGATATTGTTACTCCCAGATCGGTTTCTCTGTTTACATTCTTAAGCTGAGTGCCATTCATCGAATAGTTTGCTTTCTCATTTAGGTATCCGATATGTAGTACTTTACATTTATCCGCATTGAAACTCATTTGCCAAATTTGGGCCCAATGTGACAATTTATCTAGATTGTGTTGCATATCGTCAACTTGATCTTTTGAGAGTACGCTATTTGCAATTTTTGTATCGTCAGCAAATTTTGAGATTGTACAGGTGAGACCCTCATCTATGTCGTTGATGTAAATTAGAAAGAGAATTGGTCCTAGTACCGATCCCTGGGGTACCCCGCTACTTACATTGGTCCATGTAGATGCCTTACCGTTTATGACTACTCTCTGCTTTCTGTCGCTGAGCCAATTTTCTATCCATTTCAACACACCGTCTTGTATTCCATGCGCTTTTAGTTTTAGCAGTAAACGTTTGTGGGGAACTTTGTCAAAGGCCTTTTGAAAATCAAGGTATATAATATCTACAGCTTTACTCTCATCGTAGAGGTATGTTATTTTCCTCTAAGTGATTTACGAGTCTGTCTCTTATGACCGTTTCTAGCATTTTACATACAACTGAGGTTAAGCTAATTGGACGATAGTTACTGGGTAGGGATTTGCTGCCTTTTTTGAATATCGGTGTTACGTTGGCTATCTTCCACTGATCAGGCATAGTTCCAGACTGCAAGGATTTATTGAATAGTAATGTCAGTGGTTTGGAGAGCTCATTCTTAGCTTCCTTTAGAACTCTAGGCGAGATTGTATCAGGTCCAGGCGTTTTATTTACCTTGAGTTTATCTAAACAATTCAATACTTCTCTCTCTGTAACGGTGATATTGCTTAGAACATCTGAATTATCAATCTGAATCGGCGATGGTGTAGGGATATCACTGAGGTCTTCTGTTGTAAAAACTGATGCAAAGAAGGTATTGAGGGCATTACTCATTTGTACTTCGTCTTTGGTGTATTCTCCATTTTCATCGACTAACGGTCCAACAGTTGAAGTAACTACTTTTTTCTTTCTGATATAACTATAGAATTCTTTCGGGTTTGTTTTACTTTGATTCGCAATATGTAACTAGGGTCTTTTTACTTTGCTTAATTAACTTTTTGGCTTTGCGTCGTAGCTCTACAAATTTCACCCGTTCTTCGTCATTTTGTGAGGATTTTAATCTATCATTAGCAAATTTTTTAGCAAGCAGGCAGTTTGAAATATCTTTATTCCACCATTTGGGCTTATTATTATGGCTTGGACGCCGTATTTTCGATGGTATGCAGTCTTTCACTGCTTTTAGGTAAGTGGTTTCGAATAACTTCCAAGATGTATTTATGTCGTTATTGTTAATTAAAAAGCTCCAGTCAGTTTCTTTAAACATAGCTCGAAGTTTATGAAAGTTTGCTTTCTTGAAATTAGGGACTTTTTCGATGCTACTATTTGGTTCGTTACTAGTAAAGTTTAAAGTGAAAGTTATCGTACGATGGTCGCTGTTACTGAATTCATCACCAACATTCAAATTCTCTATTAATTCTTCTTTTGTTGCAAGTACAATGTCAAGAACGTTATTACCACGGGTCGGTGTTCGAACAAATTGATAAAGCGAACTCTCTTCCAAGTTCGTATACAAGTCATGTCCGGAGTGTGAAGTAAGAGTATCGCCCCACTTGGTCACAGGTAAATTAAAGTCGCCAAAAAATACGGTATCTTGTGAGTTACTTACATCTGCAATTTGTTCATAAATTTCTCGGTCAGTTTGCACTGATTGAGCTGGAGGTCTGTATATTAATGCAAGTATTATTTTTGTACCTTTATTATTCTTTATTAGCACAAAAGATGTGTCGACGTTCACAATTTGAGGTTTTGACAAGAGGGTCGGGTTAAGACTTTCTTTGATATAAAATAAAACGCCACCTCCATTTTTATTTATTCGGCTTTTCTCAAACATTACATAACCGGGAAGTGAATACTCTGCTAAAAAGTCTCTATCTACTGTATTGAGCCAAGATTCTGTTATACCAATCACATCATAATTTTCAGTAAACACTAGTTCCTCTAAATCTGAAAATTTATTGCGTATGCTACGAGCGTTTGCATAGAAAACCTTTAAAGTTGTGGTTTTAGAACTCACAGAACGTTCTTTAATCAAATTTTTGGTTCTGATCGGATCTACATTTACATTCATGGCTGACATCGGTCCTCGGTCGTTATCCCTGGCGGTTTTGAATTTGGGTCGTGTTGGTGGAGCTTTATCCAAATTCGCGGTTCTTGACAGATTAGCATTTAATTCCTTCGCAGGTTGCCGCCCTCGCTGTCTTCGGTCCTCCTTCCTGGTTGTCCTGTGCTGAGTCGATTTCTTCTCCGAAAATCCTTCACCGCATCGTTGAGAAGACGCCCAAAACGTGCTGCTCCCACCTGGTTCAGATGAACTCCATCGTCCGAAAACAAATAGTCATCGTAGTAGAAATTGTCCCAGGTGTCGACGAATCCCACGTTTTCCTTCCTGCAGAGGTTTGCTAGACAACGATTTGTGCTGCTGGCTATGTTGTAAAATCGGCTCTCTACACCAAGCCGGGGGACGATTCCTGAGACGATGATCCTTGATGACTTCTCCTTAAACGACTTGATCAGCTGCTGGTACTTTAAAAGCAAATCTTCCGACCGGGTTCGCTGTACATCGTTGGATCCAACGTGGATGACGTACATTGTATTAGCAGGGGCCAGCTTAGATACTTCGTCAACTGCAGCAACTACGTCGTCCACACCACCACCAGGGATACAAAAACGCTTCCTGGTCTTAGGTGCTCTGGCGCAAAAACTCTGTGAGCTGACCACGTATCATCGAGTCTCCCACGAGCCGGACTTCTTCTATTTCCGCTTCGTCATCTGAGTCTGCGAGTATCTGGAAGCGGTTTTGACACTCGGTAATCGGTATGGGTTTCCTGGTCTTGGGGCAAACGTTGTTCCTCACAACACGGAAGTTGTCTTGAGGGGGAAGAGAGTTACTATTTGTTTCTTGAGTATCGGAACCATCAGATGAAATGGCTACTGCAGGCGTTGAATTGTTGGCAGTTGACGTTGGGGCGTTGGTGGCTGCTGGAGTTGCGGTGACAATTGAAGTTTGTGGTACTCCAGCGTTGAGTGTTACACTGGAGTGATTCCAGCTTCATGGTGAGGACATTGATCTTGTTGTAGGCTTCATCTAATTTCACTGTCAAATTCTCTTGTTGCTGGCAGAGACGGCAGACTTGAAGATCGACAGTAACAAACATGGACTCACCAAACCTACTGGCGCAGTTCGTACAAGTGCGAGGCATGGTAACAGTCAGTTTCTTCAGATCACTTCACTCACTTTAAAACACTTAACTCACTTTAAAACACTTAACTCACTTTAGAAACACTTCAATCACTTCAACCGAAAACAATGTTGAAATACACACCAATAGGTTATCAGGGGTGATAGCCTAACCGAAAACAAAAAATTTGAGATACGCAGAATTAGGCTTCCAGGGGCGATAGCCTAACCAAAAGTTTTTAAAAATTTAAATACGCACCAATAGGCTACCAGCGTTGAATAGCCTAACCGAAAATAATAAAATTGAAATACGCAGAAATAGGCTACCAGGTGTGATAACCTAACCTTAAACAAATATATATATATATATAACAGAATATGTAACTAAATATACAATTCACCAAATAGAGATTATATAAAAATAAAGTGTGACCGCACACAAGGGGTTAATATACTGTATCAGCAGATGGCCCTGGTGTCACTGTAGCCTAGTAAAGCAGTAGCCTACTCTTTTTAGATAAAACAAAACAAAATGTATCAGTCAAAGGTTACTACAAGATCGTGCAAGCAACAACTAAAATTACAGATATATATAGCTACAGTAGGAAACTAAATACAATATCTACTAGAGTTAATAAGAACAACAGATTGGCTGGCTATAGGCTAGGCTAGGTTTGGATTAGGTTAAAAGCTTGGCAGGTTGGGTTAGGCTAGGTTAGTTTGTACAAATACCACCCTTAGCTTAAAGTAAAATAACTCTGAGGAGAAAAAGTCAAGAATATATCTAGGGGGAAAAGATAAATGAATGCACTTAAATTTACTACAAAATTGGCTGGAATATAATATGTATAATCCCCCAAAAAAGTTTGTTTACAAAATGGCGTCGGCGTTCGTTCCTGTAGGCAGGTTAGTTAGTACACAATATTGTTTATTAGCAAATTAATATGCAAAGCTTTACTTACATACAAGGCAGTTAAATTGATACATACTACAGTAGGTAATGGGTAAAATTAGGGGCTACGATTTTATATCAACTAAGAAGAGAGCGTTTGTTTACAAACAAAACAAAACAACAGATGGCGCTAGTGGCGCCCTGTCCGAGCAGGAGTCTTGTGATAAACACAAAGTTTATCAGTCAATACACAGCGAAATATCGTGCAGTGTTACTTACTAAACTACAGGATGGTTAAACGTGCTCTTAACCACCTTTCATGCACAAGAATGAAGAGGATGAGTAGTTAATACTCAAATTATGATCGATATCGTGAGAGCGTTGACAGAGCGTCTGCAGCGTCTGGCGGTAGCGAGAGAGTCGAGGGAGAAGGACTTGGGAATCCCTGGTCGGCTCTCTCAACTGGATTCAACTAACTGTAAAGTTGGGCCGGTTGAAAGTAAAGAGATTAATCTTGGAAGGAAACAAATATTTCCCGTTATTGCCGGCGGGAAAACTGTGGAAAAATCTTCCATTAATTCACAACTTACTGTCGGTCTGGGCGAGGAGAGAAATATTGCACTCAATAATGACGTGGACTTCCCCCCCACCTACGGTATGGGTAGACACAGATACTTCAGGGACAATAGGCTGGGGTTATCAGTCAAGCCTAGGCCATCAGGGTCAAGGTCTTTGGTCCCAAACCGAGAATCTTCATATCAACGAGCAAGAGCTCTTAGTCTCTTAGTTTTTCCTTCAAACTCACGGCTCCTCCTTGCGGGGGAAATCAGAAGCTTTTCGAATGGACAATTTGAATGCAGTACACTGCATTCAAAAGCAAGGGTCAATGAGGTCTAGAGTTGTCAGAGAAGATTTTTGTTCTGGCCGAAGAGCTGAACATTCATCTTCATGCATCATACCTCCCAGGCGTAGCGAACGTCTGGGCAGACGCTCTGTCCCGGCGACAGAGCACCAAAGTAGAATGGGCAATCAAGCAAAACATCTTCAACAAGATGATTGCATAACCATACCGTCCACAAGTGGATATATTCGTGTCCGAGGACAACCACAGGCTTCCTCTCTACCTAACCCGCCGGGGAATGACTTCGGCGGGGGGTCCAAACGCATTGTTGGATGACTGGAACAAGCGGACTTCCATCTATCTTTTTCTGCCTCCCGACGCTTCACTCATGCGTCAGGTAGTTCACAAACTACGGGGTTTACCGGGGCTCAGTTCCGATGATCGCGCCTCTATGGCCAGGTCAGGTGTGGTACCACCAGTTAAAAATGTGCGAGAACCCGGTGTCACACCCGATCTCGTACTTCCACTTGGAGACAATTGGCAACCTCAAGATCTCGCTGACTTTTGCCTTTTGGACATTCAAAATGCCAAATGGTTAACTCCGTATGGAGAGAGCGTTACTAATATATTCCTTAATCAGTATACTATGTCTACCAGGAGACAATATCAATCACATTGGAAAACGTTCACAACCTGGATAGTAGAAACGGCGCAAACTGACGCATCAGTAGCTTTGGTTTTTAAGTACTTGGACTATATGTTTGAACAAAAATGCCTTTCTGTAGTTGTTGTTCCCTAAGCTGCCTGGCCGAACAGCCCCGAGTCCTTAAGGAAGGCCATGGCCACGGTCGGGCTTTCCCACAGAGCTCTCAAAGAGTAAATTGTGTTGTTGGCGTAAGTGGTTGTGTGAAATGCAGTCTTCTATGATGTGTTTAATGGTATGGGGTGCTGTGTTACAACCCGGGCAGGTGTCGACGACAGAGTCATCCAGTCTCTTCTGATAGCTCAGAAGAGCTGCATGGTGTCCGCATCTCAGCCTGGCCAGGTGGACTCTGTCCTCGCGAGGAAGGGAGGATTCAGAGGGATGGATTTCAGGAGGTTGTGCTTGCAGCTGCGTGTTGTCTATGAGTGAGTGGATGGAACGGCGAGTGATATGAGTATGGATGTGCTTCCGGAAGTTGGTTTGGGGTGGGCAGGGAGGGAGAGAAGACAATATTTTTGTGTGTATTAGCGTGTGCTGGGTGTTGTTTTGATATTTCTTGGTGTCTGTGGGTGTGTTGCCATGTAGTGTAGTGGGTGGTGTTGATTCGTGGAGGCTGCTGCCAGGAATTATGTGCCTCTCATGTCTAGATGATCTTTGACTTTGAGGACTTTGGTTTGTTGATGTAGGTGATCTGTGGGTGTCGTAGCTGTGCATCCTGTGATGATTTTCATGGCTTTATTTTGAATAGTCTGTAAGGCCTTATGATGTGTTTCAGCTAGGTTAGAAGCCCAGGCCGGGCTTGCGTATTCCATAACTGATCTTATGTATTGTTTGTAGACTGTGGTGGTAGTTTCTTTGTTGTGTCCAAATTTTGTGTGGGCAAGTGATCTGAGGGCGTTAAGTCTGGGTGTCAGTTTCTTTTTCGTGTTTGTGGTGTGCTGTTTGAATGTCATTTGGGTGTCATATGTTACTCCTAGGATTTTGTGTGTGTGTGTGTGTGTTAGGGGTGTGTTGTTTATGTTGAGTCCCAGGACGTAATCGTGCTCTCCTGTCCAGCTTGTGAGGAGGGTTGCAGTGGATTTAGCTGGGGCTAAATTGAGTCTGTTTGTAGTGCACCATTCATGTAATGTGTCGAGATAGTCTTGAAGGAGTCTTGTTGCTGTGTCTGGGTTTTGGTGCGTGCTTGTGAGTGTTATGTCGTCTGCGTAGGAGGCTATGGTTATTTGGGGTGAATTTGGTGTATTTATATCATGCATGTACAGATTGAAGAGTGCGGGCGACAGGACAGATCCTTGCGGGACTCTGTTTGGGAAATTTCTGAGGGAAATTTCTAATGCTAGATGACTGACCGACAAAAGATACGTGTGCACATCTGCCTGCTAAGAAGTTGGCCAGCCATCTTTTTGTGTTGTTGTGCATGTTTGTGTTGTAGATTTTGTTTGTTAGGTTGTGGCGGGGGATGGCATCGAAGGCTTTACTAATGTCGAGTGTGGCAAGTACTGATCTGTGTGGTGGTCTAGCCGAGTTGATGCCGTCAAAAGCTCTTTGTGTAAGGTCTGTAAGAAGAGTGTTTGTGGAGTGCAATGGCCTGAAGCCGTGTTGTGTTGGAGAAAGGGGTGAGTCAGGTGTCATCAGTTGTAGTACAAGGCGCTCTATGACTTTGGAGGGGGTGCAAAGGAGTGTGATAGGGCGGTGTGAGGACGGTAGCGTGGGGTCTTTGTTAGGTTTGGGGAATGTGATGATGATACCATGCTTCCAGATGTCTGGTATTGTGTGGTGTGAGTAGCTGTAGTTTGATATGTTAGTGAGTGCTTGTATGCCTTGTGGTCCCAGGTGTCTAAGGTGAATGTTGCTTATGTTGTCTAGGCCACAGGCGGGTGAGAGCTTGAGATTGTTGATGATATGCTTTGTCTGGTTGTTGATGAAGGGTGTATAGTCAGGGTCTGTGGGGAATTGTCTTTTTCGTCGGATGACACGTCGGTCGTCTTTGTGGGGTTTTAGGTGACTGACATGAGAGAAGTGATTGATGAGAGTGTTTGCTTGTTGTTTACGTGAAGGAGTAGAGTCTGTTGTTGTGATTGCAGCATGTGATTGTGTTGTGTTGCTGTTGGAAAGTGTGATGCTGTTTAGTGTTTCGTAGAGTTTTTTGGGGTTTGTTTTGTGATCGAGTGTTTGTAGGAAGTTATTCCAATTTAGTGTTTGTTGTTCTTGTATTTTGTTGTTAATCTGGATGTTGAGTGCTTGAATTTGTTGATTGATGTCTTGTGTGTGGGGTGCGGGGGAGTGTTTCAGTGTGTCGCGTTGTATGATGAGGTTTTGAATTTCTGGTGAGAAGTTGGGGTTGTGTTTTTTGATGTTACCTTTCTGTAGTTACACTGAAGAATCATCTGTCTACAAGAATCATCTGTCTGCTATTAGAACCCCCTTTTACAACCTCACAGGTCTATCTATACCATAGGCGTAGGAGAAAAGGTTCATGAGGGCATGTTTCAAGCTTCGCCCACTCAGCTCATGCCTACCTGGTCACTTAACAAAGCTTTGTCTTTGCTTCATTCGCGCAAGTATTTATTAGTGGCCCCTCCATCATTGACGAACATGCCTATTACATAAGGCACCCTCTTCAAACACTCATCCGCCGTAGTTTGAATCTACCGCGCAGAGCATAACAAATTTGAGGAGCCATCATCATGAGCGCACGCAACCTCACTCATGGCTTCAGTCATTATGAATTGTGTTCTCACTACGAAAAAACTTCGTAAAAAATAAAAATAAAAAGAAAATAAGAATAACTATTCAATACGCTTTCCATAATATCGTGGATGTACTTGTGTGGATCTTTGACCAGACGCTGACTCGGGCGTCATTCTTCCTTCTCTGCTCTGCGCTCAGCCTGCCTGGACGTGTCTCCCCACGCTCCGCTGGTTCCGCATTTGTTGCGTCCCTAGTGAGTTTTTTCTCATTTGTTTACTCCGGGATGTATCGAGTAAGGTTAGGATATGCGTAGCAAGAGTGTCCTGGGCTAGTTGCCCGCAGTGCAGTGTATTTTGGGTCGTGTGTTTGGGGCATCTATTTCGGGTGTACCCTCGTGGTCCTGTTGTGGAAATGTGAACTTTTTCACAGTTAGCTAGCTTTGTGATGCTGGCGGCTTTCATTACGCGTTATTATTGCTTCCTTTTATCTTTCTGATGAGGTAGCTTATTTTGGCTGACGTTCCCAGCGTATTTTTCTTCACTTAGTGAAGTTTTTTCTGGGTCCCGAGTCAGTTCTTCCCTTTGCCGGAAGTGTTGCTACAGTGGTGTGTTGGCGGTGGTTCCTGTTGTGATATAATTCAGTGCTTTTTGTTTATATTCCGACATGTTTACTTTTATCCGTCTGCCTAGGCCTAGCCAGCCTCTCGTAGCTTTGCCACATGTACAAGTGTTATTGATTTATTTTATAAATATGTACTACTGTGTCATGTGTGTCCTGGTTTAGTTGTATATTGGCTAATTCCACGGACTATTTATGTGTCCTGGGATAGTTGTGTATTGGCTATTTCCACGGACTATTTGTGGGTCCGGCGTTAGTTGTGTTTTGGCTAACGCCTCGGTCCGGTGTTGCGTTCGGATGGTATCTGGACGGGGTGGGTTACTTTCCGGCGGATTTTTCTCGGTTACACCGTGAAAAACCCGGCTGGTTGCCGAGTTTTGGCCACGCGTGGTTTTAAAAACAGGCTTGTTTCCCCGGCGAGTGGGTGTCTGTGGCTCTCCAGGACTGCGTCTCTGGTGCCTGTGTCAGGCTCCTTATGATTCCCGGCGGGATGGTTGTACCCATCTAACAGTGTTCATGCGGACACGTGTTGTATGTAGTTTTTCCCGGTTTTGCAAAGCCAATAAAAACTAAGCTGTTGTTGTTTGTCTTTCCTCCCCGGCGATCTTTTACAAAGAAGTGGGGATCGGAACAATTGGGGTTAACTTTTTAAACGTAAAATCACACCCGGCGGGTGCATCCTGGAAGGGTGGGATAAACGAATTTGCAAAAATTCAGTTTAGTTGACCAGACAATTGGGGGATGCATTGTGTATCACCGCCTTCAACGTACGGCGTTTTTTGGCACAATTGGGGTTAACGTTTTTTAACTTAAATTCACACCCGGCGGGTGCTCCTTGGAAGGGTGGGAATAACGAATTTACAATTCAGTTAGTTAACCAGACAATTGAGGGATTCGTTTTGTATCGCCGCCTTCAACATACGGCGATCTAAATGACACTTCGGGAGAAATCAGATCTCGTATATTTGTCAGGCTTCCCAGTTTTTGATCTGCGAGATAATTCGGGGGCCGGCGTCTTTTTAGTTTTTTTTTTCCTGCATTGAATCTTGAAACAAACTCCACCGGAAAGACTAAATCAGTTATAATCGCCATGCTGGTCTTTATATTATGTCAGAGGGTATTCATAAATCTTTTGGACAAGTTAAGATATTCTGAAATCTTTTACTTAGGAACCCCACCGCGTAGCGAGCTGTAGTCGTTGAGTATTACGTCTCGTTACCCGGCGGGTTATTTTAACACTTGTGTGCGAACATGTTGGGTTAACCTTATGAGCATTAACTCCTGGAAATTTTCTTTTTTTCCGGAGCTGGGTCCCGGCGGGTCTATACAGAACCTGGAGTAAGTTTCCCACCAGGCTCTGTCATGGCTACCTTTGCCCCTGTCTTTGCTTTGTGCATTATGCCCACCTGTTCAGGTATCCCTATCTTTGCACACACCCTTTGCATTAAATGTGTTAAATGTCTCGACCGCTCAAGGGGTCTGTGGGTTATGAGGAACTGTACCTTTTGCTCTCAATTAAGCCATAAAG
This sequence comes from Paralithodes platypus, assembly GCA_032716605.1. Classification (NCBI taxonomy): domain Eukaryota; kingdom Metazoa; phylum Arthropoda; class Malacostraca; order Decapoda; family Lithodidae; genus Paralithodes; species Paralithodes platypus. Next base: position 49,526,396 of record CM064581.1, on the reverse strand, counting down.
TGCTTCAAGATAATGATAAGACCGCAGCGGTCGTTTTACGGGAGGTCAGGCAGCAGATGACCACTTATACTACTACCGTGGCTCATAAGTCACTTCAATACGATAACCTCCCGCTTTGGGATAAGTTACTAATTGAGCACCCCCCCATTAAACGTCCCTCTAGAGTAACTGTACGAAGGTCGGCAGAGACTGGACAGGGTCTTACACTTTCTCCAGCTCCAAGCACATCTAAGAGACAGCGAGAACCCACGCCCCCGGTGGCGGCGTCACGGACGCGATCCAGGTCCAGGTCCCCTCTTCGGCAGCAGCCGCCTAGTCTCTCGTCTTCGCCAGCGAGTAAGAAGAGCAAGACAGAGGGGTCCACCAGTGGTTATAGCGAGAAATTGTCAAAGTCCAAAGGAAGTTCTAGGTCGCACCGTAGCCATAAATCTTCTAGAAAAGACTCCCATGATCGAAAAGCCTCCCGGCGTTCACCGGAGTCTAATGCCTCTCGTCATACCTCTCACCCCATCAAAACTAGTATTCAATCGGATGAGGCTAGTGTAGTGTCAGCAACCAAAGATAGTTTGCCAATTTTTTTTTTTTTTTTTTTTTCTATATTCCAACTACTCCCTCTCGGGCATAGGCTGAGAGCCTGTACATTCCACCGCTCAACACGGTGAAGCCCGTGAGGTCTTGTTCCAGCCTGGGGAGTGAGACATGTGAAGCATCCATCATGGCTCAAAGCAGCTCCATCTCTGAAGCGGCTGGTTGCTTCGCTCAAGTGCTTCACCGTCTCACCCTCCAGACTCAGACCCTCACTCTCAGAACGCCACCTATTGAGCAGTGAACTCACTAGGCATTGTCCCCCTGTAACATATTTTGAATATGGGAATATTCATACAGTGTTATTTAATCAGGGAACAATGAGGGTATTTTTTTGGCATTTCGGTGGGCTTTGTGGTAATGCACTGATACTAGGTACAGCACAAATTCAATCCCAATAATATCTTCCCATTGACATATCGGGATTTGAACCCGGGTCCATTGGATTACCAATCCAGTGGCATGACCACTCCACCACACCTCCCCTATTCCTAGACACCTCCTAGTATTCTAACCTTAGAATTGGAGAGTTCGGTGGACAGTGATCGTCCTATTGAGAGTGTATCAGATTCTCAAGGGAGTACAGGCCAAGGCCCAGGTGTATGGCGGTATTCTCAACCAGGGACTGAAAGCCCACGTCTGGCTCAAGATACACAAACAGTGGCTGATGTCCACCGGGACGCGGCGATCCCATCATCCATTCCAGACTTGTCTTGGCAACACGACGGGGCTCCGGCTTCGGCGGAATCCTCTCACGGGGAGCCCGATGACAAAGACGAAGTATCTATTATCTCGGACATGGAAGTGCAAGAGTCGGGTTCAGTTTTAGACGACGCACAGGATCGGAATGATTCACCTTTGAGTTCATCATCGAATAAATTTGTCACGGCGGAAGAAATAAATGGGTTACTGGTTAATGCTTTAACTAAATTTTTTGGCCAACAGCCGGAAACTCCTACAGTGGACCTGGGAGCTTCCATGACAAGTTCTATTGTTCGGCCTCTGATGACTTCTATTGCTTTGACTAAGATTCCTCACCCTCCCTCTATATCACCATCTGTGGTCACTAGGCCTGCTTCGGCGGCACTGACTACAGTCGACGCTCGATTTAACGGACCCCGATACAACGGATTTCGGATTTAACGGACTCTGTCCGTAGCCGGACAATGGACCCAGCAACGGACAAAGTCTGTTGCTCGAAAAAAAGTTGGAGCAAAGTCCTTTGCTCTATCTATTTATCTCTCTAATGCACCTACCTAAATCCCTTATACATTAACTATAGGTTTGACTCCTGTAAGGAGATAAAGAAAACCTAATATTTAGTAGTGGCCCCGTAATCATTGACGAACATGCCTATTACATAAGGCATCCTCTTCAAACACTAATCCGCCGTAGTTTTGAATCTACCGCGCAGAGCATTTAAAAACTGAGGAGCCTTCATCATGAGTGCACGCGACCTCACTCATGGCTTCAGTCATTATGAATTGGGTTCTCACTACGAAAAAACTTCGTAAAAAATAAAAACAAAAAGAAATAAGAATAACTATCCAATAAGCTTTCCATCATATCGTGGATGTACTTGTGTGGATTTCTGACCAGACGCTGATTCAGGCGTCATTCTTCCTTCACTGACATATCAAGTAAACCAAAATCCTTAATACATCAACGAATGGGAAGGGATGGTCGGGAGGGCCCCAGTCGTCAATGATTACGGGGCCACTACTAAATTAAAATGTAAAACTTGCAAACTAAACAAACCAAAATTGGGACAAGGACAATATAAAGTCAAATTAAATTATCAAAATCGCTATGTGGAAACAACGCTTACTAAAATGAAAATTATTAAATAAAAGAACACAATCCACCACATAGGGTGTACATCACTACATGAGCAAGTTAATCTGTTTCCCAAGCAAACCAATCGCACATATAACAACGCACTATCGTCACGTTAAAGGAAGTAGTCAAGTTTGGGAAGTCCGGGACGTTCTGGCAAATTTACTAAACTCTGCATGAATAAAGAAACTACATGTTAAATGTCAAAATATTATTTAAAATCAAATTTGCAACATGACAAGACATTAACAATAGTACAAAATACAAATATTGATAAGATATCTATACTATTACAAAATAATATATAAAATACAGTACAGCACTCACTAACGATAGTGCTATCGGGTAGGTACCTGTAAGCATAGCATGCCTCAAGTGACCCCTATCAATAACTACCCTACAAATAACCTACATTTATAGCACAAATAAACTAAGGAAATCGCAAAAGTAAGCAATTGATACTATCGACAATGAATACATATAATATAAAGACAAATAATTGCAAAATATGAAGTAACAACAGATTTAAACAAAGAGTACTCTTTTAACAAGAACAATAAATTTAAAAAATCATCAATATTAATAATAATAATAATAATAATAGAAAAAGAAAAAGATAAACAATAAATACAGACAAAAAGTAAGCAGAGGTTATACAAGAAACTTCAAGTTAAAAATGCTTGATTAAAATTATTGATGTCAAATTTTAGAATACAGTCACAATAATTGACCCTAAAAAGATTAAATTTATGGAACAATTTACTTGCCTCAAAACCTCTGTCCACTAAGAGTCTGTATAGTAACCTAGCTCTAGCCCAAAAGTCATCTACTTTAGTGCAGATTTTACGAAATCTTATTAATTGGGAATAAAAACAATTATAAGTGATTTTACTATCGATATTACTACTAGGGAAAGGAAAGTTTATTACGTTAAAATTAAAATCATCAACTTTGTGATATACTTTAAGTATGCACTGTTCATTAACAATCTCTATATTTATATCAAGAAAATTTTCAACTTTATAATCTACGTTACATTGTGTGAGGGGAATAGAATTAGGGTAAATAAGTTTAGCAACTTGATTAAAATTTAACAAATTGCAAACAAGAATATCATCAATATATCTACTATTATTACTTAACAGTTTAGCAAGTGCTAATTTTTCTGGAATTTTATTTTTCTTGCTACTGTCAACTAAGTCTTTTATATATTTAAATTCTAAAGCAAGCAAGAATAAGTCTGCAATTAAAGGGCTAGCATTTCCACCCATAGGAATTCCTAATATTTGTTTGAAAATGTACGGCCCGAATCTAACATAAGTATTGAAAAGGAGGAATTTAAGCGCATCTTTAAGTTTAGTTCTATCAAAATATACAGAACTAGTGGGAGTAGAGCTAAGTGATGCATTATTAAAATATGTATAAACATTTATGAAATAATTACCATTCCTAACGAACCTGTCAAAGTGCAAATCTATAATAAAGCAAAGCTCTGAATATACTAAATCTAAAGGCAAATTGGTATACAAAGTTGAAAAGTCGAAGCTATGTACCGAGGTAACTTTCGGCATGGTATTTATTTATCAATAACTTCTAACGAATTGTCAACACTCCAATAATAGTTAATGCCAGTTCTTCTCATGATGGTATTACAATATCTTTTATGAGTACTTTTAATGTATTTTAAGCAATTTACTACTTGTTCTGATAGAGTTTTAGTGGTAGCAAATTTTGCTCCGGCAATAAAGCGATATTTATAAGGTCTTTTATGAAATTTAGGTAACATGTATAATTTTGCAATGCACTTGTTCTTATCAGAAAGTTAATATCAAATATTATATTTTTCTTAGTATGTTCATCGATTAAGTTATCAATATTCAGATTATTTTGAATTTCATAAACAGAATTACCGCAAATATTTTTACGTAATATGTTACCCTTAATACCTAATTCTTTTTTCATATTTTCAAGATAAAATTTCTTACATGTGAAGCTATAATTATTGCTGGCTTTATCTACTGTAGTGATTACAAAATGTTTATGTAAATTTTTAAATCAGCTTTAAGCTTATTATAATTATAGTCTATAAAATCTGAAAGATTAAATTCATTTTTAAGCGAGAAAATTTTATTTCTAATTAACTTAATTAATAATTTAGACCATGCTTCTAGTTCTCTCGCATTGCAGCACGCAATTTTTAACAATTTATCTTTTAATTTATTGACTGAAAAAACAATATCTTTTAAAATTATGTCCCATGTTACTTTATTACTCCCTATTCTAAATTTAAACCCTTTACGACATAGCTCCGCTAATTTGTCGTTTGCAAAATGTTTAACTAGTTCTACATCACCTGTTAATATGTGACATATCGGACTATAAATGAACTTTGCTAGTGCATCACGTCTGCTAGCTGGCATATCCATGACTCTTTCACACACGCATTTATTATTTGAAAATATCATTATCTGAAAGATTTCCTAAAACTTTATTATAATTACAAATAATAGACCCAACAGGTCGTTCATATGAATACACTATTAATGGTTTGAAATCTTTACAACCATCTGGTAACATGGACTTAACTTTCTTTGAATTAATAAGACTGTTAACATTAATTTTGTCTAAAATTTTAGAGGAATAATTTAAAGTGGACATGACTTTATCTTTAATACGGTTATCTTTGGATTTCTTAGAATTAGCTCTAATATATCCCATAAAAGCAAAGACTATATTCTTAAATTTATTTGTGAAATTATGTTTATTATTTAGAATATTTTCTATAAAAGGAGCAAAACTTTTCTTTTGTAGGCCTTTCAATGAATCTTTTAATTTTTTAATTCCGAAATTTCGATATAATGAATATAAATTATTAACAATAATATTATTTTAATATCAGACCTGTTTTTCTTTTTATTAAATGTATTTAGTCTTCTATTACCGTGTCTATCAGGTCTTCTGTTTAAAACAGGGAAGTTAAAATATGGGTTATTAAAATCGTTTTTTAATAAATCTTTATACAAAATGTTGCCTACATTTTTTATTTGATTGATAAGTCCAAATGGATAGATGGTCATTAATTTTCCAATCCAATAATTTTCTCTATCTAAAACATTTTGATTACTTTGAACAATTTCTATAATTTTGTATTTACAATCAAATTTAGTACAATCTGTGTTAAATGCTTATATAGAAGAATCTTGGAGTCGATGCCGTTCTTAATTCCTGATCTATGCCCGTAGGCTCTTTCTCTTAAACATTGCTCCGTCTTTCCAACATATTGTATACCACATTTCTCACAGGTTATTAAATAGATAACATTCTTTACTTTACATGGAGATGTTACATTAACAGAAGAATTTAGAAACAAAAATTTTGTATTGGTAATGTAACTTTTAAAAAATGTTTGATGTTCAAAATCAAATTCATTCACACAGAGTTTACATTTACAGTTATCAACGAAAAGACATTTTTTTCATTATTATTTTTCATTATTTAAGTTTTTATAATTTTGCCGGGTGCGTGGGTACATAGAATTTTCTGACACGTAGTCCGGGGGTCCTTACATTACATTGAGCGTATTTATCAATACCAAATCAATATCAATATCAATATCAAAGGCCTTAACCTTACAGGAGTCAAACCTATAATTTATTAGTGACCCCTCCATCATTGACGAACATGCCTGATTTCTAAGACTGGAGGGGGACATTCGTAATCATATCATAACTCTAGAAAAGCAGATAATAAAAACAACCACATAGTATTCTTACTTTGAAAATATATTTAAATAACGGCGTAGCCGAACAAATACAAGAAAAAGGGGGTTCAGGCAGGTGCGTGCTTCAAAGAAGCCTGCTTGACAAAAAATGGGTAACCCTGAAGATTCTGAACACAGATCTGTAGTTACAAAGGCACCCCACTCAACGAGTGGTGACAAAAAAATAACAAGTTATAAGTTTACATGTGCACATAATAAACCCCAACATAAACTTGGAGATAAATTGCAAAGGAACTCCATTATTCTAAAAAATAAATTGCTTTCGCAGCTAAACTACTCTAACAACACCGTTGTTTTGTACTTAACATTGTACTAGCACAATTTCTCACTGAGAAATTTTCATAACACATTTTAACCTTAAATTGTATCACAGCTCTCATACTCCGGCGGGGTCTAGGGTGTCCTTGTCAACTGACTGCACCCCCCCCCCCCCTTTCCCGTGAAAGTAAACAAAAGTGACTGCAGGGCCACCTAGACCCTCTGCCTTAAAGCTATACATGGTAAGGAAGGTTTGTCTAGAGCAACTGACAAGTATCTAGACAGAAACGTATGATTAGACGCCCACAACTGCGTGGACGCTATGTCTTCAACTGAAAAAATTTTCAGGAAACGTAAAGAGGCTGCCCATTTGCGCAAATCGTGGGCTCGACCCACAACGCCGGGATTACTTTCTTTAATGACTTCTACCAGAAGAGAGGCTAATCGCCGTTTAAGTAAGCGTTTACCCGTACTTGCTACCCATAAAGCACCTTGGGGGTTGTGAGGAGCTACTCTCAAATATTTGGTTAGAGCTTGTACTGGACATAAATTATGATGCACCTTTCCCCTTTTTAACGCCGGCACCGTGAACTCAGAAAACACGTGTGCACTATGCTCATTCTTGGCTACAAAACCTGGGGAGGGTGCAATGGAAATACATTCATTAAGTCTACCAAACCTAAGACAATTAGGTGTGTTGCTCATCGCCGCCAGCTCAGACACTCTGTTTCCGGTGGCTAAAGCCAAAAGGAAAACCGCCTTTTTTAAGAGTAATGCAAAGTCTGCAGTATTTTGGTACAGACGAGAGTGAAGCAAAGACAAAGCTTTGTCCAGAGACCAAGTAGGCATGAGCTGACGGGGAGGTGGACGGAGTTTAAAACATGCTCTCATAAAACCTGTTTCCTCCGCTACCGGTATGGAAAGACCTGTAAGGTCTAAAAAGGGCACTCTAATCGCAGTTAAGTGATTTTTTAATGTTACCACAGATAAACGTTTCTGCTCAAACAGATAATTTAAATAATTAAAAACTAATGCCACTGAGGGTACAGTTTGTTCTGTCCTAACGATCCAAGAAGTAAAGGCTTGCCAATGTGATTGATACTGTCGTTTTGTAGACTGAGTATATTGATTAAGTAATTTATTTGTCACATCTCTACCGTATGGTGCTAGCCACTTGGCCTCCTGAATGTCCATAATGCAAAAGTCAGCGAGGTCGCGAGGTTGCCAATCGCGTCTAAGTGGAAATACCCGACCGGGAGCGATACCGGGTCCGGGCACCACATTTTCAATTGCTGGTACCACAACTGCGCCGGCCACAGTGGCGCGATTAGCGAGACTAAGCCTCGATAATCTCGTAGTTTGTTCACTACGTGGCACATTAGTGACGCATCTGGCGGCGGAAACAGATAGATGGAGCTCCATCTGTTCCAGTCTGTCACTAGGGCGTCTGGCCCCCCTGCCGGCGTTTTCGCCCGGCGGGTGAGGTATAGAGGGAGTTTGTGAGTCTCCTCGGACGCAAAAAGATCCACTTGTGGATGGGAGAGCTCTGCAATCATTAGGTTGAAAATGGGTTGCTTGAGCTCCCATTCTACTGTCGTGCTCTGTCGCCGGGATAGAGCGTCTGCCCAGACGTTCGCTACGCCTGGGAGATAAGAAGCGTGCAGATAAATATCTAGACTGTTGGCTAGAGCAAAAATCTCTTCTGACACGTTTAGCAACTTCCTTGACCTCGTTGACCCTTGTTTCTGAATACAGTGAACTGCATTCAGATTGTCCATTCTGAAGGCCACCGACTTGTCCCGTAACGCCGGGCCGTGAGCCTGAAGGAAATATAAGGGGACTAGTAATTCTTTGACATTGATGTGCGAGATTTCTAAGTGGGACCAAAGCCCTTGACCCTGGTGCCCCTGATTTGACTGAAATCCCCAACCTATTGTGCCTGACGCATCCGTGTCTACCCATACCGTTGGTGGAGGAGAGGTCCATGACATTATTGAGTGCAATGTTTCCCTCTTCGCCCAGACCGCTAGTAAGGTGTGGATTAATTTCGGGATGGGCCATAATTTTCCCGCCGGTAAGAGCGGGAAATATTTGTTGCCTTCCAATATTAATCGTTTTACTTTCAACCGGCCCAACTTGACAGTTAGTTGAATCCAGTTGAGAGAGCGAACCAGAGACTCCCAGACCCTTCGAGTCGTAGTCAGACTGTGAAGAAACCTGAACAGTTTCCTGCGAAACCTGTTGCGATTGTCCACACTCTGACTCAGAGTGAGAGCGGCGGTGTCCCAGACCAGCCCTATCCACTGAATTACTCGTGAGGGAACAAGGTTTGACTTTACCAGATTTACCTTGAAGCCTAGAGTTTTGACATGATTTAAAATGATATTGACATGTTTTATGCATAATTGTTGTGTCTCCGCCACCACCAGCCAGTCGTCCAGATACCACAACACTCTGATCCCTTGTTTTAACAATGGCATCAGGGCTTGCCGGACTAGTATGTGAATAATCGAGGTGCCAGGTTCAAACCGAACGGCATCCTCTGAAAAACAAAATTTTGGTGCCTGATCCGTAAGGCCAAAAACCTTTGAAATCTTTTGTTGACCGATACGTGCCAATAGGGGTCTGTCAGGTCTAGTGAACACATCCAACCTCCCGGCGGAAGTGTTAGCCTGATTTGGTGTACTGTTAACATTCTGAAAGATTCGTTGTGAATGTGAAGATTCAGATAAGACAGGTCTACGACCGGCCTCATCTGAACACTGTCCCTTTTGGGAACCAAAAATAGTTTGGACGTGAATACAGGGTAATTTGGGGGGACCGGGATGATGACATTCGTGGCAATCATTTCCTGGGCTAGTGACTCCACCTCTAAAGAAACAAAATTCGCTGTTGTCGGCTGACGTAATCGAGGTCGCCGGAGCCACTGCCAAGTGATGCCTTTGCGTGCCACCATCCGTGGCCCAAGTGTTTAACGGCCATGCTTGGTGCCACGTTCGGAACGACCCAGTTAGCAGACAAGGGTTCGCCGGCTGTACTACCCTCGGTTCCTCCGGCCTTAAGGTAGGCGCCGGGAGTGAGAGAGACTTTAGTTTTTTTTTATGGTGGGGTTGGTGCTGGCCGCTTCGCCGGCTGGCTGGTGTTGGCCGAAGACTGGCCCTGACCTGGTTTATTTTGGCCGCGTCCTCTCTGACCTGAAAAACTATTCTGTCTATGCCTGTACTGACCCTGGGGGGAGTGGGAGGACTTAGGCGGAAGAAAAGGTTTAGATCCCCCTGGCTGAGCTTTAGTAGTAGGCCTGGGTTTGGGGAAGTTAAATGCAGGTTTCTTAGAAGGGGCGGGACTGTGCTTAACGGCCTGTGCCATATTGAACACCGTTCGCCATACTTCAGGGGACATTAAAGATGGAGTAAGTACTGGTGACATCACCACCTGGTTAGCAATGCGATCAGGTAGTCGTGCTCGCACCGCCTCAAGCAAGGCGGTGCGTATGTCACCTAAGGATTGGATTGACGACTGAAGAATCAGTCGCCGGGATAACTCAACCGATCTTCGAGCATCCGCGTCTGCGATTGCCTGAGTAGACCGTAGTAAAGACTTAGCCACCTGCTGAGATACTATGTACTGTGAAAACAGGCGAAAAGCTTTTCCTCGTAGCCTAAATTCTCTGTCTAGGTGAGTAGGGGTAGGAGTAGTGAACGGGTCCTTCAGTTCACAAAGATTAATCTTAGGGGCAGCTAGGAATGCAAACAAAGCCGCCGGGACTCCGCCGGCAGAACCCACCGGCATGGAAAACCATAAATGTGTGTCCTGAGGGATCTGGTGGGAAGATTTAGAAGTGAAAGTGGTTGCAAAGTTTGAGCCTCTACTCCCAATCCCCACTCCTGGACCAACTGTCCCACACTTCAAAACTGGATTAGCTGCGTCGTCTGTGA
>CM064581.1:49042861-49515901 GCA_032716605.1 Paralithodes platypus | reverse complement strand
TTTTTTTGAATTTGGTTGATTTTGATGTATTGGTGTGTGGGTGTGCGAGGGAGTAACCAAGGATGGGGAGGGAAGGGGTGGTGTTTCAAGGGTTCAGTGTTCTTGGTGAGTTGTCAGTGTGTGCGTTGTATGATGAGGTTTTTGGGTTTTGAATTTATGGTGAGGAAGTTGGGGTTTGTGAATGCGAGTGTGGGTTTGGTGTTTTGATGTTACCTTTCTGTAGTTACACTGAAGAATCATCTGTCTACAAGAATCATCTGTCTGCTATTAGAACCCCCTTTTACAACCTCACAGGTCTATCTATACCATAGGCGTAGGAGAAAGGGTTCATGAGGGCATGTTTCAAGCTTCGCCCACCACCCCGTCAGCTCATGCCTACCTGGTCACTTAACAAAGCTTTGTCTTTGCTTCATTCGCGCAAGTATTTATTAGTGGCCCCTCCATCATTGACGAACATGCCTATTACATAAGGCACCCTCTTCAAACACTCATCCGCCGTAGTTTGAATCTACCGCGCAGAGCATAACAAATTTGAGGAGCCATCATCATGAGCGCACGCAACCTCACTCATGGCTTCAGTCATTATGAATTGTGTTCTCACTACGAAAAAACTTCGTAAAAAATAAAATAAAAAGAAAATAAGAATAACTATTCATACGCTTTCCATTATATCGTGGATGTACTTGTGTGGATCTTTGACCAGACGCTGACTCGGCTGTCATTCTTCCTTCTCTGCTCTGCGCTCAGCCTGCCTGGACGTGTCTCCCCACGCTCCGCTGGTTCGCATTTGTTGCGTCCCTAGTGAGTTTTTTCTCATTTGTTTACTCCGGGATGTATCGAGTAAGGTTAGGATATGCGTAGCAAGAGTGTCCTGGGCTAGTTGCCCGCAGTGCAGTGTATTTTGGGTCGTGTGTTTGGGGCATCTATTCGGGGTGTACCCTCGTGGTCCTGTTGTGGAAAATGTGAACTTTTTCACAGTTAGCTAGCTTTGTGATGCAGGCGGCTTTCATTACGCGTTATTATTGCTTCCTTTTATCTTTCTGATGAGGTAGCTTATTTGGCTGACGTTCCCAGCGTATTTTTCTTCACTTAGTGAAGTTTTTTCTGGGTCCCGAGTCAGTTCTTCCCTTTGCCGGAAGTGTTGCTACAGTGGTGTGTTGGCGGTGGTTCCTGTTGTGATATAATTCAGTGCTTTTTGTTTATATTCCGACATGTTTACTTTTATCCGTCTGCCTAGGCCTAGCCAGCCTTGCCACATGTACAAGTGTTATTGATTTATTTTATAAATATGTACTACTGTGTCATGTGTGTCCTGGTTTAGTTGTGTATTGGCTAATGCCACGGACTATTTATGTGTCCTGGGATAGTAGTGTATTGGCTATTTCCCGGACTATTTGTGGGTCCGGCGTTAGGTGTGTTTTGGCTAACGCCTCGGTCCGGTGTGCGTTCGGATGGTATCTGGACGGGGTGGGTTACTTTCCGGCGATTTTTCTCGGTTACACCGTGAAAAACCCGGCTGGTTGCCGAGTTTTGGCCACGCGTGGTTTTAAAAACAGGCTTGTTTCCCCGGCGAGTGGGTGTCTGTGGCTCTCCAGGACTGCGTCTCGTGTGCCTGTGTCAGGCTCCTTATGATTCCCGGCGGGATGGTTGTACCCATCTAACAGTGTTCATGCGGACACGTGTTGTATGTAGTTTTTCCCGGTTTTGCAAAGCCAATAAAAACTAAGCTGTTGTTGTTTGTCTTTCCTCCCCGGCGATCTTTTACAAAGAAGTGGGGATCGGAACAATTGGGGTTAACTTTTTAAACGTAAAATCACACCCGGCGGGTGCATCCTGGAAGGGTGGGATAAACGAATTTGCAAAAAATTCAGTTTAGTTGACCAGACAATTGGGGGATGCATTGTGTATCACCGCCTTCAACGTACGGCGTTTTTTTGGCACAATTGGGGTTAACGTTTTTTAACTTAAATTCACACCCGGCGGGTGCTCCTTGGAAGGGTGGGAATAACGAATTTACAATTCAGTTAGTTAACCAGACAATTGAGGGATTCGTTTTGTATCGCCGCCTTCAACATACGGCGATCTAAATGACACTTCGGGAGAAGTCAGATCTCGTATATTTGTCAGGCTTCCCAGTTTTTGATCTGCGAGATAATTCGGGGGCCGGCGTCTTTTTAGTTTTTTTTTTCCTGCATTGAATCTTGAAACAAACTCCACCGGAAAGACTAAATAAGTTATAATCGCCATGCTGGTCTTTATATTATGTCAGAGGGTATTCATAAATCTTTTGGACAAGTTAAGATATTCTGAAATCTTTTACTTAGGAACCCCACCGCGTAGCGAGCTGTAGTCGTTGAGTATTACGTCTCGTTACCCGGCGGGTTATTTTAACACTTGTGTGCGAACATGTTGGGTTAACCTTATGAGCATTAACTCCTGGAAATTTTATTTTTTTCCGGAGCTGGGTCCCGGCGGGTCTATACAGAACCTGGAGTAAGTTTCCCACCAGGCTCTGTCATGGCTACCTTTGCCCCTGTCTTTGCTTTGTGCATTATGCCCACCTGTTCAGGTATCCCTATCTTTGCACACACCCTTTGCATTAAATGTGTTAAATGTCTCGACCGCTCAAGGGGTCTGTGGGTTATGAGGAACTGTACCTTTTGCTCTCAATTAAGCCATAAAGTGCTTCAAGATAATGATAAGACCGCAGCGGTCGCTTTACGGGAGGTCAGGCAGCAGATGACCACTTATACTACTACCGTGGCTCATAAGTCACTTCAATACGATAACCTCCCGCTTTGGGATAAGTTACTAATTGAGCACCCCCCCCATTAAACGTCCCTCTAGAGTAACTGTACGAAGGTCGGCAGAGACTGGACAGGGTCTTACACTTTCTCCAGCTCCAAGCACATCTAAGAGACAGCGAGAACCCACGCCCCCGGTGGCGGCGTCACGGACGCGATCCAGGTCCAGGTCCCCTCTTCGGCAGCAGCCGCCTAGTCTCTCGTCTTCGCCGAGTAGTAAGAGCAAGACAGGGGGGTCCACCAGTGGTTATAGCGAGAAATTGTCAAAGTCCAAAGGAAGTTCTAGGTCGCACCGTAGCCATAAATCTTCTAGAAAAGACTCCCATGATCGAAAAGCCTCCCGGCGTTCACCGGAGTCTAGTGCCTCTCGTCATACCTCTCACCCCCATCAAAACTATATTCAATCGGATGAGGCTAGTGTAGTGTCAGCAACCAAAGATAGTTTGCCAATTTTTTTTTTTTTTTTTTTTTTTTTTTTTTTTTTTTTCTATATTCCAACTACTCCCTCTCGGGCATAGGCTGAGAGCCTGTACATTCCACCGCCCAACACGGTGAAGCCCGTGAGGTCTTGTTCCAGTCTGGGGAGTGAGAACATGTGAAGCATCCATCATGGCTCAAAGCAGCTCCATCTCTGAAGCGGCCGGTTGCTTCGCTCAAGTGCTTCACCGTCTCCCCCTCAGACTCAGACCCTCACTCTCAGAACGCCACCTATTGAGCAGTGAACTCACTAGGCATTGTCCCCCTGTAACATATTTTGAATATGGGAATTTTCATACTGTGTTTTAATCAGGGAACAATGAGGGTATTTTTTTGGCATTTCGGTGGGCTTTGTGGTAATGCACTGATACTAGGTACAGCACAAATTCAATCCCAATAATATCTTCCCATTGACATATCGGGATTTGAACCCGGGTCCATTGGATTACCAATCCAGTGGCATGACCACTCCACCACACCTCCCCTATTCCTAGACACCTCCTAGTATTCTAACCTTAGAATTGGAGAGTTCGGTGGACAGTGATCGTCCTATTGAGAGTGTATCAGATTCTCAAGGGAGTACAGGCCAAGGCCCAGGTGTATGGCGGTATTCTCAACCAGGGACTGAAAGCCCACGTCTGGCTCAAGATACACAAACAGTGGCTGATGTCCACCGGGACACGGCGATCCCATCATCCATTCCAGACTTGTCTTGGCAACACGACGGGGCTCCGGCTTCGGCGGAATCCTCTCACGGGGAGCCCGATGACAAAGACGAAGTATCTATTATCTCGGACATGGAAGTGCAAGAGTCGGGTTCAGTTTTAGACGACGCACAGGATCGGAATGATTCACCTTTGAGTTCATCATCGAATAAATTTGTCACGGCGGAAGAAATAAATGGGGTTACTGGTTAATGCTTTAACTAAATTTTTTGGCCAACAGCCGGAAACTCCTACAGTGGACCTGGGAGCTTCCATGACAAGTTCTATTGTTCGGCCTCTGATGACTTCTATTGCTTTGACTAAGATTCCTCACCCTCCCTCTATATCACCATCTGTGGTCACTAGGCCTGCTTCGGCGGCACTGACTACAGTCGACGCTCGATTTAACGGACTCCGATACAACGGATTTCGGATTTAACGGACTCTGTCCGTAGCCGGACAATGGACCCAGCAACGGACAAAGTCTGTTGCTCGAAAAAAAGTTGGAGCAAAGTCCTTTGCTCTATCTATTTATCTCTCTAATGCACCTACCTAAATCCCTTATACATTAACTATAGGTTTGACTCCTGTAAGGAGATAAAGAAAACCTAATATTTAGTAGTGGCCCCGTAATCATTGACGAACATGCCTATTACATAAGGCATCCTCTTCAAACACTAATCCGCCGTAGTTTTGAATCTACCGCGCAGAGCATTTAAAAACTGAGGAGCCTTCATCATGAGTGCACGCGACCTCACTCATGGCTTCAGTCATTATGAATTGGGTTCTCACTACGAAAAACTTCGTAAAAAATAAAAACAAAAAGAAAATAAGAATAACTATCCAATAAGCTTTCCATCATATCGTGGATGTACTTGTGTGGATTTCTGACCAGACGCTGATTCAGGCGTCATTCTTCCTTCACTGACATATCAAGTAAACCAAAATACATCAACGAATGGGAAGGGGACGGTCGGGAGGGCCCC
This sequence comes from Paralithodes platypus, assembly GCA_032716605.1. Lineage (NCBI taxonomy): Eukaryota > Metazoa > Arthropoda > Malacostraca > Decapoda > Lithodidae > Paralithodes > Paralithodes platypus. The sequence goes on along the minus strand of CM064581.1, from coordinate 49,510,930 downwards.
AGTCGTCAATGATTACGGGGCCACTACTAAATTAAAATGTAAAACTTGCAAACTAAACAAACCAAAATTGGGACAAGGACAATATAAAGTCAAATTAAATATCAAAATCGCTATGTGGAAACAACGCTTACTAAAATGAAAATTATTAAATAAAGAACACAATCCACCACATAGGGTGTACATCACTACATGAGCAAGTTAATCTGTTTCCCAAGCAAACCAATCGCACATATAACAACGCACTATCGTCACGTTAAAGGAAGTAGTCAAGTTTGGGAAGTCCGGGACGTTCTGGCAAATTTGACTAAACTCTGCATGAATAAAGAAACTACATGTTAAATGTCAAAATATTATTTAAAATCAAATTTGCAACATGACAAGACATTAACAATAGTACAAAATACAAATATTGATAAGATATCTATACTATTACAAAATAATATATAAAATACAGTACAGCACTCACTAACGATAGTGCTATCGGGTAGGTACCTGTAAGCATAGCATGCCTCAAGTGACCCCTATCAATAACTACCCTACAAATAACCTACATTTATAGCAAAATAACTAAGGAAATCGCAAAAGTAAGCAATTGATACTATCGACAATGAATACATATAATATAAAGAAATAATTGCAAAATATGAAGTAACAACAGATTTAAACAAAGAGTACTCTTTTAACAAGAACAATAAATTTAAAAAATCATCAATATTAATAATAATAATAATAATAGAAAAAGAAAAAGATAAACAATAAATACAGACAAAAGTAAGCAGAGGTTATACAAGAAACTTCAAGTTAAAAATGCTTGATTAAAATTATTGATGTCAAATTTAGAATACAGTCACAATAATTGACCCTAAAAAGATTAAATTTATGGAACAATTTACTTGCCTCAAAACCTCTGTCCACTAAGAGTCTGTATAGTAACCTAGCTCTAGCCCAAAAGTCATCTACTTTAGTGCAGATTTTACAAAATCTTATTAATTGGGAATAAAAACAATTATAAGTGATTTTACTATCGATATTACTACTAGGGAAAGGAAAGTTTATTACGTTAAAATTAAAATCATCAACTTTGTGATATACTTTAAGTATGCACTGTTCATTAACAATCTCTATATTTATATCAAGAAAATTTTCAACTTTATAATCTACGTTACATTGTGTGAGGGGAATAGAATTAGGGTAAATAAGTTTAGCAACTTGATTAAAATTTAACAAATTGCAAACAAGAATATCATCAATATATCTACTATTATTACTTAACAGTTTAGCAAGTGCTAATTTTTCTGGAATTTTATTTTTCTTGCTACTGTCAACTAAGTCTTTTATATTTAAATTCTAAAGCAAGCAAGAATAAGTCTGCAATTAAAGGGCTAGCATTTCCACCCATAGGAATTCCTAATATTTGTTTGAAAATGTACGGCCCGAATCTAACATAAGTATTGAAAAGGAGGAATTTAAGCGCATCTTTAAGTTTAGTTCTATCAAAATATACAGAACTAGTGGGAGTAGAGCTAAGTGATGCATTATTAAAATATGTATAAACATTTATGAAATAATTACCATTCCTAACGAACCTGTCAAAGTGCAAATCTATAATAAAGCAAAGCTCTGAATATACTAAATCTAAAGGCAAATTGGTATACAAAGTTGAAAAGTCGAAGCTATGTACCGAGGTAACTTTCGGCATGGTATTTATTTTATCAATAACTTCTAACGAATTGTCAACACTCCAATAATAGTTAATGCCAGTTCTTCTCATGATGGTATTACAATATCTTTTATGAGTACTTTTAATGTATTTTAAGCAATTTACTACTTGTTCTGATAGAGTTTTAGTGGTAGCAAATTTTGCTCCGGCAATAAAGCGATATTTATAAGGTCTTTTATGAAATTTAGGTAACATGTATAATTTTGCAATGCACTTGTTCTTATCAGAAAGTTTAATATCAAATATTATATTTTTCTTAGTATGTTCATCGATTAAGTTATCAATATTCAGATTATTTTGAATTTCATAAACAGAATTACCGCAAATATTTTTACGTAATATGTTACCCTTAATACCTAATTCTTTTTTCATATTTCAAGATAAAATTTCTTACATGTGAAGCTATAATTATTGCTGGCTTTATCTACTGTAGTGATTACAAAATGTTTATGTAAATTTATTAAATCAGCTTTAAGCTTATTATAATTATAGTCTATAAAATCTGAAAGATTAAATTCATTTTAAGCGAGAAAATTTTATTTCTAATTAACTTAATTAATAATTTAGACCATGCTTCTAGTTCTCTCGCATTGCAGCACGCAATTTTTAACAATTTATCTTTTAATTTATTGACTGAAAAAAATATCTTTTAAAATTATGTCCCATGTTACTTTATTACTCCCTATTCTAAATTTAAACCCTTTACGACATAGCTCCGCTAATTTGTCGTTTGCAAAATGTTTAACTAGTTCTACATCACCTGTTAATATGTGACATATCGGACTATAAATGAACTTTGCTAGTGCATCACGTCTGCTAGCTGGCATATCCATGACTCTTTCACACACGCATTTATTATTATTGAAAATATCATTATCTGAAAGATTTCCTAAAACTTTATTATAATTACAAATAATAGACCCAACAGGTCGTTCATATGAATACACTATTAATGGTTTGAAATCTTTACAACCATCTGGTAACATGGACTTAACTTTCTTTGAATTAATAAGACTGTTAACATTAATTTTGTCTAAAATTTTAGAGGAATAATTTAAAGTGGACATGACTTTATCTTTAATACGGTTATCTTTGGATTTCTTAGAATTAGCTCTAATATATCCCATAAAAGCAAAGACTATATTCTTAAATTTATTTGTGAAATTATGTTTATTATTTAGAATATTTTCTATAAAAGGAGCAAAACTTTTCTTTTGTAGGCCTTTCAATGAATCTTTTAATTTTTTAATTCCGAAATTTCGATATAATGAATATAAATTATTAACAATAATAAATATCAGACCTGCTTTTCTTTTTATTAAATGTATTTAGTCTTCTATTACCGTGTCTACCAGGTCTTCTGTTTAAAACAGGGAAGTTAAAATATGGGTTATTAAAATCGTTTTTTAATAAAACCTTTTTCCAAATGTTGCCTACATTTTTTTATTTGATTGTTAAGTCCAAATGGATAGATGGTCATTAATTTTCCAATCCAATAATTTTCTCTATCTAAAACATTTTGATTACTTTGAACAATTTCTATAATTTTGTATTTACAATCAAATTTAGTACAATCTGTGTTAAAATGCTTATATAGAAGAATCTTGGAGTCGATGCCGTTCTTAATTCCTGATCTATGCCCGTAGGCTCTTTCTCTTAAACATTGCTCCGTCTTTCCAACATATTGTATACCACATTTCTCACAGGTTATTAAATAGATAACATTCTTTACTTTACATGGAGATGTTACATTAACAGAAGAATTTAGAAACAAAAATTTTGTATTGGTAATGTAACTTTTAAAAAATGTACGATAAAATCAAATTCATTCACACAGAGTTTACATTTACAGTTATCAACGAAAAGACATTTGTTTCATTATTATTTTTCATTATTTAAGTTTTTATAATTTTGCCGGGTGCGTGGGTACATAGAATTTTCTGACACGTAGTCCGTGGCCGGTCCTTACATTACATTGAGCGTATTTATCAATACCAAATCAATATCAATATCAATATCAAAGGCCTTAACCTTACAGGAGTCAAACCTATAATTTATTAGTGGCCCCTCCATCATTGACGAACATGCCTGATTTCTAAGACTGGAGGGGGACATTCGTAATCATATCATAACTCTAGAAAAGCAGATAATAAAAACAACCACATAGTATTCTTACTTTGAAAATATATTTAAATAACGGCGTAGCCGAACAAATACAAGAAAAAGGGGGTTCAGGCAGGTGCGTGCTTCAAAGAAGCCTGCTTGACAAAAAATGGGTAACCCTGAAGATTCTGAACACAGATCTGTAGTTACAAAGGCACCCCACTCAACGAGTGGTGACAAAAAATAACAAGTTATAAGTTTACATGTGCACATAATAAACCCCAACATAAACTTGGAGATAAATTGCAAAGGAACTCCATTATTCTAAAAATAAATTGCTTTCGCAGCTAAACTACTCTAACAACACCGTTGTTTTGTACTTAACATTGTACTAGCACAATTTCTCACTGAGAAATTTTCATAACACATTTTAACCTTAAATTGTATCACAGCTCTCATACTCCGGCGGGGTCTAGGGTGTCCTGTGTCAACTGACTGCACCCCCCCCCCCCCTTTCCCGTGAAAGTAAACAAAAGTGACTGCAGGGCCACCTAGACCCTCTGCCTTAAAGCTATACATGGTAAGGAAGGTTTGTCTAGAGCAACTGACAAGTATCTAGACAGAAACGTATGATTAGACGCCCACAACTGCGTGGACGCTATGTCTTCAACTGAAAAAATTTTCAGGAAACGTAAAGAGGCTGCCCATTTGCGCAAATCGTGGGCTCGACCCACAACGCCGGGATTACTTTCTTTAATGACTTCTACCAGAAGAGAGGCTAATCGCCGTTTAAGTAAGCGTTTACCCGTACTTGCTACCCATAAAGCACCTTGGGGGTTGTGAGGAGCTACTCTCAAATATTTGGTTAGAGCTTGTACTGGACATAAATTATGATGCACCTTTCCCCTTTTTAACGCCGGCACCGTGAACTCAGAAAACATGTGTGCACTATGCTCATTCTTGGCTACAAAACCTGGGGAGGGTGCAATGGAAATACATTCATTAAGTCTACCAAACCTAAGACAATTAGGTGTGTTGCTCATCGCCGCCAGCTCAGACACTCTGTTTCCGGTGGCTAAAGCCAAAAGGAAAACCGCCTTTTTAAGAGTAATGCAAAGTCTGCAGTATTTTGGTACAGACGAGAGTGAAGCAAAGACAAAGCTTTGTCCAGAGACCAAGTAGGCATGAGCTGACGGGGAGGTGGACGGAGTTTAAAACATGCTCTCATAAAACCTGTTTCCTCCGCTACCGGTATGGAAAGACCTGTAAGGTCTAAAAAGGGCACTCTAATCGCAGTTAAGTGATTTTTTAATGTTACCACAGATAAACGTTTCTGCTCAAACAGATAATTTAAATAATTAAAAACTAATGCCACTGAGGGTACAGTTTGTTCTGTCCTAACGATCCAAGAAGTAAAGGCTTGCCAATGTGATTGATACTGTCGTTTTGTAGACTGAGTATATTGATTAAGTAATTTATTTGTCACATCTCTACCGTATGGTGCTAGCCACTTGGCCTCCTGAATGTCCATAATGCAAAAGTCAGCGAGGTCGCGAGGTTGCCAATCGCGTCTAAGTGGAAATACCCGACCGGGAGCGATACCGGGTCCGGGCACCACATTTTCAATTGCTGGTACCACAACTGCGCCGGCCACAGTGGCGCGATTAGCGAGACTAAGCCTCGATAATCTCGTAGTTTGTTCACTACGTGGCACATTAGTGACGCATCTGGCGGCGGGAACAGATAGATGGAGCTCCATCTGTTCCAGTCTGTCACTAGGGCGTCTGGCCCCCCTGCCGGCGTTTTCGCCCGGCGGGTGAGGTATAGAGGGAGTTTGTGAGTCTCCTCGGACGCAAAAAGATCCACTTGTGGATGGGAGAGCTCTGCAATCATTAGGTTGAAAATGGGTTGCTTGAGCTCCCATTCTACTGTCGTGCTCTGTCGCCGGGATAGAGCGTCTGCCCAGACGTTCGCTACGCCTGGGAGATAAGAAGCGTGCAGATAAATATCTAGACTGTTGGCTAGAGCAAAAATCTCTTCTGACACGTTTAGCAACTTCCTTGACCTCGTTGACCCTTGTTTCTGAATACAGTGAACTGCATTCAGATTGTCCATTCTGAAGGCCACCGACTTGTCCCGTAACGCCGGGCCGTGAGCCTGAAGGAAATATAAGGGGACTAGTAATTCTTTGACATTGATGTGCGAGATTTCTAAGTGGGACCAAAGCCCTTGACCCTGGTGCCCCTGATTTGACTGAAATCCCCAACCTATTGTGCCTGACGCATCCGTGTCTACCCATACCGTTGGTGGAGGAGAGGTCCATGACATTATTGAGTGCAATGTTTCCCTCTTCGCCCAGACCGCTAGTAAGGTGTGGATTAATTTCGGGATGGGCCATAATTTTCCCGCCGGTAAGAGCGGGAAATATTTGTTGCCTTCCAATATTAATCGTTTTACTTTCAACCGGCCCAACTTGACAGTTAGTTGAATCCAGTTGAGAGAGCCGACCAGAGACTCCCAGACCCTTCGAGTCGTAGTCAGACTGTGAAGAAACCTGAACAGTTTCCTGCGAAACCTGTTGCGATTGTCCACACTCTGACTCAGAGTGAGAGCGGCGGTGTCCCAGACCAGCCCTATCCACTGAATTACTCGTGAGGGAACAAGGTTTGACTTTACCAGATTTACCTTGAAGCCTAGAGTTTTGACATGATTTAAAATGATATTGACATGTTTTATGCATAATTGTTGTGTCCCTGCCACCACCAGCCAGTCGTCCAGATACCACAACACTCTGATCCCTTGTTTTAACAATGGCATCAGGGCTTGCCGGACTAGTTTTGTGAATAATCGAGGTGCCAGGTTCAAACCGAACGGCATCCTCTGAAAAACAAAATTTTGGTGCCTGATCCGTAAGGCCAAAAACCTTTGAAATCTTTTGTTGACCGATACGTGCCAATAGGCGTCTGTCAGGTCTAGTGAACACATCCAACCTCCCGGCGGAAGTGTTAGCCTGATTTGGTGTACTGTTAACATTCTGAAAGATTCGTTGTGAATGTGAAGATTCAGATAAGACAGGTCTACGACCGGCCTCATCTGAACACTGTCCCTTTTGGGAACCAAAAATAGTTTGGACGTGAATACAGGGTAATTTGGGGGGACCGGGATGATGACATTCTTGGCAATCATTTCCTGGGCTAGTGACTCCACCTCTAAAGAAACAAAATTCGCTGTTGTCGGCTGACGTAATCGAGGTCGCCGGAGCCACTGCCAAGTGATGCCTTTGCGTGCCACCATCCGTGCCCAAGTGTTTAACGGCCATGCTTGGTGACACGTTCGGAACGACCCAGTTAGCAGACAAGGGTTCGCCGGCTGTACTACCCTCGGTTCCTCCGGCCTTAAGGTAGGCGCCGGGAGTGAGAGAGACTTTAGTTTTTTGATGGTGGGGTTGGTGCTGGCCGCTTCGCCGGCTGGCTGGTGTTGGCCGAAGACTGGCCCTGACCTGGTTTATTTTGGCCGCGTCCTCTCTGACCTGAAAACCTATTCTGTCTATGCCTGTACTGACCCTGGGGGGAGTGGGAGGACTTAGGCGGAAGAAAAGGTTTAGATCCCCCTGGCTGAGCTTTAGTAGTAGGCCTGGGTTTGGGGAAGTTAAATGCAGGTTTCTTAGAAGGGGCGGGACTGTGCTTAACGGCCTGTGCCATATTGAACACCGTTCGCCATACTTCAGGGGACATTAAAGATGGAGTAAGTACTGGTGACATCACCACCTGGTTAGCAATGCGATCAGGTAGATCTTGTCGTGCTCGCACCGCCTCAAGCAAGGCGGTGCGTATGTCACCTAAGGATTGGATTGACGACTGAAGAATCAGTCGCCGGGATAACTCAACCGATCTTCGAGCATCCGCGTCTGCGATTGCCTGAGTAGACCGTAGTAAAGACTTAGCCACCTGCTGAGATACTATGTACTGTGAAAACAGGCGAAAAGCTTTTCCTCGTAGCCTAAATTCTCTGTCTAGGTGAGTAGGGGTAGGAGTAGTGAACGGGTCCTTCAGTTCACAAAGATTAATCTTAGGGGCAGCTAGGAATGCAAACAAAGCCGCCGGGACTCCGCCGGCAGAACCCACCGGCATGGAAAACCATAAATGTGTGTCCTGAGGGATCTGGTGGGAAGATTTAGAAGTGAAAGTGGTTGCAAAGTTTTGAGCCTCTACCTCCCAATCCACCCAAGGTCCTGGACCCAACTGTCCCACCTTCAAAACTGGATTAGCTGCGTCGTCTGTGACGGTCTGTAAATCTAGTTCAGGAGTAAGAGCTGACAGAGTCTTAATATCATTAAACCCATCCAGCTTAGACCAGTTTTAAAGCTGAGGCAGGGGGTAAAGCAGGCTTAGAAGCATACACAAAATAATCCTGGTGATAATAACTAGGTATAGCCTTAATGTTTACGTCCAGAACATTACCCAAGGCATCCATGGCCCTTAATTTCTTTGACTTGTTGCCCTGGATAAACCACTCACGGTACCGGGAGTTCCCCTGACAAGGTAGGTTGGGCAAGCTCTGGTTTAGAGGGGTTCAAAAGAACCCATGACTCGTCTGGCCCATAAAGCAGGGGCATAGCTACCTTTCTAAGAGGCGCTTTGTCTAGAGGGGGTGGATTAACATCCGTTATGACCCTGGCATTTGAAGTTGTCAATGCCGCCGTGGCAGGCTTAGTGCTCCTTGCAGGTGACAGAGTAGGAGGGTTAGGAATCTTAGATAAATCAATTGACGTCATCAGAGGCCGTACCGTAGAGCTTGTCGAGGGAGCCCCCAAGTCCATTGTGGGGTTTTCTTGTTGTTGACCAAAAAATTTAGATAAAGCATGAGTAAGCAACCCATCAATTTCTTGTGCTGTAACAAACTGATTTGATGAAGAACTTACAGGAGAATCATTATTATCTCGTGCGGCGTCCAAGCCTGAGCCTGACCCCTGTCCTTCCATATCCGAAATTATTGAAACTTCGTCTTTTTCCTCCCGATCCTCCTGAGAAGACCCCGCCGAGGCAGGGGTACCTTGTTTCCAAGATAAGTCTGGGATAGAGGATGGGATCGCCGCGTCCCTGTGGACGTCGGCTACTGTGTGACTCGTATGAGTCGGACGTGGGTGGTCAGACCCTGGTTGGGCAAACCGCCAAACACCGAGGCCCTGGCCTACGCTCTCTTGAGAGTCTGAAACATTCTCAATTATTGACCCTCCTGAACTTTCCATTTCCAGGGTTAAAATATTAATTGGCAAATCCTCTTTAGGGACAGGCGCTGCACTGGACTCAGAGGCCCTAACACAAACTCTGTCAGGTGTAGAGGTACGATGAGATGCACTAGACTTTGGGGAATGTCGAGAGGACTTCCGATGTGAATCCTTTTTTGAGGATTTATGGCTGCGGTGTGACCGCGAACTAGTCTTAGATCTGGAAGAATCTCCGCCGTGACCACTGGTGGAACCTTCCGTCTTACTCTTCTTACTCTCCGGCGAAGAGGCACGACTAGAAGACTGTTGTCTGAGAGGTGACCTTGACCTAGATCTCGCCCGCGACGAGGAGGCGGATGCCGGGGGTGTAGGCTCTCTCGGGCGTTTAGTTGTAGTCGCAGACGATACAGAACCCTGACTAGTCTCCGTCGGCTTAACACTCGTGACTCTAGAGGAACGTTTAGGGGGAGGGTTTTCTGACAGCAATCTATCCCAAAGTGGGACGTTGTCACATTGAAGTGACTTATGCGCGACAATGGTAGTGTAGGCCGACATCTGTTGTCGAACCTCTCTCAACGCTACCGCCGCGGTCTTATCATTATCACAAAGGACTTTAACAGCTAATTGAGAGCAAAAGGAACAATTATGCATAACCCAGAGACCCCTTGAACGGTCTAGACATTTAACACACCTTATGCAAAGGGTGTGTGCAAAAATAGGGATACCAGCACAAGTAGGGGTAATGCACAGGGCAAAAACTGGGGCCACGGTAGCCATGACAGAGACTGGTGGGTGAAAACTACCGCCGGGTCTGTATTGGTCCGCCGGAGCTCAGCTCTGGAAAAAACAAGAAAATTTCCAGGAATTAATGCTCATAAGGTTAATCCAACATGATCGCACACCAGTGTTAATAACCCGCCGGGTAACGAGATGCAAAGACACAACTAACACATCTCGCTACGCGGCGAGGTGTAAAGTCTAAACAAATCTTTTGCTAAAGAAAGTGAAGAATACCCTCTGATATAATGGTCCAGCATGGCACTTATAGTCTCTCGGAGGAGGAGGTGACTGTCTGAAGATTCAATTTTGTAACAAAGCAACCCCCCAAAAAGACGCCGGCCCTTGAATTATTTTAGTAGAATAGCCCAGGGCAGGATGATACGAGATCTGATGTTTAACGAATTGTCACAAAAGATCGCCGTAAGTTAGAAGGCGGCGATACCTAATTGTATCACTAAATTAATAGGTTAAATTGAATTTTGTAAATTCCTTAGTTCCTCCACCTAGGAGCACCCGCCGGGTGTGAGAATCGATATTTAACCTAATTGAACCTTCAATCGCCGTAATAGTAAAGGCAGCGATACACAGAGTATCACTATAATGGAATGGTTAACTAAACTGAAAGACCTAAGTCGTTCATCTCACCCTACCCAGGTGCACCCGCCGGGTGAGAAGTTTTAAAAGTTAACCCCATAAGTTCCTGTCCCCACTTCTTTGTAAAAGATCGCCGGGGAGGAAAGCCTAAACAACAGCTAGGTTTTTCATGTGGTTGTCGTAAAACCAGGTAGAAAAAACTCCTAAAACGTATGTCCACAAGAACGCCGTTTTATATGGATGGGTACAGCCATCCGCCGGGAATCAAAGGAGGCCTGAAACCAGGCACCCACAGACGCAGTCCTGGAGAGCCACAGACACCCCCCCCGCCGGGGATACAAGCCAGTGTTAACAACCACGTGTGGCCCAACACTGCTCTCGGCCAGGATTTTTTCACGGTGAAACCGAGAAAAAACCCGCCGGAAGGACACCCACCCTGAACAGACACCATCTGAACAACACACGACACGAGGATAGCCACGCACGACTAACCCAAGGTCACACCATAATCCGTGGAATTAGCCAATACACAACTAAACCAGGAAACAATTATAGTCCGAGGAATTAGCCAATACACAACTAAAACCCGGATACACATGACACAGTAGGGCATATTTATAAATAATAAATAATAACACTAGTACATGTGGCAAAGCTACGAGCGGCTGGCTAGGCCTAGGCAGACGGCATAATAACAGTTGAAATATACACACACATTGGAAATATCACAACAGGAACCACCGCCAACACACCACCGTAGCAATAACTTCCAACCCCGGGAAGACTGACTCGGGACCCAGAAAAAACTTCACTAAGTGAAGAAAAATACGCTGGGAACGTCAGAAAACAAAGCTTACCTCATCAGAAAGATAAAAGGCAGCAATAATTAACGCGTAGTGAAAGCCGCCTGCATCACAAACTAACTCGACTGTGAAAAAGTTCACATGTCCACAACGTGACCACGAGGGTACATCCGAAATAGATGTCCCATACACTCGACCCAAAATACACTGCACTTCGGGCAACCAGCCCAGGACACTCCTGCTACGCCTATCCTAACCTTACTCGATACATCCTGGAGTAAACAAATGAGAAAAAACTCACTAGGGACGCAACGAATGCGGAACCAGCGGAGCGTGGGGAGGCACGTCCGGGCGGGCTGAGCGCAGAGCAGAGAAGGAAGAATGACGCCTGAATCAGCGTCTGGTCAGAGATCCACACAAGTACATCCACGATATGATGGAAAGCTTATTGGATAGTTATTCTTATTTTCTTTTTGTTTTTATTTTTTACGAAGTTTTTTCGTAGTGAGAACCCAATTCATAATGACTGAAGCCATGAGTGAGGTCGCGTGCGCTCATGATGAAGGCTCCTCAGTTTTTAAATGCTCTGCGCGGTAGATTCAAAACTACGGCGGATTAGTGTTTGAAGAGGATGCCTTATGTAATAGGCATGTTCGTCAATGATGGAGGGGCCACTAATAAATATAACTATGTCTTATTTGGACGTTTTGTAATCTTTGAATCATTTCTAATGTGATGGAATTGAAAAATATAATATCCTTCCAGCACATAGATAAATAATAAATAAGATAGTCAACAAAATATTTCAACTCTCCCCTCCGTGGAGCAGAGACGGAAGATTTACGTTTGATAGATTTTTTGTTTTGTTTTTTTCCCTCGATATACACTCTCTTTCTATCTATCTATTTCTCTAATTCATCTACCTAAATCCCTTATACATTAACATAACTATGTCTTATTTGGACTCTTTGTAATCTTTGAATAATTTCTAATGTGATGGAATTGAAGAATATAATATCCTTCCAGCACATAGATAAACAATAAATAAGATAGTCAAAAAAATAGTTCAACCCTCCCCTCAGTCTAGGCGCCGAGCTTCCGAGACGGGAGATTTACGTTTGATAGATTTTTATTTTTTTTTGGTTCCCACGGTATACACAAAATGATGGGGAAATATTATAACATGTTTTTAATTGACATTTGTGTCGTTTTTGCTGATTATGAGTTGGTGGGAAAAAAAATCTTTAATTCTTTCATATCGGAAATGATTCACAGATTATATAGAGACCAAATATTATGTTCCTTCCAACAACCAACTATACTCCTAAAATCGATTAATGAAATTTTACAAACACATGTGGCAGTCCGTGGATTCGAATCCAGGATGCTCACACCGAAAATCAACACCTTATGCATCGCACCACGAAGACAGTTAAAGAATGGTGGACACTGCCTACGATTTATTATGCAACTTCGAATCCTGCATATCAATCTAAGCATGTACACACATCCCAACTGCAACTCACGTAGGCTATGCATATGTGAATGGAAAGAGCAATTAATGGGGCCTTAACCACTAGGGAAGTCACTTTTAAGTGTGTTCAATAGTTCCTTCCTTTTTTTTTTTTCCACATGTGAAATTTATCATATTAATGACAAATAAGACCTTTATTATGTTTTCAGGGACAGTACAGCACAACTGTCCCTCAATCACAAAAAAAAGAAAAAAAAAAAAAAAAAAACGAAGGCAATTTTCCAGCTACGGACTTTTTCCAGCAACGACTCGGACTCGGTCTCCCCCCTATTAGTCCGTTAAATCGAGCGTCGACTGTACTTCTAATGTAAGGGTGATAATGGATGTCAATCCGCCCCCTTTAGATAAAGCACCAATAAGAAAGGTAGCAATGCCCCTATTGTACGGTCCCGATGAGTCATGGGTACAATTGATCCCCACTAAACCAGAGGTCGCTCAACCTACCTTGTCAGGGGAACTTCCAGTGCCACGAGAGTGGGTAATCCAAGGCAATAAATCTAAAAATTACGGGCCTTGGATACTTTGGGGAATGTACTAGATGTTAATGTTAAGGCCATTCCTAATTATTATCACCAGGACTATTTTGTATATACTGCTACACCTGCCCTGCCCCCTGCCTCAGCTTCGAAACTGTTTTCTGACTGGTCCAAGCATGATGGTTTTAATGACATAAAAACACTGTCAGCTCTCACTCCAGAATTAGATTTGCAAACTGTCACGGATGCAGCCGCTAATCCAGTGTTGAAGGTGGGGCAGTTGGGCCCGGGACCTTGGGTGGAATGGGAGACGGAGGCTCAAAACTTTGCGACCACCTTCACCTCAAAATCTTCCCACCAAATCCCTCAGGATAGTCATTCTTGGTTCTCTATGCCAGTGTGTTCTGCCGGCAGAGTCCCTTCGGCTTTGTTTGCTTTCTTAGCTGCCCCCAAACTCAATCTATGTGAACTCAAGGACCCTTTCACTACTCCTTCTCCAACTCACCTAGACCGGGAATTTAAGCTACGGGGAAAAGCGTATAGACTTTTCTCCCAGTACATTGTGACGCAGCAGGTGGCGAAATCGATGCTCCGATCCACTCAGGCAATCGCAGACGCGGATGCCAGAAGATCGGTTGAACTGTCTCGGCGATTGCTCCTTCAAACGTCAATTCAGTCATTGGGTGATATCCGCACAGCCTTACTTGAGGCAGTACGAGCGAGACAAGATCTCAGGATGTCCTTGGTGCGGAAACTTCCTGATCGAATTGCGAATCAGGTGGTCATGTCACCAGTGCTAACTCCCTCTTTAATGTCCCCTGATGTGTGGAGAACGGTGTTCAATATGGCTCAGGCCTTTAAACAAAGTCCCACCCCTTCTAAGAAACCTTTTAACTTTCCCAAACCCAAGCCAGTCGCAAGAGCACAGCCGGGGGGATCTAAACCCTTTCACCTACCTAAGTCCTCCTCCCCCCAAGGTCAGTACAGGTATAAACAGGGTAAGTTTACAGGTCAGAAAGGACGAGGCTATAACAAATCAGGTCAAGGCTCGTCTTCTGCCAACGCCGGCCAGCCGGCTAAGCGTCCACCACCACCACCTCCACCACCATCAAAAAACTAAAGTCTCTCTCACTCCCGGGGCCGGTCTCAAGGCGGGTGGATCCGAGGGTAGCACGGCCGGCGAACCCTTGTCTGCTAACTGGGTCATTCCGAACGTGTCACAAAGCATGGCCGTTAAATACTTGGGCAAGGATGGTGGTACGCAAAGGCATCACTTGGCAGTGGCTCCGGCGACCTCGTTTACGTCAGCCGACAACGGCGAATCTAGTTTCATTAGAGGTGGAGTCACTGATCAAGGAAATGATAGCCAAGAATGTCATCATCCCGGTCCCTCAAAATTACCCAGTCTTCACATCCAAGCTATTTTTGGTACCCAAAAGGGACAGTGTTCAGATGAGACCCGTCGTAGACCTGTCTTATCTGAACCTTCACATTCACAACGAGTCATTCAGGATGTTAACAGTGCACCAAATCAGGCTAACACTTCCGCCGGGAGGTTGGATGTGTTCCTTAGACCTGACAGACGCTTATTGGCACGTCTCGGTAAACAAAAGATTTCAAAGATTTCTGGCCTTACGGATCAGGCATCAAAATTATGTTTTCCAGAGGATGCCATTCGGATTGAACCTGGCACCTCGCTTATTCACAAAATTAGTCCGGCAAGCACTGATGCCATTGTTTAAACAAAGGATCAGGATTTTGTGGTACCTAGACGACTGGCTAGTGGTGGCAGAGACGGAGCAAGTATGCATAAATCATGTCAACATAACATTAAAACATGTCAAAACTCTAGGGTTCAAGGTAAATCTGGTAAAGTCAAACCTTGTTCCCTCACGAATGGTTCAGTGGATAGGGCTGGTTTGGGACACAGCTGCTCTCACTCTGAGTCAGAGTGTGGACAATCGAAACAGATTTCGCAGGAAACTGTTCCTGTTCCTTCACAGTCTGACTACGACACGGAGAATCTGGGAGTCTCTGGTCGGCTCTCTCAACTGGATTCAACTAACTGTAATGTTGGGCCGGTTGAAAGTAAAGCGTTTAATATTGGAGGGCAACAAATATTTTCCACTATTACCGGCGGAAAAATTATGGCCCATACCAAAATTAATCCACACCTTACTAGCGGTCTGGGCGAAGAGGGAAATGTTGCACTCAATAATGTCATGGACCTCTCCTCCGCCGACGGTATGGGTAGACACGGATGCGTCAGGAACGATAGGTTTGGGGTTTTCAGTCAAACCAAGGGCACCAGGGTCAAGGGCTTTGGTCCCATTTAGAAATCTCCCACATCAATGTCAAAGAATTACTAGTCCCCTTATATTTCCTTCAGGCTCACGGCTCTACTTTACGGGGCAAGTCGGTGGCCTTCAGAATGGACAATCTGAATGCAGTTCACTGTATTAAGAAACAAGGGTCGACGAGGTCTCGGAAGTTGCTAAACGTGTCAGAAGAGATTTTTATTCTAGCCAACAGGCTGGACATTCATCTTCACGCATCTTATCTCCCAGGCGTAGCAAACGTCTGGGCAGACGCTCTGTCTCGGAGACAGAGCACAACAGTAGAATAGGAGCTCAAGCAACCCATTTTCAACCAAATGATTGCGGAGCTTTACCATCCACAAGTGGATCTGTTTGCGTCCGAGGAGACTCACAAACTCCCAATGTACCTCACCCGCCGGACGATAACGCCGGCAGGGGGGCCAGACGCCCTGGTGACAGACTGGAACAGGTGGAGTTCCACCTATCTGTTTCCGCCGCCAGACGCGTCTCTAATGTGCCATGTAGTAAACAAACTACGAGATTATCGGGGCTTAGTCTCGCTAATCGCGCCCCTGTGGCCGGCGCAGTTGTGGTACCAGCAATTGAAAACGTGGTGCCCACACCCGGTGTCGCTCCAGGTCGGGTTTTTCCACTTAGACACGATTGGCAACCTAGCGACCTCGCTGACTTTTGCATTATGGACATTCAGGAGGCCAAGTGGCTAGCACCGTATGGTAGAGACGTGACCAATAAATTAATGAATCAATATACTCAGTCTACAAAACGACAGTATCAATCACATAGGCAAGCCTTTACTTCTTGGATCCTGAGGACAGAACAAACTGTGCCCTCAGTGGCGTTAGTTTTTAATTATTTAAATTATCTGTTTGAGCAGAAACGGTTATCTGTGGTAACGTTAAAAAATCACTTAACAGCGATTAGGATGCCATTTTGGGACCTTACCGGTCTCACCATACCAGTCGCGGAGGAAACAGGTTTTATGAGGGCATGTTTTAAACTCCGTCCACCTCCCCGTCAGCTCATGCCTACTTGGTCTCTGGACAAAGCATTGTCTTTACTTCATTCCCGTCTGTACCAGAATACTGCAGACTTTACATTAATCTTAAAAAAAGGCTGTATTCCTTTTGGCTTTGGCCACCGGGAACAGAGTGTCTGAGCTGGCGGCGATGAGCAACACACCTAATTGCCTCAGGTTTGGTAGGCTTAATGAGTGTATTCACATTGCACCTTCCCCAGGGTTCATAGCCAAGAATGAGCACAGTGAACACGTGTTTTCAGAGTTCACTGTGCCGGCGTTGAAAGGGGGAAAGGCGCACCATAATTTATGTCCAGTGCAGGCTCTAACCAAATATTTGAGAGTAGCTCCTCTAAACCCCCAGGGTGCTTTATGGGTAGCAAGTACGGGTAAACGATTGCTGAAACGTAGATTGGCTTCTCTTTTGGTCGAGGTCATTAAAGAGAGTAATCCCGGCGTTGTGGGTAGGGCCCACGATTTGCGCAAATGGGCAGCCTCTTTGCGTTTCCTTAAGAATTTTTCTGTGGAAGATATTACGTCCACACATTTGTGGGCCTCTAATCATACGTTTTTGACTCGATACCTGTCAGTAGCTCTAGACAAACCTTCCTTGCCATGTATAGCTTTAAGGCAGAGGGTCTAGGTGGCCCTTAAGTCACTTTTGGTTTAATTTCAAGGAAAAGGGAGGGGGGGGTGCAGTCAGTGTAACATAGGACACCCTAGACCCCGCCGGAGTATAAGAGCTGTGATACTAGTTATGGGTATTGTGATATGAAAATTTCTCTGTACTATTCAGTGCAGGAAATTGTGCTAGTACAATGGTAGTACAAACAACCGTGTTGTTATAGTAGTTTTAGCTGTGAAAGCAATTTTAATTTTAAGCATTGGATATATTTTGCAAGATGTATCCACTAATATTATGGGGTTATATGTGCACATGTAACTTATAAGTTTTTATTTTTCACCACTTATGTTGAGTGGGGTGCCTTCTTAACTTACAGATCTGTTCGCAGAATCTCAAGAGTTAACCCTTTTTATCAAGCAGGCTTCTTTGAAGCACGCTCCTGCTTGAACCCCTTTCTTGTATTTATGTGCTACGCCAATAAATATATATTTTTTCGAAGTAAGAATACTATGTGGTTGTTTGATTATCTGCTTTTACTAGAGTTATGATATGATTACGAATGTCCCCCTCCAGTCTTAGATATCAGGCATGTTCGTCAATGATGGAGGGGCCACTAATAAATTATAGGTTTGACTCCTGTAAGGAGATAAAGAAAACCTAATATTTAGTAGTGGCCCCGTAATCATTGACGACTGGGGCCCTCCCGACCATCCCCTTCCCATTCGTTGATGTATTATGGATTTTGGTTTACTTGATATGTCAGTGAAGGAAGAATGACGCCCGAGTCAGCGTCTGGTCAAAGATCCACACAAGTACATCCACGATATTATGGAAAGCTTATTGAATAGTTATTCTTATTTTCTTTTTGTTTTTATTTTTTACAAAGTTTTTTCGTAGTGAGAACCCAATTCATAATGACTGAAGCCATGAGTGAGGTTGCGCGCGCTCATGATGAAGGCTTCTCAAATTTGTTATGCTCTGCGCGCGCAGGTAGATTCAAACTACGGCGGATGAGTGTTTGAAGAGGGTGCCTTATGTAATAGGCATGTTCGTCAATGATTATGGGGCCACTACTAAATATTAGGTTTTCTTTATCTCCTTACAGGAGTCAAACCTATAATAATCTCGCGCCGGATTTTGACTCATTATTAATACGGGTTTGACAACCCGTAGGGAAGGAAGGAAAACCTTCTATTTAGGAGTGGTTCCGTAGTCAATGACGAAGAGCCTATACTATATATAGGCTGAGATTCCGGGACCCGTTCGGGATTCCCCGGAGTTCTTATCACAACCGTTGCGTATATAGCATAAAAACAATCCTTGGTTAATACCCATTAAATCTTACCAAGGGCTCGTCATTGAAAATTAATACCACTAGAAATAAAATTTACAGAAGAATCTATCATTTCAAACCTCCCGGTGCCTCAGCCCTCCAGCTGTGCTGTCGTTATGCTTCCCTTGCACGTTATGCCAGACTTTCTAGCGTGTTTATCTGTCTGAAATGTTATATCAAGTTGGGCATGTGCATGGGAAGGGGAAGGTGGGAGGGAACCTTTGCGTCATTGACTACGGAACCACTCCTAAATAGAAGGTTTTCCTTCCTTCCCTACGGGTTGTCAAACCCGTAATTTAGTATTGGTTCCTTCGTCAATGACGAAGAGCCTAGAATATCACGACCGGAGGTGGGACATCAGATGCTCAACGTATCCAGAGAGAACCAATTAACAGATAGGCTGACACCGGGAGAAATTCAAATTACTGTATTAGAGAAAGAAGAGGCGGGTATACTGGGAAGCCTCATAAAGAAGGAAAGATGGAAGAATAGTCATAACTTAAAGTGTGTTGAGGAGAACAAGATGTAAAAATGTGTATGAACGGATGCTTTAATGTCAAAACATCTCGTACTATAATGCTCCTGAAGCTGTGCAACAAGTTAGCAAGCGCATTTCTTGCTTGCATTGGTATAAAAACCAAAAAAATAACTATTTGTTCATACTTTTTCAGTACATACAACTCGTACTTATTCCTTATAGAAGAAAACTCTTTGTCTTCGTATACTTATTTATGTTCTACATCCCCCCTCCCCTTTTTTTTTTTTTTTTTTTTTTTTGGGAGATTCCGAAGGCGGAAAGGAGAACCAGACTCATTCAGTACATACAACTCGTACTATTTACTATATAAGAAAAATCCTTTGTCTTCTTACTTAGTCATGGTGAATAAAACTCTTTCAGTGTGACGCCTATTGCCTGATAGTGGTTACCGACTATTAGGCCTTCGATTTAGGGTGAAATATAGGATCGTATTTTGCTCTTAGCCATTTGGCCCGTTAAATGTCCATAATGCAAAAGTTAGAGAAATCTGAAGGCTTCCAGCTTGGTCCAAGAGGAATTGAGAGATTGGAAATTTCACTGGATACGGGCACTATAGGCTCAGGCGGTTGTATCCCTCTTGTATGGGCCAAATTGGCGCAAAGTGACACACTAGACCCTTGTCTGATTGTGCATCTGAGGGTCGTGCCTGGGGGAGGGAACAGGTAGATGGACGACCCTGTGTTCTGTAGCTGACACATACTTTGGCCTATGCATACTTTTGTTTTATATATTTAAAATCACCCATAACATATATATGCAATACAAAGTTAGCAGATATTTTCCTTCCAATTTTGTAAATTAATAATTGATAATTGTTTATAATCAGCTTACAATTATGTTTGTAGTCATTATCGGCTGCATATGGACCTTCCCTTTATTACTACAGTGGAATCTCCAATCTCGATCATAATTGGTTCCCACAAATACCGATCGAGATTCGAAATATCGAGATGCGAAGTTAACTTCTTATGGGAAAAAATACAATCGGTTCCAGCCACTTGCCGACTAACCTACATCAAATCTGTCAATTTTCACATTTGCCCCCCACAATCACATGCAATATATATAATATGTTAAAATAGATAAAATTAATAATGAAAGAGTTTTATTTTTACCTTATATTTATTGATAAAGAGGTTTGTGTGGTTGATTGTTGGTTCCGAGGCGAACGCAGTTATGTTACTGCGTCTCCGCACCCGGCGCACAGTCACCGTCAACAATTCTTGCAATTGCTTCCCTCACCCTGTCACCACTAGTACCGGCATTTTATGAATGCGATAAAAAAGGTCCAGGTAGACGACTTCACAATACAAGTTTTCAAGCGAATGGCGGATGTGTGACTGGTACACCAAGTGGCCGCTAGATCTACCGACTTCAATAAATTTTCCATGGTATAAAGTTTAATCAAGTTTTCTTTTGTCTTTACTATTATTATATATTAGATTTTCCTCATACAAATAATAATGTATATTAAAACATGGTAAAGTAATTTATATTACTACGTAAATGAAAGCGGCAGAGACAGGTTAGACTACCGCTTGAGACGATCGATACTAGCGGTACATTAGTATACAGGTGAACAAAACACAATGACTGTGAGGTTCACACATCGATTTGGTCAAGATTAATCTGTTTATATTAGTATATAAGCATCTAGCATCGATATTTAGCTATTAGCTATCGAGATTAACGTTTTTTCATCGAGATTTGTGATTGGGGAGAGCTTGAAGGTGGCATCGAGATGCGAAATATCGAGATGAGATTGATCGAGATATGTGAGCCTACTGTATACTATACAAGAACGTAGTGTAGTCGTATACTGTATAAGAAAATTGTGTAGAATCACACAAATCTTGAGATAAACTGTACATCTTATAGGCGTTTGGTATAGTGATGTCTACAGTCGTAGCTCTGGCGTTAGTTCCGAAGCGTTCACCAGAGGTCTCAAGGAATTGTCGGTAAGGAGAATTGACCGCAAAAGAGGCCAGTCCCTGCGCCGGGGTTATTGACCACCGGGTTATAGATTGAGGGGTCTTTGCTAATGTGTGGAATGCCAAAAGGTCTACTTGTGGATGGGAAGGAAGAGTCGGCTTGGCGAAAGCTTCCTGTTTGAGTGCCCATACCACTGGAGTAGCCTACTCTTGCCCCGGGATAAGGTGTCACCCCAAAGGTTGGCCCTTCCCGGGAGGTACTAGGCTGAAATGTAGGGGTGAATCCGCTTGCTGAAAGCTTCTTGTGTGAGTGCCCGTTCCACTGACTTGCACTTGCACCGGGATAAGGTGTCCGTAAGAAATCTTTGATCTCTTGTGAAGAACGGAATGTGCCAAAAGGCATCCTTGAGGTTCAACGTTATCAATCACACGTCCTGATGAAGGAGTAGCCGTATCCGAGGCACTGTGAGCATGCAAAATCTATAATTTTGTGTGAGGAGAGGTCTCTGCCTGGTCTCGTCTTTAAGCCGTCTCATTTGGGAACAAGAAACGTGCGGGATAGGAAAACTGTGGTTCCTTTTAGAACTGGCACTAATACCATCGGCTTTAATCATTCTTTGATTACTTCTATGACGTTTGGTGAAAGTATCATTGTATTGTTGTGCAGATCACATATGACAAGTAGCAAATCTATGTTCCTCATTTGGAGCTTTAGTGGGGCAATTGCAGTGATGGCTAGAGCAAATTTTGCCGCCTCTACTGCCCATTCCACCCACGGACCTTGTCCCACGCCTTCTAAGGGAACATGCGAGACTGAGGGTCTGTAGCAACAGTTTCTATCTTTGTAGAACACACTGAGGAGGGACTTTATAGCATTAAGAGCAGCAAGCTTAGAGAAATCTGACCGAGACTCCCGGGATGTTGTGGCAGAAACATTGGGGCAGGGTTGTCCACAAAACTGAATATCAGACCTGGAAGGGAAAGGAGGCACGACTACTTCCATTCCCCGCCTTTCAGCATCTTTTGCTCGCAGATGTTTTAACTCATTTACCTCGAGGACCCCGGCTTGAGGGACCTGGTAAAGTTCAGGGATACCTGTCTCCGCGTCTTCCGGAATAGGAGGATCACTGATTGGTTGTCAAACTCGGGCAGGATCATAAAGCAAAGACATTGGCTTGTTGGGAAACCCCGGGTCCTCCTCAAGGGCACCCGGAGTGAAGGGGTTAGGAATAGCCCCACCTGTCAAGGGTGGGAATCGCTACTGATTCACCGGTTAGGGAACACTAGGACCAATTAACCCTGAGGGACGAGGCGGTGTGGTGGTCTTTATTCATATAAGGACAGGTTGTAAAGGAACAGTAGGTAGAGTAGAAGGCATTAGCTGAGAGGACAGCCTAACCTGGGGAGTCAGAGACTCTTGTCTCTGACTAAACTTGGACTTAATTGCTGCTAGAACCTTTGTTTGGAACAGGGTCTCCAACTTCGTTGGGATGTGGGCAAAAGAATGTTTAGGAAACTCACGTAGGCATTATGGATAATATCTGGGACTTAGGATATGTAACCTTTTACATCACTCCAAATATTGAGCAAAACCTAAGGCTCCCCAGCCGCAGTTATGTGGCCCATCAGATTGTGATGTTTCACGAAGGGTGCACAGTTTGTACACTTCTTAGTAGCCCACTAGCTAGCTTACAATCAACACAAGACAGATGGCGTACATACTTCGTACGTCCAAGAAGGGGGAATTTGTTGCATCTTGTGAACCCGAACCACTGCACAATGGTCGTGGCGATTACAAGAGAGAGCTGTTGCTCATCAGGCCAAGAATTAATGTTACATAATACTAGAGCAAAGAACAAAAACATGTACCGGCTCGTCATGCACAAGGCCTATGGAATGCCGAGTAGCCTGTTGGCTATATGAATGCAGTAAAAGAAGTTAGAACGGCGTAGCACATCAGCTGCATCTTATATAAAGATGGATTAGAGTGGGATAGTCGATGGTTATCATTAATATGATTAGAGTATCCCCCCCCCCTTTTTCTCTCATTCGTGGTTCTACATTGAGAACCCAAGGTGAAGACTTTTAACAGCGACTCAACAAGAAATTACGTTGGGCAACACCTGGCGGTGATTAGCCTATTGGCTATATGAATGCCGTAAAAGAGGTTAGAGTAGGGTAGCGTATCTGCTATCTCTTATATAAATTCATTGTCCTCCATTGAGAACTTATAGGAAAGATGTTTATCATTGACCCGGAAATACACGCCGTTGGGCATCACCCGGAGATGGAGGTGAAGCCCGAAGACCTTCATTCTTACAGTTTCTTACAGTAGATCCTCTGGAAAAAGGCAAACTAGGCCTGTGTATCCAGCTCAGTACCAGTGCTTGCACTGCTGCGGTCGTTCACTGTGTTGGCGGCGGCGGTAGCAGACGCAACATTTTTACTATTCTGTATTTTTGTTTTATAATCAAACTTCAAATCTGGTCTTCCCCATGCTTTATCAAGATTACTCCCAAACTCCTTTATTGATTCGGAATCGACTACATACTGGGGCAGTGCGTTCCACTCATTTACCACTCTATCACAAAATGAGTTCTTTGCCTTCTCAAGCCTATTTCTTTCTTTGTAAATTTTCTTAGAGTGTCCTCTCGTTCTTGTTCCCTCCCGCATCAAGAAGATACCCTCACACACATCCTCCACTATCTTAAAAGTCTCTATCATATCCCCTCTCTTTCTCCGATATGCCAGTGTCGGAAGCCCCAGTGCCCTCAACCTCTGCTCATAGCCCGCGTTCTTCAACGTTGGTACCAGCTTGCTAGCTCTCCTCTGCACTTTCTCCACTGCTTCTATATCCTTTACCATATATGGAGCCCACACCTGGTTCACATATTCCAGGTGCATATTCATAGCCACCCGATCGGGAATACGGAACCGGAGAGAGTGGACCATAGCTAAGAGTCAAGGTCTATTTCAGTTCAATTCAATTCGAGAGACTGTAATTGCAATTTGCAGTAACTTAAGTTATAACAATGAAATAATAATAATAATAATAATAATAATCCGTAGATTATCAATGTCACCGGAGGTCCGTTGGGTACCCGGTACCCGGACACCATTGGTTAGTCCGTGTATACCAATTCAATATTGGGTTTATAATAGTGATAGTATCCGGAGGAAGCTTTGCTCTTCATCTGTCCCTAATAGCCCACTGGGGCACAGGAGTCCCGCCGACTCCAGGGCTCGAAATTTCCGAACGATTTCCATGTCAGAAGTGATAACATAAGTAAGCAGGAACCTTTTAGCACCTGGCTTATATATTGAAAAATGAAGTGAAGCCATCGAAAAACTTCATAATATAATTTCAATATTTGGCTTATGATAGGGATAGTACCCGGAGGAAACTTTTCCTTTATAGTTCAATAATAGCCCACACTATTGGCACCCAGCATATACATTGAAAAATGAAGTAAATCCAACAAAATTCTTCCTACTATAACGTTAATGTTTGGCTTATAATAAGGATAGGAACCGCAGCAAACATTGTTCCTTATAGTTCAACAATAGCGGAACCATTGGCCCCCCGCTTATGCATTGAATAATGAAGTAAATCCATGGAAAAACTTCGAATTATAAAGTCAATATTTAGCTTATAATAGGGATAGTACCCAGAGGAAGTGTTGGTCCTTATCCTTCAACAACAGTGGAACCCTTGGCACCCCGCTTATAAATTGAAAAATAAAGGAAATCCCTCGAACCACTTCCTAATATACATTCAATATTTGGTTTACAATAGGGATCGTACCCGGAGGAAATGATGTTCCTTATAGTCCAATAATAGCGGAACCATTGGTCCCCAGCTTATTCATTGAAAAATGAAGTAAATCCCTCGAAAAACTCCTAATATACTGTCAATATTTGGTTTATAATAGGGATAGTACCCGGAGGAAACGGTGTTTCTTACACTGTAGTTCGATAATAGCGGAACCATTGGCTCCCAGCTTATCTATTGACAAATGAAGTAAATCCACCGAAAAACTTCATATAATACTTATATCTAGGAAGATACCAATCTATCTCTTATGCTGTAACTTTCAGTGGAGTGAGGCTCTAAACTATAGCCTATTGGCCACTTCCGCGCTCGATGTGACGAGCGTGAGAGAACTTCATAATATCGAGTCAATATTTGGCTTAAATTAAAATGTAAAACTTGCAAACTAAACAAACCAAAATTGGGACAAGGACAATATAAAGTCAAATTAAATTATCAAAATTGCTATGTGGAAACAACGCTTACTAAAATGAAAATTATTAAATAAAAGAACACAATCCACCACATAGGGTGTACATTACTACATGAGCAAGTTAATCTGTTTCCTGCTTAAAAATAGGAATAGTATCCGGAGGAACAGTGTTCCTTATAAGTCAACAATATCGGAACCATTGGCCCCCCGCTTATATGTTGAAAAATGAAGTAAACCCCTCGAAAAACTTCATAATATAATATTTATATATCTATACTGTATATCTATATAGGAAGAGATCATCTATCTAACCCCCTAATGTAATTATTTCATAAATGTTTATACATATTTTAATAATGCATCACTTAGCTCTACTCCCACTAGTTCTGTATATTTTGATAGAACTAAACTTAAAGATGCCCTTAAATTCCTCCTTTTCAATACTTATGTTAGATTCGGGCCGTACATTTTCAAACAAATATTAGGAATTCCTATGGGTGGAAATGCTAGCCCTTTAATTGCAGACTTATTCTTGCTTGCTTTAGAATTTAAATATATAAAAGACTTAGTTGACAGTAGCAAGAAAAATAAAATTCCAGAAAAATTAGCACTTGCTAAACTGTTAAGTAATAATAGTAGATATATTGATGATATTCTTGTTTGCAATTTGTTAAATTTTAATCAAGTTGCTAAACTTATTTACCCTAATTCTATTCCCCTCACACAATGTAACGTAAATTATAAAGTTGAAAATTTTCTTGATATAAATATAGAGATTGTTAATGAACAGTGCATACTTAAAGTATATCACAAAGTTGATGATTTTAATTTTAACGTAATAAACTTTCCTTTCCCTAGTAGTAATATCGATAGTAAAATAACTTATAATTGTTTTTATTCCCAATTAATAAGATTTTGTAAAATCTGCACTAAAGTAGATGACTTTTGGGCTAGAGCTAGGTTACTATACAGACTCTTAGTGGACAGAGGTTTTGAGGCAAGTAAATTGTTCCATAAATTTAATCTTTTTAGGGTCAATTATTGTGACTGTATTCTAAAATTTGACATCAATAATTTTAATCAAGCATTTTTAACTTGAAGTTTCTTGTATAACCTCTGCTTACTTTTTGTCTGTATTTATTGTTTATCTTTTTCTTTTTCTTTTTCTATTATTAATATTAATATTGATGATTTTTTAAATTTATTGTTCTTGTTAAAAGAGTACTCTTTGTTTAAATCTGTTGTTACTTCATATTTTGCAATTATTTGTCTTTATATTATATGTATTCATTGTCGATAGTATCAATTGCTTACTTTTGCGATTTCCTTAGTTTATTTGTGCTATAAATGTAGGTTATTTGTAGGGTAGTTGTTGTTGTTGTTGTTGTTCCCTAAGCTGCCTGGCCGAACAGCCCCGAGTCCCTGAGAAAGGCCATGGCCACGATCGGGCTTTCCCACAGAGCTCTCATTGAGTGTAGATTGTGTTGTTGGCGTAAGTGGTTGTGTGAAATGCAGTCTTCTATGATGTGTTTAATGGTATGGGGTGCTGTGTTACATCCCGGGCAGGCGTCGACAACGGAGTCATCCAGTCTCTTCTGATAGCTCAGGAGAGCTGGATGGTGTCCGCATCTCAGCCTGTGTAGGTGATCTGTGGGTGCACTTATGTATTGTTTATATACTGTGGTGGTAGTTTCTTTGTTGTGTCCAAATTTTGTGTGAGCAAGTGACCTGAGGGCGTTAAGTCTGGGTGTCAGTTTCTTTGTGTGTATGTGTTAGGGGTGTGTTGTTTATGGTGAGTTGAGGGATGTATTCGTGTTCTCCTGTCCAACTTGTGAGCAGGGTTGCGGTGGATTTGGCTGGGGCTAGATTAAGTCTGTTTGTAGTGCACCAGCCATGTAGTGTGTTGAGATAGGGTTGAAGGAGATCTGTTGCTCTTTTTGGGTCATGGTGTGTGCATGTGAGTGTTATGTCATCTGCATAGGAGGCTAAGTTTATTTGGGGCGTATTGGGTGTAGTTATATCGTGCATGTACAGATTGAAGAGTGCGGGCGATAGGACGGATCCTTGTGACTCCGTTTGGAAAGTTTCTGATTTTAGATGACTGACGCAAAAGATACGTGTGCACATCTGCCTGCTAGGAAGTTGGCCAGCCACCGTTTTGTGTTGTTGTGCATGTTTGTGTTGTAGATTTTGTTTGTTAGGTTGTGGCGGGGGATGGCATCGAAGGCTTTACTAATGTCGAGTGTGGCTAATAGTGATCTGTGTGGTGGTCTAGCTGAATTGATGCCGTCGAAAGCTCTTTGTGTAAGGTCTGTGAGAAGAGTGTTTGTGGAGTGCAGTGGCCTAAAGCCATGTTGTGTTGGAGCTAGGTCAGGTGTAATTAGTTGTAATACTAGGCGTTCCATGACTTTGGAGGGGGAGCAAAGGAGTGTGATGGGGCGGTGCGAGGAGGGTAGCGTGGGGTCTTTGTTGGGTTTGGGGAAAGTGATGATGATACCATGCTTCCAAATGTCTGGTATTGTGTTGTGTGAATAGCTGTAGTTTGATATGTTAGTGAGTGCTTGTATGCCTTGTGGTCCCTTATGTTGTCTAGAGTGCTTGAGATTGTTGATGATATGCTTTGTCTGGTGATTGGTGAAGGGTGTATAGTCAGGGTCTGTGGGGAATTGTCTCTTACGTCGGATGACACGTCGGTCGTCTTTGTGAGGTTTTAGGTGGCTGACATGTGAAAAGTGATTGATGAGAGTGTTTGCTTGTTGTTTACATGAAGGAGTAGAGTCTGTTGTTGTGATTGCAGCATGTGATTGTGTTGTGTTGCTGTTGGAAAGTGTGATGCTGTTTAGTGTTTTGTATAGTTTTTTGGGGTTTGTTTTGTGATCAAGTGTTTGTAGGAAGTTATTCCAATTTAGTTTTTGTTGGTCTTTTTCTGTTACCTCTTGGAAGGTGGTCAGAGCCTAAGGTTCTGACCACCCTCCAGGATGTTGTGGGGGCGAGTTCTGGGGAGCAAAAGGTGATGTCTGGAGATGATGGGTTATAGAGGGCTTGGTGTAGGGTAGTTATTGATAGGGGTCACTTGAGGCATGCTATGCTTACAGGTACCTACCCGATAGCACTATCGTTAGTGAGTGCTGTACTGTATTTTATATATTATTTTGTAATAGTATAGATATCTTATCAATATTTGTATTTTGTACTATTGTTAATGTCTTGTCATGTTGCAAATTTGATTTTAAATAATATTTTGACATTTAACATGTAGTTTCTTTATTCATGCAGAGTTTAGTAAAATTTGCCAGAACGTCCCGGACTTCCCAAACTTGACTACTTCCTTTAACGTGACGATAGTGCGTTGTTATATGTGCGATTAGTTTGCTTGGGAAACAGATTAACTTGCTTATGTAGTAATGTACACCCTATGTGGTGGATTGTGTTCTTTTATTTAATAATTTTCATTTTAGTAAGCGTTTTTTCCACATAGCGATTTTGATAATTTTATTTGACTTTATATTGTCCTTGTCCCAATTTTGGTTTGTTTAGTTTGCAAGTTTTACATTTTAATTTTATATTATAAAATTCAGTAGTGATGCTCGAGCTAGGCCTATTGGCCGCTTCTGTGATCGCGCGCTCGCGTGAGAATATCCCGATATAAGAATCCATAAGTAGAGTCCAGAGCATATCCGCTCAAATTAATGTTACCAGTGTGTAACTATGAAAGTGTAGAATACTTTGATATATGAGCAAAGAAGTAGTGATCACGTAAACTGCAGACTATGTACGTAATACGTATCTGCCATAACTTATATAAGAATGGATTCCAGGGGGATATATTCTATCGGCTATCATGAATACGATTAGAATGCTATCTAATCGGGATAGTATCCTGAGGAAAACATTGTTCCTCATCTTTATCTAGGTCAAGCCTAACAAGTTTGGGGCGAGGACAGTTAGGGGAGGAAGTGCCTTTTAACCCTCTCCGACATATGACGCGATATCGGGGATACTTTAAAACCTTTGTTACCATCAGGGGTATTTAGAAACCTTTAGTTTATAGTTACTTCAACCTCTGCAGTTGTCTTTGAGTTAGCTGTGGGCAGAAAACTAATTTTGGAGAGGTAATTATAAGAGTGAAAGAACTCTATTTCTTATTGCTAATCTGGCAACCTCTGCGTCATATGAGTCTAAAGGGGTTTACTCTGTAGGTATAGACCTCTTTTTAGGGGTTTCTTTTGTGGAAGACACAGAGCGTCCAGTAAGAATTTTTTTTTTTGAGGATATATAAACTTTCACTTCATCCCAAATGTTTAGTAATACCTGAGTCGCCCCCGCTGCTGTTATGTGGCCACTCGGATTGTGGTAGTGTTACACGAAGAGTGCACAATTTGTACATTTTTTAGGAGCCCACTTAGTCAATGTACAATTCACACAAGACATCTGGCGTACATACCTCGTCAGTTGTGGCTCAGGTGAGGGGGCGGAGATTACTGAGGAGAGCTATATCCCACCTGTCAGAAAAAGGTCAAGAATCAATGTTACATAATATAAGAGCAAAGAACCAAAGCATGCACCAGTTCCTTATGTATAAGGCTCATGTAATGTCGAGTAGCCTGCTGGCCCTATGAATGTTTTAAAGAATTTAGAGTAGGGTAGCATATTCGCTACATCGTATATAAGAATGGATTTAAGTGGGATAGTCTATAGGCTATCATAAATGCCACTGGAGTACTCTCCTCCCTTCTTTTTCCATTAATTGTTCTACATTGAGAACTCGGAGGGAAATGTTGGTCTTTAATTTAACCGGAACCTTTTGGTACATCGGATGTTTGTTTCTGAAGGAAAACATTGTTCCCCCCCCCCCCTCTCCCCGGAGTTCCCGGAGTACTTGGAGGAATCTATCGTTCCTTATTTTAATCTGAACCTCTTGGTTCCTGGGTTGTCAGTGTTTACCCGGAGTACCCGGAGTACTTGGAGGAAGCTATCATTCCTTATTTTAATCTGAACGTCTTGGTTCCTGGGTTGTTGTTGTTGTTGTTCCCCAAGCTGCCTGGCCGAACAGCCCCAAGGCCCCGAGCAAGGCCAAGGCCATAACCGAGCGCCCCCACAGAACCCTCCCTGCCGACCACAATAAAGCCTGGCTGACCGAAGCCACTCCATGGCGGGGAGCTGGGGAGGGTGAGGAAATGCCCGGGAAACCAAAGCCCCACCCAGGGCCCTGTGCCCCTCAGCAATTATGAAGAGAAAGTTGAGGGGCAAAGGAAAAATGTGACGCTTTGGCTTCCAATCTTGGTAGATTGGGAGGTCAATCCACGGAAGAGACGCCGTCACTTGAGATCTAGAAAATATATAAGTAAAAGGAACAGTCAGAGTAAGCTATGGGTATGGCAGAGATCGCTCAGTTCTCACTCTGATAGACCAGCCCATCACCATCATCCTGGGTTGTCAGTGTTTACCCGGAGTACCCAGAGTACTTGGAGGAAGCTCTTGTTCCTTAATTTTAACCTGAACCTCTTGGTTCCTGGGTTTTCAGTATGTACCCAGAGTACAGTAAACCCTCGCTATCTCGGACTAATTGGGGGGAGACCCAGTCCGAGATGACCGAAAATCCGAGATGTCCAGGGTCCGACTTATGTCCGACTTAAAGAGGATAAAATCCGACCTAACCAATGTCCGTCCGAGACAACAATGAAATCGGAGACTACGGAAAAAATCCGACCTCAAGAGAGACGTCCGTGTCAACCTAGAAAACGAAGACAACCCTATTCGAACCCTATAATCTGTAATAGAAAACACAGTACATGTATTTTAGTTTTACAATATGTATTGTACAGTAGGCTATATTACACTTACCCTTTCATAGCTCTTGTCTGTAGTCTTGATGTCCTCCCTCCCCCCTCCCCAACACTGCATTAATTACTGCAGCATCCCCTTTTCACCCCCCACCTCCACCTCACTGTCCTTCTCCACCTCACTGTCCTTCTCCACCTCACTGTCCTTCTCCACCTCACTGTCCTTCTTCACCCCACTGTCCTTCTCCACCTCACTGTCCTTCTCCACCTCACTGTCCTTCTCCACCTCACTGTCCTTCTCCACCTCACTGTCCTTCTCCACCTCACTGTCCTTCTTCACCCCACTGTCCTTCTCCACCTCACTGTTCTTCTCCATCTCACTGTTCTTCTCCACCTCACTGTCCATGACCACCTCACTCCCCTTCTCACTGTCCTTCTCCACCTCACTGTTCTTCTCCACCTCACTGTCCATGACCACCTCACTCCCCTTCTCACTGTCCTTCTTCACCTCACTGTTCTTCTCCACCTCAATGTCCATCACACTGTTCTTCTCCACCTCCCTGTTCTTCACACCCCCACTCTTAGGACCATATCCCTTGCCTGTCATGGAACCCTTACCTTTACCCTTACCTACACTGTCCTTCTCCACCTCACAAACAATGTCAGGTTCAGGTATATCCATGGGCACAGGCGTGCTACTCATTAATTCATCCAAAGCCATGTCTAAGTCTGAGAGTGGCACAGTGTCTACAGTGCTCCACGAGGTGCTAGCAACTGAGGAAACACTTGGGAGGGAGGTGGTGCTAGCAAGCGACACACCACTGGTAGCAGACGAAGTACGAGGTCTGGGAGGAGCAGAGGGTACAAAAAAGGAGCTGATTTTCTGTTGTTTTTCCCGATCAAGGTGTGCCCTCTGAATATGGAATCGACCATTACGGAGTGGTTCGTATAGAGACTGCAACTTTGAGTCATCTACTTGAGTCAGATACTGAAGAATGGTGTCAAAGGAGTCCAGGGCTCTGTCTCTTCGTCAGACTCATCCTGGGTCTCTTCCTGGGCTACCCCCAACACCTCGGCTGCAATTTGTTCGTCAGTCTTATGCTCGTGTCCAGGTAGGTCTCTGTCCTCTTGCAGCCAGTCGTCAACTTCTTCTTCGGGGAGGTCACCCTGGTTACCCTGGTTCAAGAGGTTCCTGAAGTCAGCTGCCCCAAACCCTTCAAAACCCGGATCTTGCACCTTCGGGATATTTAAGACCTTGGTCCAACCATTCCTCAGTGTGTTGAAAGACACTTCGCGCCACGCCTCTGCCCAATTGTAGATGCAGTCTTTCAGGGTATACTGCTTCAGTTTTTGTAGAGATTTCTTTCCGCGTGTATCCACATAACCTTCTTCGTCCATCCCATCTTCTATGATGCCAAGGCATTGTTCCAGGAACTTCCTCTTGTATCGCCTTTTGCAAGCTTCAATTTTTCCTTGGTCCATAGGCTGAATAACACTTGTGGTATTAGGAGGCAGGAACATTGTCTTAATTTTGCCGTTTGCACTCTCCAGTTTCGTGGTACAAGGGTGGGCAGGTGCGTTGTCGAGCAACAAAATGGCAACAGCTTCGTCATAGGGTACACCATACACTCGATTCTGGAACGAGCGAACGTCGGGTACAAATCTCTTGTGAAAGAAATCCTCGGTGATGACCTGGTTAAACCAAGCTTTCTTTGATCCATAATAGTCGACTGGGAGTTGCTTGGTAATGATGAGGTCCTTAATTACTCTCGGCTTCTGAGATTTGCCGACGATTGTAGGGGTCACACGGTGACTTGTGTCGGCATTAGCGCAGCAAAGCACTGAAATGCGCTCCTTCACAGTTTTGTGGCCAGGTGTGGACGTGATTTCTCGGTGGGCCTGTGTGTTGGAGGGTAGAGAACGCCAATATAAGCCAGTCTCGTCACCGTTATAGAGCTGCCAATGTTGAAGGTGTTCCTCGGTTATAAGGGCGTGGAAGCGATCAGTGAAGGGTTCTATGGCCGAAGTATCGGCGCTTAAGATTTCACCACAAATACTCCTGTTTGAGAGGCCATGGCGGTTTCGGAACCTCCACAACCACCCCTCGCTAGCCTTGAAGTCTTGGTGATGAAGATGCTGGCCGAAACGTTCTGCTGCATGCTGGATCTCTATGCCTCTCACTGGTACGCCCTCAGCACGAAGTTGTTGGTACCACTTCAGCACTGCGTCGTCGATGTCTTGATAGGCTAGCTTGGCCTTGCGAAAGATCTTGGCGGTGGAAGGACCATGAAGCACAGCTACGCCATGATGTCGGACTTTCTCCTTGTCTCGGATGAAGTCGTAGATTGTTGATCTTCCTAAGCTATACTTCTCCTGAAGCTGCTTGGCTTTCATCCCACTGTCCAGATCCTTTAGCATCTGTAGCTTTGTTTCAAGTGATACAGAAGTCACCTTACGCTTAGGCTTATCCTTGGGAGGCATGGTGAACTAAATAATGGCACGTGTCGATGTGTAACACAACAGAGCTTGGTGCGGACTGACGCTCCCAGCATCCGAGCCGGGCGCTTGGGCCCCGGATGTAAGATGGCGTCGGACCTCCCTTCTGTTTCTCGGATATTCACCCTTATTGTCCGGTTACGTGAGGGGTCGTCCGACACGTCATCCTTTGTCGGACACCGCTACGACACATTTCGGAAATATTCGAGATATCAGAGGACGGTTATGACGGACATATTCCGAATACTTATATAAAGTCCGACAACGTCAGAGACAGTCGGAACGGTGCCGGAAATGTCCGAAATACGGAAGTGAATGTCCGAGAGGCCGATGCCAGTCCGAGTAGTGCGGGTTTCCGACTTGTAGAGGTCCGAGATAGCGAGGGTTTACTGTACTTGGAGGAAGCTCTTGTTCCTTAATTTAACCTGAACCTCTTGGTTCCTTGGTTTTCAGTATTGCTCGGAGTACCCTGAGTACCCTTAGTACCCGGAGTACTTGGAGGAAGCCTTGTTCCTAAATTTAACCTGAACTTCTTGGTTCCCTGTGTTACGACTGGGGTTCAAATATATCAGGGCTCTTATTCATTGGACTAGTAATGGCATAAATGTTACAACGGAAAGCGCTAGCTCCAACCTCTGATGTATATTCCCAGTGAACAAAGAACACAAATACTCTACAGAGTTCTATATGCAATAATAGGCTATCAAACTCTCAATAAATGTGCGTCTACTCTAGGCTTAATGTTATGTGAAAACAGCCTATTACTACCTATAACCGAAGGTGCTTGGTTATGGTATGCAAAGTAAGGTGGTAAGAGAAGTTACAGCTTACGTTACTTTAATTAATAAATGTCAGGCACTCCTGCATGAAAGAAAGTGCACTAAAGTCCTTCAACACTAACAAGGAATCTTCTTTAAATGTTAGATGCTATAAAGATGCTCGTATCGGAAATGGAACCCAAAAAGGCAGGCAGCGGAACAATGCTCGTGCAGGCTATGCACACAAAAAGGCAGAATATATATATAATGCCGTCGGAGCCAAGAATATCCTAAACACAACAACAATAATAATAATCGCCACGACAATGCAGTATTCCTATCAACAAAAAGAGCCTAAGTCGTTTGTGTCTCAATACATCAAACTAGGCTGCGAAATGCTTGTGTAATAATAAATGGGTATGCATAAAAAGAGTAATTGGTTTAATATACTTAATGTCTACTATGATTGATAAAGTCTAGCTAGAGTCAATGATACGAGATACTGGTGCGCATGGCATGCCGCATAGCCTAGTGCAAATCTCAAGTCTGTGCGTCAAATATTACGTTATAGGGAAGGGTAGCTCTCTTGAGAAACCTTAATACCGAAGTATTAAGCGTTCTCCTGGCGTACCTCAAAGACAAACAATCGAGACTAGAACAGTGCAGAATGGTATAGGCAAAAAGCCCTCATTCGTGCATGCTCTACTCTCAATGGCACACAGACTAGAATTTACTCAATCAACTCCAGTTCTCAGGTATGTCGTGCCGCTTTTAACTAAAGCCAGCACTCATAGGAAACAATACCTTATAATATCAGACTCCTAGTCTAGCATTATCTAATCCAGCAGAACACTAATAATTAAAGGATGCAGTACTTAAACAATATAAATGCCAACCAATGCTTCGTGATCCACTTATCTTAACAACTAACATACATGGGTTATATCAGACCTTAACGCACAATACAACTGGCCAGCATGAAGCTGATTTTGCAGAGTTAACCAGAGGGGGTATAATATTAATAAAAGGTGGTGAAAGATATGGAAAATGAGAGAGATAGGCAGAGGAAAAGATTCTCAGGTGCGAGCGGGGTACAGGTAGCAAGGGAAAAGATGGGTGCGTTCTAGAAACCAGATCTGAGGGAGAGAGTGGCGAGGAACTGTATATATACTCGCACCAGCTCGAGCCGCGTGGGAAAAAAGCGGTTACAAGTCCTCTAGCCACTACCAAAGTAGCTAGCAAAACATTACGTCACCAAGCATGGTAAAGAACTCCCTCAACCAATCCCCACGAGGCCAGCCAGCTGTGACGTCATCGAGCGGGGCAAAAACACTACGCGCCCCCTCTCACTCTGTTCTACTCTCTCTCTCTCTCTGATCTTATCATTACTAGTTAAGGATAAAACATATACTTTACAATTAAATATATAAAGCCTTGACATGGGTGAAAACAAAAAGCCTTTCTGGACTGCCCATGACACAAGCTTTCATATGAAATAAAGCACACTCTAATACATAAACTGTAGCCCCATCCACTGCCCTGGCGATCCTAGCGGGTCACTGTAGGACAAGCCATGCGGTTCTAACGGAGTGGTCAACGTCACACCTGGTTTTCAGTAGTACCCGGAGTACCCGGAGTATTCGGAGGAAGCTCTCGTTCCTTAATTTAACCTGAACTTTTGGTTCCTTGGTTTTTGTATTACTCGGAGTACCCGGAGGAAGCACTCGTTCCTTTATGTTAACCTGAACCTTTTGGTTCCTTGGTTTTGTTGGTGTTTTGTGCACCTGGAGGAAAACTTTGTTTCTCCATTTAACCGGAACTTCTTTGTGCATTTTTTTTTTTTTTTCCTCGGTTTCCTTGAAACCATTTAGTACCCGGAGGTCTAAAACCCTGAGACCCAGAGAGAACGGAGGGACACAGGAGCCCTGCCGACTCCGGGAATCGAAGCATGCAATTGTATAGGGTTAGTTGGTGCTCTTGCACTGGAGGAAACTTTGTTGGTCAATTTGTTTACATGCAAACTCTTTCTATTTTAAGAAATTAACACATAATTGTGTTGGTGCTCTTGCACTGGAGGAAACTTTGTTGCGACATTTGGTTTCATGCAAACTCTTTCTATTTTAAGAAATTAACATATAATTGTGTTGGTGCTTATATTTATTTACTCGAAACCATTTAGTACCCGGAGTTCTAAACCCGGAGACCCGGAGAGAACGGAGGGACACAGGAGCCCCGCCGACTCCGGGACTCAAAGCATGCAAATTGTATAGGTTTTTAGTTGGTGCTCTTGCACTTGGTCATGCAAACTCTTAGGAATCATTGGTATCGAAGCACTTCATAACATATTACTCATATAGGAAGAGAACAATTGGTCCCTCATGTAAAATTCAGTAGAGGGAAGCCGAGCTAGCTAGGCCTATTGGCCGCCCTCGTGGACACTTGCCCGAGGTGGCGAACAAAGCATGGCCTTATAAATAAGTACTGGTACAAGAATGGGACATATAAGGGAATCAATAAGTCTAGCTAAGACCCTATCAGCTCGAAGTAATGCTAGAAGCATGCAAACTATAAAGTGAAGCGACTTATAAAAGTGAAGCGACTTTGAAAAATGTAATGCTACTGTAGTAGAATTCAGGAAATTGTGTAGGCTACTTTACAAAGAAAACTTTGAATTAATAATATCCTTAGAGTTCAACGTGTATCCTGAGGGCACACGAATAAGATGAATAATAGCCTACGATAAGTAAATAATTAAATGCAAGCATTGTATAGGATATAGCCTAATATAACAATAATCACTTACTACGACGAACAACCAATATTAAGAATGGCGAAGCAGTATCCATATACTTTCGGTGTGGACAGGCGTGGACGGTGGCCCTCTGAAACATACAGGGCGATTACTCAATTCATGTTTGGACCTAACTCAAATAATATATAACAAGGACTCACTAGGAGTGAGAAAGCCAGGCAAACGCCGAGACGCCCAGAGCAAGGGGGCACACATCCGACTCGTCTGGATCACAACCGTAAAGAGGCAGATAAACACGCTAGAAACTCTGGCATCACATGCAAGGGAAGCATAACGACAGCACAGCTGGAGGGCTGAGCACCGGGAGGTTTGAAATGATAGATTCTTCTTTAAATTTTATTTCTAGAGGTATTCATTTTCAATGACGAGCCCTTGGTAAGATTTAATGGGTATTAACCAAGGATTGTTTTTATGCTATATACGCAACGGTTGTGATAAGAACTCCGGGGAATCCCGAACGGGTCCCGGAATCTCAGCCTATATATAGTATAGGCTCTTCGTCATTGACGAAGGAACCAATACTAAATTGAAGGCTGTGTTCCTTATGGCTTTGGGCCACAGGTAACAGGGTGTCTGAGCTGGCGGCGATGAGCAACGAACCTAATTGCCTCAGGTTTGGGAGACTCAATGAAATTTTTTTGTTTACAAATTGCTCCATCTCCCACGTTCGTTGCCAAGAACGAACATAGTGACCATGTTTTTTCTGAGTTTACGATCTCGGCACTTAAACGCGGGCATACACATCATGTTTTATGCCCAGTGCAGGCTTTAATAAAGTTTATGAGGGTTTCTCAGCCCCAACAACAGGGAGCCTTATGGGTCAATAGTACAGGTATTTGCGTCACAAGAAGAAAATTAGCTTCTTTGCTCGTAGATGTAATTCATGAAAGTAATCCTGGTGTAGTTGGAAGGGCCCATGACATCAGGAAATGGACTGTCCCTTTACGATTTTTGCAAAATTACACAATTGATGACATAGCTAACAGTAAGCTGTGGGCTTCCAATCATACCTTCATGACGCGATACCTGTCTGTGGCTTTGGATAAACCAAAATTTACCTGTGTGGCTTTACGTCAGAGGGTCTAGTTGGTCTATGTGCTACTAAAATTAAGTTTAATCTTAACCCATCGGATCCGGGGGGCTTCATATGATCACGATCGCTGTGTCCGGGGCCATATTTGTACAGTCAAGCTTCATAATTCAGTAGCTACTGATTGAGACCACCTAGAGCAGTCAATTGTTTTTCAAATTGTAGATTGTTTTGTTGTCTGTAGACTGCCGTTGAGATGACATCGCTATGACGTGTGGTTGCCGAGTTATGATGATTTTAGCGGCGATTTTTAGCCGCGCATTTTGCCTCATATGAGGCCTCCCGGATTCCGAGGGTTAATGGTGAAAAGGAGGGGGGGGGGGGGGGGTGCTGGAGAGCTCAGGACCCCTAGACCCTCTGCCGGACTATGTGATACTTGATAAGTCGAGCTGGTTATACAGCTAAAAAAAAAAAAAAAATTTTAAGATATCTATCATAGTTGCAACTATAGGATATTAAGTATAAGTTGTGCAAAATATATGGTATTTACAAATTAATATTAAGGTCATAAGATACAATCAAATTATTTATTTGTGCCTTCACAATGTTGGACAGGAATAAAAGAATGTTTTTGGAAAACATATTTTATTGAATCTCAATGTGATATTCTTTAACAGATGTACCTGTATGGTCATTTTAACCCATTCCCTGAGGGTGACGTTCCGGAACGCATAAGCAATTTACAGCAATTTCCAGGCTTTAAAAGCCTGGAAAAGCCGTAGAAATCGAGTGTCAGTGGGCGGGAGCGTGAGGGACCCACCTCCGACCCTCAGAGCAGCCAGCCGCTCACTGAGGGAGACTGTGTCTCGCACGGGTGTCTCACAACAGTGTTGCCGAGCGAGCGAGAGCTAATAATTTGCGAGTTTTCCCGAATGTCTATGGCAACGCTGCGGGTGAACCCCGCCACCTACGAAGCTCGTTCTGGTCTCATTTTGAAGCTATTTTCGCTTAGTTTTCGGCAGAATCATTATCATCAATCATCATCAAATCTGACGCCTTGCTTACAGAGGAAGCGCCCCAAAAGGGATGGCCATGGCAGAAACTGCCTCCAGGCTCCCAGACATGCCCCGACTGACCCACTCCACAGTTCCATTTCCACTAAGTGGATTTCGGCAGAATACAGTTAATTTAATGCAGATGCTTGATTAATCATTCAGGAGTGCCTGAATATGCCCTAAATAGCGCAATTATACCCACAGCATAAGTGTTAAGCAGATCTTCTTCGAATTAATGCACTGCTTTCTTTCCATTTTTCTATATTATTGTATGTAAACAATAAAGACTTAAGTTTGTTATTTGGTTCTTTTTCTCTGCCTATGGTATTTTGTTAGTGGTTTTGATATTGTCACGAATGTCCCCCTCCAGACTTGAGATATCAGGCATATCGTCAATGATGGAGGAGCCACTAATAAACAGAGCTGGGCACCAGAAACAAAAAATCTAGTCCACAAACTCAAATTTGCAAACTCAAAACATAACTTCCACAAATACAAATCGGCAAACCTCGTGAAATTTCCGGTTCCCAAATGCAAATCAGCAAACGCAAACCGGTTTTTATTTTTTTAAATTTAAACAACAGAATCAAAGGTAAATCAATGGGTTGAGTTATTATATCCCACGGCCAGGTGTTCGGTAAATTGTTTTTTTACCGGCCGACAGCCGTGGGATACAAATTCTACAATAATGGGTTAGAACATAAGAACATAAGAAAATGGGATTCTGCAGAAGGCCGATTGGCCCAAACAAAGGGGGCTTTGCCCTCTATCCCCCATGACTTATTGTCATCATCATATATATTATCAGCAGGGGCAAATAACAGCAATACAAAAGCAGTCAAATTAGAAACTTATGTAACTGCGAGCGTGCGACTATGTAAACAAAGCAGATGGTATGCCCGCTAACACAGCTCTTGCCTAAAGTTTAATAGGCCTACAGTTTAGTTTAGCCTAGGTTACTGGAGAGCCCCAAAAACTTTTGTCCCACATTTTGTATGAGGAACTTGCCCCGTTTTGGTTAGGTTTGGTTATTAACAAAAATATATAGCCTATATAATGTAGAGGCCTAGGCTATAGATAGGCCACTTCGTTTGTCCGACATTAGCAATAAAACGTTGGGGCGACTTGTTTTCGGGGAGAGTCCTTCAGTAATAAGTACAATATTTGCAATTTTGCACCATTCGGGAGGAGGTACGCCAGATCACAGAGGTGCAAGGAGGTGATTTATTTATGGCCACCCCTTTATGGATGGAAATATATAGCCTAGGTCTACTTTAGATAGATTTAGATTATGTAATTTAATAGAAAGTAGCCTAGGCCTATATTCATTATGATGCTCAGAATATAGCCTAGCTTCAGATCAAAATATAATAAAATGTTATTGTAAATGTATATGATAGTTTCAAAATTAACACTATTTGACACTAATAAATTGAGTCAGTGATTAGGCCTAGCCTATATAGCCTAGGCCTATATGCAATATTTAACCTACATGCTTTGTGGCATTTTGATGGGATTAGGGTAGCCTAATAAAATTAGTTTAGGTTAAGAAAACATTAACAATATAAATCAAATTAACTAACCAGGCCTAACTGAAGTGAAGCGCCGCTATAGGCCTAGCCTATTTCGCGAGAGTGAGACCATGAAATCACGCACTAATAAGAATCGCAGTAAATAGAAGTATTAATTCAAATGGAAATAAATAAATCGAGACCGTAGGATATAATTACTCACCCATACGATCGAAATCGAGACCGTATTCCTAAAGGCTAGGCTATGGAAATTTGTTAACTTGGCCACGAATATTAGGCCTAGGCTATAGCCTAACCGCTTCATTGTATATATATTCGTTTATAAAAGGTAAGACTAATGTACTATTCACTTCAAATACACCATGAGACTTTCCAAATATCCTATCTAATCATAAATAAAGACGGACGCCTATCATGTGGTCACGAACATGTGACGTGTGATAAAGTTGATAAACAATAACAATAGGGCGGGTGCCCGACCCCGAAAGGGGTTGAAATAGGGGAGCTATCCCCCCGCCAAAGGCGGCTTTCTAGGGCCTTTCCTAGCTGATGCTGAGAGGATTGGGTTCTAGTCATGTGGTGATGGGCTGGTCTATCAGAGTGAGAACTGAGCGATCTCTGCCATACCCATAGCTTACTCTGACTGTTCCTTTAACTTATATATTTTCTAGATCTCAAGTGACGGCGTCTTTTCCATGGATTGACCTCCCAATCTACCAAGATTGGAAGCCAAAGTGTCACATTTTCCCCTTGCCCCTCAACTTTCTCTTCATAATTGCTTAGGAGCACAGGGCCCTGGGTGGGGCTTTGGTTTCCCGGGCGTTTCTGCACCCTCCTCAGCTCCCCGCCATGGAGTGGCTTCGGTCACCCAGGCTTTATTGTGGTCGGCAGGGAGGGTTCTGTGGGGGCGCTCGGTTGTGGCCTTGGAAATGCTCGGGGCCTTGGGGCTGTTCGGCCAGGCAGCTTGGGGAACAACAACAACAACAATAACAATACAATATATAGGCTATCATAAATCCAGGGTTTTCGCATATTTCATCTAATATTCGTCTTTATCGTAACTCAGCTCTCTACATCTCAGTATTCATGATACTTTGACAATATCCATATCCAAAAATAAATAATCTAGACTATTGATAATTTAAATGTATTAGCTCAAGAGTGGATTCGATTATGATTTGTGAGAGTTGCGCAGTTGATCGATCGAATCTCTCCAGGTCTTCAAATATTTGTGTTTACCTTTAACCCTTTCGCTGCGGGTAACGTTCTGGAACGTCCTGGCAATTTGCAGCAATTTCCAGGCTTTAAAAGCCTGTAAATACCGTAAAAATCGAGTGTCAGTGGGCGGGAGCGTGAGGGGCCCACCTCCGACCCTCAGAGCAGCGAGCGGCTCACTGAGGTAGACTGTGTCTCGCGCGGGTCTCTCTCTGTCTCGCACAACAGTGTAGCCAAGCGAGCGAGTGCTAACAAATAGCGGGTTTTCCCACGTTTCACTGGCACCGGTGCGGGTGAACCAGGCCATGTACGAGGCCCGTTCTGGTGTCATTTTGAATCTATTTTCGCCTAGTTTTCGGCAGAATACAGTTCAGTTAATGCAGATGCTTGATTTATCATTCAGGAGTGCCTGAATATGCCCTAAATAACCCAAAACACCCAGCAGAGAAAGGGTTAAGCAATATTTATTAAATAATCTTTATAATCATGTCTTCCTTAGCAGTTTCACACATCAAATCACATACGAAAAATCACGAAATATAGAGAGTGCACTAGATTCCAGCACAACAAGAAGTAATTAGCTTTGTTTTTATTGGGGGCCACGGGGCCGTGTTTATCACAGGTGGTGGAAACCGAATTTTGCGCACTCAAGGTTAGCAACATGGAGGTAACTTTCAGACCTACAAATGCGCAGATAGGCGGCCATTTTGCCACCAACGCAAGTGCGCCACCAAAATTACACTTTCGCCATGGCGAAATTGGCGTTTTGCGCAAGTGTATGCGGAAGTGCCCAGCTCTGCTAATAAATTATAGGTTTGAGTTCCGGAGGGAAGAATGAAAACCTAATATTTAGTAGTGGCCCCGAAATCATTGACGATGTAGGGCCCTCCCTTCCATCCCCTTCCCATTCGTTGGTGTCTTGAGTTTAATCTTGATATATCATTGAAGGGAGAATGGAGACGCTTGGTTCAGCATCTCGGGTAGAATCCACAAAAGACATCCACGAGTTGGAAAGCCTAAATATAACAAATTTTAAGTTTATTTTTATTTTTTTATTTTTTACGAAGTATTTTCATAGTGAGTACCCAATCATAAAGACGATTCCATAAGATAATTAGCGTTACACTTATGATGTTAGTAATTAGCGTTACACTTAAGATGTTAGGACTCTTTCCCCTGCGGCGGGTGTTTCAAACAGCTGGACCGCGAGTGCTTGAAAGGGGAATATTATACTAATAGGCATATCGTCAATGATATCGGGGCCACTACTAAATATTAGGTTTTCATTCTTCCCTCCGGGACTCAAACCTATATTATTCAGATAAAGAAGATCTGTTGGAGTAGAAAGTATATTGAGATAGCTATGCTTCTTTATAGAAGTCTTTCATAAGATGCTTATTAGTTATTGATAATTATTATTTGTTATTAGGGCATGAGATTCACACTTAAAAGGTTTTAGTTTTGATTCCTGGGCAATGGGAGATAGATGGTCCGTCTCCTTACACCCTATGGTTTTGTTTACATAGCAGCAAATTGGATGCTGAAGTGAAGTATACTGTGGTAACCTGAATAATACAATCGGCCAAATACTGTAAGTGATGTCTCGGCACCCAGTATATTTTGATCAATAATTGGTGTCAGCAATATTTAAACATGATTTCTTGTTTTTGAGTGAGATATACAAACATGTTCCTACACTTACTCACCCTATTCAACATCTGGCAGACATTAACCCATCGGATCCGGGGGGCCTCATATGATCCCGATCACTTTGTCCGGGGCCATTTTCGTACAGTCAAGCTTCATAATTCAGTAACTACTGATTGAGACCACCTAGAGCAGTCAATTATTTTGAAAATTGTAGAACGTTTTGTTGTCTGTAGAATGCCGTTGAGATGACATCGCTACGACGCGTGGTTGCCGAGTTATGATGATTTTAGCGGCGGTTTTTAGCCGCGCATTTTGCCTCATATGAGGCCTCCCGGATTCCTGCCAATATTTTTGTTTGCCTCATATGAGGCCTCCCGGATTCCGAGGGTTAATACAGCACAGAGCGAGCCAAACGTAATGAGAGCTGAGACATGACTTATTAGCGCTACCGTACCAGGGTGGGTAACTCACCCGACTTACCCACCAAATGCTCCAAGGGGCAATGATATGGAGAAGGGTGCTGTGGTCAAGTGCAGCGTAGCATAAGCCCCCAACTTTATTTTTATGTACTGTATGTATGTAAGATCCTAACCTAATACTTCCTCCAAACCCTGGCACATTCTGCTGTCCAAGACCATCCATCTGTGGATCACAAAACAAATTGAACTATAATGTTAGCCAGAATAAAAGGAAGAAAGCATCATTGATTAAACCCCTTCTGTACCGGTGACGTCTTTTTGCCTAGCGATTTCATTAAGTTTAAAAAGGGCCTCCAGCAATTTTCAGGCTTGAAACTATCTTTCTTAACCTTTTTTTTATTACCGCAGATCGCTCTTAAACTGCACAAAATTGCCTAAATACAGTATAGCTAGAGTAAAATAAAAATGATGTCGTCGGTACAGAAGGGGTTAAAGGTATTAATTGTTAGAACTATACATACAGTACATACAATAGTTTAGCATAATTTTTCCATTACATGCATTGTAATGGCTCAGACTCAACTGTTACTGAAAGGTGTTTATTTGTACATCAGGGCAAAGATCACCTTGGTTCAGGTGAGCTGCATGGTGTGGTGCGAGGGACGGTGGACTACCTGTGTGGACTACAATACACCTCCGGTAACTTACCATCATCTCTCTCTAACACCTCCGACCGTCTGCTTCACTGGTGTCACGGAGCTCCCGGGGCTGTCTTTCTCTTTGCCAAGGCTTATCAGGTCAGTTTCTA
The DNA here is from genome assembly GCA_032716605.1 of Paralithodes platypus. Lineage (NCBI taxonomy): Eukaryota > Metazoa > Arthropoda > Malacostraca > Decapoda > Lithodidae > Paralithodes > Paralithodes platypus. The sequence goes on along the minus strand of CM064581.1, from coordinate 49,466,110 downwards.
TCTATCTATCTATATATATACAGTATATACCCAGGCACATACCCCATTTTTATTTTTTTTGTGGGGGATGGCCAACTCAAGCCAGAGCTAGAACAGTGACAACACAGCACAAAAAAAAAAAATAATAATAATAATAATAATAATAAATACAAAAAAATATAACAAAAACAAAACACAAATTGACACACATCTAAGTTGCCCAGGAGAACCCAGAGACCAGGGATCAGGGTCCCCTGATTTTTGGGTGGTTGGTCTAGAGAACCCTCCCCTGTGAACAGAAACAAACTAGAGACTCAAAAAAAAATCCTCGGAATATGGAGGCGATTTATTCGTGGCCACCCTCTTGGGGATCAAGGTGTCTGGCAATAGATAGATATATAGATAGATAGATAGATAGAGTGTATTTCCCTTGATAATAGGAGGCTATGAGTCACATTGAAATATAAAAACCAGTACTATCCATGTAGATAAAAATAAGCTTAGAAAAGTTGACAATGAAAATATACACAATGTGAGAAGGAGCACTATATTGACGTTTCCCATATAGCTTCATCAGGCCAATCATTAGCCTAGTGAAGCTACTGTATATGCAAATCATTATCAATAAAGTGCTCCTTCCTCATATGGTGTTTATTTTCAAACTCTGCATGTCATATGAGGTGACTAAATGGGCAGGTTGAAGGGATACATTCCCCTTAGTAGGAACTTGTCTATGGGAAGGAAGCTAAAATATTGGCAGTTGGGGCCTGGTAGCTTCATGACAGTGTTGTAAGAGCAGGCTACCTATAACCATGCCACACTTCTGCCTTATGACAACTCCAGGATCACACTGACTGTCATGCACACCAGTTGCCTGTGCCCCTAGAGAACTGTGTTTGGGTACACACCTGTAGGTAAAGCTATGTTCACATGGATGTAGGCCTTTAAGGGGGTATGTTTTTTTTTTTTTTTTATGGACCCCCTTTTCCCTCGTGTTTAGCCCCATTAGTTTGAGATTTTAAGATGTTCGGCCCATTAGTTTGGCGATTTTAACACCTTTCGCCCCATTTCATTGTCAATTTTAAGACCTTTCATACCATTTAGGTGTAATTTTTTTCCCTGGCGAGCGATAGCGACCCTGTAATTTTAAGAGGAGATTTTTTCTATCGAAACATGTAAACAAATTTCATGACAATTTTTTTTTTTTAAGCTTGATGGAAGTCTACCGAGGAAATTAAAACAAACATGAATGACAACCATATATTATTAGCTGATTTTCTTTTTGTTTTGCAACATATACATACATACAGTACATACATACATACAATGGTATTTATTAGTGGCCCCTCCATCATTGACGATTATGCCTATTACATAAGGCACCCTCTTCAAACACTCATCCGCCGTAGTTTGAATCTACCGCCCAGATCATAAAAAATTGAGGAGCCTTCATCATGAGCGCACGCAACCTCACTCATGGTTCAGTCATTATGAAATTGGGTTCTCACTACGAAAAAACTTCGTAACAAATAAAAAACAAAAAGAAAATAACAATAACTATTCATAAGCTTTCCATATAATCGTGGATGTACTTGTGTGGATCTTTGACCAGATGCTGACTCAGGCGTCATTCTTCCTTCTCTGCTCTGCGCTCACCCTACCCGGACGTGCCTCCCCACGCTCCGCTAGTTCCGCATTTGTTGCGTCCCTAGTGAGTTTTTTCTCATTTGTTTACTCCGGGATGTATCGAGTAAGGTTAGGATATGCGTAGCAGGGGTGTCCTGGGCGGGTTGCCCGCAGTGCAGTGTATTTTGAGTCGTGTGTTTGGGGCATCTATTTCGGGTGTACCCTCGTGGTCCCGTGGTGGACGCGTGAACTTTTTCGCGGTTAGCTAGCTTTGTGATGTAGGCGGCTTTCACTACGCGTTATTATGCTTCCTTTTATCTTTCTGATGAGGTAGCTTTTTTCTCTGACGTTCCCAGCGTATTTTTCTTCACTTAGTGAAGTTTTTTCTGGGTCCCGAGTCAGTTCTTCCCTTTGCCGGGAAGTTTTTGCTACAGTGGTGTGTTGACGGTGGTTCCTGTTGTGATATAATTCAGTGCTTTTTGTTTATATTACGACATGATTACTTTTTATTTCCGTCTGCCTAGGCCTAGCCAGCCTCTCGTAGCTTTGCCACATGTACAAGTGTTATTGATTTATGTTATAAATATGTACTACTGTGTCATGTGTGTCCTGGTTTAGTTGTGTATTGACTATTTCCACGGACTATTTGTGTGTTCTGGATTAGTTGTGTATTGGCTATTTCCACGAATTAATTATGTTTCCTGGGTTAGTTGTGCTTTGGCTAATTCCACGGTCTATTTGGTGCGTTCAGATTGAATCTGAACGGGGTGGGTTGCCTTTTCCGGCGGGTTTTCTCGGTTACACCATGAAAATCCGGCTGGTTGCCGAGTTTTAATCACGCGTGGTTAAAAAAGGCTTGTTTCCCCTGGCGAGTGGTACCTTGAGGCTCTCCAGGACTGCGTCTCTGTGGTGGTGCCTGTGTTCAGGCTTACTGTGTTTCCTGGCGGGATGGCTTTACCCATTTAACCAAGTGTTCATGCGGACACTTGTTGAGTTTAGTTTTTCCTGGTTTTGCAAAGCCAGTAAAACTAGGCTGTTTGTTGATTGGTCTTTCCTCCCCGGCGATCTTTTGCAAAGAAGTGGGGATAGGAATAATTGGGTTAACGTTATACAGTAAACTTCCGTTAATCCGACGACCGATAATTCGAATCTCCCAATAGTCCGAATTTTTCAATTTGAGGCCAAATCCGAATTCACCCAATAGTCCGAATTTTTCAATTTGAGGCCAAATCCGAATTCACCCAATATTCCGAATTTTTGAATTTCCCGGGCGCGCGATATTTCCAAATATCGGCCCTCTAGCGGGCCAGGCCGGACTAAACTGTCTGCCGTTGTCGGTCTACCTGAAACGTTGTTTATCCCGTGTTTATCCTGTGATATAGTGACTTAGTGACTTAGTGATGGGTCCCACAGCAAGTTCAGGTGCACGAGGGAGGAATGACAAGAACAAACATAAGAGGAAGCACGTAACTCTGTCCATAGCTGATAAATTGCGAGTGATAGCGATGGTAGAGAAAGGCAGTGATCGGCGTAAAGTTATGGAAACTTTTAATATCGGTGCCTCCACAGTTTCAAACATAGTGAAGGCAAAGGCTAACTTATCGAAGTTTGTTGCCTTTGGAAAGTCAAGTTACACGGGTGATGTGAGAAAGACAATGAAAAAACCAAAACATGAAAAACTTGACGAGGCAGTGCATAAGTGGTTTACGGCCAAGCGGGCTGAGGGCAAGCCTATCTCAGGGCTTATGATAATTGAAAAGGCCAAGCAATTCCTGGGTGATATGAATATGGAAGACGATATAAAATTCTCCGACGGCTGGTTGAGAAACTTTAAAATTAGGCATGGGATTAGGGTCCTAGATGTCGCCGGAGAAAAGAATTCTGCCGACAAAGAGGCCGCCGATCGGTTTGCACACATTTTTTCTACCATTGTTCATGATCACCAGCTGACCCCAGACCAAATCTTTAACGCCGACGAGACAGGGCTATATTGGCGCTGTTTGCCAACAAGGACATTAGCTGGTAGAGGAGAGAAGGCTGCACCCGGATTCAAAATGAATAAAGAACGTCTCACAATCCTGCTGAGTGGGAATGCTTCCGGTAAATGTCGCAATCGTTTGTTTGTTATCGGCAAGGCTAAGAATCCCCGTGCTTTCAAGAACATGCGAGGGAAGTTGCCAGTGATCTATGATGCACAGAGCAATGCATGGATGACTGCCCAAGTATTCCATGATTGGTTCTTTAAACACTTTGTTCCCGAAGTCAAGGCCTACTTCAAGTCGATTGGCCTTTCTGAGGACACCAAGGCTGTCCTATTCCTGGATAACTGCAGAGCACATCCCCCTGCCCACGAACTAGTGTCTGGAAACATCTTTGTCACCTACTTGCCCCCTAATGTGACTAGTCTGATACAACCAATGGACCAGGGTGTGTGCCAAAAGTTTAAGCAGAGCTACAAGTCCTCATTTGCCCGCAAGCTGATTAACTCTGATGCATCAGTAAAAACTTTCCAGTCAAGTTTTTCCATCAAGGATGCCATATATGATGCTGCCCTAGCCTGGAAGGATGTTTCAGAGGTAACCCTCAAGAAATGTTGGAACAAGCTGTATGCCCAGGTTGATGACCCTGAAGAGGTTGAAGAAGATGAGCACGATTTCGAAGGCTTTCTTGGGCGTCGCAGGGAGGCAATCAACGAAATCCGAGGCCTGATGGATACCGTGCCGGTCAACGACCCCAAGAGGATGACTGAAGAGGATATTGAGGAGTGGGTTGATGTGGATGGTGACCTGCAGGGCGAGGAAGAGGTGACAGATACAGAAATTATCCGGAGTGTTGTGGAGCCAGAATATGTTGAGGAGCACTCGTCTGAGGAAGAGGAAGAGGCAGATGACGATGGCAAAGTAACCTGGAAGGAAGCTGCTACCTATTTCGATGGTATGGTCAAATTTGTGGAACAGTCTAGCCAATATAATGCAAGTGAAACAATCGATTTCCACATCCTCCGTAATGAGTTCTATGAGAAAAGGGGCAGGGCAGTCAAGCAGGCAGACATCAGGGACCTGATGAAAAACATGCACCACCATGGCCGCCGATCAGATGAACCAGATAACCCTAGACCTGCAACAATGCCTCTCACAGACGACTCGCGTACCAGCTCACCTGAACCTCTTACCACACCAGAACCTATGCCTCTTGCTGATTTTGAAGGCTGGGAGGACCTAGCATCCCCTGTGAAGGCCACTCCTGAGGTAGCCCCAGCCGCCCCTGTGGTAGCTCCTGCCAGCCTAGCCACTCCTGAGGTAGCCCCAGCCGCCCCTGTGGTAGCCCCAGCCACCCCTGTGGTAGCTCCTGCCAGCCTAACCACTCCTGAGGTAGCCCTAGCCCTAGCTCCCCCTTCAGATATTGAAGGCTTGGAGGATATGGCTGTGGAGTAATAATCAGTGAAGTGTAGTAGATTTAAGGACCCCCAAAAAATATAAAACCAGCAAAATACAAAAAAAAAAATAAGTCTTTTTAAGTTAATTTTACATTAAAGTACACTTACAGTACAGAGCAGTGATTATAAGTTACTAATATGGGGCTAGGGGGCTAGTGGCTGGGTTGGGGCTGGTGCTGGGGGCTTATCTTCAATGCTACACATCTCTTCTCTTCATATAAGGTGAGTTAAAGTCATGATTAGTCATTATTATCATTATTATCATTATTATCCTGTGTTTGTGTCTTGGTTTGGGTCAAAAAAAAATAACCGGGGGGGGTAACGTCCGATAATCCGAAAAATCCACTAATCCGAACGAGGGCCGGTCCGCTGCCCTTCGGATTAACGGAAGTTTACTGTACTTAAATTCACACCCGGCGAGGGTGGGATTAACTGATTTGCAATTCAGTGTAGTTGACCAGACAATTGAGGGATACGATAAGTATCGCCGCCATTCAACATACGGCGATCTAGGACGCTTCGGGAGAAGCCAGATCTAGTATTTTAGACAGGCTTCCTAGTTTTTATCTGCAAGATAATACGGGGACCGGTGTCTTTTTATGGGTTTTCCAGTAAACTTAACAAACACCACTGTGAAGACTGCGTCATTTATAAAAAGCCATGCTGGTCTTTATATCATGTCAGAGGATATTCTTAAATCTTTTGGACAAGTTAAGATATTCTGAAATCTTTAACTATGAACCTCCCGCGTAGCGAGCCGTGATAGTTGTGTATTACATCTCGTTACCCGGCGGGTTATTCAACACTTGTGTTCGATCATGTTGGTGTAGCCTTATGAGCATTAATTCCTGGAATTTTTTTTTTTTCCAGGGCTGAGTTCCGGCGGGTCTGTAGAGAACCTGGAGTAACCCGGGGGTGGGTTCGTTTTCCTCCAGTCTCTGCCATGGCTACCATAGACCCTGTTTTTGCTTTGTGTGTTACACCCTCCTGTTAAGGTATCCCTATCTTTGCACACACTCTTTGCATTAGATGTGTTAAATGTTTAGATCGCTGAAGGGGTTTGTGGGTGACGGGGAACTGTACCTTCTGTACTCAATTGAGTGTTAAAGTATTGCGAGACAATGATAGACCCACGGCGGTCGCTTTACGGGAGGTCAGGCATCTGTTGTCCACTTATGCTACCTCAGTGGCTCATAAAGCGCTTCAATGTGACAACGTAATTCTTTGGGATAAATTACTGATTGAGCACCCCCCTATTAAACGTACCTCTAGAGTAATTGTACGAAAGTCGGCAGAGACTGGGCAGGGTACAGTACTTACTCTGGCCCCTAGCACATCTAAGAGACCTCGTGAACCCACGCCCCCGGTGACAGCCTCCACGTCACGGGCGCGGTCCAGGTCGCCCCTCAGACAACAGCCGCCTAGTCACTCTTCTTCACCTGCGAGAAAGAAGAGCAAAGAGGAAAAGTCCAAGGGCAGTTCTAGTGATAAATCTGAGAAGTCAAAGAGCAGTTCTAGTGGAAGATCTAAGTCACATCGCAGCCACAAATCTTCCAGGAAAGATTCTCAGGAACGAAAGGCCTCCCGGCGTTCGCCGGAGCCTCGTTCCTCACTTTCTGCCTCTACTCCCGACTTATCTAGTGTCCAATCTGATCGGGCGGGAGTGGTGTCAGAGACTGTGGTGGGGGTGTTACCGGCGGACAGGTTACCAATGGATATTGTAAATTTAGAATTAGAGAGTTCTGTGGGCAGTGATCGCCCTTTAGAAGAGTCTAGTGGGGGCTCAGTGGTTGATGGTGTATCTGACTCTCAAGGGAGTTCGGGCCAAGGCCTGGGTGTATGGCGGTATTCCCAACCAGGGCATGAAGGCCCATGTCTGGTTCAGGAGCCACAGGTACTGGCGGACGTACACTGGGACACTGTGATCCCATCATCCTTTCCAGACTTAACATGGCACCACGATGGGATTCAGGCTTCGGCGGAATCCTCTCATGATGGGCCAGATGACAAGGATGAGGTGTCTATAATCTCTGACATGGAGGTGCAAGAGTCGGGTTCAGTTCTAGACGACTCGCAGGATAGGAATGATTCACCTCTTAGTTCTTCATCTGCTAAATTTGTCACGGCGGAGGAAATAGATGGGTTATTAGCTACTGCTCTAACAAAAAAATTTGGCCAACAGCCGGAGACTCCTACAGTGGACCTGGGAGCTTCCATGACAAGTTCAAGTGTTCGGCCTCTGATCGCTTCCATTGCTTTAACTAAGATTCCGCACCCTCCCTCAATATCACCTACTATGGTCACTAGGCCTGCTTCGGCGGCACTGACTACTTCTAGTGTAAGGGTGGTAGCGGATGTGAATCCTCCCCCTTTAGATAAAGCACCATTAAGAAAGGTAGCTATGCCCCTTTTATACGGTCCAGATGATTCATGGGTACAAATGATCCCAACTAAGCCAGAGGCGGCGCAGCCCACTTTGTCAGGGGAACTTTCAGTGCCACGTGAGTGGGTAATCCAAGGGAATAAATCGAGAAAGTTAAGAGCTTTGGATATTGCGGGTAATGTTCTTGATGTTAATATTAAGGCCATTCCGAACCATTATCACCATGACTATTTTGTGTATACAGCTACACCTGCACTGCCCCCTGCCTCAGCTTCAAAACTGTTTTCTGACTGGACCAAGCATGACGGTTTTAATGATGTAAAAGCACTGTCGGCTCTCACTCCAGAATTAGATTTACAAACGGTCACAGACACAGCCGCTAACCCAGTGTTGAAGGTGGGGCAGTTGGGTCCAGGACCTTGGGTGGAATGGGAGGTAGAGGCTCAGAACTTTGCGACCACCTTCACCTCAAAATCTTCGCACCAGATTCCTCAGGACAGCCATTCTTGGTTCTCTCTGCCAGTCTTTTCGGCCGGCGGAGTGCCATCTGCTTTGTTTGCTTTTTTAGCTGCCCCCAAAATCAATCTATACGAACTTAAAGATCCTTTCACTACACCTTCCCCAGCTCACCTAGACCGGGAGTTTAGGCTACGGGGGAAGGCGTATAGACTTTTTTCCCAATACATTGTTACGCACCAGGTGGCGAAATCTATGCTCAGATCTACTCAGGCAATCGCGGACGCGGATGTCAGAAGATCGATTGAACTAGCTCGGCGGTTACTCCTTCAGACTTCTATTCAGTCGTTGGGGGATATCCGTACAGCCTTGCTCGAGGCGGTGCGGGCAAGACAGGATCTTAGGATGTCCCTGGTGAAGAAACTTCCTGATAGAATTGCGAACCAGGTGGTCATGTCGCCGGTGCTAACCCCCTCTTTAATGTCCCCTGATGTGTGGAGAACTGTTTTCAACATGGCTCAGGCCTTTAACCTTCCTGGCCCGGGCAGGCTCTCCTAATGACGAGCTCGTATCCGGGCGATCTGGTCGAATATCAACAAAAGTAAACTAAGGCTAATCTCGCTTAATATATTACCTACATTAATCAAACATATATAGAAATGAGCGCCTTACCTTCCTGCGTAGAATGGCATTGAGTAGAGCTCTCTAGCTCAACTGGTTCCGGAGTGATGGTGATGGAAGTGAAGGTAACTTTTGCCGCGTATTTACCTCGGCGCGTCCGAACACTCAACCGCGGCCCCGGCTACGACGCCCAGTTGCACTCGTCGCTCCACCCGCAATTATGCCGGGAAGCGATTTGATAGTGTTTTATTGGTTATTCTGTCATTTATTATAGTTATTATGTTATTTTCACTCAATAAAGTTATTTATATGAACTTATTTGTGTCTCTGTCACTTATTACTTCGTTTTATTATTATTATTATGATTATTAGTGTCACTTTCACTGGACTTTGATAATTGGTAGTGTCATTTCCCCTTTTATGTATTGTTAGGTAAGCTAATAATATATATAGTGTCACTGTCACTTATTCATATGGTTATGAAGGCACTTATTATTACTTGTGTGTGTCTCTTTCACTTATACTTAGTTTTATTATTATTATACTGTCACTTTGACTGGCCTAGGCTTATTGAGTGTCATTTTCACTTATTTATTGTTAGAAATATATATTTTAGTGTCACTTTCACTTGTTCATATTGTTATTGAAGGCACTTATTATTACTTATGTGTCCTTTTCACTTATACTTAGTTCTATTATTATTCTTAGCCTACATTTGAGTGTCACTTTCACTGTTGTCACTTCCACTTCAAAAGTTTGTTAAAGTGTGGAAGTCGTTGAAGCAGGTGCCAGCACACAGTCCAACTTGACACTCGAGGCATTCCCAAGTGGTTTTTGTGGGTTTGCGGGGTCTGCGAGTTGTGTGGCTGCACACATGGCACCTCTTCTGACTCCTAGCGTTACTACCTGGTGCTTTGAAAGGAAGGGCGCTGAGCTGGTGCTTCCTGAAGAATTCAGCACACCCCGTTCTGTCAAGCTGGCCTGGTCCTTGTATTGGCCTGCCTGGTGTACCCGCATGTTTAGCCAGGAGCTCAAGTAGCACCTGCTTGTGGAACTTCCGCAGGGACTTGTACTTCTTGGCTCCTGGAGTCCTCAGACGGTAGATGTTGTAGGCATTGAGGACCGACATATCTACCGTATGCAGGATAAACTTCTTGTACCACCTGCAAGATGTTCGCAGGCAGTCGATGAAGCCCATCTGCATGTCAGACTTGTCAACGAGGCGCATGTTGATGTTATAATCCAGGACAGCAGCTGGTTTTTGGACGGGGTTCTTGGTTGTTCGGTCCACCTTCCCTGTGGCGACCATCTGGGCCTTGTGGTGAGGAGGTTGACCTTGCGCTGGTCATGCCAGTGGATGGAGAGGATGGGGCCACTCTTCTTGTGGAAGATGTCCGCCTTCTTCGTCTTGGTTGGGTAGCCTGGCATGCCCTTCCTTTTGCCCTTGACTGTGCCGACAGTTCCGGTCTTGCGGTCATGGAGGTACTTGGTCAGGAGAGGCGACGTGTAATAATTATCTGTGTAGAGGATGTGGTTATTATTGAAGTGCCTCTCCATCATCTTCTTCACTACAGCGCCACCAAAACCAATGAGAGGGTCAGTCACAACTTCTCCAGCCTTGCCGCTGTAGACTATAAAGTCCAGCACATACCCCGTCAAGCAGTCGCAGAGGACGAAGAGCTTGATGCCGAAGCGGTGTCTCTTGGACGGGATATACTGTCGGAAGTGCAGCCTACCACGGAACAGGACCAGAGACTCGTCGAGGCACATCTTCTGGAAAGGAATCAGGTATGTGGTGAACCGATGACGTATCATGTCATACAGCTTCCTGATCTTCCATAATGAGTCGGGAAGGTGGACTGCCATGTTGTTTGTCAGGTGGAGATAGGAGAGGATGTCGAAGTACCTGTCCCTGGACATGTATTTGCCAAATGATGGAGTCGTTATGATGTCGCCAGTGATCCAGTAGTCAGCCAGAACGTGCTTCCTTATATGAGTCATCAGCATTGTGAGTGCCAAGAACACATATAGTTCTGCCACAGTGAGAGCTCTCCATGCCACCATCTTGGCACTGGTCTTCCTCCCAAGAAAGTTGGCACAGATAGCATGGTGGTGATTTGTCTCTTTGACGAGGTATTCCATGACTTCATTGTCATAGAAGCCACAGAAAAGTTCACTGGGGGTAGCATCTGGGCCACAGGGATATGCTGGTGACCCCAGAACCCATCTGAACCTCGTCAAAGGCAGGACAATCTGGCTCAAAATCAGCTCCATCTGTCCACACAAACAGGTCGGATGCTGATGCTCGAGGTTGTGCTGCAGCAGGCACATGCCCTGGACACCCTGGCACACGCCTTTGGCCACGCGGACGCCCTGCACGCCCACGCCCAGGCCCAGGCCCAGGGGCAGCGGCGTCAGCAGGCTGACCACGTCCACGACCTCGCCCTCTCGCTCGATTTGTCGGCACATCCTCTTCCTCTTCCTGTTCCTGTTCCTCTTCCTCCTCAGGCGACGTCAGGTCATCTGGGGCAATGTTGGGGTCGTGAGCATCCTCTTCAGGAGACAATTCTGGTGAAGAAGTGACCGGGCGTCGGCGGTGTGGGGCGCGGGAGGCTTGCGGGAGCTTCAAGAATGGGAGCCGAGGCCTCGGGAGTTGGGCTCCTTTTCAGCAGCAAATAATGCTCTGCGGTGTGTTGAGGCCTGTGGCACATCACCAATACCACTTGAAGAGGCCCTTTGGTCATCCTGAACGAGAGATGAAGGCGAGGGCTGTGGGTGACCCACGCGGCGTCCCGTGTCAAGGCGTCGGGACAATGGAATGCGGGTGGTTGCTAGGCCAGGGTCGGCGTCATTATCGCTATCTTCAGCTTCCCTATGCTTTTCTGCGGCTGCCCTGCGTGCTTTTTTAGCTGCACTTTTGATCAATGATTGTTTGTAGAAATATTTGCCCACTTTCAAGGGCGTACAGGCAGGCAAAGGGGAAGGTCCTGGGCTAGGGCTAGGGCTAGGCCTAGGCTGACCTAGCAAAGATGGCGAGGGGGTAGGCCTAGGTTCTAGCACACTGGGAAGCTCAATGGCACCTTCCTGAAACACTTCCACATCAGGATCATCACTACTGTCTCCCCCCTCAAATAAATCGACATTATCGTCGTCTCCAAAGCCCACGAAATCGTCTTCACTTTCACTTATAAATTGTACCTTGTCCACCAAGCTTTCGCCACTGCTCTCTTCATCACTTTCAAAACGTTGTCGCTGTATAGCGCTATCACTCAACAAACGCTTAACTTTCTTTTGTTGAGCTCTCTTCTCGGTTGCAACAGGCGTTGAAGTTGCGAGTGGGGTAGCACTGGGGCCCGCGGGAGGTTGCAACGAATCGGACACGTCGGAAAACATTTTTTCAGTATTACTCGCTATGGCGGCCACGTACGAACTGATAACACTAGTAGTTGAGGCTTGGTGGCACTGCGGTCGCTCCTACCATGCCAAAATTGGCCGCGCAAATTTTGAAGCACGCTTTCAAGCACAAGGATTTTAAAATGACACCCGGGTTCCGGCCCTTTTTTTTTTGGTGTCATTTTAAAATGACACTCGGGCTGGAAGGGTTAAGCACAGTCCCGCCCCTTCTAAGAAACCTTCTTTTAACTTTCCCAAACCCAAACCAGTCGCAAAAGCTCAGCCGGGTGGGTCAAAGCCCTTTCATATACCTAAGTCCTCTTCCCCCCAAGGTCAGTACAGGTATAAACAAGGTAAGTTTGCAGGTCATAAAGGACGAAACTATAGCAGACCGGGCCAGGGCCCGTCTTCTGCCAACGCCGGCCAATCGGCTAAGCATCCACCACCACCATAAAAAACTAAAGTCTCTCACTCCCAGGGCCGGTCTCACGGCAGGCGGATCAGAGGGTAGTACAGCCGGCGAACCCTTGTCTGCTAACTGGGTCGTTCCGGACGTGTCACCGCGCATGGCCAGTAAATACTTGGGCGAGGATGGTGGCACGCAAGGGCATCACTTGGCAGTGGCTCCGGCGACCTCGTTTACGTCAGCCGACAAAGGCAAATTTAGTTTCTTTAGAGGTGGAGTCACTGATCCAGGAAATGATCACCAAGAATGTCATCATCCCGGTTCCTCAAAATTACCCAGTCTTTACATGCAAACTATTTCTAGTGCCCAAAAGGGACAGTGTTCAGATGAGGCCAGTCGTAGACCTGTCTTATCTGAACCTCCATATTCACAACGTGTCATTCAGGATGCTGACAGTAAACCAGATCAGGCTAACACTTCCGCCGGGAGGATGGATGTGTTCTTTAGACCTGACAGACGCGTATTGGCACGTCTCGGTAAACAAAAGATTTCAACGGTTTCTGGCCTTAAGAATAAAGCATCAGACTTATGTCTTTCAGAGGATGCCGTTGGGATTGAACCTAGCACCTCGCTTATTCTCGAAATTAGTCCGGCAAGCCCTGATGCCCTTGTTAGAGCAAGGGATCAGGATTTTGTGGTATCTAGACGACTGGCTAGTGGTGGCAGAGACGGAACAAGTATGCATAAATCATGTCAACATAACATTAAATCATGTCAAAACTCTAGGGTTCAAGGTCAACCTGGTAAAGTCAAACCTTGTTCCCTCACGAGTAGTTCAGTGGATAGGGCTGGTCTGGGACACAGCTACTCTCACTCTGAGTCAGAGTGTGGACAATCGCAACAGATTTCGCAGGAAATTGTTTCTGTTCCTTCACAGTCTGACTACGACACGGAGAATCTGGGAGTCTCTGGTCGGCTCTCTCAACTGGATTCAACTAACTGTAAGGTTGGGCCGGTTGAGAGTCAAACGTTTAATATTGGAGGGCAACAAATATTTTCCGCTATTGCCGGCGAAAAAATTATGGCCCATACCAAAATTAATCCACAACTTATTAGCGGTCTGGGCGAAGAGGGAAACGTTACACTCAGTCATGTCATGGACCTCTCCTCCGCCGACGGTATGGGTAGACACGGATGCGTCAGGAACGATAGGTTGGGGCTTTCAGTCAAACCAAGGGCACCAGGGTCAAGGGCTTTGGTCCCATTTAGAAATCTCCCACATCAATGTCAAAGAATTACTAGTCCCCTTATATTTCCTTCAGGCTCACGGCTCTACTTTACGGGGCAAGTCGGTGGCCTTCAAAATGGACAATCTGAATGCAGTTCACTGTATTCAGAAACAAGGGTCAACGAGATCTCGGAAGTTGCTAAACGTGTCAGAAAAGATTTTTATTCTAGCCAACAGGCTGGACATTCATCTTCACGCATCTTATCTCCCAGGCGTAGCAAACGTCTGGGCAGACGCTCTGTCTCGGAGACAGAGCACAACAGTAGAATGGGCGCTCAAGCAAACCATTTTCAACCAAATGATTGCGGAGCCTTACCATCCACAAGTGGATTTATTTACGTCAGAGGAGACTCACAAACTCCCACTGTACCTCACCCGCCGGACGATAACGCCGGCGGGCGGGCCAGACGCACTGGTGATAGACTGGAACAGGTGGAGTTCCATTTATCTGTTTCCGCCGCCAGATGCGTCTCTAATGTGCCACGTAGTAAACAAACTACAGGATTATCGGGGCGTAGTCTCGCTAATCGCGCCCCTGTGGCCAGCGCAGTTGTGGTACCAGCAATTGAAGACGTGGTGCCCGCACCCGGTGTCACTCCCGGTCGGGTTTTTCCACTTAGACACAATTGGCAACCTAAAGACCTCGCTGACTTTTGCATTATGGACATTCAGGAGGCCAAATGGCTAGCACCATATGGTAGAGACGTAACCAATAAATTCATGAATCAATATACCCAGTCTACTAAGCGACAGTATCAATCGCATTGGCAAGCCTTTACTTCTTCGATTCTTAGAACAGAACAAACTGTGCCCTCGGTGGCTTTGGTTTTTAATTATTTAAATTATCTGTTCGAGCAGAAACGTTTATCTGTAGTAACGTTCAAAAATAACTTAACAGCGATTAGGATGCCGTTTTTGGACCTTACCGGTCTCACCATACCAGTCGCGGAGGAAACAGGTTTTATGAGGGCATGTTTTAAACTCCGCCCACCTCCCCGTCAGCTCATGCCTACCTGGTCTCTGGACAAAGCATTGTCATTACTTCATTCCGGTCTGTACCAAAATACTGCAGACTTTACATTACAGTCAGCCCTCCATTTAACGGACTTTTAGGGGGGAAACGAAGTCCGTTAAGTGCAAAAGTCTGTTAAGTGCAAATGACCTCTGCAAAGTGGTTAGGCCTTAGCCTATTCATTAATAAAATGACAAAAATTCGGTTTTTCTTACCTTATTTACATACTATGGTACACAATGCTAATATAATTGCCCAATAATGTATATAATGCTTATTGTTTGGCATTATGAGTATTGTACATATCAGTAATGGGCGAAATTGTAAATAAACCTATCCTGGAGACGCCATTTGCATTGTTTACATTTTGGCGTCCCTGTTCAGTCAAACAATACGGTGCAGGGTCTGTTTTGGTACGCAATACTGTAGCCTACTATTTTGGATACTACCAAAGTATTCATAGTTCGTAATATTTTATGGGATAAATATAAAGCAATATCAAAGTGTGTTTTATTTATTACAATAATACCCAATAATACCATAATATATTATGTGGATGCAAATTTGTAGCCTACGAAATAAAAAAAACGAAAAGGTGACGATATTGTTACTGTACCGAAAGTTCAGTGTACCGGATCGTTGTACCGTAGCGTCAGGCCAAAACGTAAACATTGCAAATGGCGTCTCCAGGATAGTTACAATTTCGCCCATTACTGATATGTACAATACTCATAATGCCAAACAATAAGCATTATATACATTATTGGGCAATGATATTAGCATTGTGTACCATAGTGTTTAGTTTATATGTTACATCTGAGTGTGTGTAGACTCGATACCTGTGTGTAGACTCGATATGTCTAAACATTTTGGTTGATTTTAGAGGCCTAATTTACCAGCTGGAGTCCGTTAAATCCGAAATCCGTTAAATCGACGTCTGTTAAATGGAGCGTCGACTGTACTTTTAAAAAGGGCAGTATTCCTTATGGCTTTGGCTACCGGGAACAGAGTATCTGAGCTGGCGGCGATGAGCAACACACCTAATTGCCTCAGGTTTGGTAGGCTTAATGAGTTTATTCACATTGCACCTTCCCCAGGGTTCATAGCCAAGAATGAGCACAGTGAACACGTGTTTTCAGAGTTCACGGTGCCGGCGTTGAAAAGGGGAAAGGTGCACCATAATTTATGTCCAGTGCAAGCTCTAACCAAATATTTGAGAGTGGCACCTCTAAATCACCAGGGTGCTTTATGGGTAGCAAGTACGGGTAAACGCTTGATGAAACGTAGACTGGCTTCTCTCTTGGTCGAGGTC
Organism: Paralithodes platypus; assembly: GCA_032716605.1. NCBI lineage: Eukaryota > Metazoa > Arthropoda > Malacostraca > Decapoda > Lithodidae > Paralithodes > Paralithodes platypus. The sequence continues at coordinate 49,450,198 of CM064581.1, read as the reverse complement.
ATTAAAGAGAGTAATCCCGGCGTTATGGGTAGGACCCACGATTTACGCAAGTGGGCAGCTTCTTTATGTTTCCTTAATAAAAGGGGGGGGGGGGGGTGCAGTCAGTGTAACATAGGACACCCTAGACCCCGCCGGAGTATGAGAGCTGTGATACTGTTTATGGGTGTTGTGATATGTCAATTTCTCTGTACAGTACTATTCATTACAGGTAATTGTGCTAGTACAATTATAGTACAAACAACAGTGTTGTTGTAGGTAGTTTTTGGGCTGAGAAGCAATCTAATTTTGTAGCATTCGTTATATTTTGCAAGATATATCCACTAATTTTATGGGGTTTATATGTGTACATGTAAACTTATAAGTTTTATTTTTTCACCACTTAATTTAAGTGGGGTGCCTTGTTAACTGGCGGATCTGTTCTCAGAATCTCAGAGTTAACCCCTTTTTATCAAGCAGGCTTCTTTGAAGCACGCTCCTGCTTGTACCCCTTTTGTATATATGTGCTGTATAAAGTTTATGCGCCAAATATATCTTTTTACAAAGTAAGAATACTATGTGGTTGTTTGATTATCTGCCTTTGCTAGAGTTATGATATGATTACGAATGTCCCCCTCCAGTCTTAGATATCAGGCATAATCGTCAATGATGGAGGGGCCACTAATAAATTATAGGTTTGACTCCTGCAAGGAGATAAAGAAAACCTAATATTTAGTACTGGCCCCGTAATCATTGACGACTGGGGCCCTCCCGACCATCCCCTTCCCATTCGTTGATGTATTAAGGATTTTGGATTACTTGATATGTCAGTGAAGAAAGAATGACGCCTGAGTCAGCGTCTGGTCAAAGATCCACACAAGTACATCCACGATTATATGGAAAGCTTATGAATAGTTATTCTTATTTTCTTTTTCTTTTTTATTTGTTACGAAGTTTTTTCGTAGTGAGAACCCAATTTCATAATGACTGAACCATGAGTGAGGTTGCGTGCGCTCATGATGAAGGCTCCTCAATTTTTTATGCTCTGCGCGGTAGATTCAAACTACGGCGGATGAGTGTTTGAAGAGGGTGCCTTATGTAATAGGCATAATCGTCAATGATGACGGGGCCACTACTAAATATTAGGTTTTCTTTATCTCCTTGCAGGAGTCAAACCTATATTAACGTTATTTTTCCATTACATGCATTGTATCGGTTCAGACGGGGTTGCCTTTCAGTAGTTGGAGTGTACTGTAGTACAATAAAGTCCTGCCACAGCACTGCCCCACCAAGTCATCACTGTGGCTGATGTTGGTATAATGCTTACCCCCCCAGGGGGTAAGGGGGCCTTCACCTATGGTGTAGGAAAAAATTAATATGCCTCACGCATCCTACTGCATGTCGTACAAGGCGACTAATAGGGGGGATGGTGTTGACTTGCGGACCAAGTAGCCATCACTATACAATATAGCCTTGTTATTGGCGCTGGCATTGTCTCCATATAACAGTGCTGTGACAGGGCTTCATTGTTCTTGCTCCAAGTTGCCTAATGGCAGCACACTGGCGGTGGGTGTCGCTCCCTCTGGACCCGAACCTGGCGCCCTGGGCCCAACCTGGACGAAATGGATCCAGAGGGTACAGTATGTAGATTGTAGTGTTATCCCCGGACTGGCACTTTCCGCCCAATAGTATAGGGGCCCGAACCTGGTGGTAGCGCTCCAGGAAGCTGCCCTGTCATTGGGCGAAAAATACCAGGCCAGTCGTAGTGCTGTTTACGCGCATGGGGTGCATCCCTGCGGCTGGTTCTGGTGGGGCGTACCGAGGCCACTGGATCCTACCCCCTTGTAATCTCTTGGGGGAAGGTGCTGGGAATGGTCCCGGGGCAGACTGGAGCCGGAGTTATGGGGGGGGGGGGGGGGGTGATGATGCCCATCTGCCAGCCAACTTACCTAATATGACTAAAACTAAAGAAAATAAACGTAAGTTCGATGATCCAAAACCGCACAGGATAAGGACAAATGCCCCCCACAATCTCAGACTTGCTAGTGTGAATGTTGGTAGTTTGAATCTGCGTGCAAATGAAGTGGCTGAGATGTGTGAGAGGAGGCGAGTGGACATCTGCTGTGTCCAGGAAACGCTCTGGAAAGGGCCTGGGGTACAGTGGATTGTCGGAAGAAAGAAAAGATATAGGATCTACTGGATGGGGGTGGAGACTGATAAAGCGAATGGAGGAGTGGGTGTTCTGGTGGCTGAAGAGCTGGCGGAAAGTGTGCTTCAGATTACGAGATTTAGTGAAAGGCTGATTGTTTTGAAGTTGAAATTTGGTGAAAGAATTCTGAATGTGATATCTGCATATGCCCCACAGGCTGGTCTAAAGAAAGAGATAAAAGAGGACTTCTGCTCTCGGAGAATGAAATAACAATCGTGGGGGGGGGGACCTAAATGGTCACGTGGGAGCATCTGCAGATGGATACGAGGGGGTACATGGAGGAAATGGGTACGGAAGGCGGAATCTGGAAGGCGAATATATACTGGAGTCCTGCGTTGCACTCAAGATGGTTGTGTGTAACACGAAGTTCAAGAAAAGACAGAGCCATCTGATCACATTTACTGTAACTCTGGGGTTTCCAGTAGCCAGATAGATTACTTCTTGGTTAACAGGAAAGACTGGAAACTGGTTCGGGATGTAAAGGTCATCCCGAGCGAAGAATGTATCCCCCAGCATAAGCTACTTGTGTGCGACATGAGCTTATACAGAGATCCTAAGTGCAAGAAGGTATACATACCCAAAAGGAAAGTGTGGCGGCTGAAGAACAAGGAAGTTAGGATAGGTTTCATAGTGAACTGGAGGAAATGAATAGAAATAAGGAAGCTAGGCCTAACGATGTAAACAGTCAATGGAACTTTCATAAGCATAGCCTTATCACTGCCACTGACAAAGTCTGTGGGAAAACAAAGGGTCACCCCAGGAATAAGACCTCCTGGTGGTGGAACGATGAGGTAGAACATGCTGTGAAAGAGAAAAGGAGATCCTTCAAAGCATGGAAGAAGGGAGGCAGCAAGGAGGAATACCGTGCAGCTTAACGAACTGCCAAAAGAGTTATTTACAATGCTAAAAATCGCATTAAGGACCTGGTCCTCGAATGAGTGTGTAACACTGACAATTCCAATGGGATCTTCAACCTAGCTAGGCAAGTAAAAAATGACAGTAGGGATATTATAGGTGAACAGTGTGTTAGAAATGATAATGGGAAGATTGTGTATGCAGAAAATTAAATCAGAGAAGCATGGAAGGCACACTAGGAATGATTGCTAAATGTAGAGTTTGAATGGGATAAGGAACAGCTTAGTATCGAAAAACCAATATCTGGACCCCCTCCTTTGATATCACCAGCTGTAGTGAGCGACGCAATCATTAAAATGAAGGACGGTAAAGCTCCAGGGTGCTCTGACATTGTCGCTGAGATGATAAAAGCCTCAGGGGAGACTGGTGTCAACTTTGTCACTGAGTTGATAAACACCATTATTAAAGATGAGAAAATCCCAGAGGATTGGCTCAAAAGTGTAATAGTAAATATATACAAAGGAAAAGGGGATGCGCTAGATAGAAGAAATTATAGGGGCCTGAAAATGCTTGACCAAATAATGAAGGTCTGTGAGAGAGTCTTTGAGGGTTTGATCATGCAAACCATCTCCATTGATGATATGCAGTTTGGTTTTATGCCAGGACGGGGTACAACCGATGCTATCTTCATAGTCAGGCAGATACAAGAAAGATACTTACTAAAAGCCAGGGATCTTTACTTTGTGTTTGTAGACTTGGAGAAGGCCTTTGACAGGGTGCCTAGAGATGTTGTGCAGTGGGCTATGAGGAAACTTGGTGTGGAAGAGTGGCTGGTGCATGTGATAATGAAGATGTATGAGGATTTGCGAAGTGCGGTGAGGGTGAAGGGTGTACTGAGTGATGAGTTCGCAGTCCGTGTTGGAGTGCATCAGGGTTCAGTGGTAAGCCCCCTCCTCTTTATTATGGTCCTGGAGGCACTGTCTAGAGTTTTTAGAGGCGGACTCACGTTGGAACTGTTTTATGCAGACGATTTAGTCCTAATAGCTGACAGTATACAAGATGCTGAGGCCAAATTCAGAGAATGGAGAGAGGGCATGGCGAGCAAGGGTTTAAGAGTTAATATTAACAAAACCAAGGTTATGTATTGTAGATTGAGACGAGGCAATGTGGAAAGGAGCGGTGCATACCCATGTGCAGTGTGTGGAAAGGGTCTGGGCATCAACGCGATTCAATGTAGCATCTGTCGACGCTGGGTGCACCATGGGAATAAGCGCTGTAGTAGAGTAAAGGGACCCCTGCCGAAGGATAAGTCAGAAATAGAGAAATTTGAGTGCGTAGTGTGGAATGGCAAGCTTGTGTTAAGTGATTATCCTGTGGCTGTGAATTTTGGAAATGAGTCATTGGAGCTGGTGAACAAGTTTTCTTATCTAGGAGATACCATCTCTGCCGGTGGTGGGGCCGAGGCTGCCACTGTCGCTAGAATTAGATGTGGCTGGGGGAAGTTCAGAGAACTACTGCCAATCCTGACCATGAAAAGAATGCCTCTCCCCCTGAAGGGAAAGGTGTATGCCTCATGTGTTAGAAGTGCAATGACGTTATGCCTCAGAAACATGGCCGTTAAAGTAGAGGATGTCAACATAATGGAACGTAATGAGATGAGAATGGTGAGATAGATGTGTGGGGCCAGGTTACAGGATAGAATAACAAATGTTGAGCTGAGGAGACGTTTAGGTATAAAGAGTAGGCTATTAGCGAGGTGATGCGTACAAGTAGACTGGGATGGTATGGACATGTGTAGAGAATGGATGAACAAAATTGGGTGAAAAAATGCAGGTCTGTGATTGTGGAGGAAGCTGCACCAAGGGGTGGACCGAGGAAGACCTGGGATCGGACTATACAGTGGAGCCCCCATCCTAGCTGCTAATCGGTTCTGTAGAAATAGAGCTAGGATTGAAACAGCCAAGATCGGGGCACTGTTCTTATGGGGAAAATTCAATCGGTTCCGTGCTCATGCCAAAATTTGCGTCTTTTTCTATTTTTTGCCTATGAAAACATGTTTTATTGTACACAAATTAAATGTTATGCATTATACTGTATCATATAATACACCATAGAATAAGTTTTTAATAACTAGAAAAAAAGGCCCAAATCTAAACAATTACCGCACTTTTTCCCAGTGTTAGGCTATGAAAACATGTTTTTTGTCTAGGCTACATCAAGTAGCCTAGGCCTAAATCTTATACATTGTAAATAATAATGTAGACATGGCTAAATGACAGTCCTAACCATAAATACTGTAGATTGGGGCATTGTTTCTATCATGCGATTTTTTTTAGGCCTAGCCTAGGCCTAGGTTCTAAATTCGTCCAGCCACCCCTCAAGTACCCATTTCGCCCCAAATACATCCAATAAATACATATTATGAGGAAAATACGTATAAATACGTATTATGAGAAGATTACTTACCACACAGATTGTATTATAAATCATTGTCATAGGCCTATTTAGCCTAGCCTAGGCTAACATCGTCTAGGCTAGGCATTTCAATCGCTTTCGTCCGACATGGACTGGTCTTTGCTCTGTGTTTTGAGCATGAAATTCCTTCATTGCTACTACCAGGCCAACCATCCCTATCACTAGATGTACTAGAGGTTATAATAAATGCGAGAGATAAGGGGTTCAGGCACAAAAAAGCTTGCAAACGGTTGTTTTGTCAACACAGATACTAGCTAACCTGCAAGCGTCTGCTTAGTGATGACGTCATACAAAGATGGCGGCATCTTGTGGATTTGACGATCGGATCTCGGATTCACTTGGATTTCGTCTCTAATAGGCAAGTACCTGGCAGATTCTTTCGTTATGTTAAAACAAAATTATTGTTTTTGTTTGTTTTCTAGTTTTATGTCGAGTTTTTCGTTATTTTTGCTATTTTTTCGGGTTTCGGCTGGGATTTTGATGCGAGAATTGAGGCTTTTGGCGCGAGAATTGAAATTGGGGATATTTGGTGTGTGGCGCGAGAATTGAATCAGCGAAGACTGATCTAGCGAAAATGGGGGCTCCACTGTACTTGCCGATCTCAAATCCAAAAACTTGACAAGTGAAGCAGCCCTTAACAGGGTTGCCTGGAACACCACCATTAGGACAAGAGACTGAAACTGCATGTATGTGTGGAGCACTCAGTCTTAAAATTTTATGTATGTATGTATGCCTCAGCAAGACTCAACAGAGTCTCCCTGCAGCACTTGCACCTGCAGTATCTGCAACCACACCAGCCTTAACAGTGTTACAAAAAGACAGCACCATAACAAGACTCTACTGTATATTAGGCAATTGGATTATAGAACAATAAAGTCCTGCCCCAACATGATTCCAACATGCAAACACTGCTGCTGACACAGGTGTGGTGCCAAACAGCGCCCAGGTAAGATTCAGTCCCCTATCCGAACCCCACCAGCCTCAGCAGTGCCATACCAAGACAGTGCTAAGATAAAGATTATTGCATAGTAATGGCTGTTGGTCCACATGTCTATCGCCATCCCCCCTATTAGTCGCCTTGTACGACACGCAGTAGGATGCGTGAGGCATATTCTTTTTCCTCCACCATTAAGCTCGGTTCACACATGCACGAATTAACGTCACGTCTGTCCCCGACCAAGAAAATAGGCAGGACGGCATCAATCTGGAGGCCCCATGTGGCCACGATGGCCACTAGGGCCGTTCCAACGTTTTATTGCCGCCGTTCTCATCCCGTTAATCGGCGTCTAAACGCCGCCAGTCGTCGTCTAGACGCTGCCAGGCTGCGTCTAGACGACGACTGCTCCCGTGTGTGTCCCCGACATAACACGTTTTCTGGCAGTTGCCCCGACCCACACGGACCATTTTATGCATGCACAGAAAGGACGCCGCCTAGGCACGGCGAATTAAGGGGTCGGGGACGGACGGGACGTTAATTCGTGCATGTGTGAACCGAGCTTTAGATGAAGGCCTTCTTACCCCACAATACTCTTGTAGATATACTCTATGTGTGTAGTAATAGTGAAGATTATAGTCTTAACCCCTTCAGCACCATTACACCTTTTTACCTTTGATTCTGGCTATAATTTGATAATTTTATGCAGTTTAAGAAGGACCTGTGTTACTAAGAGGGTTTATTGAGATCGTATTTACCCGTTTGAGTCATATACTGTAGGTAGATTACAAACTAAATAAAATTGTTTAATGGAAATCAGAGTATGATGAAAATTACGTAATGGTGGTGAAGGGATTAACACATGATGGATCTCATTTTGCTCTTCCCCTATTGATAATATGATAGTGAAGGTCAGATAAAGTGTCTTCCCAATATTGAAGTATATTGGTTAATATTACTCAGATTATGATTAACCTGAGTCATCAATCAGTTAATTATCATCAATAGTTATTTTATTTGAATATAATAGTAATGCTAATACTCACGGTTTTGAATTTTGTGGCGTGACAAATATTCTTTATTCTTGAAAGATTTTCATCCACAATATTTGTGTCTACTGTATGTGTGTAGTAATAGTGAAGGTTAGCTTTGAGGGGCTAATTAATGGTGGCTGGCAGGGGCAACCCACCAATGAAAATGACTGCCATCAACTATGTTTCATACATTGGGTTATGGAATGACTATTACAGTTATTTAGGATGGGTTACTGTGCAAAGCTGATCTAGATCATTTTTGGAGTGGATATAATCCACTCTCCTGGCCACATTCACCACAGTAAGCCTGCCAGTCGTCCAGTTCCATACATTAGCATTGATAGGTGATACTTTGGTGGGAAAGAAAATTGGTTACCTTTCCAGCTAACCAGACCCCCCCTGGCTCCTGCTCTACTACATACATACATACATACATACATACATACATACATACATACATACATACATACATACATAATAAGATAGTGAGAGAATCACTAGCACTATTGGCAAATATCAGGATGTCTTTCAATTATCTTAATGAAAACACCATGAAACAAATAATAACGGCAATAATAAGACCCAGGATGGAATATGCATCTGTAGTGTGGTCCCCTCACATGAAGAAACATATCCACAAAATTGAGAGGGTACAGAGAGCAGCTACGAGGATGATCCCAGGTTTGGAAAATTTGGAGTACCAAGAGAGGCTCGAGAGATTGAATCTACCTACACTGGAACAGAGAAGGAAACGAGGACAGCAAATTCAGATATACAAATGTGTTAGAGGTATTGACAAAATCGACCAAGAAAACTTCATAGCGAGGGATGGAGGTGAGAGAACAAGAGGTCACAGCTACAAACTGAAAGTGCCTAATAGTAAATCTGATCTGAAAAGTAAAAGATTTTCTACCAACTCGATTAGTGGGTGGAACAAATTGCCAGCCGAAGTAGTGTCTGCACCATCAGTGCATAGTTTCAAAGCACGGTATGACAAACATTTCTTAGGAGGCGGGAATTAACGAGCATGCTCACTCCCGCAAATACAACTAGTGTAAGCACATAACATTTTAAGACTGAGTGCTCCACACATACGTGCAGTTTCAGTCTCTTGTCCTAATGGCAGCGTTCCAGGCAACCCTGTTAAGGGCTGCTTCACTTGTCAAGTTCTTGCATATGAGATCCCTCCTCAATCATTTTTCATCCAATTTTGTTCATCCATTCTCTCCACATGTCCATACCATCCCAGTCTACTTATATCTATCTATCTATTGCCTGACGCCGCGATCCCCGAAGTGGTGGCCACGAACGAACCGCCCCCATGCATCTCTGTCCCCAGTCAGTCGACGCCCCTCCCCCCAACCAGCACCGCCTTCGTTCATATACTTCCTCGCTCCATCCTTCCACATCTCTTTTGGTCTACCTCTCCCTCTCTGTCCCTCCACCTCGCTCTGGTACACCCTCTTAGTCATTCTCTCGCTTTCCATACGTTCCATATGGCCGAACCATCTCAAGTTATTCCTTTTCACACTCTCCAGCACATCTACCTCCACACCACACCTCCTTCTTTCTTCCTCATTAGTCTGTCTATCCCTCCATGTAACTCCGCACACCGCATTCATTTCCACTGCTTCACTTGGTCTGAGCTCTCAACCACGTCCTCCTGCTTCGCTCAAGTCAGTGTCGGAATTACCACACTGTCCTGCAAGGACTTCTTCACTTCCATACTTGTACGCATCACCTCGCTAATACTCTTTATACCTAAATGTCTCCTCAGCTCAACATTTGTTATTCTATCCTGCAGCCTGGCCCCACGCATCCATCTCACCATTCTCATCTCATTACGTTCCATTCTGTTGACATCCTCTACTTTAACGGCCCATGTTTCTGAGGCATACATCATTGCACTTCTAACACATGAGGCAAACACCTTTCCCTTCAGGGGGAGAGGCATTCTTTTCATGCTCAGAATTGGTAGCAGTTCTCTGAACTTCCCCCAGCCACATCTAATTCTAGCGACAGTGGCAGCCTCGGCCCCACCACCGGCAGAGATGGTATCTCCTAGGTAACAAAACTTGTCCACCAGCTCTAATGACTCATTTCCAAAATTCACAGGTGTTCCCTTTTAGTCCTGTTAGATCTCTCTGCAACATTTGGTCTCTAACACATGTTCTGGATGGTGTTCCCTTTTAGTCCTGTTAGAATGGCGATGGGCTGGTCTATCAGAGTGAGACCTGAGCGATCTCTGCCATACCCGTAGCTTACTCTGACTCTTCCTTTTACTTATATATTTTCTAGATCTCAAGTGACGGCGTCTCTTCCGTGGATTGACTTCCCAATCTACCAAGATTGGAAGCTAAAGCGTCACATTATTCCTTTGCCCCTCAACTTTCTCTTCATAATTGCTGAGGGGCACAGGGCCCTGGGTGGGGCTTTGGTTTCCCGGGTGTTTACGCACCCTCTCAGCTCCCCTCCATGGAGTGGCTTCGGTCACCCAGGCTTTATTGTGGTCGGCAGGGAGGGTTCTGTGGGGGCGCTCGTTTATGGCCTTGGCCTTACTCGGGGCCTTGGGGCTGTTCGGCCAGGCAGCTTGGGGAACAACAACAACAAGTCCTGTTAGATCTCTCTGCAACATTTGGTCTCTAACACATGTTCTGGATGGTGTTCCCTTTTAGTCCCGTTTGATCTCTCTGGAACATTTGATACTGTTGACCATCAGTTGCTCATGAGTGACCTTTCTAGTTTTGGTTTTCCAAGGAGATACACTCCTGCTTCTTCAGTCATATATTATCCATCGCAGTCAACGTGTTATCATTGGCAGTTCTGTGTCTGAACCATCATTGCTAAACTTTGGGGTGCCTCAAGGATCAGTTCTTGGCTCTGTGTTGTTCATCATTTATAACTTTACTCCTGCTGGATGCACATAATGTTAAGTATAGGTATAATTTTTATGCAGATGATTCACAGTTGTATCCCTCAGTTTTCAAGATAGAGAACCCATACTTGGTATTCATACTAAGGTGGTGCAAGAATAGGTCCCCCCAACTCCCTCAGTTGTCAAGATGGAGAGCCCTTAATTGGTCTCCCCCCCCCCCCCACCAAGATAGACAGGCCATACTTTGATTTTTCCCTCTGGCAGCGCCTGGTGCCTCAGCTAGTATTACATATAGGCTCTCATGTCATTGACGGAGAGGACCACTGGGAGCTTTGACGCCTCCCAAAAACCAAATAAGGAAAACCTTCTATTTGGTAGTAGCCTCGTAGTATCCAACGTAGAGCTTGTACTATGTATAATCCCGCTCCTCTAGTGGAGCGGGCATTATCGTAACCACTTAGCGTGATTAAACGATAACATCTAGAGTAGCACCTACTTTCTCTACTAGGGACGTTGTACACACTTTGAGGCCATTAGTTTAAAGAAAAAACAAAATATGGGTGAGAAGAGAAGAGAAAGTTGAAGAAATTTGCCCATTCGCCATCTAGGCTCCTTACGACGTCTTTGTGCGCCTCCCGTGTAACCCGGCCGGGTTTATTAGATTATCCTGGTATCAAGTTAAATAGACTAGATTGGATAGGCAGGGGTACAGCGTGAGGGAGGGATACTATGACGTTGGATACTACGAGGCTACTACCAAATAGAAGGTTTTCCTTATTTGGTATTTGGGAGGCGTCAAACCTCCCAATTTAGTAGTAGCCTCTACGTCTCCAACGTAGAGCTAGAGTACCAAATTGGAGGCGGACATCCAAGCTGTAAACCAAAACTTTAGCCATTAGTGAAGAGATCAAGACCAAGAAAAGACAGACATAAACAAGAGAGTTTATATAAAAGAGTGTACTGACAGGTGCATATTAAGAAAATCAGTACAGTCATGTCAATTTCAATGGAGATCTTAGCCTAAGACAAAGAATGATGTATGTCATAAAGATGATTATGAACAACAGGATGCCCCCCCTTCCACCTTGTTCAAAGTCTGTGAGCGAACTAGTAAAAAGAAAACTAATCGTATTAGCATACGATCGGATGCCGTGAGGCCAACCCTGGAATGTCACGATGACCGGCACGAAGCACCCGACACAGGGTAATCCCCACCGCACGGTTGCCGATGTCCCTACCGGCCTGTGGTGCCACCCACTGCGCCACACCCGACATCGGCCTGGCGGAGCGCACATATGTATGCCGGGCTTGCACCGGGCAGAGCGTATGATGAACACGTTCTCGTTTTGTGGAACAACGAACGGCTGAAAAACATGCGCCTCACGTCCAGTCGTAGCCACAAAACGAACAGACAGCGTCAAAATGACCGCCCTGAGGATAGGAGAAAAGGCAAGGAAGGCAGGGACCCAGACAAGGTAGCCAGCTCCGAGATTCTCTCCCCCATAGCGAACGCAATAAGAAACAATGACGTTTCAAGTAAGTGCTCAGGCGTCGGGTAGGTAGTGGAAACGGGCGTAGGGAGGAGCATTTAGAGCTGCCGCCAGAGACCACCGAGGCGGAATCAGGCGCGGGGGTGGCTGAAGCCGAAAAACAGGCGTCCATGAAAAATGTCAGCCCTCGCTGAGGGACGGCCAACCCCGTCAAGGTCCGAAAAGGCCCCCGTATGGCAGACAGGAGGTTCCGAAGAGCTTCATATAAGTCGCGATGGAAAGCAAAAGGAAAAGTGACTGTAGTAAAACACCAATGCGACCGACGGAACTGTGTGGGCAGGGTCAGGAATCCATGTAGGAAAACAGTCCCAGTGAGACACGTAAGTCGTCCACGTCGTCGCAGTCCAAGCAGAAGAAACCTGTGTGGAAGCTACAGTGCCACACCAACAGTCCATGAAGCGAAAGCTAACGAGAACCCCATGACTCCAATCGGCCCCCAGTGGAAGTCGGAAACCGACAGGGGAACGGGACACGGGTACCATCGCCATAGGTGAGAGGACCAGGTCTGCGCCGGCCATAAGGGCGCGAACAACCAAACCCTGCCACGGTACCCTCGCAACCTGTGGAGGACCGTGCACATCAAAGGTGCGGCAGGTGGCGGAAATACGTATAAGGACTGCCACCTGTTCCAGTCTTCGCTGAACGCGTCCATCCCCGCTGAGGGGTGAGTCCAGCGGTTCAGGAAGACAGACAACTAGGTCGGCACGAGCAAGGCGAAGAAGTCCACCAGTGGAGAGCCCCAGGAGGCTGCCAGGTCGTCGAATACGTAACGTATGAAAGACCATTCCATTAAGGTGTGAAGTCCCTGCGACAAAGCATCCGCTCAAAGAATGGCAGTCCCGAGCAGGGAAGTCGCATGCAGAGCGACGCCGCGAATGCCGGTTTGAGAAAAATAACATCTTCGCCAGGGCCTGAAGAACGGCGGACCTGGAGGAGCCCTGCCTCTGATGACAGGGAACCGCCGTCAGAACAGCTACCCTGACGTCTACCGACCAGCCGGGGTGGGTCCGTACTTGATCCCCCAGGAAGAACAACGAGACTAACATACCCAAGACAATGACGAGGAAAGGCGAGACCCGGCCATCTGCCCCGATCCGGACGACCCAAGTTGGATCGGTAGCCCCACCCCACCTGATGCATCGGATGTACCCAGATGGTCGGTGGCGGAGCGGACCAGGGCACAACCGCTGTGAGTGTGCCCCAAGCAACCCAGTGTGTGAAACACAAACGAATCGAGCGCGGAACCGGGCTAAGCCGATAGGGAGGCCAGAGGAAAAATCTGGTGCCTAACTGTATGAGGCGTTGTAGCTGGAGCCACTCTAGGGGAATGATCAGTGACGCCCAAATGAGTGACTCGAAGAGCGATTCCCAGACCGTCCGGGTAAACGAGATCGAGTGCAACGTGGCAAAAGCACCCTGCGAAGGTGTGCCGCATCCACTGGACTCGGTCTGACAGTCGCGCTCGTTACGACCCAGTCTAGGCCCAGCCCTGCCACTTCTGGCGACGGCGTGAGGCACGACTTGGGAACGTGTTTTACGATTCCACACAAATGAGAAGTCGGAAGACCAGTAGTGTGTTCTGTACACAGTTTGTCGGAGAGGCTGCGGCGATGAGCAAATCGTCCAAGTAAAATAGGATCCGAAACCCCTGACGGAGCAGAGGAGGCAGAGCCCGTGTGATGAGAGTCACAAAGACCCGTGGAGCGATATGGAGGGCGAACGGCAATAATGCGAACGAGAACACCCGCTCGTGTGACTGGAGCGCCAGAGAACACTAGAACCGAGGAGCCAGAGTCACATGCCAAGAAGTGTCCTCGAGCCCCAGGGCCACCACCCAAGAACCGGGCAGGAGCGTCAGTCGCACGTGACCGATGGCGAGCACCTGAAATCGGGCGGACACACGATGTGTTGGTTGAAGCAGGACAGACCTACCATCGGTCACATCGCATCGCTGTCCCTCACAGGGACGAGAAAGACATACGAGAGGAAGACACGTTGCAGAGACGTGACCACGTGAATCATCCCATCCCCGTGGACAGACCGAAGCACTTTGGCAACGTCTTGAGACACTGGTCGATGTCGGGGAGGTCGCCTGAGGAAAGGCCGTGACCGCCACCTCCAGGGCAGACCCCGCAGCACAACCCGACATGCCCACAATCGGCGGGGCTAGGGCCGAGAGTGGTGACGGAAGAAACCGGTGTGAGGGCCATGAGTAAGGCCCACCACCGAATCCACCAAGCGGACGGGAGAGGGGATAGACCCAGTAGCATTACGCGTTGGGAGACGCGGAGTTCCCCCCCAGACTTGTCGTGGAGGGATCGGCCCCCACGACCAGATTAGTGCCAGATTAGTGCCACCAGTCCGAAACATATGACGAGTATCCTGCGCCCGCCGAGAATACTCCGTCCCCCTGGTCGAACCGCCTAGAGGAAGCCTCTATACGAAGTTGCAGGGAAGGACGAGGCGTAGAGCGACGATCGGAGAGACGGCCCAGCCGTCCCCCCCCCCCCCAACTGAGAGAGGAAGCAGCTGAAGATGGCCTCGACGCCATTTGTCACAGGGGCGTAAACACGCTCCGCAGCCACAAGTAGGCGCACGCACCACATGTGCTCCCAACCCTGCCGCAGAACCCCAGGAGGCTGGGCATCAGACAGTCGACGATGAAGCCGAGCCAACGGAAACAACACCAAGATGGCAGAGAGCAGGTGAGCAGTGCGTAGGCGACGCCTGTGATCGCGTATGAGGGCACCCTTCTCCGGGGATGCAAAAAAGGGAGTAGATATCCTATCAAGAGAAACCGTAGGGACAAGAGGCCAAGATCAATACTTGGCAGGAACCCCGGCCGACGGTCTGACCAGTCCCGACACGAAGGTTCGGTCCAAAAGTGGAATAAGACAAGAACCCCCCGCAGAACGCATATCGAAGACCACACCCGCTGCCAGCCATGCCACCCCAAGGACCAGCCACAAGATGCAGGAGCTCCCAAACCAGGGCTCCCGGCTGATCCCGGGCCCTCTTGACTAGAGGGATCCCAGCGATGGCTGACAGAGCGAGGGCATCGAGACGGATAACCTGCCGAGAGGAGGCCGACTATAGCCCGGGCGAACCAGTACAGGGAAGGAAACCTGTGTGTATAGATCTCATACCGCCCCAAGGAAGGAACGGAGACGGTCCGGCCACCCAAACCCAACCCGCACCCAGGCAGAACGACAAGAGATGTCTCAACTGCCGGAGAAGGGGCAGGGGGAAAAGGAGCGTGTGGAGCAGCAGCGACAGGGTCAGCGGGCGCTGCCGGTAGGTGCCCCTCCAAGTGTGGGAAAGGATTCACCACAGGTGCGACTTGAGGCACAGGAGACAGTCGCACCATAGCTGCGGGGAGACGTTCGAGAGCCTCGTGGAAGGAGGAGAACTATCCCGCGTTCGACCCCAGGAACGTCTTCGACGCCGCCGCCTGCACTCCAAGCAGGGCGGCTATTACCAACCTCCAGGCAGGCACGCCTGGAGAAACCAGGGAGATGGCGAGATGGACCCAATACGTCCAAGGCGGCCAACTTTCGGGTGTGGGGGAAGGCGTGCAGGCGAGAGACTCCCTTGGAGAGTCCTCGAGTGCAGCCCCTCCCTCCTCCTCCCAAGACAACTCATAGGGAGGCGAAATTGGCGTTGAATGTGACAAAGGCACAGGAGGGGGCACAGACTGAAACAGCGCAGCAGCTCGAGATGGAGAAAGAGCAGGAAGGACCACCGGTGCAGCAGGAGGTGAAGGGCGACGAAGAATCCAGGCCTGCCCATCCACAAACTCCCCGACTAGGGCACGAGTCGGACGACGTGACGGAGAGAACACAGGCGGCGCTACAGTTGGCAAGGTGGGACTAGTGGGTGCACGCCTCCCCGCCCTGAAGAGCGGATGACCCTTGTCAGGAATGGGAGAGAGAGCAGGCCGAGCAGGGGAGAGGGATTGTTGACGATGAAGCGAGGGCGAAGTGGACCTGTGACGCAATCCCCCTCCCCTTGTCTCCCAGAGCCCGCAGACACCGTCGACAGAGCAGACGGAGGCACCCGAGGCAGGGCGGCCTGGCGCCCAGCCGACGACGACTCTGGGAGGCGCAACAGGACACTCACATGGGTGTCCCGGAAGCGAGGGGTCCCATGCAGGGAGGGCCGTACGAGGCGGGAATTGCCCGCCCACGTAACACAGAGGGAAGGACCACACCGACAAGGGTTATAGGAAACCCTGTGGTAGCAGGTAACGTGGACGCAGCATTCCTCATGTTACAGAAAAAATCTCACCTTAGGGTAGGGTCTGGCAGGAACACCAAGATGTTCACAAGTAACGACACATAAAGCCTATGAACGAAGTATAGCAGGCAGGTTAGCATGCAGAAAACCCGTAAGGATCCCTATAAATAATCACAGGCACAAGGACAGAAAGGTGCACCTAAATGCAAACTAGACCTTGAGCCCGGAGCACCAACCTGCGAAGGATTGAATCCCCCCCCCCCCCTTCAATTGAAGGGAAGAAGAATGCCCCACCACAGGGTAGGACCCGGTAGGAACACAGGGGAACCCACAACAAATTTCAGGGAAACCCCAATCACCAGGTCAGACTAGACCATGAGCCAGGTAAAACTTCCGTGGAAGGAGTAATCCCCCCGACAATTCAAGGGAAGAATGATGCCCCACCATAGTTTAGGACCCGGTAGGAACACAGGAGAACCCACAAAAAGTGTCGGTGAAAACTCAAGCACCAGGTCAGACTTTTTTTTTTTTTTTTTTTTTTTAAGAGACAATGAACGGAGGAAGGAAAAACACAGATAAAACAAAAAGGTCCATGTGCCTAAAGGCATCCTCCATTCATAAAATGTTTGTAACAACTGGATTTAAACATTTGTTGATTGTAAGTTTGTGGAAAGCAATTCGAGGGAAGTGAATTCCAAAGAGTAGTAGCTCTGGGGATAAATGAATTCTGATAAGCAGAAGTTCTGCATTGTGGAGGAGAAAGTGTAAATTCATGGGCGCTCTCAGCTGCCCTAGTTCTACGGGGAAAGATGTGGAGAGGCGGCACAATTGAAGCAAGTTCCTCGGAACAATTGCTGTGAAAATATCTGTAGAATAATGCAAGGGATGCAACGTTTCTTCGTATGGCTAATGTAGGAAGGTCCTGTGTGATTGCAGGGTTATTGATTAATCTAATAGCTTTATTTTGAATTTTGTCCAACTGCCTCAATGCAACCACTCCACTTCCACCCCACAGAGGTGAACAGTAATCCATCTGAGAGCGCACATGACTTTTATATATTACGGCCAACTGCTCGTCAGTGAAGAATTCTCGAACTCTGTACAGGAGTCCCAGTTTTTTAGAGGCATTCTTAGCAATGCTTCTAACATAATGTGTCCAGCTCAAGTTAGTAGTTAATGTTACACCGAGAATGTCAATACTAAGGGAAGTGGGAATATTTACATCATTACTAGACCATGAGCCAGGTTAGTCATCCGTTGAAGGATGTATCCCCCTTGCAATGCAAGGGAAGAATAAAGCCCCGCCGTAGGGGAGGGCCCGGCATAGGCCAGGGTTAGGCAGTATCCCAGGCAATGTACACAATGAATGACACAGATATGAGAAAGGAATCATAGCAAGCAAATGTAGCATGCACAAAAACACCTAGGGAACCCCATGAAAAACTACAGGAACAAGGACAGAAAGTCGCCACTAAGCGCAAACTAGACCTCGAGCCTGGAGCACCTTCCTGTGAAGGAGATATCCCCCCCCCCCCCAATTGAAGGTAAGAATAAGGCCCCACCGTATGGGAGGGCCTGGTAGTACACTGGTGAACCTACAAAAAGTTCCAGTGAAACCCCAAACCCCAGGTCAGAAGAAACCAAGAGCCAGGTTCATCTCCCATGAAAGGATTTTATTTAATAGGGCCCCTTCATCATTGACGACTTCGCCTAATAGTCTCCATTCAACATCCCGCGCCAGCATTTTGAATAGCCCGCGCGGAAGTTAACCTGGAGTACTCATCATAAGTGCACGCTTGATTCCCTTACGGGATCGTCATTTTGATTGGGTACCCTACAGAAAAAAACTGTAAAATATAAAAAATAAAAAATAACTTAATATCTGTTATCATATGACTTGCCATATGCGTGGATTTCTCATGTTTCGCTTCCCCAACACCAGGCCCTCTAGCGGCCATCGTCTTCCTTCCTACTTCTGCGGCCACACTGACAACAAGGCTTGCGCTGTGCTCCGCTTCATTCGACGTTCCAGAGCTTCTAGTGAGTCCTTACTCATTTGTATACATCTGTGTTGTAGTAACAAGGTTTAGATTAGCTAGCACGGCTGCCAGATTGGTGTGTCCGCAGGAAGTATTTGTTAAAATAGGGTACTTTTGTAACAGGCGTCGACGAGTCCAGGATTGTCGTACCGCGTTTGTTTTTGTTTGTTGTGATACGCCTTTAGCTTTTGCGATTACTTAGCTAGAAGGCTACCATTCTACAAGGCATGATACAGACTGTCATTATTGAGGAGAGTACAACATGTCAGATTATTATATATCAGCAAATGCTCTGGTTTAAGGGTGTCTGCACGTGGTGCTCCACCTTCTAGAGTTTGTGTTTTGCTTTGGGCCCCTTGAGTGGGCCTCCCTCATCCGGGCGCTGTGCTGGGTCTTCGGAGCGTCGTCTGCCGGTGATGTTCGTCGTACCTCGTGGTCAGCCTTATGTAGGGGTCTCCGGCGTAGGCTTCAGGTAATTTAGGATGCTAAATTTTCTGTATTTTAATTATATGCCTATGTATGCCCCTAGTGTTTTTACATGTGTTGTAGCATGTTTTTGGGGTAGGGGAGATGTCCCTATATATTCTTTATGATGTGTTATGAGTGGGACTCAGGGTTGGGGAGCTGTGCCATCTCCTTGTCTCTTGAGTTTTTGTTTTTTCCGGAGGCCCCGTGCGGTTAGCCCGAGTTATCCGTCTTATAAACGGGTAGGAACATTCAAAAGGTCCCGGCGTGGTTTAGCTGAATCACTCTCTCCTGGCGGAACTGCATTCCTAAGGGGGCTGCAAACTCGGCTCGCCGAGTAACTCGCCCTAACTGACCCAGTTACTCGATTAGATTTTCTCGCCCTGCGGCGCCGCAAGTCTAGTGTACAAGAGTGATAGATTAGTTTTGCAAACTTGTTTATGGATGATCAGACACTAAAGGTCATGGGACCTGGGACACTTGTCACAGGCTAGTAGTTAAACGAGTCCAGCGGAAGGTTAGAGTAGTGGTGCACTATAGCTAATTTTCCGGCGGACACGAGTTAGGATGTATAACACCTCGCAGGTTATCCTTATGAGCATTGATTCCTGGAAATTTTATTTTCCAGGCTCCTGACTGCTACTCCGGCAGAGGTTTGGGTAACTGATCCCGGCATGGGGGGGGGGGGGCCTTATTATCACCATGACTAGGTTTGAACTATGCATTACTCCTACCTGCTCTCTATTACCAATTTTTGCTCACAAACTTTGCATTAAGTGCGTCAAGTGTTTGGATCGTTCCCGAGGCTTGTGGTTATCTAAACACTGTTCCATTTGCTCTTAATTGAAAACCGCTTTAGTAACTAATAAAGACCTATCGTGCCTAGCGGCCTTACAGGAAATTAAGAGTACCTTTAATTCTTGTGCCAAAGACACTGCCCATAAGGCACTTCACTGTGATGATGAAGTACTATGGGAACAACTCATTATTAAGTCACCCCTTGTGAAACCCGGTTCCTCAAAATCTGTCAGACCTAAAGTCAAGTCGAAAGCCCTCAGCAAAGAGGTAGTGAGTAGTAGCAGTGAGAGTGAGGTCACCGAGGTTCCCCCCTCCGACCGTACCAAGAGGAGACGATCACCCTCTCCTAGGCGGAAGTCGAGGTCAAGGTCTAGATCCTCTTCCGCAGAGTCTTCCCGGTCTACCAAACGCCGGAGAGAGGACTCTGGGGGAGCAACGAGTCAGGCAAGCAGCGACAGCCGGAGGGACACCCCTCAGCAACCGCCCCCTACCCCTACCTCTGACACACCTCAACAGGACTTTGAGGACTCAGAAGTGGGGTCTGAGGCACTGGAATCCGCACCTAGTCATGAACAATCCTTGAGTGTGTCTCCTAGTGTTACATTTGCCATACCTAAGCTGAATTATGTACCTCATAGTGTTAGATCGGCAGGCCCATGTAGGGTTCTGGCTGACCAGTACAGGGGATATCCGTCGGGGTCACAATTGTATTCTCAAGTGATTCCAGATTCCCACCCCTTTGTGGCAGGGGGTTACTGGCATCAATCTGAACCTTCTCAACCTCTTTGTAACGTCAATTACGCAAGAACTGAGGAGGGTAGCATAGACATGTTGCCATCATCAGTCCCAGATTTAACGTGGCCCCCGGCGGATAATTACATTTTAATTGAACAAGAGAATCTTGAGCTGAGTGGAGAGCCGGCGGAGGTTATGTTCTCTCCGGCTCCCCAGTCACTCACAGGAGAAGACTCTGAGGAAAGTTCCCACTCATCCAGGGACTCCCACAGTAAGTGTGTGACTTCAGATCAGATAAGTGAGTTATTGCACAAGGTTATGCAGCATTATCAACTCCCTGCCTCTTCGGAGCCCCCAGTTTCTCAACCTTGGGTGGCCCCTAGTACTTCTGTTGTCAGACCCCTAGCTTCCCCGGGTTTTCTTCCATCATGTCCTACCCCGGTGGTGGCCGCGGCTTCTGGCACTACAGTGCCGGCGGCACTGGCTACCTCCTCTTTGAGGGTTATTGCAGATATTCCTCCACCTCCTTTAGATAAGGCGCCTCTGAAGAAGGGCCCCATGCCCCTCCTCTATGGCCCGGATTGTTCCTGGGTCCCTGTGACTCCAGTGAACCCTCAACTAGCTCAACCTTCTGTGTCAGGGGAACTTCCAGTACCTGGTGAGTGGCATATTGAAATTAATAAGACCAGGAAATTTAGGGCAAAAGATGAGGCAGGGAGGGTGATGGACGTATCAATTAAGGCTGTACCAAGTTCGTACAACCCGGATTATTTTGTGTATACAGCTGCCCCGGCGATCCCTCCCGCCGCGTCTGCACGACTGTTTGCGGATTGGTCAAAAGCTGATGGCATCAACGGTCAAAGCTTTGAATGCTCTCACGCCGGAGTTTTCTACAACTCCGGTCCTAGACCAGACACATACACCAGTCCTGCAGATGGGGCCGGTGGGAGGGTTGTTGTTGTTTTTGTTCACTAAGCTGCCTGGCCGAACAGCCCCGAGTCCCTGAGGAAGGCCATGGCCACGATCGGACTTTCCCACAGAGCTCTCATTGAGTGTAGATTGTGTTGTTGGCGTAAGTGGTTGTGTGAAATGCAGTCTTCTATGATGTGTTTAATGGTATGGGGTGCTGTGTTACATCCCGGGCAGACGTCGACGACGCAGTTATCCAGTCTCTTCTGATAGCTCAGGAGAGCTGGATGGTGTCCGCATCTCAGCCTGGCCAGGTGGACTCTGTCCTCGCGAGGAAGGGAGGATTCGGAAGGATGGATTTCGGGAGGTCGTGCTTGCAGCTGCGTGTTGTCTGTGAGTGAGTGGATGGATCGGCGAGAGATGTGAGTATGGATGTGCTTCTGGAAGTTGGTTCGGGGTGGACAGGGAGGGAGAGAGGATAGTAATTGTGTGTGATACTGTGTGCTGGGTGTTGTTTTGATATTTCTTGGTGTCTGTGGGTGTGTTGCCACAGACTGGGTAGACTGGGTAGACTGGGAGATAGAAGCTCAGGTTTTTGCGGCTACAATTACTTATAAGTCTTCACATCAGGTTCCCCAAGAAAATCATGCTTACTTTTCTTTGCCAGTAGCCAAAGCAGAAGGAGTGTCCTCAGATTTACTTAACTTTCTTGCGGCGTCCAAAGTTTTCTTGCACTCCCTTGATGAACCCTTTTCTACCCCCCCGGCAGGTCCCTTGACAGGGACTTCAAGCTAAGAAATAAGGCTTACCGGATGTTCTCTCAGTACTTGGTTAGTCACCAGATTGCCGCCTCCCTTTCACGTACTATTTCAGCTATAGCTGAACCCCAAATTAAGAAAGCTACTGAACTGTCTAGGAGACTTATGCTACAAAATTCTATTCAGTCCTTAGGAGACATCAGAATTGCAATTATGGAGGCGGTTCGAGCCCGCCAAGATCTGAGAGTCCATCTGGTGAGGAAGTTGCCGGCAGACATAGGTCGCCGGGTAACTCTCTCTCCGGTCCTTACT
Organism: Paralithodes platypus; assembly: GCA_032716605.1. Classification (NCBI taxonomy): domain Eukaryota; kingdom Metazoa; phylum Arthropoda; class Malacostraca; order Decapoda; family Lithodidae; genus Paralithodes; species Paralithodes platypus. The sequence goes on along the minus strand of CM064581.1, from coordinate 49,428,038 downwards.
GCCACCCTCTTTAACTCAGAAACATGGAGTCTTGTGTTTAATATGGTTAATGGTTGGAAGCAGGTTACCTCCCAAGCTCGGAAGGACCCTGCTAAGAAGCCCTTTCATAAATCAAAGGGTGGTAACAAGCAATACCAGCCACAAGCTAAACAGTCACCAAGGGATCCCAGACTCCCGCCGCAGCAGGGAGGTAACCCGTACAAGTCCAAACATTCTGGGTATAAAGGTAAGGCCCCTCAGAAGGGTAATCAGGGCCAGTCATCAGCCAAATCTAGCCAAGCGTCAGATGCCAACCCACCTCCCCCTCCAAAAAACTAGGGATTTGAGAGTTGCCTCGAAGGTCGGACCCCGGTTGCACCTGGGTTCGTTCCGTTCATTCCGCTCGGCCTGGCCCAAGAAAACCTGGGCCAGGAAAGTAGTGAGCAAAGGAATCACCTGGGGGTGGCTCCGGCGGCCTCGACTCGGCTCGACTCGGCCTCGGCTCCCGCGTCAGCCGCGGGAACAGACCAATGTGTCTCAGGAGGAGGAGACTCTACTTCAGGAAATGATCACCAAACAATTCCTTATCCCGGTCAATGCCAATCACCCAGTATTCACTTCAAGACTTTTCTTAGTGCCGAAAAGGGACAGTGTGCAGATGCGACCAGTTCTCGATCTCTCGCAACTGAACACATTTATAGAGAATTCACCCTTCAGGATGCTTACAGTTCAGCAACTCAGACTCGCGATTCCGCCGCAAGGTTGGATGTGCTCGATTGATCTCCAAGATGCCTATTGGCATGTCCCAATAAACAAACGGTTCCAAAAATTCCTCGCCCTGAGGGTCAGACGAGAGACTTATGTCTTCCAAAGAATGCCTTTTGGTTTGAACCTGGCACTGAGAATTTTCACAAAACTCGTCCGGCAAGCTCTTTTACCCGTGTTAATCCAGGGCATACAGGTGTTTTGGTATCGAGACGACTGGCTACTAGTGGCGAACTCTATGGAATTATGTCAAGATCATGTAAACCAAGTGTTAGCTCATGTACAAACCCTAGGGTTCAAGGTGAACTTGGCGAAGTCTCGCCTTGTCCCCTCAAGGACTATTCAGTGGATAGGGCTGGTCTGGGACACCGCCAATCTGACTCTTACTCAGAGTGTGGACAACCGGAGCAGGTTCCGCAAGAAACTGTTCCGTTTTCTCCACAGTCTGGATACGACCAGGAAAACGTGGGATTCCCTAGTCGGCTCTCTCAACTGGATATAATTAACTGTGAAGTTGGGCCGGTTGAAAGTCAAACGATTAATCCTGGAAGGCAACAAAGTTTTCCCTCTCTCGCCGGAGAAGAAATTATGGCCAATTCCTTCATTAATCCACAGCTTACTCTCGGTCTGGGCCAAGCGAGAAGTCCTCCACTCTGTCACGACATGGGTTTCTCCCCCTCCTACGGTGTAGGTAGACACAGACGCCTCAGGGGCACTAGGTTGGGGCTATCAGTCCACCCTGGGCCATCAAGGTCAAGGCACATGGTCGGCCGACAGTCAGTCCCATATCAACAAGCAAGAGCTTTTAGTCCCCCTCTTTTTTCTCCAAACTCACGGCATGACTTTAAAAAACAAATCAATTGCGTTCCGAAGGGACAACCAAACTGCAGTTTTTTGTATTCAGAAACAGGGCTCAGTGAGGTCACGAGAGTTGTTGAAGGTTTCCGAACGGATTTTTGCCCTGGCCGAATCGCTAGGAATTTCCCTGCATGCAGCATATCTCCCCGGCGTGGCGAACGTCTGGGCAGACGCTCTCTCTCGCCGGCAGAGCACTCTAGTAGAATGGACAATCAAACAGGCTATCTCTGACAAGATGATTGCAAAGCTGTCCCGTCCACATATGGACTTGTTTGCATCCACAGAGAACCACAGACTCCCCCTCTTCCTCACTCGTCAGGAGGTAACCCCGGCGGGGGGACCCGATGCATTGTTGGTAGATTGGAACAGGTGGACCTCAATCTATCTGTTTCCTCCACCAGATTCTGTGCTAATGTGCAAAGTAATTCACAAGATAATATAATTGGCAAGGCCGAAAAAGAAAAGAATTTAGGGTTGATTATACAAGATAACTTGTCGCCAGAGAAACATATTAACAAGCTCTTTAGCGGAATGTATACAATGGCCGGGAATATGAAAGTTGCTCTGAACTACTTGGATGAGAACATGTTAGCGAAGATTATAAAAAGTATGATTAGACCAAGATTGGAGTATGCAGCAGTGGTGTGGTCCCCACATCTTAAGAAGCATATTCACAAGTTAGAAAGAATCCAGAGAGCAGTTACTAGATTGGTTCCAAGTCTTAGAGAACTGCCATATGAAAGGAGGCTAGACAAATTAAATTTACCGAGTCTAAGGGAGAGGAGAGAGAGGGGAGACATGATAATGATGTACAAATGCACCCGAGGGCTGGAGAGGCTGGATAGGGAGGATATATTAATTATGGATACAGGAATAACTAGAGGCCACAGCTACAAAGTAAAAAGACCTACCTGCAAGAACGATATCAGGAAGTTTAGCTTCCCCTATAGATGTATTGACAAATGGAATGGGCTGGAGGAGGAGGTGGTAGGGGCAAGGAACATCCATATTTTCAAGAAAAAATTGGATGAAAGTAGACTGAGAGACGGGACAACACGAGCTTAGCTCAACTCCTGTAAACTACAATTAGGTAAATACAATTAGGTAAATACAATTTACCGGGGCGAAGTTGCGATGATCGCGCCGCTATGGCCAGCCCAGGTGTGGTACCTCCAATTGCAACAGTGGTGCAGGAACCCGGTGTCCCTCCAGGTCTCCGCTTTCCACTTGGAAACAATTGGCAACCTTCGGACCTCGCTCAGTTTTGCCTTATGGATATTTACCATGCCAAATGGTTAGCTCAATTTGGGGAGAGTGTCACTAATAAATTAATGAACCAATACAGCTTGTCTACCAGGAGACAATATCAATCCCATTGGAAAACCTTCACAACCTGGATTGTAGAGTCAGGGCAAACTACCGCCTCAGGGGCTTTAATTTTCAAATATTTAGACTATCTATTCGAACAAAAACATTTTTCAGTAACCACTCTAAAAAATCATTTGTCTGCCATTAGAACCCCCTTTTTTTTTTTTATCTCATTTGCTTTTCCATACCGCAGGCGGAGGAGAAAGGTTTTATAAGGGCGTGTTTCAAGCTACGCCCACCGCCCCGTCAGCTCATGCCCACTTGGTCGCTTGACAAAGCCTTATCAGTATTTCAATCGCGCAAATATAATAATGCGCCAGATTTTGATTCACTTTTGAAAAAGGCTGTTTTCCTCATGGCTCTAGCCACCGGAAACAGGGTGTCTGAGCTGGCAGCAATGAGCAACGAACCTAAATTGCCTTAGGTTTGGTAGACTGCGCGATCATGTGCAAATTGCGCCGTCTCCCACATTTATAGCTAAGAACGAACATTCTGAACATGTATTTTCTGAATTTTCCGTCCCGGCTTTAAAGAGGGGCCTCACGTCATCACCTTTTATGTCCTGTGCAAGCACTCACAATGTTTTTAGGGCTGCGCAGCCTCGCCAACCAGGTGCTTTATGGGTCAACCGGACAGGTAAGCGTGTTACAAAACGAAAGTTAGCTTCCTTGCTTGTGAACGTTATTAGGGAAAGTAATCCCGGCGTGATAGGCAGGGCTCACGATATCAGGAAATGGGCAGTCTCTCTCAGATTTCTACAAAATTTCTCAGTAGAGGACATTGCTAATACTCAATTATGGGCTTCCAATCATACGTTCCTAACACGCTACCTGTCCGTCGCTCTAGATAAACGAAAGCGTACCTGTGTAGCTTTACGTCAACGGGTACAGTAGGTAATGTTCTATTAACCCTCCAGCCCCGGCTACGCATTACGTAAATATTGCCCGAAACCCGGGTGTTTTTGGCCAAAAAACGTCTAGGCTAGGCTACCGTATCATTGTTATGCTGACTGCTTCCCGCATTCCCGCGCATCCCCAAGCGTAGCTGTGTTATTTACCTGTAGAATGGCGTTAAGTAGAGCTCTCTAAGTCAAGTGGTTGATTTGTGATGATGATTTAATTGGAGATAACTTTATGGCCAAAACAGCCACTTTACACTACTTTTCGATACTTAACAACAACATACAGGCACACACGAACAAGCGACGCTCTCCTTCTTGTGGCCGGAGATGCGGGGCGTCGGTCCAGCCGGCTGTTGTTTACATGCGTCGGACCGACGCCTCACACACCAAGGTCACAGGCTTTCAACCACTGGTACAATGTTGTACCACCCGGGTTCCTCGGGGCAAAACTTAATGGTACACACGTGTACCATCCGAGTTTGAAGGGTTAAGTTAACTTTTGCTGTTTAAAAGGGGGGCGGGGGGGGTGCAGAATAGTCCATATCCCCTCTGTGCCCCTGATGATTGTGATGAATCACGAGCTGTGATAGGACAGGGGGGGGGGGGGGGTGCGGAATAGTCCATATCCCCTCTGTGCCCCTGATGATTGTGATGAATCACGAGCTGTGATAAGACAGGGGGGGGGGGGGGGGGGGTGCGGAATAGTCCATATCCCCTCTGTGCCCCTGAAGATTGTGATGAATCACGAGCTGTGATAGGACAGGGGGGGGGGGGGTGCGGAATAGTCCATATCCCCTCTGTGCCCCTGAAGATTGTGATGAATCACGAGCTGTGATAGGACAGGGGGGGGGGGGGGGGTGCGGAATAGTCCATATCCCCTCTGTGCCCCTGAAGATTGTGATGAATCACGAGCTGTGATAGGACAGGGGGGGGGGGGGGGGGTGCGGAATAGTCCATATCCCCTCTGTGCCCCTGAAGATTGTGATGAATCACGAGCTGTGATAGGACAGGTTCTACAGTCCAATATTAATTTTATGATTAATTCTAAGAAGATATCTCACATACCTGTAGTTGCAACTATGTATGTTTTTTACAAGATTGTACAAATATATATTTAATGTACAAATAATTTTAAGAATGGAACGAATAACTACTGCAGAGTTACAGTTCTCGGGAACACAGGTGTCTCCCACTTTATCATGCATACGATCTAATGTAAAGATCTGACCATGAGCAAGCAGTTTCTTAATGTCAAGCACTGCTTGCAAATCTTTTATAATTTTTTATATATATTGTTTGCATACAATAAAACTTAAAAACAAATTTTACTTGGATTCTTCGTCCCTAATGTCCCGCCTCCAGTCTTGCTAATCAGGCGAAGTCGTCAATGATATAGGGGCCCTATTAAATTATAGGTTTGATTCCCGTAGGGAAGTAGAGAAAACTTAATATTTAGTAGGGCCCCGTAATCATTGACGACACTGTCCCTCCCGACCATCCCACTTCCCATTCGTTGATTTCTATAGTTTATTCTTGGTATATCAGTGAAGGAAGACGATGGCCGCTAGAGGGCCTGGTGTTGGGGAAGCGAAACATGAGAAATCCACACATATGGCAAATCATATGATAACAGATATTAAGTAATTTTTTCTTTTTTATATTTTACAGAGTTTTTTTCTGTAGGGTACCCGATCAAAATCACGATCCCGTAAGGGAATTAAGCATGCACTTATGATGAGTACTCCAGGTTAACTTCCGCGCGGGCTATTCAAAATGCTGGCGCGGGATGTTGAATGGAGACTATTATACTAAGAGGCGAAGTCGTCAATGATTACGGGGCCCTGCTAAATATTAGGTTTTCTCTACTTCCCTATGGGAATCAAACGTATAATTTTCCCCCAACTAAGGTGAGAATAATACCTGAAGGCCTTTAGGCACCGATGAGGAGGTGTAGAGAAGTCCGCTCCCAGAGCGGGATGACAGGGAGCAGGGAGGGTGGAGAGCCAATCACACACACTGCGTTCCCAGAGCGGAGGCACAGCCTGTGTGAAAAACCAGAAGAGCGTGAACACCCTGCCAACTAGCCCCTTCACAAGAGGGAGAGAAGGCAGGAAAAGTGCACACAAACTATTTCCGCCCCCAGGGCGGAAGTCTGCTCCGCTCCGCGGACTTTTTAGGCGGACCGGTATAGGCGGTCCGGTCCCAGTGCGGAATGGTCTCTTGCGGGCCGGTCCCATGGCGGTCCGGTTTAGGGCGGAGCGGACCTATGCGGACCGACCCTCTAGGCCACAGGCACACCAGTGAAAGGCGTCGGGCAAGCACAACAGATGAGGGAGCGTCTGTGTAAAGGGGTTTTGCAGGTAATGTCAGCACGACCAGTATGTGGGACGGCAGTGACCAGCAGGGAGCGGCCAAACAATCAGAGGATCACTGAAGACCACATTATTTGCGGGGACCCTGGGGTATACGTCAGACGAACCAGAGTAGGAACGCTGACACTGTTGCCAACTCAAAAAGTACCAAGATGATGGTTTCACAGTCCCTAGATTTTCAGGAGCCGTGCATGAGATGCCGGACTGAACTGGTAACAGTGTGAAGAGCAACATGACCCCCCTCGACTTAGGCTAGGCCACGAAATAAGTCGCTTTGTGTCACACTAACGGAGGTAACCAGCTCCATAACCAGGCTTCTGTGGGCCAGGAAATGACCTCGATAGGGAAGGAAACCCTATGAGGTAGCTAAATGAAAGAGAAATAAAAGGTCTGTGCCCCTCTCTCAGTCATCAAGGTTAGCCTAGCCTAGGAAACTCAGATAGTGAGACACCACTTCGCGAAATGAGTAGCAAAAGCTAATGCAGTGACATGAAGCCCTAATTGAATAGAAAACCTAGCTATACAAAAACTAAAGCCACCGCTAAACTAATTAGTGAACGAAATAGGCGAAGGCCTAGTTACACCGGTCGCCACCAGAGGGGAGGGCGACCGCCCGCATCAAACTAATGACCACCATTCTCACGTAACACTCCAATTAAACACATTAGAGCCCATTTTTTAGCGTGCCTGCATCACGGATCATCTGTCTAGAACCACAGGTGCCCACAACTCACCAAAAAGGAAGGGGACAGGAATGAAAGGCACGAAATATGGGACACAGAAAACTTTGTGTTGACATGGAGGGTAGTGCGAGAAAGATAATCTAATATACCCGGCTGGGTTTAGGGAGACGCACGAAGACGTCGTAAGGAGCCTAGATGGCGGATGGGCAAAATTCTTCAACTTTCTCTTCTCTTCTCACCCATATTTCGTTTTTTCTTTAAACTAGTGGCCTCAAAGTGTGCACAATGTCCCTAGTAGAGAAAGTAGGTGCTACTCTAAATGTTACCGTTTAATCGCGGTAAGTGGTTACGATAATGCCCACTCCGCTAGAGGAGCGGGATTATACATAGTATAAGATCTACGTTGGAGACGTAGAGGCTACTACTAAATTAATATATTAACACTTTTATGTTTTACCTCAAATGAGAACCACTGAGTTTACAATGTTCTAGTCTTTACCCATCATAAGATAACGAGTGCTGTCTCCTGATATATATATAACATAGATTAGGCCATTTATTTGCTGAAATATTAGTATCCAAATATTACGAAAATGTCCTGAGACCCCCGATACGACCCCAAATGCAGTAAAACTTACCATTGTATTTTCACCATCAAAACAGAACCACTTGGTGTAGAGAGTTCTAGTGTTTCCCATTTGCAAGATAACAGTGCGTGCTCCAATTGAATTGCGGAGATATGAATACAGTACAAGAAAAGCACGAAATTGACGGAAACCCTCAAAATTGCAAACACCTGCGTGTGACGTGGGTTGAAGCCTCTCTCTCTAGATGACACACTAATTACATTAAGGTTCTTGTTGAAATATTAATTTTGACTGTACACAAATCTTATAGTAGTACAGTAGATGTTGTAAATTAGATTTGTTGCTGTTTTTTGTGACCAGGTGTTTGAGGATGAGAAGTACTTGAATCACGCCAAGAGAGCCGGAGAGTGTGTGTGGCGCCGTGGGCTGCTGATGAAAGGCTATGGGCTGTGTCATGGGGCCTCTGGTAATGGTTATGCTCTTCTCTACCTTTATCAGGCAAGTATTTTGTTTGTTCTATGTGAAAGAAGGGGTAAAAACACAAGACTCCTTATAGCTAGTGTCCCTTCATAGTGAAAATGATTATAATTTTTAATTTAGTTTTATACCAAATGCTGCTTCCCATTTGGGTGAAGACATATAAACATAATTTTTTGTATTTTTATATTTACATAACGGTATAAAGAGGGTGAAAGATATTCAATGAAAAAGTCCATACACCCAAAGGTGTTCTTCATTTAAAACTAAGTCCATATTCTATAGTTTTGTGTCATATATGGTGTTAGGAACACTTGCAAACTTCTCCATGCAACCACCACCCGCAATATCCAACCCAAACTCCCAGAACACACCAAGATACCCCACAAAGCACACAAAACTCAGAAGGAGGATATTTAATAGTAGTTCCTTCCTCAACGACACCTTGCTTGTACCAGCACTCTTTGTACCAGCAGTGTCCTCTTAAAGGTAACGATTGCTGAGTACTAAAGAAACTACTAACTTCGTAGGGGATATTCTTAAACTGCCTGTGGAACGTAACTCATCAATGATACTTTTGGTACCTAACCTTCTCCTCGGCTCTTCAGTAGATAACCTATCTTGCAGTTTGGCACTACACGTCCATCTCGCCATTCTCATCTAGTGGCGTTCCATTCTGTTGATATTCTCTTTGACAGGCCACGTTTCTGAAGCATGTCATCGCACTTCTAATGCATGAGCATCTCTCTCTCCCTTCAAGGGGAGAGGGAGTCTTCTCATGGTAAGTAGTGACAACAGTTCTCGGAACTTTCCCCAGCCTCATCTTATTCTGGCGATAGTGGTGGCCTCAGCCCCACCACCAGCAGAGATGGTATCTCCCATGCTGTGAAAGAGAAAAGGAGATGCTTCAAAGCATGGAAGAAGGGAGGCAGCTAAACGAACTGCCGAAAGAGTAATTTACAATGCTAAAAAAGGCATTAAGGACCTGGTCCTCGAACAAGTGTGTAACACTGACAATCCCAATGGGATCTGCAACCTAGCTAGGCGAGTTAAAAATTACAATAGGGATATTATAGGTGAACAGTGTGTTAGAAACGATAATGGGAAGATTGTGTATGCAGAAAATGAAACCAGAGAAGCATGGAAGGCACACTATGAACGATTGCTAAATGTAGAGTTTGAATGGGATAAGGAACAGCTTAGTATCGAAAAACCAATATCTGGACCCCCTCCTTTGATAGCGCCAGCTGTAGTGAGCGACGCAATCAATAAAATGAAGGACGGTAAAGCTCCAGCCTCCAGGGTGCTCTGACATTGTCGCTGAGATGATAAAAGCCTCAGGGGAGACTGGTGTCAGCTTAGTCACTGAGTAGATAAACACCATTATTAAAGATGAGAAAATCCCCGAGGATTTGCACAAAAGTGTAATAGTAAATATATACAAAGGAAAAGGGGATGCGCTAGATAGAGGTAATTATAGGGGCCTGAAAATGCTTGACCAAATCATGAAGGCCTGTGAGAGAGTCTGAGAGGGTTTGATCAGGCAAAGCATCTCCATTGATGATGTCTATCTATTGCCTGATGCCGTGATCCCCGAAGGGGTGGCCACGAACAAACCGCCCCCATGCACCTCTGTCCCCAGTCAGTCGACACCCCTCCTCCCAACCAGCACCGCCTTCATCCATATACTTCCTCACTTCATCCTTCCACCTCTCCTTCGGCGCACCTCTCCCTCTCTGTCCTTCCACCTCTCTCTCGTACACCCTCCTAGTCATTCTCTTGCTTTCCATACGTTTCATATGGCCGAACCGTCTCAAGTTGTTCCTTTTCACATTTTCCAGCACATCTACCTCCACACCACACCTCCTTCTTACTTCCTCATTCGTCTGTCTATCCCTCCATGTAACTCCGCACGCACTTCTCAAGTAACTCATTTCCACCGCTCTCACTCTTGGTCTGAGTCTCTTCCCGAACGTCCAAGCTTCGCTTCCGTAAGTTAGTGTCAGAATTACCACACTGTCATGCAAGGACTTCTTCACTTCCATACTGACCACCTTATTTCTTGTTACTGCTTTCAACATTCCTACAACCCTCTTCCCCTGTTGCACCCTCTCCCGCATATCTTCATCCATAGTCCCATTTTTACTCAACACACTGCCCAGATACTTAAATGAGCTAACAATCTCCATAGCCTGACCGTTCAACTTCACCTCACACTCTGTGGCTTCACCCCTTTCGAAGACCATAACCTTGCTCTTCCCCGCATTTAACTTCAGATTCCGTTTTTCGCACACTGTTCCAAACACATTTACCAGACCCTGCAACTCCCATTTATTATCGCTCATCAGAACTGTATCATCAGCAAACAGCAGTACAGGTAGCTTCCACTCATTTCCCTCCCTTATCAGCGACACACCAACATCCACTGCTCTTCCTTGTATTTCTTTCATGACTCCATCCATATATACAGTTAATAACCACGGGGACATCACACACCCCTGTTTCAACCCAACATTCAGGTCAAAGAACTCGCTCTGCTCATTCTCCACACGTACTGCTGCCTTTGTACCCTCATACATGCTCTTCCCTGCTTTTTAGCAACTTGCCATCTACTCCGTATATTCTAAGTACTTTCCACATACCTTCTCTATCCACTCTGTCATAGGCCTTCTCCAAATCCATAAAGGCAACATACACCTTTTGTTTCTTCTCCAGGTATTTCTCCACAACACAATTCAGGGTAAAAATCTGATCTACACACCCTCTTCCCTTCCTAAAACCGCCCTGCTCATCACCTATCCATTTCTCCGTTCTCGCTCTCACTCTCTCAATCACTACCCTACTGTACACCTTCCCTACTACGCTTAGAAGACATATTCCTCGGTGGTTACCACACACTCCTCTTTCCCCTTTACCCTTACATATTGGGACTATTATGCTTGTCTTCCAGTCATCAGGTGCACTCCCCTTCTCCCATGCTAGTTTGCACATTTTCCATACCCATTCGATCACTATCTCACCACCATACCTCAATATTTCCCCACTCACTCCATCTGTTCCTGGTGCTTTCCCCAACTTCACTCTTTTCATGGCTTCCCGCACTTCTGACCTCCTGATCCCCACCTCCTCCTCCACTACTTCTCTGCTTCTCTCTCCCATACTCCATCCAACCATGTTTGCTGGCGCTTCATTCCTTACATTTAGCAACTCGTTGAAGTACTCCCTCCATCTTTCGACTCTCATGCTTCTCGACTAGCATTCTCCCATTCTTATCTTTCACACCCTTACTGTTTCCCTTGCTTTCCCTAACTTTCTTGACTTCTTTCCAAAACAGTTTCTTACACTCCCTCCATTTTACACTCTGATTCCTTCCAAATTCCTCATCTACTCTTCTCTTACTTTCCTTTACTACTCTCTTCACCACTCTCTTTCTCTCCATGTACCTCGCTCATTTCTGACTCTCCAAATCTTTATTCCCTCTACTTCCCAACCACTCTCTATACGCTTTCTTCTTGTCCTCCACAGCTATTATTACCTCTTCTGTCCACCATGCTGTACCTTTCACTCTTCTCCTTACTCCACATACCTCCTCACATGCTGCACAGATCTCTTCCTTAAACACCTTGCTCATCTCCTCCAGGTCGAACCCACCTAGTCGTCTTTCTACTGCTCTCCTGTACTCCTCCCTGATTTCCTCCTCCTGCAGCCTCTCCACCATCATCGCCATTCCACCCTCCTCTCGCCTCCCTCCAGCTCTCCTCACCCACTTCTTTTGTATCCTAATTTTAGCTACTACTTCATAATGGTCAGACAGACCCCTTCCAATACCCCTATACACCCTAGCATCCAGCACAGATGTCTTCATTCGTTCATCCACATATATATAATCAATCGGTGCCTTTCGTTCCAGCACTGTCTTATCCTTATCGTCCACACCACTTTCCATGTGTACCTGTGTATCATTCTGTGTCGGAAGAAGGTGTTGGCAATCCACAGCCTCCTCCCCACACATACGTCCCAAGTGCACTACCATTCCCATTCACCTCTGACGGGACCCCCCACCCTCCCACCACTCCATCAACTTTCCTATCACCCACCTTCCCATTCATATCCCCAATCAGAAATATTCTTTCGTTCTTGCCAAATTATCCAGGCACGCCTCCACATTCACCCAGAACTCCTCTTTCTCTCTTACTTTTTTATCCTCTGTCGGAGCATACACACACACAATCACCCACGTTTGTATTCCTACTTTCATTCTCACCCACACAATCCTTGAACCCACAGACCCATAGTCTCTTACATGCTCCTTCCATTTGTTACTTACAAACAGTGGTGATGGGCTGGTCTATCAGAATGAGAGTTGAGCGTTCTCTGCCATACCCATAGCTTACTCTGACTGTTCCTTTTACTTATATATTTTCTAGATCTCAAGTGACGGCGTCTTTTCCGTGGATTGACCTCCCTACTGCCAACCCTGGCAGATTGGGAGCCAAAGCGTCACATTTTTCCTTTGCCCCTCAACTTTCCGTTCATAATTGCTGAGGGGCACAGGGCCTTGGGTGGGGCTTTTGTTTCCTGGGCGTTTCCGCACCCTCCTCAGCTTTGAGTGGCTTCGGTCACCTGGGCATTATTAGTGGTAAGCAGAGAGGGTTCTGTGGGGGCGCTCGGTTATGGCCTTGGCCTTGCTCGGGCCAGACAGCCTGAGGAACAGCAACAACAACAACAACTTACAAACAAACATGCACCTTCTCTCGCTGTTCCCTCACTCACTCCAGCACACACACCCATTGATGATATGCAGTTTGGTTTTATGCCAGGACGTGGTACAACTGATGCTATCTTCATAGTCAGGCAGATACAGGAAAGATACTTACTAAAAGGCAAGGATCTTTACTTTGTGTTTGTAGACCTGGAGAAGGCCTTTGACAGGGTGCTTAGAGATGTTGTGCAGTGGGCTATGAGGAAACTTGGTGTGGAAGAGTGGCTGGTGCGTGTGATAATGAAGATGTATGAGGATTCGCGAACTGCGGTGAGGGTGAAAGGTGTACTGAGTGAGGAGCTCACAGTCTGTGTTGGAGTTCATCAGGGTTCAGTGCTCTTTATTATGGTCCTGGAGGCACTGTCTAGAGTTTTTAGATCCGGACTCCCGTGGGAACTGTTTTATGCAGACGATTTAGTCCTAATAGCTGACAATGTGCATGATGCTGAGGCCAAATTCAGAAGATGGAAAGAGGGCACGGCGAGCAAGGGTTTAACCCGGGAACGGCGAAGGTCCTCAATTGAGTCTGTACCGAGATTTTTTTTTTTTTTTTTTTTAATGTGGAAAAACTTAAAAGTAAAAAAAAAAAAAAAAAAAATCTCACTACAGACTCGATTGAGGACCTTCGCAGTTCTTGGGTTAAGAGTCAATATTAACAAAACCAAGGTTATGCAATGTAGATTGAGACGAGGCAATGTGGAAAAGAGCGGTGCATACCCATGTGCAGTGTGTGGAAAGGGTGTGGGCGCTAACTCAATTCGATATAGCATCTGTCGATGTTGGGTGCACCATGGGAGTAAGCGCTGTACAGTGAACCCTCAAATTACGCGGGGGATGCGTACTGTGCTGTCGGCGCGTACGTTAGTTTGCGCGTACATGGGAGTTAAATATAAGTGGGGAAAATAGGTATACTGGTCTGGGTCCGACCGAAACTTTACTATTTCTACCTTTCATCACCTAAAAAACACAAATATATAATATATTACTGTACAAATATGCTTTTATAACCTAATCTACCACACAAAATACATTTAATGTATAAAAATATGACACAAACGTAAATTAACTCAAAACTGAACGCCGATGTTATGGATCTGCGCCATCGATCGATAGCGCTGCACCCGAAAGTTCCGAAACGGATCGACCGAAATAATAGGCCTAGCCGCCTAGGCCTACTGGTAAAGTTTTGAGTCGAAAAGTAATACACCCTGTATATAGTTTCATATAGCCTACAAGTCAAGTGAGATAGTTCAATAGCTCATATACATATTAAGGAATTGGCTTCACATAATTTAGCCAGGGGAGAGCAGTAAGCTTTGAAACGACTTTCGAGAAGTGTAAACAATCTCGCCTCCAACCTCCAACTCCTGAACAGAAACAGATTTTCCATTTCCGATTGTGTTTGCTCAATAAATGATACATGCAATGAAAAACGAAGAACAATCTTTTAATAGATTCATACTATCCTGTTGAGCTTTATAGATACATAATAGTTTGGTACGGGAGATGTGTCTCTCTCCACAGTCAACGGTGACGACATCGGATGGCCCGGCGTCACGCCAATATGGCCGCCCGAAACTCTCCAACATATACGAATCGACTCCCGCTCGTTTGCTCTGCGCGTACATTTGAATAATTGAGCGTACTTTTCGATTTGTTGCCTCAATTGTGGTTCAAGCATAGCTTTGATTACGTGTAGATAAATTGCGCGTACTTTGAGGGTTCACTGTAGTAGAATAAAAGGACCCCTGCCGAAGGATAAGTCAGTAATAGAGAAATTTGACTGCATAATGTGCAAAGGCGAGCGTGTATTAAAATGATGATCCTGTGGCTGTAAATTTTGGAAATGAGTCATTGGAGCTGGTGGACAAGTTTTGTTACCTAGGAGATACCATCTTTGCCGGTGGTGGGGCCGAGGCTGCCACTGTCGCTAGAATTAGATGTGGCTGAGGGAAGTTCAGAGAACTGCTGCCAATTCTGACCATGAAAAGAATGCCTCTCCCCCTGAAGGGAAAGGTGTATGCCTCATGTGTTAGAAGTGCAATGACGTATGACTCAGAAACATGAGCCGTTAAAGTAGAGGATGTCAACAGAATGGAACGTAATGAGATGAGAATGGTTAGATGGATGTGTGGGGCCAGACTGCAGTATAGATTAACAAATGATGAGCTGAGGAGACGTTTAGGTATAAAGAGTATTAGCTAGGAGATGCGTGTAAGTAGATTGAGTGAAAAGATGCAGGTCTGTGATTGTGGAGGGAGCTGCACCAAGGGGTGGACCGAGGAAAACATGGGATAGGACTATACATGCCGATCTCAAATCCAAAAACTTGACAAGTGAAGCAGCCCTTAACAGGGTTGCCTGGAACGCCGCCATTAGGACAAGTGACTGAAACTGCATGTATGTGTGGAACACTCAGTCTTAAAATGTTATGTATGTTTGTAAGTAACAAAACTTGTCCACCATCTCCAGTGCCTCATTGCCAGAGTTTACATTCTTGAGCAGGTCATTGAACACAAGCTCACGTTTGCATACTATGAATACAAATTTATCATGGATTAAGGGTTAACATAATTAAAACTAAGGTTTTACATGGTAGATTAGGGCTTGGAAAGGTAGAAAAAAGTGGTGCAGTATGCACAAATGGGGTGGGTGCGAACTCATTATAGTGTAGCGTCTGCCGATGCTGGGTATACCACAGGAAGAATCGCTACACTAGAATAAAGGGACCTCTACCTATGAAGAAGTCTGAAGTTGAGAAATTTGTATGCATAGTATGCAAAGGTGAGTTTGTGTTCAATGACCGGCTCGAAAGTGTTAACTCTGTGGCCCCTTTGTTTTGCCACAGAAATTATCTGTGGCATCAGGGTGGCTACATTCTATAAAGTTCCATTTGTTATCAACATCAGGCTCATCAGCTGGCCTAGCACCCACACTTCTTTCAATTTCCATCATTTCATTGTGGATTCTGTCTCTGTACTACTCTTTTTCTAACAACCATACTTTTCTTTGTGGCAAATGTACTTTCTTTCACACAGAAACTCTGCTTAGGTACATATCACACATTAGGAGCTTGTGTTGGCAGATGCATTCTTCATGTGATATGATCTTAGGATCTCTAACCCATTTCCTGTCAGATTTGCTGATCAGGAAGTAGTCTATCTGGCTACTGGAGCCACCTGATTCATATGTTATCAGATGGCTCTTCCTCTTCCTGAGCATGGTTTTACACACCACCATCCCCGTGGCAACACAGTGCTCCAGTATGTATTCACCTCCCAGGTTCCTTCGGCCATATCCCTGTCCTCATTGCACGCCCTCATATCTGTCGGCATATGCCCCAGCATGCCCGTTCAAGTCTCCTCCCACAATTACTAGCTCCCCTCTGGCGATGGGCTGGTCTATCAGAGTGAGAACTGAGCGATCTCTGCCATACCCATAGCTTACTCTGACTGTTCCTTTTACTTATATATTTTCTAAATCTCAAGTGACGGCGTCTCTTCCGTGGATTGACCTCCCAATCTACCAAGATTGGAAGCTAAAGCGTCACATTATTCCTTTGCCCCTCAACTTTCTCTTCATAATTGCTGAGGGGCACAGGGCCCTGGGTGGGGCTTTGGTTTCCCGGGCGTTTACGCACCCTCTCAGCTCCCCGCCATGGAGTGGCTTCGGTCACCCAGGCTTTATTGTGGTCGGCAGGGAGGGTTCTGTGGGGGGCGCTCGTTTATGGCCTTGGCCTTACTCGGGGCCTTGGGGCTGTTCGGCCAGGCAGCTTGGGGAACAACAACAACAACAACAACTAGCTCCCCTTCCTTGCATCTGGCAACCACCCCTAGTAGTTCATTCCAAAACTCCTCTTTAACAACTCTGCCAGCCTACTTGGGCTGATATAACATTTATGATTCTTGCTCCAACTTTCAGCCTTAGCAAAATCAGCCTTTCATTAAACCTTTTAAATAATATCACACAATCAACCCACCTCTCTGTCACCAGGAAACCCACCCCTCCTGTGCCACATTCATTTTCCTTCCATTTGAGCTGAAAACGTTAATTCTTTCCAGTCACCCACTTAGCACTCCCCCGGGTCTCTTGGGCACAACATACATCCACTCTCCGTCTCTCTAACACTTCCGCAATCTCACATGTTCTTCCTTTCATTGTGCCGACATTCACACTTCCGAGCCTGAGCTTGGGGGAAGGATCCGCGGTAGTGTCCTTTTGTGATGTATTAACAGACTTGCGATGGCTTTTATAGGTTTTGGTCATGTTTGGCATAGGTTGCCAACATTGGAGATCACTATCCCCAGGAATCCAGCTCCAGGCTGCCCCTGGTGGTTGTCACCCAGAGGCCATCCCAAGATCTTTATAAATTATTTTGTGTATGTCTACAGGTGACTGGTGAATCACTGTACCTGTACCGTGCTGGACAGTTTGGTCGTTGGTGCCAGGACTACGGGACCCACGGCTGCCCCACACCAGACAGACCACTCTCTCTCTATGAAGGACTGGCTGGCAACATTTACTTCATCGTGGATCTGCTCACACCACAGGAAGCAAAGTTCCCAGGATTTGTTCTCTAAATATGTGCCCATGTACAGTCGGCCAAATAAGTGATGTTGCGGCACCAAGTATATTTCCATCAATAATTGGTATCAGCAATATCTAATCATTAATTCATCATTTCGAGTGAGATATACAAACATGTTCCTATTTCAACATCTGACAGACATTAATACAGCACACAACGAGCAAAACGTAATGACTGTGGAGACACAACTTATTTGGCAGACCATAGTGCCTAATGTTAATACCCAGTCTATGCACAGTTACCAATGCATGAACCTGTTACATGTGGTGTGAAGGGCCAGTCAGGTATAATGCTCTTACAGGTGTATGTAAAGTCTTGAGGGGAATTTATTAGTTTTTCCTTTTGTAATATTGTTTTTATAAGTAGGCAAGACCATTCATATGCATTAATACTTTGCTTTAAGCGGTTATTGCAGTCAAATATAGCCTTTCCTCTTCAACATTTGCACCAGGTTAATATGGTGGTAAGTGCACAGTAATTTAAGGAGACGTTATGTTATTTTTTGGTCTATCTATTTATTCAATCATTTATGTTTTAGTTTCCTTACTAGATCTCCATCAAGCATTAAAAAACACCCCGAAGACCCCCTTCAAGATAAAATTTGTACATATTTTGGTAGAAAAATGTCCCTGCTGAAGGCCGATTCCTCTTAAAATCACAGGCTCTCTACCGCTCGCTAGGAAATATTGACACCTAAATTGCACAAAAGGTCTTAATATTGAAAAACACAAAAAATGGAGCGAATTTTTTTTAATTTTCAAACTAATGAGGTGAATGTCTTAAAACTAATAGAGCTAATCATGAGGGAGAAAGGGGTCCAGAAAAAGCTAATACCTGCCCTTAAGCCCTCTGTTTTGGCCCCTGGGATCCGGCTACCCAGCAGGACTTACGGTCTAGGTAGCTGAGCCACTCTCGACAGTATATCGTTCTTTTGGACAAACTCAAAAGACTGAGGTACGGTAAAAGGTTAAAATAGTTTGAAGTACCCAGTCACTTCCAGACAAGCTCTCCCACCAAATTGTCCACTTGTGAGTTTCAGGCTATAAGGAAGTTGGAGCTGTAGATATCGATATTAAACAGAAATTCAATAATTATGAACGTTTCTGATGGATAAATGGTATGTTGAATTGGGTTTTATGTATTTATAAATGTACTGCGACCGTATTTTAGCTGTAAATTCTGTTAAATATCGTTGTCTACAGCTCCAACTTCTTTATAGAACGAAACTCGCAAGTCGGCAATTGACCACTTGCCAGATTTGGTTTATGTGGAAGTTGGAAATGTGGACATCAATATTTAGCAGAATATCAGCTATAATACGGTCATAATACATTTATAAATACATAAAATCAAATATATCATACATTTCATCCATCAGAAACCCACATTATTATTGCATTTCTCTTTAATATCAATGTTTACGGCTCCAACTCTCTTATAGCCTGAAAGTCGCAAGTGGTCAATTTAGTCCATAGGAGAGGAAATTTATTGTACAGTATATCATAGGTTACTTATTTTTGTATTATATATATATATTTATTTTATTTTTTATTTTTTTCAAGTAAGTTAGAAGGATAGAATTACTTTACTTTATTTCATGTGTTCAAGTAGGAAAGAAGGATAGAATTACTTTACTTTATTGCTTGTGTTCAAGTAGGAAAGAAGGATAGAATTACTTTACTTTATTGCTGGTGTTCAAGTAGGAAAGAAGGATAGAATTACTTTACTTTATTTCATGTGTTCAAGTAGGAAAGAAGGATAGAATTACTTTACTTTATTGCTGGTGTTCAAGTAGGAAAGAAGGATAGAATTACTTTACTTTATTGCTTGTGTTCAAGTAGGAAAGAAGGATAGAATTACTTTACTTTATTTCATATGTTCAAGAAGGAAAAAAAGGATGGAATTACTTTACTTTACTTCATATGTTCAAGTAGGAAAGGATAGAATTACTTTACTTTATTTCATGTGTTCAAGTAGGAAAGAAGGATAGAATTGACTTTACTTTATTTCATATGTTCAAGAAGTAAAACAAGGATATGATTATCAAAATACACTTGAATGTACTTGTAAAACTTCTACTTTTTTATATATTTATCTGTATACTCTGGCACGTAACTTTTTTTTTTTTTTTTTTTTTTTTTTTAGGGTGGCCGAACAGGGACAGGGACAACACAACACTACAAAAAACAAAAAAACACATAACACAAAGTCACACACATATACTGTAGGTTGCCCAGGAGTGAATTTTGTGTTATATTAATTTCAATGGAGGTGTTTAATTGGTGTTGTGGTGAAATTAATAAAAATATAGATTATTAGTAGGTTCAGGGATATTTTGTAGCAAGGCCGGTCTATATATATATATTTTTTTTTTTTTCTATGTGATTGAGGGAGGCAAAAGGCATAACTGCCTATAGTGAGTGCCCCCCCCCCCATAGTTGAAAGAGTGACAGGGCCAAAATCAAGGGACGTTCGAGCCAAAATGCCTGGACACACAGAGTTTGAAGCAATTTAAGTTATAGGAAGAGGGAAAGACTGATTCTGGGAGAGAGTTCCAGAGCTCAGCTGTTGAGTAGAAGAAAGTTTGAGAGTAACGTTTCACTCTTGGGTTGGAGAGTTGCACAGAGTAGGGGTGGGATTGAGTTGCAAGACGGGTACCACGTGCCCTACGTAAAGGAGGTGGTATGCACTGGGATAGCTCTGAGGAACACTGATTATTATAGTAGCGATAGAATAAGTAGCGATAGAATAGCGAGAGAGATGCAACATTGCGGCGGAGAGAGAGAGATTGCAGAGAGTTGGTGAGTGGACGGGAGTTAATGATACGAAAGGCCTTCCTTTCAACTTTGTCTAGGAGAGCAGTGTGAGAGGAACCTCCCCACACATGTGAACAATACTCAATACAAGGGCGCACTATGCCCCTGTACAGAGCAAGAAGCTGTGCAGGGGAAAAGAACCCCCTAAGGCGGTTGAGCACACCCAGCTTCTGGGAGGCTGCCTTAGCAAGACTGGTAATATGGTCCCTCCAAATGAGAGCAGAAGAAAAAGAGACACCAAGAACATTGAGAGAAGATGAAGGGTTGATCCTTGTATTGTTGAAGAATAAGGGATAGTCCGCTGGGAGATCCTGACGGGTAGATAGATGGAGAAATTGGGTTTTGGAAGCATTAAAGTTAACAAGGTTTTCTCTGCCCCAATTGGAAATAGTATTTAGATCAGAATTTAAGAGTTCTATGGCTTCATTACGTTTGTCGTTGAGGGATTGCTGGCTGGGGCGTTCTGAAAAACTAATGGAGTAGTGTAAGGTTGAGTCGTCTGCGTATGAATGGATGGGAATTAAGGTACAGTTAAGGAGATCATTTATAAAATTAGAAAGAGAATAGGAGATAGGACAGAGCCCTGAGGAACACCGGAGTTTATAGGGTGAGGAAGTGAACAATGGCCGTCCACAACCGCGGCTATGGAACGGCCGGAAAGGAAATTAGAGACAAAGGCACAGATGGAGGGATAGAAACCGAAGGAGGGTAGTTTAGAAATTAAAGATTTATGCCAGACTCTATCGAAGGCTTTCGATATGTCTAGTGCAATAGAAAAAGTCTCGCCGAAGTCCCGAAAGGAGGATGACCAAGAGTTAGTAAGATATGAAAGAAGATCACCAGTAGAGCGACCCTTAAGGAAGCCATACTGGCGATCTGAGAGCAGATTATGAGAAGAGAAATGCTTAAGAAATTTGGAAGCAAGAATAGTTTCAAAAACTTTAGAAAGACAAGAGATAAGAGCAATTGGACGATAGTTGGAGGGTTGAGAGCGGTCACCCTTCTTTGGGACAGGTTGAATGTGAGCAAACTTCCAGCATGAAGGGAAGACGTTAGAGGATAGACAGACGAAAGAGTTTGCCTAGGCAGGGAGTCAGCACGGAAGCACAGTTTTTGAGAACAACAGGAGGAACACCGTCCGGACCGTACGCCTTATTAGTGTTAAGCCCAGAGAGGGTAGAAAGTACATCTTTAGAAGAGATTAGGATATTAGGCATAAGTAAGAGAGAGGAGGGCGGAGAGGGAGGAATAGCACCGGAATCATCCAAGGTGGAGTTTCTAGCAAAAGTTTGAGCGAAGAGTTTAGCTTTGTCAGAGGAAGAAGTGATGGTTGTGCCATCAGAGTGGGAAAGGGGAGGGAAAGACGAGGAAGAGAAATTGTTGGAGAGGTTTTTGGCTAGATGCCAGAAAGCTTGGGAAGAGCTAGAGTTGGATAGTTCAGTGCATTTATTATTGATGAAAGAGTGTTTGGCAAGTCGAAGAACAGATTTGGCTTGATTCCGGGCAGAAACATATGAAGAATGAGAGTCTTGAGTTTTAAGGCGTCGGTACCGTTTGAATGCTTCCTCCTTATTGCGGACAGCAGTAGAACAGGCGTGAGTAAACCAAGATTTTTTAGCATTAGTCTGAGAGAAAGAGAATGGAATATATGCTTCCATGCCCGATAGGATTACCTCGGTAATGCGTTCAGCACTCTCCGAGGGTCCTCGGCCATGGAAGCAGAAATCATTCCATGGGAAATCAAAGAAGTACTGCCGAAGAGCCTCCCAGTCGGCAGCGCCAAAGTGCCACAAGCGCCGCCGGCTAGGAGGATCGGGTGGCTGTACTGGAGAGATAGGACAGGTGACAGAGATAAGTTTATGGTCGGAGGAGCCCAAAGGAGAGAAAAGATCGACAGTATAAGAAGAAGGGTTAGAAGTTAGAAACAGGTCAAGAATGTTGGGCCGATCTCCGATGCGATCCGGGATACGGGTGGGTTGCTGAACTAACTGTTCTAGGTCATTTAGGATAGAAAAGACGTAGGCTTGTTCACCAGGTGGATCAGTAGTGTGAGAGGAGAGCCAATGGCGGTGGTGAACGTTGAAATCTCCTAAGATGGAGATTTCTGAGAAAGGAGAAATGGATAGAATATGATATGATCTGTGCCCCATGAGTATTCTTTCCTCTTACTTAAACATTAGGCTACCATAGCGCAGTTGGGAGTATGATTATGATCAGATTAATATCCAGTATTCGAGAATGGATAATAAGTCGTAGGCGTGTGCATAAACCTTTTAACCGTCCTGGTGGTGTAATGGTTAGAGTGTTTAAAAATCTGTGTGTGATAACCCAGGTTCGAATCCCGGTGGATCACATATATGCTTTCATTAATTTCAATGGAGGTGTTTGGTGTTGTGGTGAAATTAATAAAAATATAGAATATTACAAAAAAAATCTAAGTCTTTTATTTAACCCTTGGAATCCGGGAGGCCTCATATGAGGCAAACAAAAATATTGGCAGGAATCCGGGAGGCCTCATACGAGGCAAAATGCACGGCTAAAAATCACCTCTAAAATCATCATAACTCGGCAACCACGCATCGTAGCGATGTCATCTCAACGGCAGTCTACAGACAACAAAAAGTTCTACAATTTGCAAAAATATTGACTGCTCTAGGTGGTCTCAATCAGTAGCTACTGAATTATGAAGCTTGACTGTACGAAAATGGCCCCGGACACAGCGATCGGGATCATATGAGGCCCCTCGGATCCAATGGGTTAATAGTGGCCCCTCCATCATCGACGATATGCCTATTAACATAATAGTCTCTATTCAAGCTCCCGCGGTCGCCAGTTTTGAATCTGCCGCGCGGGGAAGAACAGAGTACTCGTCGTAAGTGTAACGCCTATTCTCTTATGGAATCGTCTTATGATTGAGTACCCACTACGAAAAAACCTTCGTAAAAAATAAAAGAGAAAATTATACTTAAAATATGTTCTACTAAGCTTTCCATCTCGGTGGATTTCTTGTGTGTGGATCCCTGACGCTACTCTCTAAGCGTCTATTCGTCCTTCTCTTCCCCACGGGCAACCGGGTTAGACGTGTGTCGCCTGAGCTCCGCCACATTCTTCGTTCGCTCAATTCTCGTGAGTCCTTACTCATTTGGATATATATCTGAGTTGTATTGAACAGGGTTTAGACTAGCTAGCTCAGGCTGCCCCATTGGTATGCCCGCAGGAAGTGTTTAAATTAGGGTACTTGATGCAGGCGCCTACGTGTTCTCCAGGACCGACGCCGCATGGTTTATGTTTTGTTTCTGCTGCTCCATAGCTATTGTTTTACTCTAGTAAAGAGGCTACTATCTTCGCAGAATATCATGCTTCTTACATCATGATAAGGATGTCGCATGTTTACTTTTTTAGCAGACGCGCTAGTTTAACCCCTCAGACCCGGTTGGGCTCTGAGGCACCCATAACAAACCCGGCCCGTGGAACCCGGGTGGGCTCTGAGGCACCGGGTGCTTGCGTTACTGCTTTCGAATGGCGCGCGTAAATTTTGTTGTTGTGGGGTGGTAGACAGCGCCACCACGCGTGAACTACGCCACAGCATCAGTCTCTACCCCGACGCCATCATGGATACGATGCCAAAAACTGTTTCCGCTGTGTCCGATACCGTGCCTCCTACAACGCCCGCCCCTGTTCGTTGTATTACACGAAGGCGTCTCAGCACAAACATTCTTTCTCCAGGAGGAATTGAAAGAACCTTGCGAATGGTAGAATTAGCAGGAAGTGACAATGATAGTGATATTGATGATGGACGCAGTGGGAAATCGTCTAAGTGATCGTCTAGTGATTATGGTGGCGAGAGCAGTGACGAACATGCTCCTTTCAGGGGCTTTGAGAGTGAACATGAGAGTGATGAAGGTGAGGTAACAGCTTTCGCGGAAGCTGGTGAAGTGGGGAAAGTTAGCGAGTGGGAAAGTTCAAGGTCAACCTCCAAGTTTTCCGTGAGTGACGCCACTCCTAGCCCTTCGCCAGCTAAATTGCCTTTCCAGATATGCTTTTATAGGAAGCAGGTACTGGAAAAGGCTGCCGCGGCAGCCAGGAAAGAGGCCAAAAGGCTTGGTGAGGATGAGGCTGTGAGTGAGGGTGAGTGTGGTGACTCATCTTGCCCGCCATTGTCTTCCTTATCTACCCAAGCCACCCAAGATGCCCCGGGCGCCCGCCATTGTTCCCCACTACCCCAACCACTGCCGAGGGTTGAGGACCCCCCACTTTCGGCCTATTTGCCTCCTGGGTCCCCCGACAGGAGACATACTACTGCCGAAAAGGGGAAAGGCAGCAAATTTGTGAAAAAAGGACAGCAAACTAGGCGGGCTTTGTTCGAGGCCCCCGCGGCGTCCACCCCTGCCGGCCCCAGCCATGCACACCCGCACCTTTCCCCACGGTCCTCCCCACCTCTCCAGACTTCAACAAGTGTTCCTGAAGAAGTTTTTGAGCCCGCATCACCAGTACCTGTGGCTAGTGACAGTGAAACATTGCTTACTACCACTCGTCGCAGACAAAGGAGCCCAGAACCTCGGGGGGACATAGCCTCACCTGCCACTCCTTCCCCACCTCGCCCCCCGCCCGCACGCCGCCCACGCATCAATCGTTCCCCGCCAGATTATGCGGAGGGCACTGACGAGGAAGGACACCTAACAGATGACTCTGGACATGATTATATGGGTCCACCGTCAGGGCAAGATGACTACTCTGACGACGGATCCTGGAGTGGCGGCGTCTACGCCGTGGGACCACCTCCCAGAACTGCCGACCATGGATGGCTGCCGACCCTCCCGTCCGGGAACAAGATCACCGACAGTGGAGGACAGCAGGCTGCCGACCGTGGGGAGCAGTTTCCGGGAGCCAAACCGCCACAACTATCTCCTGCCCCCTCCCTGGGGGCACGCGTCCTTGGAGCGGCTGCGGTCGCGCCGGGCAATTCTCACATCTCTCACACCACACACACACACACACACAATACACAGTTTTTCCTACACCGAGAAATGACTCTCCGGCTGTCATTTCTTGAAGACTCCTTCTAGCTGGAGACATTGAGAGCAACCCAGGACCCACCTACAAATACACATGTCCAACTTGCTCAAAACCCATTACTTCGAGCCGCCAAACTAAGGGTTCAGTTCTCTGCAACTCATGCGGGAGCTGGACCCATTTCACCTGCACAACACTTGCCTCCATGAAACACTACACAAACACCTGGACATGTTCCTCATGCCCCTC
Source organism: Paralithodes platypus (assembly GCA_032716605.1). NCBI lineage: Eukaryota > Metazoa > Arthropoda > Malacostraca > Decapoda > Lithodidae > Paralithodes > Paralithodes platypus. Next base: position 49,402,620 of record CM064581.1, on the reverse strand, counting down.
CCTCTCCCAGTCAAATCCCTCCCCTAAAGCCCGTCCACCTCTCCTACCCAACCCACATAACCTTACCATACCATCCACTCCCTCTCCTAAAACCCGTCCACCTCTCCTCCCCAATCCACATAATCTGCCCATAACATCCACTCCCACTCCTAAAACCCATCCACCTCTCCTCCCCAACCCACCCAGCCCATCCACACCCCAACCTAATCCTTTCCTACCCTCATCTCCTGCACCCCAATCCCCACCCCCCCCCCCACCATCACCCCTCCCCCTCCCCCACCCCCACCCCATCCTCGTGCAGCAGCACCCAACATACACCGCACACACAACATTAACATCCTTCAACTAAACATAGATGGCATCAACACAAAGAAACACGAACTCGCACACTTCATCAAACAACACAACATACACATTGCCATCTTACAAGAAACAAAACTCCGTACAACACAAAAAACACCTACATTTCACAATTTCACCACCATACGACAAGACTGGGCCGTCGGCATTGGCGGTGGACTCATCACCCTGGTACACAAAGATATAACATATATAGACACCAGTGCACATACAAAATCCCTCCTCCCCCCAAACGATAACACAACAGAAATTCAATCAATTAAAATATGCACTGGCAATAGCTCCAACATTACTATTATAAACACATACATCCCCCCCCAAACATCCCCTACAGTACCAAACGATTACAGACCACAAATACAACACATCACAAACACCCCACACATCATCCTGGGTGGTGATTTCAATGCAAAGACGTCGGCCTGGTTTTTCGACAACCCCGACACAGACAGAGGGCTGGTCTTACAACACCAAACAGACAACCTATATATCCTTAATAACATTCATCAGCATACCCATACTCCCCACCAAGCCCTCTACACCCCATCATCTCCTGAGATCACCTTTTGCTCCCCTGAACTCACCCCCACAACATCCTGGAGGGTGGTCAGAACCTTGGGCTCAGACCACCTCCCGATCATTATCACCACCAAAACAAGACTCGGCCCAGCTAGCCACAGACACACTTACACTAACTATAAAAGAGCTAACTGGGAAGCTTTCACAAATGAGACAGAACAACACTTTGAAACCTTAAACAGTACACCCATCACTAACATCAACAATGCTGTACACACATTCAACACGACTATCCAAAACGCCGACAAGAAACACATTCCAAGAGGTAACATAAAAAAACACAACCCCAACTTCTCACCAGAAATTCAAAAGCTCATCATACAACGCGACACACTGAAACACTCCCCAGCACCCCACACACAAGACATCAATCAACAAATTCAAGCACTCAACATCCAGATTAACAACAAAATACAAGAACAACAAACACTAAATTGGAATAACTTCCTACAAACACTCGATCACAAAACAAACCCCAAAAAACTCTACAAAACACTAAACAGCATCACACTTTCCAACAGCAACACAACACAATCACATGCTGCAATCACAACAACAGACTCTACTCCTTCACGTAAACAACAAGCAAACACTCTCATCAATCACTTCTCTCATGTCAGTCACCTAAAACCCCACAAAGACGACCGTCGTGTCATCCGACGAAAAAGACAATTCCCCACAGACCCTGACTATACACCCTTCACCAACAACCAGACAAAGCATATCATCAACAATCTCAAGCTCTCACCCGCCTGTGGCCTAGACAACATAAGCAACATTCACCTCAGACACCTGGGACCACAAGGCATACAAGCACTCACTAACATATCAAACTACAGCTACTCACACAACACAATACCAGACATCTGGAAGCATGGTATCATCATCACATTCCCCAAACCTAACAAAGACCCCACTCTACCCTCTTCACACCAGCCTATCACACATCTTTGCACCCCCTCCAAAGTCATAGAGCGCCTTGTACTACAACTGATGACACCTGACTTACCCCTTTCTCCAACACAACACGGCTTCAGGCCATTGCACTCCACAAACACTCTTCTTACAGACCTTACACAAAGAGATTTTGACGGCATCAACTCAGCTAGACCACCACACAGATCAGTACTTGCCACACTCGACATTAGTAAAGCCTTCGATGCCATCCCCCGCCATAACCTAACAAACAAAATCTACAACACATACATGCACAACAACACAAAAAGATGGCTGGCCAACTTCTTAGCAGGCAGATGTGCACACGTATCTTTTGCCGGTCAGTCATCTAGCATTAGAAATTTCCCAAACGGAGTCCCGCAAGGATCCGTCCTGTCGCCCGCACTCTTCAATCTGTACATGCATGATATAAATACACCGAATTCACCCCAAATAACCATAGCCTCCTACGCAGACGACATAACACTCACAAGCACGCACCAAAACCCAGACACAGCAACAAGACTCCTTCAAGACTATCTCGACACATTACATGAATGGTGCACTACAAACAGACTCAATTTAGCCCCAGCTAAATCCACTGCAACCCTCCTCACAAGCTGGACAGGAGAGCACGATTACGTCCCGGGACTCAACATAAACAACACACCCCTAACACACACACTCACACACACACACACACACAAAATCCTAGGAGTAACATACGACACCCAAATGACATTCAAACAGCACACCACAAACACGAAAAAGAAACTGACACCCAAACTTAACCCCCTCAGATCACTTGCCCACACAGAATTTGGACACAACAAAGAAACCACCACCACAGTCTTTATTTTTTTTTATTTTATTTTTTTTTCTATATGCCAACTTACTTCCTCTCGGGCATAGGCTGAGAGCCTTAACATTCACCGCTTTACAATGAACAGTGAAGCCTGTGAGGTCTTGTTCCAGTCTAGGGAGTGAGACATGTGAAGCACGTAGAGTACAACGAGCACCTGCCATCTTGCCTTCACATGAGGCACGGTGCTCGCTCATGGCCCGAAACGACCCCATCTCTGAAGCCACCTCGTTCCCGTGCTTCACTGTCTCACCCCCTACACTCGGACTCTCACACTTACACACACACAACGCCACCTGTTGAGCAGATAACTCAAACAATGCATAAGATCAGTTATGGAATACGCAAGCCCGGCCTGGGCTTCCAACCTAGCTGAAACACATCATAAGACCTTACAGACTATTCAAAATAAAGCCCTAAAATTCATCACAGGATGCACAGCTATGACACCCACAGATCACCTACATCAAGAAACCAAAGTCCTCAAAGTCAAAGATCATCTAGACATGAGAGGCACATAATTCCTGGCAGCAGCCTCCACGAATCAACACCACCCACTATACTACATGGCTACACACCCACAGACCCCAAGAAATATCAAAACAACACCCAGCACACGCTATCACACACAAATACTGTCTTCTCTCCCTCCCTACCCACCCCAAACCAACTTCCGGAAGCACATCCATACTCATATCACTCGCCGTTCCATTCACTCACTCATAGACAACACGCAGCTGCAAGCACGACCTCCCGAAATCCATCCTTCTGAATCCTCCCTTCCTCGCGAGGACAGAGTCCACCTCGCCAGGCTGAGATGCGGACACCATCCGGCTCTTCTGAGCTATCAGAAGAGACTGGATGACTCTGTCGTCGACACCTGCCCGGGTTGTAACACAGCACCCCATACCATTAAACACATCATAGAAGACTGCATTTCACACAACCACTTACGCCAACAACACAATTTACACTCTTTGAGAGCTCTGTGGGAAAGCCCAACCGTGGCCATGGCCTTCCTTAGGGACTCGGGGCTGTTCGGCCAGGCAGCTTAGGGAACAACAACAACTCTGACGACGACTATATGGACATGGACGACCCTGAATAAATCCGCTCCACCCTGGGGCGTTGTCCTGGGGGCCGCCCTGCCCGCCCTGGCCGCCCTAGGGTGCGCGCGTCTCGTGTTGGCCGTGGGCGTGGTGGGCCACCTCCCGCAGTGCCTCGTGTGCGTCGCCAAGACCCATTCTCCATCTTTCAGTGGGAAGACCTCGCTGACGGGGAAGATTACAACCCTGATGTGCCAGCTTTTGATGAGGCACAGGAGGGTTCAGGAATTACCCCCAATTTTCCCGCAGGCCCCAATGCTTTACCACATGAGCTTTTTGAGGCCTTTTTTGATGAGGAGGTGGTAGGCTATGTCATAAAGGAGACCAACAAGCAGCACCAGATGCAGATCAACATGTTTGACAAGGTGACCAAGGGCCACATGAGGCAGTGGACCGAAGTGACTCATCACGAGTTCATGGTCTTCCTGTCACTCACAATGCTCATGCCTCATGTAAAAAAACATAGGTTGCCTGACTATTGGATCACCCATGATCTAATATCCACCCCTACGTTTGGGAAATATATGTCACGCGACCAGTACCTCGACATCCTCGCCCAGCTCCATCTCGTCACCAACACCGACGTACACCGCCCAGACAAGCTGTGGAAGATAAGAACGTTGTACGAAATGATGCAACAACGGTTCAGCTCCTTCTTCAAGCCCTTCCGCAAGGTTGTCATTGATGAGTCTCTTGTGCTGTTCCGGGGAAAGCTCCACTTCCGGCAGTACATCCCCTCAAAGAGACATCGCTTTGGCATCAAATTCTTTGTGCTGTGCGACTGCAGAACTGGTTATGTCCTGGACTTCCTGGTCGACAGCGGGAAGGAAGGGGACGTGCTTGCGGACCTCACCATTGGCTTTGGCGGAGCAGTGGTGCAAGCCAATGATGGACCGCTACTTCCACAAGAATCACGTCCTCTACACGGACAATTACTACACGTCCCCCACGCTCTCCAAGTACCTCCACGAGCGCAAAACGGGGATTGTAGGCACAGGACGAGGAAAATGGAAGGGCATGCCAACTTTCCCTTCAAAGACCAAGAAAGGCGATGTCTTCCACAAGAAGTCGGGGCCCATTCTGGCTATCCACTGGCACGACCAGCGGAAGGTCAACCTCCTCACCACCATCCACAAGGGAGAAATGATCGAGACTGGCAAGGTGGATCGCCGCACCCAGGCCAGGTTGACCAAGCCCGATGCTGTCCTGGACTACAACATAAATATGAGGCTGGTCGACAAGTCAGACATGCAGATGGGCTTCATTGACTGTCTGCGTATCTCATGCAGATGGTACAAAAAGTTCTTTCTGCATATGGTGGACATGTCAATTCTGAATGCTTACAACATCTACAAGCTTCGGAATGAAAACACACCCAGACAGTTCACTAGCCTGCGGAGGTTCCACAAACAAACAATAAAGGAGCTCCTGAAGAAATATGCAATGCCACAGAGGGCAGTGGCACACGCTGGGCCCGCCGCCACTGACCGCTTGCACTGTGCATATTACATGAATATGCACAGGCTCATTTCACTGCCTCTGACAGCAGCAGAAGCGGTGCCATGTCTGCTACAACACCAGGCTGAGGGCGAGGTCAGAAAAAAAGTCCACCATGGAGTGTGTGGAGTGCAGGGTGGCACTCTGTGCTGAAGGGTGCTTCTTTGATTACCACTCCAAGCAGCAGTTCTAATCATAGTGGCAGTATCAAAAACAGTGACAATAGTATATATATAGGCAAAAGGTGGAAGGGAAACAATTTATTGTAATACAAAAGTTCAATGTATTATCAGAATATTGATACAATTACAATAAGACCATAATAATAAGTGAAAGTGACACAAATTTATATAATAAGTTACATTTATACAGTATGCTTAGAACCTATAGAAATATATAAATCAGTAAAAAAGTCACAATAAATTGTATATAAAATGTTTACAAAGCATATACTAAGTGAAAGTGACACAAAACCTAATATATGATGTGCAATTTATAATAAACACCTGTGATAACGAATAATCAGTTCCTAATATAACAATAACTTAGCTCAATTACTAATAAAAAAGTATGGTATCGAGTGAAAATGAGCAGTATCAGTGACAGTGACACCCTAAAAGCATATTTACCTAAGTAAAAGTGACACAAAACCTAATGTTTGATGTGCAATTTATAATAAACACCTGTGATAACGAATAATCAGTGCCTAATATAACAATAACTTAGCTCAATTACTAATAAAAAGTACGGTATCGAGTGAAAATGAGCAATATTAGTGACAGTGACACCCTAATACACATGCTTTATATGATTGGCCTCAAAATAACTAAAAAATCTCTAATAAACATCAAATTGTCAATATCAATCACTAAAATCGTCTATCGGAGGCAAAGACTCTGGTGCGACGAGCGGCTAGGTACGCTCTAGCCGGGGCCGGGGCGAGGCATCCGAACGCGGCAAGAATTTACCGCGGAAAATCACTCGTTCGCAAACTCGCCATTCTGCAACCACTGGGGCTTGAGACGTCTATTCAACGGCATTCTGCAGAGGAAGGTTAGAGGAACATTTTGTTTTTTTTATTCATAACAATACATGCTGTCTTTATTAAGTTACAGGTGAATTAACATAGCCCAATAATCGCCAAAACACCCGGGACCACAGTACAGTCGCGAGCTAAGGCCACCGGGGCTGGAGGGTTAAACAAGGGTGAGGACACGTCGGTGGCCAGCGACAAGCGGACTTTAGATGTTTACCTACCCTTTCCTTGAGGATTCCCCGATTCTTCCTCCCTCCCAAAGCCTTGTAAGGGCACGAGGATACGAGGTAGATCCCGTAGACAGCACCCAGGCATGCGCCAAGGGGCATTACGGTAGTTTCCGGGCTGCGTCCTGGCGGACGTAGACACAGGTCTTCACACGGCGACTCCTAGGACACTTGCCATCCCCCTGTGTTAGGCTGACTGAATTAGGATAGCAGGGTCCCCCTGTTATTGCATACCTAACCAACAGCCTAAGTATCACGCCCAAGTACCTGTAAGCTCTGCCGGCACAACTTCCCCCCCTCGAAATCTCAGCCTTCAGAAGCAGTTGATGCAAATTACAAAATGTTTCAAGCCGACACTGCATACAACCATGGTAAATTAAGAGGAATCTGCACACCTGTAGTGCTTGAAAGGAATCAGGACGACAAGCATCCGCCAGTCGCTGGCTACTCCGGTCAGAAGGGCTATTAATTATCATAATATGTCTCCCGCTCTAAGCCACTTAAATACACTCTAGGCTAGCAATCTGTTATGATATGATTGGGTGTTTATATAGTTCCACATTAGCAAAAGTTAAGCATCGCTATGGGAACAAATCTACAAGTAAGACTGGACAGGTGGTCTTACGGGCACGGGTGAAAGCAGAACATGTTTTAAGGATAAGATGCTCACCTTCGGTACACGCATGAAAGGGACATGACACAATTTCCGAAGGGCGAGGCAAGTTTTCAGTTTAAATACCTTAAAATCAAAAGCAGTCTGGCAAAATTACGCCTGGAATTTGTTTGTTCTTCAAGGTAATCAGGCGCTCGGACCGCTCTGGAATTCACATCTGCCTCTTAATCATGCTTGGAGCGACCGGGATAATTGACGACGACAAGTCCCGGTTGGCTCTAACCTTCTTAAGTAAGGCCTTCTCATAGGAGAGTGGATTAAAATCTTTCTACTCCCTTGAATAGAGAAAAGTTTTCAGACCATTGTTCCGGGGTTTGAGGTCTGTCCGTAGGGTTCAGTGTAATTTTTTCCTTCTTACGCCTACAGTATGAGTAAACTAGGAAAGGACTCCGAGGACTCAGGGCGATAGATTCTTAGTCATGTCTAAATCCAGCAGGTTTAAAAGACGGCGGATTCTGGACAAGAAGTTTTTAGAGGAACAGGATAAAAGTCTCGGGTCAGGGAAGTAAGAGCCTCCCCCCACCCCTCTCGCGGTTCCTCATGACCGGCTCAGATATTTACTTCTTCGAACCTATCCAGTAAAGATACAGTAGTTCCATTAAATTATCAAGCCGAAGTCGTCATTATTCACATCAGAGGACGGGGGTGGTTTTCAACCGCAACCGTACCTCCTTGACGAATCGAGGACGCCGGAACTAGACATTGCCATAAACACAGGACATCCGACGAGTTTAGTTACTTACACAATACACATTGAGTTGATCCATGAATGGGTTTCATCAGGTCAGACGGCACTCATCCACCCATATACCTCGCAGGGGATGCCCCCGGAAGAGTAGTTAGAATGGGTGTCCCAACACTGATGGGAAAGAGTAGTACCAACACGGCCGCCACTTGCGCTGGTTCAGTCAGTTCTAGAATACCACCTCGTATAGAAATCTTAGAATCCGGGGTCGTCCCCGGAGACAGCTAAGAACTTACACCTCGCAGGTAAGGCGACGTTAAGACACCAAGTAGAAGTCTTTTAATCGCAGGGTCCCCATAGGACATGATGTGACAAGTCGTCTGGATCCGCGACACGGGAATCAGTGTATCTTAGTTATAACAGTCATTCCCTAGTATGTCACAAATTTTAAGTAAGTTTACATCAATGTATCTTACCTTTTTAAGGACCATAGTAGTTGTCCGACAACATAGCTTGCTAACAGTTAACTCCCTCTCGATAGTCCTCATACTAAGCAACTCATACTGTATGCAAACAGAAGTTAGTATTAAGAGCATGTTCATGATCTACAGCCGCCGCCAAGTCAGCTCAGGCCCAACTTTAGAAGTCCAAACAACTTTTCTTGAAAATTCTACGCCAGGTGTACCTAAGGACCTCAGGTCCACTAACCTTTTTAGTTACAGTAAAAGTCCGATAATCCGACGACCAATAATTGGAATCTCCCAATAGTCCGATTTTTTAAAAATTAGGCCAAATCCGAATTCACCCGATAGTCCGAATTTCAAAAAGTCACGAAGTCCCCTTTTTGATGCATTAGGCTACCCAAAACCCACCCAAATAACACATAATGGTACACACACATATCTAATGTTCATGAAATAACTTTAGTTGTTTACCATTATGTGTCATATTGGATGTATAGCATTATATTGTGTATATGCATAGCCTATATTGTGTTCAGGTTTTCGTCAGGCCATTAATACACAGGTTCATAGGGGTAAATTCCAATAATCTGAAAAATCCGGTAATCGGAACGAGGCCCGGTCCCCTGCTATTCGGATTACAGTGGAGCCCCCATTTTCGCTACACCGGTCTTCGTTGATTCAATTCTCGCACCACACACCAAATATTCCCAATTTCAATTCTCGCGCCAAAAGCCTCAATTCTCGCATCAAAATCCCAGGCGAAACCAGAAAAAATAGCAAAAATAACGAAAAACTCAACATAAAACTAGAAAACAAACAAAAACAATAATTTTGTTTTAACATAACAAAAGAATCTGCCAGGCGCTTGCCGTTTAGAGACGAAATCCGAGTGAATCCGAGATCCGATCGTCAAATGCACAAGATGCCGCCATCTTTGTATGACGTCATCACTAAGCAGACGCTTGCAGTTTAGCTAGTATCTGTGTTGACAAAACAACCGTTTGCAAGCCTTTTTGTGCCTGAACCCCTTATCTCTCGCGTTTATTATAACCTCTAGTACATCTAGTGATAGGGATGGTTGGCCTGGTGGTAGCAATGAAGGAATTTCATGCTCAAAACACAGAGCAAAGACCAGTCCATGTCGGACAAAAGCGATTGAAATGCCTAGCCTAGACGATGTTAGCCTAGGCTAGGCTAAATATGACAATGATTTATAATAAAATCTGTGTGGTAAGTAATCTTCTCATAATACGTATTTATACGTCTTTTCCTTATAATATGTATTTATTGGATGTATTTGGGGCAAAATGGGTACTTGAGGGTTGGCTGGACGAATTTAGAACCTAGGCCTAGGCTAGGCCTAAAAAAATTCGCATGATAGAAACAATGCCCCAATCTACAGTATTTATGGTTAGGACTGTCATTTAGCCATGTCTACATTATTATTTACAATGCATAAGATTTAGGCCTAGGCTACTTGATGTAGCCTAGACAAAAAACATGTTTTCATAGCCTAACACTGGGAAAAAGTGCGGTAATTGTTTAGATATTGGGCCTTTTTTTTTCTAGTTGTTAAAAACTTATTCTATGGTGTATTATATGATACAGTATAATGCATAAAATTTTATTTGTGTACAATAAAACATGTTTTCATAGGCAAAAAATAGAAAAAGACGCAAATTTTGGCATGAGCACGGAACCGATTGAATTTTCCCCATAAGAACAGTGCCCCGATCTTGGCTGTTTCAATCCTAGCTCTATTTCTGCGGAACCGATTAGCAGCTAGGATGGGGGCTCCACTGTACAGGACTTTTACTGTATATGTTTCCATAACCAATACCGTTTTATTTAAAAGAATGATCACTGGTTTTACAGCCCTGGCACTGACAAATGGGTATATGCATATCCCTTGGTGCTAAATACATGTTTTAGATTTAAGAGTAGGAGGTCAGCACAACCTCATTAATTCAACCCCTCATCAGGGTCATCCAAGAAGATCTTAGCGTCACGAGAAGAAAGTCATCTCTCTTGCTCACAGAAGTATCAAAGGTTTTTAATCGGAGTCATCTCCACGGCCACGCAGTGGCCAGTTACAGTTACTTTCCTGACGCTAGATCGGGCTGTGACCCGGGCCAGACAGACACCTGTGCCGGGTAATGTTGTGGCAGAAGGGTTCGTAGTCTGGGCTAATTACTATTAAGGCCAACGGCGGAAAAAAAGGGGGCGAGGGAGTGTGCTAGTAGCCCAAGACCCCTAGAACCCCTCCGCCGGATAATTCCTCCGCTGGAGATTAGGATAATTGTACAATATGTAATACTTATTTAAGAGCTAGGGAGAAAGCTAAAATTTTTGTGTTTTAAGTTTAAATTTTAAAAGATATCTATCATAGTTGCATCTATATACAGTAGTGTATGTTACAGTATACAACTATTAACCCTTTGGCGCACGATGACTCGTTCAGAGTCGTTAGGTATTTTTTTCCTAGGTGCACGATGACTCTTTAAGAGTCATTAAACTTAAAAATATTCGCCAAAAATTTAGTTTTCGTCTGACGCGCATCATATTTGGCATAGATATTAACCCTCTCCGACATATGACGCAATTTTGAGCCTATTAGGGATACTTTAAAGCCTTTATTACCATCAGGGTTTTTTACAAACCTTTATTTTAGTTACTTCAACCTCTGCAGTTGTCTTTGAGTTAGATGTGGGCAGAAAACTAATTTTGGAGAGGTAATTATAAGAGTGAGAGAACTCTATTTCTTATTGCTAATCTGGCAACCTCTGCGTCATATATGTCTGAAGGGGTTAAGTATTAAGTCTAGTTCAATGGGTACAATTGGCAACCCCCTGAGTTTAACTGTTTATTCACGGCTGGCTGGGAAGGGAGCAGAGTACAGGTCAGTCTGTTTTTCGATACTTTCACGTTTATTCGTGTATCTCAGTAACTATTTGGTTTATAGTAATTCTGAAGTTACTAGTGGAATCCTCATTAAATTCCGCTTCCATATATGTATGCAAATCAAAAATGTTGTGGGCAAAAGTTTGAGCTAGTGCGAGTTGGAGATAAGGTATTTCATATTTTGTTTACAATTCTTATTTCGGAGTGCCCCAATGTGGTTGTTTTGTATTTATTCTATGTTTGTATTTGCTTATCTTCAAGTTCAATCAATAACGAAGCCGATGGTACCTCATTAATCCAAATACAAGGATTTTTTGGTGGATAAAAACGTCACAGAATCAAATTATCGCCAGGCACAAAACTGGCTCTGAGTGAGCTGAGATATATTTTGGGAGTGGGAAAAACTTTGATTGGAAACTATAGGTGCGCCAAAGGGTTAAGTGGTATACAGTTCAATTTTAAGCCAGATAATGAACTATAAAGAGTTATAAGTCTGGATCGAGTGAGAAGGTTTACAGTTAAACCTCCATACAATTGTCAGACGGGATCTTAAGCAAGAGACCCGGTCAATTGAAAGCAGATCTTCTTCGAAGTAACGCACTGCTTACATCCTTTTTATATTTTTATAGTATTGTATGTAAACACAGAATTAAATTGTTTTACGGATTCTGGTTTTTGCCTTTGGGTTGGTTGGCTGGTAGGTTTTTTGATATTATCACGAATGTCCCCCTCCAGTCTTAAGAGATCAGACATGTCGTCAATGATGGAGGGGCCACTATTAAATTATAGGTTTGATTCCCGGAGGGAAGTAATGAAAACCTAATATTTAGTAATCCTTGACGATGCAGTGCCCTCCCGTCCATCCCCTTCCCATTCGCTTGATGTCTTAAGTTGATCTTGATGTCAGTGAAGGACGAATGGACGCTTAGAGAGTAGCGTCAGGGATCCACACACAAGAAATCCACCGAGATGGAAAGCTTAGTATAACTCATTTTAAGTATAATTTTATCTTATTTTTTACGAAGGTTTTTTCGTAGTGGGTACCCAATCATAAGACGATTCCATAAGAGAATTGGCGTTACACTTATGACGAGTACTCTGTTCTTCCCCGCGCGGCAGATTCAAAACTGGCGACCGCAGGCGCTTGAATAGAGACTATTATGTTAATAGGCATATCTTCAATGATATACTAAATATTAGGTTTTCATTACTTCCCTCCGAGAATCAAACCTATAATATTGCTTATTTCTTAGTAGGATATGCCACAATTTTCCTTTTTCTTTGGATAGAATACGGCTGTACTGTATACTTCATATAATATATATTGTAAAAATCAGCACTTGATCCTTTTAGCCCCTTCACCACCATTGTCATTTTCATCATAGTCTGGTTACCATTAGACAATTGTCTTTACTTTTTAATACACCTCTATGACTCAAATGGGTAAATACGATCTAAAAAAAATCCTCTGATTAACATGGGTCCTTCTTAAACTGCATAAAATCATATAATTTTTGCCAGAAACATAGGTATAATAATAATAATAATAATAATACTTTATTTCAGACTCACACAGTACAGAGGGGACCATACTGGGGTCCATATATACCTTACAGTAACATAAATATATATAGGCTACTGTACATAGGCTACATAAAATAAAAATAAATCAAATAATACCCAGCTTGCTATCATGTAGTTCACAGCACTGCCTCAACCAAAAACAGTGGTCATCAAACTACTGTGTTACCAAAAACACTGTCCTAATTGTGTACAGTACCATGCCTCACATCATTTAGCTTCCGGTACAGTATGTTGCTACAGTACAGTATAGGAATATCGGTACTGTACTGCACTATGAGGTTCAGTACCGGTATGCTAATTCTGTAGAGTAGCAGACCTGAATACATTACTTAAGGTTAAATATAGAGCAACTTCCTCCAGTGTGCCTGGATCCTAGAGGTGTACACTATGCTGGGAGTTTGTAGCATTTTAATGATACTGTTCTCAGAAGTGTTAAGGCGCTGAATGAATTTATATGTTAGCTTTCTAACGAGTGATTGGTAACAGTGTAAGTTCATATAGGCACATAGTGTACTTGTACTCTCATATTTTGAGAGCCCCAGAAATTTGTTCATGATATTGTGATATGAGATACTTAGTCTATTTACTGTAATTTTCTTATAGTTCCACCATAGTTGTGCTGTATACATTGGTGAGCAGTAGGAGTTGAACAATGTTATTTTTGTATCCCATGTGCACATATGAAAATGTCTTAATATTTAATTTCCCTGCATGTAAAGTTGCCTTCGCTGACGACCCATATCCTCGTCATCTGAGCAATCACTTGAAATATAGTGTCCTAGATACTTTACTTTACTTACTTCTTCTATAATTTGTTCATACAAATGGAATTTAGGTAGCTTTGATTTCAATAGAAGGTTAGATTTAAATATTATGATATTGCTCTTTATCAGATTAAATTTGACTGAATGTTCGATTCCAAATTTTTCACATACAGTACTCTTAATAATTTATCCAATCCTGCTCCAGAAGGTGCGATTAAGGCTAGGTCATCAGCATACATGAGATGATTTACAATGGAGTTGCTAATGCAGCACCCAGTGCGACTCTTGTTCAGCTCCAGACTAAGATCATCCATGTAGACGTTGAAAAGATACGGAGACAATATCCCCCCCTGCCTAACACCATTGGTTACGGCGAAAGAGCCTGACAGGATGTTGCCCCATCTTTCACACATTTTTTGATTAGCATACCAGAAAATAAGTATCCTAATAATATAGCGTCAAGGAAATGGGTGCAAGAATTGCTCACAAGGTGATACAAGCATGAAACTTCCCGGAAATGTTCACAAGGACCTACTTTACAATTTCAGAGCAGGAGCCACCGAGATTTCTGTATTGCATAGCAACGGTTGCTAGGCAAAGCATTTTCCTTAGCAACCGGCAGCAACGATGCAGTTTCTGAACTACAGTACTATGAAGTGTTATGACTTTGTACTTTTATTTATTTTCCTATATTCACTCCTAAAATGGTTCAAAAGATGTATAAAAGCATATATATCTATATAATAGAGTGAATGTCAGCACACAACTAGGGCACACTGGTGACATCACTGCTGTGTAACTCAGCATGGGGTTCAGTGCCAGCTGATCTAGATATACTAGTACTTTAATAAGTACTAGTATATCTAGATCAGTGTCCCAAATGCTATCTAACAGCCCCAAATCCACTAGCTACTAAACTGTAGTTTGTAGTTGGTAGATGTAGTTAGATAGCCGCGCCTGAATTGACAGGATGTGCCAGCGCGGGAGAGCCGAGTCAAGGGTAACGGGGCTTAAGAATTACCCGGAAGGTGTACAGATCGCACAGGACTTAAATGGCACTGGATGAACGATCGGGCTAGGTGTAGGGAAACTGAACCTAGTTGTATCCCATAAAGGAATGTGTGCAACAGATGTATTTGATAAAGGTGGTAAAAGGATAAACCCTCGGCCTTAATCATATTTTGTTTCCAGTTTCAGCAAGTTTGATATATTTGATCTGCGCACAGTGATAGTCAAGACGTACTGAATATTCACAGAAATGGCCAGTGCCTCAGATGAAGACAATGGCCAAGGATTCACTAATTCAATAACTCAAGAGAGGGGGTTGAGGAAAATGAGCGACTTGCCCCTTTCGTACACTGAACTGAAACCAACACGGTTGCCAAAAAATGACGTCTTTGTCCCACCCATCCCTGCAGACCTGGCTTCTTCCAACACCCCTTTGACCAAGGACATGGACAAGGAATAATGACTGGCTGAGTCATGTTGAGAAACATCATGCAGATGACATATCAGCAGAGGCGACTTTGTCTTGGGCAGCATACCATGCCAGCAGAGTGCCAGACCCAGACATTCTGCCATCTGTGAATGCCATGATGCCTCTCTTTGTTGAGGAAGCCAGCTCACCATCTATGCTTCGGCATTGCATGGAAGTGGTGAAGTCAGCAGTTCATCACCTCAACCCTGGCCAGACTCCAGTGATTAGTGGGGACCAACCTCTGTATGCTACACTGAAGAAGCTGCAATGGAATATGTCCGAACTGTATGGTGAGGATAAGTTTGTAATGCTTATGGGGGGTCTACACACTGAAATGACAGGCTTGAAAGCTTTGGGTCATTGGCTTGATGGAAGTGGTTGGGTGGAAGTTCTCCAGGAAGCTGATGTTGCCACACCAGGCATTGCTGAGTCCTTCCTGAAGGCATCACATGTGACTCGAACCCGTCATGCTCACCAAGTCACTGCATGTGCATTGTACATCCTTCTCAAGAAGGCTTATGATGGATATGTTGCAAACAATTCCGAAGAATCCACAGACACTTTCAGCACATGGTGTGAACGGCGAAAAGCTGAAAGTCCTCAGTTCATGTACTGGCATACGAGTCTAGAGCTGGAACTTCTCTTGTTCACATTTGTGCGATCACTACGTACTGGTGACTTTGATTTGTATGTGGATACATTGAAGAAATTGACACCTTGGTTCTTCAGTCTCAACCACACCCACTACGCACGTTGGATGTCCGTACATGTGCGTGACATGAGCAGTCTATCTCACACTCATCCAGATGTTGCCAAAGAATTTCAGCAAGGCAAGTTTGTTGTGGCAAAATCCCAGAGAAAATTCTCCCTCATTGCTGTCGATCACTGCCATGAACAAAACAATGGAGTAATGAAGGATGAAGGCGGAATCATCGGGCTTACCCAGGATGCAAACTCCCTCTTGAGATGGGCAGTGGCAGGACCAGAACTTGTCAGAGTAATTTCTGAGTTTGAAGCGACCATGGTAAGGAAACAACAAAGTTCTGGGCAAAGAAACCATCATGAACAAACCCGGTCAACCCAGAAGTTGTTTGCTGGACAGGTTCAGGCGGTAGTTAGTGTAATGGAGGACATGGGGAGCCCATTTGAGGAGGAAGGGCAGGACCTTCTCAGACTCCATACAAAGGACATCATGGATGAGCAGTCAGTCGAGTGTCTAACCACTCTCGCATCAAAGGGTCAGGAGCAGTATGCAACATTTGTGGAAGAGCGGCTCAGAACAAATACTAAGCCAATCACAGCAACAATTACCAGGAACAAGGTGGTACTGTTCAATGTCCAAGGCAAACGATCAAACAAATCAGGGGACAAAGTCAGTCTCCTCAAAAGTGAATCTTCGCTGTTTGCAAGTCTGTATGTTGCATGTCAGACAAGGAAAGGTGACTTGAACCATTTCTTCAATCATGAAAACCTCCCATTTCCTCCATCTCTGTCTGCCTATGGGCAGCTACGTCCAGGGAAGAAGTCTGATCTCATAGAATGTCTTGAAAAGAAAGTAGGGTCATCAAATGATGTGACACCAGAGACTGAAGTGCGAATCATGGATGGTGCGGCACTTGTTCACTTTCTTAGACCTGAGGGCTGCAAGACATTTGGAGACTGCTGCCAAGGTCTTTCTTCCATACATAAACAATGCTCAAAGTCAGGCTCTGAGAGTGGATGTTGTCTGGGACCAGTACTTCGATAACAGCCTCAAGTCACAGACAAGAGAACAACGTGTCACTGGTCCTATTCAGCGCAGACGAGTTGGGGCGTCTAGCCCAACACCAAAGAACTGGCAGCAGTTCCTTCGCTTGGCCAACAACAAGACAGACCTGTTTACATTCCTGAACAAGGAACTGCTGGAAAATGCATCAGGAGACCAGACTCTCATTGTTACTGATGGTGCCAATGTGCTATGCTTACCTACACGAGACACCAGCAACATTGCTCCCTGCAACCATGAGGAGGCAGACTCGAGGATCATGGTGCATGTCAGTGATGCTGTTATGCAGGGCTTCCACAAGATCCTTGTTCGAACTGTGGACACTGACGTGGTAGTATTGGCAGTGGCAGTCGTACAGCAGGTGGCTCAGAGACAGCAGATAGAACTCTGGATTGCCTTTGGTTGTGGAAAGGACTTTAGGTACATCCCAGCTCATGAAATATGTGCTTCACTTGGCACAGAAAGATCCTTGGCACTGCCTGTGTTCCATGCTTATACAGGTTGTGATACCGTGTCCCATCTGGTCCAGGTGGGAAAGAAGACTGCATGGAAAGTGTGGGAGGCACATGATGAATTTACTGCGACATTCTATGAGCTGCACAATGCACCTGAACAAATTGGTGAAGCGACTGAGGCTTCTCTGGAGTACTTCACCATTCGACTCTATGACAGGACAACAACTTCTCGTTCCATCAATGAAGTCAGAAAGAATCTGTTCATCCACAAAGGACGTCAGATATCATGTCTACCTCCAACCAAGGCTGCTCTACAGCAACACATGAAGAGGGCAGTACTACAAGGTGGGCACCACTGGGGCTGCACCACGGTGCCAGAACGACAGTTGCCCTCTCCAAGTGAGTGGGGATGGACTTGCCCAGAAAAGTGGAGGCCTCTGTGGTCTAACTTGCCCGAAGCCAGTGCAACCTGCCCAGAACTACTGAAGTGTTCTTGCCGAGGAGGATGCACAGACTGCAAATGTGTTGATGCGCATCTAAAATGCACAGCCTACTGCAAATGAAAAAGTGACTGTGACAACAGTGTCTGAAGCTTTAGGAGTGGCATTTTTATAGCCTGACTTGCCCTAAATTGGATTTATGCCACATAATTCTTGTATATGATCTCCAAATGCAATGCTACATGTTTTTTAGAACAAGGAGTTGAGAAAAAAACATAGCACCTCACAGTTTTCCAGAAACTGCATTGTTGCTGCCGGTTGCTAAGGAAAATGATTTGCCTAGCAACCGTTGCTATGCAACACTGAAATCTCGGTGGCTCCTGCCCTGAAATTGTAAAATAGGTCTTTGTGAACTATTGTGGAAAGTTTTATGCTTGTATCACCTTGTGAGCAATTCTTGTCCTATTTAGTACCGATTGCCCTCACTCCCCTGTTAACTAATTTTTCAAATAAGGTTTTGTGACACACCCTATCAAAAGCCTTACTTGCATCAAGAAAACAAGAGAAAATTGAGCTATTTAGCTTGTTGTATGTATCAATCACTTCTTTCAGCACATATATGCATTGGTCTGTGCCATGATTTTTCTTAAAGCCAAACTGATTGCTGCTGGTGACAATATATGGAGACATTCTTTCTAGCAATATCATTTCAACTACCTTACTCACCACACTAGCAAGTGCTACTGGGCGGTAGTTGTCTTTAGCTGTAATTTTACCTGATTTATCTTTAATGACAGGAACAAGTATTACGGATATCATAGACTCCGGCAGGACACCATGCGTAAATAGACTGGTGATGCAAGAACTAAGTTTATCTATTACCAACTTATCTGCATAATTATTTAAGATGTTCTGCATATATGCCATCCAGCCCACAAGCTTTGTTTAGGTTAAGTTTTCTTATGGCATCATGGTGCTGAAAGGGTTAACCCCTTCAGCACCACAACTCCTTTTTACCTTTGATTCTGGCTAAAACTAACTTGACGCATGATTCAAAATACTCAGCATGTCTTTTCCTCACTTGCACCCCTTTCCACTATTAACCCTCCATTTTCATCTTTCACCGATACTTGGATACATTATTTATTTATGTTGTACTTTAATGCTAGGATAACAAAGATTCAAACTTGTATACAGTAATGTAAATTATATTCTGATCTCATAACTTGTATACAGTAATGTAAATTATATTCTGATCTCATAACTTGTATACAGTAATGTAAATTATATTCTGATCTCATAACTTGTATACAGTAATGTAAATTATATTCTGATCTCATAACTTTTATACAGTAATGTACATTATATTCTGATCTCATAACTTGTATACAGTAATGTAAATTATATTCTGATCTCATAACTTGTATACAGTAATGTAAATTATATTCTGATCTCATAACTTTTATACAGTAATGTACATTATATTCTGATCTCATAACTTGTATACAGTAATGTAAATTATATTCTGATCTCATAACTTTTATACAGTAATGTACATTTTATTCTGATCTCATAACTTTTAGTGAATAATTTTATACTATGATTATATATTATTTACTAGATGTTTTCCCTGCACTTTCTCAGTTTGTACACAGCTGGTTCTGATCATTATGATGAATCGTTTAAGTGTTAAATTGGCTGTAACAGAAGGTAACGTTATGGACTAGAAAAAGCCATTTAGGCTAATGGAAGCCATCCCAAACTCAGCCTTGTATTAGTATTAATGTTAGGATGTGTTGCTGTGGCCAGCATTATTGGTCACAGTTGAGGGGTCGTGGCTTTAATTCTTAAATAAAGCCTAAACAAATTACTAATCTCATTACGAGTTTGTGATGAGTTGGTAGTGTACTAAGCAGAAGCTAGAATCTTATTTCAGTGGCCCTGGTTCAATCTTTCATAATATTTTTGTTTATGAATTATTGTTAAATTAGTCCTGTTAATTATAATGTAAAACTTGCAAAATAAACAAACAAAAACAACCCGGGCATTTCCGCACCCTCCTCAGCACCCCGCCTTTGAGTGGCTTCGGTCACCTGGGCTTTATTAACCCGGCAAGCGCGATAGGCCTCACGGAAGGCTTCCTATAGGGAACGCGATAGGCCTCACGGAAGCAGGACCATAAAAAAAGCCTTCCATAAAAAAAAAGGGCCTATCAAAACAAAGGAATTTGTCTCTAGGTGAGATAATTCCCCTCCAGTACTCATCCATGTAAATCTCACCCACCCCCCTCCCCTCCTTCCCCACCTTATTCCCCCCTCCCTCCCCTCCTCAATTATCACCTATTTTTCCTCTTATTATCATCATTTATCGGTTATTTTTCTCTCCCGCGATAATGTAGCACAAGTTGGTTGCATAAAAGATCGTTATGCAACACCCAGACACCGGCACACACCGCCCCGCTCGTCTCAGTTGACTCCCAGACAGCGAGAGGGGAGGGCTGCCTGTCTCTCTCTCTCGCCTGAGATTATGACCGGGTGGCCAATATCTTCGTTTTTCACCACCCAAATGCTTTTCCCACTTATTTTAGCACTCTTGAAGGTTCATATATACCTCATATATGTAAAATAAAAGCATACCGAAAACAAATAATGGTTTATATTGTAAATATAACGAATTCTGTCAGAATCCAGGGCTAGATATGCACAAATAACTACCCTAGCACCTAGGTCTATATCGCGCTTGTCAGGTTAATGGTAAGCAGGGAGGGTTCTGTTGGGGCGCTCGGTTATGGCCTTGGCCTTGCTCGGGACCTTGGGGCTGCTCGGCCAGACAGCCTGGGGAACAGTAACAACAACAACAACCCAACAATTGGTTTGTTTCTTTGTGTGTCTCCCAAAGGGCCACTCTTAAGCAGCATAATGTGTGAGGGTTTAGGTCAAAGGATTATTAACCCGGGAAAGGCAAGCGTCCTCATAAGAGGTATGGTGGTGGAAGGCGAAGGTCCTCATAATATCCAAGGCCTATAAAAACCTTTAAAAAAGACCCCAGTGGCACTCAAAACAAAGCAATATGTGACTAGGTGAGATAATTCCTCTCCATTACTTGCTACCATTCCTACATATGTGTCTCCCCCCTTCCCCTCCTTTTCCCCCCTCCTCAATTATCACCTATTTTTCCTCTTATTCCCCCTTTTATCGGGTAATTTTTGGCGCAAATTTCCTTCCTGCGGTCTCTTGCAGTTTCTTACAGTAGATCCTCTGGAAAAAGGCAAACTAGGCCTGTGCATCCAGCTCAGTACCAGTACTTGCACTGCTGCGGTTGTTCACGGTGTTGGCGGCGGCGGCGGTAGCAGACGCAACATTTTTACTATTCTGTATTTTTGCTTTATAATCAAACTTCAAATCTTGTCTTCCCCATGCTTTATCAAGATTACTTTCAAACTTCCTTATTGATTCGGAATTGACTACATACTGGGGCAGTGCGTTCCACTCCACTCATTTACCACTCTATCACAAAATGAGTTCTTTGCCTTCTCAAGCCTATTTCTTTCTTTGTAAATTTTCTTTGAGTGTCCTCTCATTCTTGTTCCTTCCCACATCAAGAAGATACCTTCTTGTGTGTAAGTGTGAGAGTCCGAGTGTAGTGGGTGAGACAGTGAAGCACGGGAGCGGGGTGGCTTCAGAGATGGGGTCGTTTCGGGCCAGGAGTGAGCACCGTGCCTCATGTGAAGGCAAGATGGCAGGTGCTCGTTGTGCTCTACATGCTTCACATGTCTCACTCCCTAGACTGGAACAAGACCTCACGGGCTTCACTGTTCATTGTAAAGCGGTGAATGTTAAGGCTCTCAGCCTATGCCCGAGAGGAAGTAAGTTGGAATATAGAAAAAAAAAAAAAAAAAAAAAAACACATCCTCATCATACTGTACTTTCCTGACACTATCTTAAAAGTCTCTATCATATCCCCTCTCTTTCTCCTATATGCCAGTGTCGGAAGCCCCAGTGTCCTCAACCTCTGCTCATAGCCTGCGTTCTTCAACGTTGGTACTAGCTTGCTAGCTCTCCTCTGCACTTTCTCCACTGCTTCTATATCCTTTACCATATATGGAGCCCACACCTGGTTTGCATATTCCAGGTGCGGCCTAACCAGCGCTGTATAGAGATTCCTGAAGATTTTTTCGTCAAGTGACACAAATGTCCTTATCAGCCCTACAATTCTATTGGCTTTGTTTATCTTTTCCGCTAAATGTTCTGAGAAATTTAACTTATTGTCTATCACTACTCCTATATCCTTTTCTGCATTCACTTCCTCCATCGCTTCATACATACTGTATCCTACCTTGTCTATCTTGCTTGTCCCAATCCGCATGTACAGTACTTGCATTTTTTTGGATGAAAAGGCATTAACCAATGCTCAGACCATCCCTTCATGCCATACACATCTCCTTGAAGCAAACCCACATCTTCCTTACTCCTCACTCTTCTATACAGCTTAGTGTCATCCGCATACAGGTATACCTCACTTCCATTAGTTATAACTTCAGGTAAGTCGTTGATAAATATAACGAACAGTAGCGGTCCCAACACAGATCCCTGAGGAACCCCACTTGTAATTTCCCTCCACCCCGAGCCTATTCCATTCACCAGCACCCTCTGTCTCCGATCTTTCAGGAAGGCTTCTATCCATTTCACACATTTCTCCCCTATATTATAGCTTCTAACTTTCTCTATTAACCTTTTATGTGCGACCTTATCGAAGGCCTTCATAAAATCACAATATACCACGTCTATTATATCACCATCCTCTAGAATTTGCATCCAATCATATACCACCTTAATTAGCTGTAGTACCGTCGACCTCCCCGGTAAGAATCCGAACTGTCTCCCACTGAAAAGTTGGTTTGATTTCATATGCTCCATTATTCCTTCTCTAATTACCGTTTCCATTAGTTTACACACAACACTTGTCAAACTGACTGGTCTATAATTTCCTGGGTCATTTCTCTTACCCTTCTTAAATATAGCTGTTATGTTCGCCTCTCTCCAGTCCATCGGGATTTGTCCTGTATTAAACGATACCTCAAATAACATTTTCAATGGCTCTACTAACATCTCACCTCCTTCCTTTATGATTCTTGGGTGTATCCCATCCGGTCCCAGGGACTTACTTCTGTTCATTTTTTCTATAGCCCTTCTTATTCTAGCATGGGAAAACTCTATTAGTTCTAGTGCAGGTGCTTGTTTGATGGGAATATTTGGCACTGCATCATCCGACTCTACTGTTAGTACCCCCCAAAGTATTTCCCCAGCACCTCTGCTTTCTCCTTATCAGTCTCCGCTCTACTCCCATCATCCAACCCCCCTACCAGCTCCGGGATCCCTACTCTTCTCGTTAACTTTTCCTGAATGTACTTCCAGAATATTTTTGGATTATCCTTCACGTTCTCTCTCCCTTTCCTTTACCCCCCTCCTTGTCTCCCACCTTATATTATTGTTTATCTGTCTACGTTCCAAATCCACTACTTTAGCTTCTATACTAGACCCCCTGTTCTTTTTTAACACTTTTAATCTATGCCACAATCGTTTCTTTCTTCTTATCAAAGTCCACAGCTTTCTTTTCATTGGTAATTCTGGGTTCGTTCTTCTCCTCAATTTTGTTTTATCCTTATATTCCCTTACTGGTACACATTTGGATATAACATCCTCCAGTTTGACTCTAAACTTCCTCCACATTCCTTCAGCGTCTTCACCGTTCAAGTATTCCCCCCAGTCAATGTCCAGACACCTTCTCAGCAGATCATAATCTGCTCTGTCATACATGTATATTTTTTTATTGCTTCTATCATCCCTCTCTGTTTTAATATTGCAACTAAAACTTATACAGGCATGGTCACTACGACCTATAGGGCTATCCACATTGACATGTTCCACTATATCCTCCTCATTGCTAATAATTAAATCAAGTACACTCCCCTGCTTCCCATCTCTATATCTTGTCATCTCTGTAATATGTTGCATTAAAAAACAATCTCTCACTTTCTCTATAAACTTGTTTTCAAGGCTACACTGTCTCGCTGGAGTAGTACAATTTGCCCCGTTGATCCTTGGCAAATTGAAATCACCAATCAAAATCTTATATTTGTTCTCTCTATTATCTATTTCCTCCATTGCTTTCAGTAGGTTATCATCCTCTTCCCTACTACTATTTGGGCTTCTATATATAGAGGCAATTACAATTGACCCTCTTGTACATTTTACTTCAATACACAAATACTCACAATACTGCTGTCTCATATCCACCTCATTTACCTTGAGCTCTTTTCTTACATAAATAAACAGTCCTCTTCCAACCTCTGCTCTAATAGCATTCCTCTTGTACAACTCAAAACCCTCCAAACTATACTCCACCAGTTCCCTTTCAATTCTAGCATTTTTTGGTCTTACTTCTTGTAAGGCTATGATCAGGTTTTTCCTCTTCATCCTGCAACCTACATATCAGTTCTCTTTTCTTGTCCTGGGTAAACACATCCACATTACTAAACATAATCCTTAATCTTTCTACCATTCCTTCAGCAGCTACATCATCCCGCTCCTCCTGTCCGTGCCCTACTCCCCCCTCACACTACTGGTACTGGTTCTGCAGCTTCTCCTGTCTCTCCCCGAGACGCTTCCACCCTGCTCTCCACCTCTGCCACAGCTTCTGTCACATTCTCTTCCCTCCCTGCTCTCCCTCTCCCTTCCATTCTTATAAACCACTTCCTCAATTTCCCGTCCCTCACTCTCCAGAAAAACTTCTTCTTATCCTCCTCACCCAACTTTCCATTTTCCTCATCAGCCTTTTCCTGTAGTTCCTTTATTTTTGTCTTTGTTCTATGCTCAAATCCTTCTTTAATCTTATATGTTTCAGTTCTTCACTTGTGTTTAGTCTCCAACTAAAATTTGTCACAGTCTCTACCACTGCCCTGGTTTTAAACTGTACCCTTATAGGTCTCATCTCCCCCCTTCTATATCTACCTATCCTACTGACTTCCTCCACCTGCCCATCCCATCCACATCCATCTACATCAACAGCTTTCATGACCTCCTTCACTTTCTCCATATCTCTCACTTTTCTCACTCCATTGTAATATGAGCCTTTATATCTCCATGCATGATTATAGGTTTGACTCCAGCAAGGAGATAAAGAAAACCTAACATTTAGTAGTGGCCCCGTAATCATTGACGATTATGCCGATTACATAAGGCACCCTCTTCAAACGCTCATCCGCCGTAGTTTGAATCTACCGCGCAGAGCATCAAAAATTGAGGATCCTTCATCATGAGCGCACGCAACCTCACTCATGGTTCAGTCATTATGAATTGGGTTCTCACTACGAAAAAAACTTTGTAAAAAATAAAAACAAAAAGAAAATAAGAATAACTATTCAATAAGCTTTCCATATAATCGTGGATGTACTTGTGTGGATCTTTGACCAGACGCTGACTCAGGCGTCATTCTTCCTTCACTGACATATCAAGTAAACCAAAATCCTTAATACATCAACGAATGGGAAGGGGATGGTCGGGAGGGCCCCAGTCATCAATGATTACGGGGCCACTACTAAATATTAGGTTTTCTTTATCTCCTTGCAGGAGTCAAACCTATAATTTATTAGTGGCCCCTCCATCATTGACGATTATGCCTGATATCTAAGACTGGAGGGGGACATTCGTAATCATATCATAACTCTAGTAAAAGCAGATAATCAAACAACCACATAGTATTCTTACTTCAAAAAAGATATATATATTTATTGGCGCAGCACATATATACAAAAAGGGGTACAAGCAGGAGCGTGCTTCAAAGAAGCCTGCTTGATAAAAAGGATTAACTCTTGAGACTCTGCGAACAGATCTGTAAGTTAAGAAGGCACCCCACTCAACATAAGTGGTGAAAAATAACAAACTTATAAGTTTACATGTGCACATATAACCCCATAATACTCGTGGATATATCTCGCAAAATATAACCAATGCTTAAAGATAAATTGCTTCACAGCTAAAACTACTGACAACAACACTGTTGTTTGTACTATCGTTGCACTTATGAAGATGACTCTTATTCTTCCTCGCGGAGGTTGATTCAAACGACTGATGTGGATGTTGAATGGAGACTATTATACTAATAGGCAACATCGTCAATAATGGAGGGGCCACTATTAAATATATATATATATTTATGTATTGTCCTAGGTGTGATTTATTCTGGACGTAAAAATATTAGGAATATTTTACGGTGTTATTCTTGTGACCAATGAACTGCTACAAGACTAAGTAGACCCTATTTCAGTCCTACTATAGTGTGTTTATATAAGTAGGTCAAAAGCCTCGACCACTAACCTCCATAACTAAAGAACGAGCGGGTGCCCAACCCCGAAAGGGGTTGAAATAGGGGAGCTATCCCCCCCCGCCAAAGGCGGCTTTCTAGGGCCTTTCATAGCTGATGCTGAGAGGATTGGGTTCTAGTCATGTGGTGATGGGCTGGTCTATCAGAGTGAGAACTGAGCGATCTCTGCCATACCCATAGCTTACTCTGACTGTTCCTTTTACTTATATATTTTCTAGATCTCAAGTGACGGTGTCTCTTCCGTGGATTGACCTCCCAATCTACCAAGATTGGAAGCCAAAGTGTCACATTTCTCCTTTGCCCCTCAACTTTCTCTTCATAATTGCTGAGGGGCACAGGGCCCTGGGTGGGGCTTTGGTTTCCCGGGCGTTTCCGCACCCTCCTCAGCTTCCAGCCATGTAGTGGCTTCGGTCACCCAGGCTTTATTATGGTCGGCAGGGAGGGTTCTGTGGGGGCGCTCGGTTATGGCCTTGACCTTGCTCGGGGACTTGGGGCTGTTCGGCCAGGCAGCTTGGGGAACAACAACAACAACAACAACAACAACTAAAGAACGACTGGGGTAAATGAGCTAACATGTCTACCCTTTGGGAAGAGTCAGCAAGGGAATATGTGTGGACATTTGCAACCCATTTCTTTTTCCCTTTTTGAGTTGCAGAGGTTATATAGGTTTTGTATGCAGGATTGATTATTTACCTTTTTAATTATATATATTGTTATCCGGTTTACTATATGTTTTGTATAGGTGTTAGTTGTATGCACGTTTTACTATTTAATGATTTAATTACAGTGTATATATATATATATATATATAGAAGCAATTGACTCTCCGGCAGGGAATCGTAGGCGTACAAGGAAGAGCAATACCAAAGCGTAAAGGATATAGTTGGATATATATGGATATATATATAGTTGTCTAACACATGCGTTATCAAAATAAACTTGTTGTTTAACCCGGGAGCTGCGGGTAGACTCTTAAGAGTTCCCCCGGCGCACTGCGGGTAGACTCTTAAGAGCAGAGACTTTGAACACGTACCAAAACCGCGCGTTTATAGCCAGGCGGCTGAAAATTGGTGTGGGTATTGTACTACATGTCAACTCTCGATACCACCCCGCCAAACGCTCGCCCCGCACTCGTGCAAGCACCACCGCGCCAGTAACCACGCACTAGTCATGGAGCCTACACGTCCCTCACGCTCGCTCCCTGATGACACAACCAGCCCTCCTTCTGGTGGTGTTAGCCGCCGTGGAAGGCAGAGGGTGGCTGCCAAAGACCCTAGCTACCAGTACGACACGCCCTACAGCTCAGAGGACGAATCACCAGCACCAAAAGCACGTAAAACACGTGCAAGCAGGGCAATGGCACAGAGGTCATTGGTCTTTCGGGACACTGCCACCACGACCCAGGCCACTGCAACAACCACTACCACCACCACTGCCACCACTGCCACCCCTGCCACCCCTGCCACCGGTACCAGCGACGCAGGAGGCCGCCCTAGGGCTGCATTACCTGCGGGGGCAGGAAAAATGAAAGGCACGGGCGTAGGGAAGAGAACCCGTACGCCAGCCACAGTGCCCCTACCACCACCACCACCACCAGCCGCCCCTGGCCCAGCTGCCCCTGCCGCCCCTGCCGCCCCTGCCGCCCCTGCCGCCCCTGCTGCCCCTGCCGCCCCTGCCGCCCCTGCCCAAGGAACAGGGAAGGGGAAGGGGAAAGGGAGAGGGAAAGTGACTGGGAAAGCGACTGCTGGCCCTGGTGTCCCTGCCGGCCCTGCTGCCCCTGCCGCCCCTGCTGCCCCTGCCGCCCCTGCCGCCCCTGCCGCCCCTGCCCAAGGAACAGGGAAGGGGAAGGGGAAAGGGAGAGGGAAAGCGACTGGGAAAGCGACTGCTGGCCCTGGTGTCCCTGCCGGCCCTGCTGCCCCTGCCGCCCCTGCCGCCCCTGCCGCCCCTGCTGCCCCTGCCGCCCCTGCCGCCCCTGCCCAAGGAACAGAGAGAAGGGCGACAGGCACCACCATCATCTTGCCATCAAGGCCACGCACCACTGCTGCCCCTGCCGCCGCCGCCGCCCCTGCCGCCGCCGCCCCCCCTGCCGCCCCCCCTACCCCTGCCGCCGCCCCTGCCACCACCTCTGCTGTCCCTGTCCATAAGACTCCCGCACGTGCCAAAGTGACCCGGAAAAATCTTACACCATCTAAGTATGCCGCCCTGCTGTTTGATGGTGATTCGCAGGACATTGGCAGCCCGGGTTTCGACGACGAAGCCCTAGCACGGGACCAAGGGTGGGGGGATTTGGGAGTGGACAGTGGGAGTGAGTCCGACGTCGGTGACGAAAACGAGGAAGGGCATCGTCTGTCGAGTGAAGAGGAGGGTAATGATGATGAAGTGCTGTATCGCGACCATGGAAGCGATATTTCAGACGCAGAAGAAGACGCAGACGACATTCCGATCCCTGGCATGCCTTCGTTCGATTGGTCTGACGGGGTCAATTTTGTACCTGACGTGCCCCAGTTCAATCCTGGGACGTCAGGAACAACTGACAACTGGCCCTGTGATGATCAAGCGAACGAAAGCGACTTCTTCCTCGCTTTTTTCGACATGGAGGTAATGACGTACATCGTTGCCCAAACAAACGCCTACTACAGGTGGGTGTTTGGCAGATTGGACGTCCTTTCTCCAAAAGCGAGAATACGAGGCTGGGTGGATACGACTGTGGCAGAATTTCTGACGTTCTTTGCCTTGTTGTTCCTCATGCCTCTGATCAAGAAGCATGTGTTGCAACACTACTGGAAGCACGACCCTCTCATCGCCACCCCAACTTTCAATAAGTTCATGACTCGTGACAGATTTTTGTTGCTGCTAAGATTTATGCACTTTGCAGACAACGAAAATCCTAACAGGATTGACAGGATATGGAAAGTTCGGGAGGTGTTCACCATGTTGTTGGAGAGGTATAGGAAATACTTTTACCCCTTCCTCAATTTGGTGATTGATGAGTCGCTCGTGCTCTTCAAAGGACGTCTTGTTTTCAAGCAGTATATCCCCTTGAAGAGGCATAGGTTCGGAATCAAGCTCTTCGTGTTGTGCGACTGTGAAACTGGAATAGTGCTTGACATGATCGTGTATACAGGCACTGACATTGACATACCGAAAGCCGCTGCCAATGACCCCATGGGCATGTCAGGTGCCATCGTCAGGAAAATGTTGGCACCTTACCTGGGCAAAGGCCACATCATCTACACTGACAACTGGTATACTTCTCCTGCTCTCTGCCAGTTTCTTTATGACAACCAAACGGGGTCATGTGGGACTGTCAGAAAGACAAGAAAGTTTATGCCAAAGTTCACAGGTGATGTCATTCCTCTCACAGATGCCTCCTCCAGTGACACACCTTCAGAAGACGACCTGGCCCAGGAACACCGCGAGAGGCATGTGCGAAGAAGGCGACGAAAGGGGCAGAAATACAAGCAGCTCGAGAAGTGTGGGAAACTGATAGCCCTGAAGTGGAAGGATAAGCGAGACGTCCACCTGCTTTCCACCGTCCACACAGGTGCCCAGGTGGATTCTGGCAAAATCCACTACCGAACCAGGAAGACAATCTACAAGCCCGACATGGTAGTGGACTACACCAAAAACATGCGCCTGGTGGACAAGTCTGACTGTCAGCTGTCAGGTGTTGAGTGTCTGAGGAAGACTGTGAAGTGGTATCACAAGCTCTTCCTCCACCTAGTTGACATAACGATGCTGAACGCCTACAACTTGTGGTTGGTGAAGAAGGATATGGCCCCAAACCAGAAGCTGAAATTCCGGGAGTTCGTGTACAACGTCTCCTACCAACTCCTGGAGAAGTATGCCACCACCACTCACAGACGTACGGCATGGCGTGGGGATCACGTTCCTGACCGCATCCAGCTGGGTGTCGAAAGACACTACACAACCAACACCGAGCTGATTGGCACTCGTCACAGGCAGGTGCAGTGCACCGTCTGCAGCTCCAGTGTGAGGAAACCCCATGTGACCAAAAGAGTCACCTCAATGTGCGCCGAGTGCAAAGTTGCACTCTGCCTGGGTGACTGCTTCAGGGACTACCACACCTTCAAGAACTACTGAGTGTCGGCCCCTGCCCTGCCCTGCCCTGCCCTGGACTCGCCCCGTGCCCTGCCCTGGACTCGCCTCCTGCCCTGCCCTGCCCTGGACTCGCGCCCTACCTTACCTGACCTGACCTAATTGATCACGCTACCTCATAATGTAACATATATATTATATAATGTATAAGTTCCAAAGATGTCCCTGTGATATAGCTTTTACATTATATAATTGTATGTTTCATTATTTAGTTTATAAGTTTCAAAGATTTACATGTAATATGCCTTATTTTTTTAGTATATCAATATATATGTTTGTTATTAGCCTAAGTAATGTGTATATAATTATTTTCTTACCTCAAATGAATTGTACAAAAATAAATATGTTTCAATAAATCATGTCAAACCTACTATGATAATAAAATAAAACAATAAAAAAAGAAAAAAAGAAAACAAGGTCATGTCATTGTATTCTTACAATATGATATATTCTATGAATATTTCATATTGTTTGAATACAATGGCATGATCTTGTAAAAAAAAAATTTATAAACATTTTTCTAGACAATATAAAACCTTCCCCATAACCCCCTCCTGGATTCGATCCCACTACCCTACGACACTTTGAGTTTTCCAGTCCGCGACCTTACCAACCATGCCACAGGAGCTCATACCAAATATCACTCAAAACTTCGTGTGTACAATCGAAATGACAATATACAAAAAAAAAATGAATTATCCCACCAATTTACGTTTGTAAATTGATGGGATTATCAATTATATCATGCCAAGGTTTATAATAGTTTGTCTCTGTCAAGAATTAGTAATTATATAACTTTATTCTGTCAAAAATTGCCCAAACACTCAGCAAAATTGCCCCTCTCAGTGTGACTCCACTCATTTTCACACGGTCAGGCGGTCACGAGGTGACCCTTGCCGCTCCTTGATTCTCCAGCTACAGCAGCTCTGTCTGGGAACAAAATTGGTATAAATACAATAATGGATAAAATACTCTTCACAAATACATTTGTATTGTATAATATTGTAAATAAAAATGAATAATAACTGTGTGGGTGTCGAAAATTGCTCAACCAGCTTTCTTATGTCTCGCCTACGCGCGTATATTGGATTATACATAGTCATGACTGTCATACAAATAATTGCAGTAGGTCTCGAATATACATTTAGATTGCATATTACTTCGAAATAAATAAGTAAACGTTTCTCTGGTGGCAATCTACCCTTTCGCAGGTGTAAGGAGACACCAGTCTATATTTAGCCCTCTATCACAACAGGCAATCTGCCTGTGTTGACTCAGCACCGTCGCTGGTGGTCTATAAATATAGTACTTTATTTACAGTCAATGGCCTACATGTTTCTGTGGTACTTCACATGTGTCTAAAATGCAATGTCTGCTTGCATAAAAATGCAATTCTGAAGTCCATTTATATGTACGACATACGCATGTCTCAGTTTCTCTCTCTCTCTCTCTCTCTCTCTCTCTCTCTCTCTCCATTCCTGACTCATGTTATTGTAGACCTGTTGATGGCAACGAACACCAGCCATCTGGTAGACATAAGGGTCAAAATACCAAACATCAATACGCCTGGGGCGCCTCCACAATTATCACTAAGCTGGTTATCTATCTAGAGATCTGCCTGACTTCCATCTCTCCACGACTCACTCACTCACTGCACCCCTGCATGCCTCCCTCCCACCCACCCACCCACCCCCAACCCCCCCTTTCAGGCTTCCGTCTGCTAGAAACACATTCACAATTTGCGTAAATATCGCATCAATTGGGCTATATGCGGTATATTCCTTGTTATATGGGACGCCTACATATGTACACGTCTTTATTATAGCATGAGAGTGCTCTAAATACAAGATTGACGTGATATTTATGGCGTAACACACCCTCTCCCCCTTTCATTCCCACCACAACTCACTCACACCTTGGTTCACGCATAGAAACTCATTGATAATGTGCGTAAATATCGCATGAATTGGTTTATATGCGGTATATATTTTGATATATGGCACGTATACATACGTACAAGTCTGTATTATAGCGTGACAGTGCTCTACGTACAAGATATACGTGATATGTATGGCGTAAACCACACTCTCAGCTCATAAATTGCCGCCAAACCTCCAACACATCTTCATTCCCGCCTAAATATTCTCTTATAATTCCCTTATATATTGCAATTTTTGGTCACTATGAGGCATATTCATTGTTATATGGGTGCCCTACACATGTATACATACTCTAAATAGCCTAAAAGGGCTCGAAAAAGGAGATATACGTGATAATACGCGGTAACCCACCCCCTCCTCCCTCTCCTTCTATCCCCTGCGCGCGTAAATATTCGGCAGGGAAATCTCGCCGCTCGATGACAATCTAGCCGCGCGGTGCCATTCGCTCCACATTTTTCAACTACGGACCGTTCCCCTACCCCCCCCAGACATTTTTTGGGGGGTCAAATATATATGGGCCGATGCACGCAAACATTCCCTACACGATGATGTACTTTTTATCGAAATTGGCAATAGGTCCCAAAATCATCATAGGTGCGCACAGTCTTACCCTGTAGAAAACCCCCTGTGCGCCGCGGAGAGGTTAAGTGCATGATAGTTAAGGGGAGGTTTGTTTTATTTATTTAATAGATATATTTTTACCTCCCAAAACCTACATTAAATTGAATACAAAAACACAAAATACCCCAAGCCCCCCCTTCGAGATAGATTTGTAAACAAATGGGGCGAAAGATCATATAATCGCCAAACTAAGGGGGCGAACGTTTATAATATCAACACTAATGGGGCTAAGAAATAGAGAAAACGGGGCCCAGAAAACCCCAAAAGCCTCCCCTTAAATATCGATGTCTACGGCTCCAACTTCCTTATAGCCTGAAACTCGCAAGTGGTCAATTGGCCACTTGCGAGTATCAGGCTATAAGGAAGTTGGAGCCGTAAGCATCTTCATTGAACAGAAAGGCAATAATAATGAAGGTTTCTGATGGACAGAGTGTATTGTGAATTGAATTTTAAGTATTAATATACAGTATGTACCACAACCCTATTTTAGCAAGAAATTCTGGTAACGATGTCTACAGCTCCAACTTCCTTATAGACTGAACTTCGCCATTGAACCCCCCCCCCCCCCTTTGGCACCAGGATGACGGAGGTTGGTGGTTGATCTCTGGTACTATAGGGTCTCTGCTGGTGTACCGGGTTATTATACACAACCTACTTGGGATCTTTTGAACTTCTGGTACTGCCCCGTGCCCTCTGTGTGTCCCGTAATATACATACATACATACATACATAAATTAACATACATACACATGCATTTATACATATACATACATACATACATACACATACAGTGCAAGCATACACACATATATACATACATACATAAATAGGCCTACATAAAGTGCAAACATACACATTACACATATATACATACATACACATACATACATACTGTATATACATACATACACATACATACATATATACATACATACATATCAACAACACTTTGATGCTCTATGTTTTTAGAGATTGGTTCCACTAATATATTATGGACTAAGAATACAGAAATATATACGTGTGGTTCTCTGAAGTGTTATAGATTTCTTACATTTGTATATGATTATGTGGAATAGGATGGAGTATGTCCAGACTAAGTTGCAGACGGGGAGGGCTATTTTCTGGACTTCCTTCTCCCTCATGCTTAGCCCCATTATTTTTGAGATTTTAACACCTTACGAGCGGCCTATGCGGTTTATTTATATGTACCGCACAGCGGGGTGTTTTTAGCCAAAATAGGGCTGTTTACGTGATCATTTTCATGCCTAAATAAGACCCAGAACGTAAAACAAGTACCTATCCCTGAAAGGGCATAAACAGAGCTTTCGAATGACACCATAACGATCCTTTTATGATGGCTAGTTTTCTTGCAATAACCGTGCAACGCGAGTGCAAAAAGCATGTAATTCGGTACTTTCCCCATATAATTCAGTATGTAGCGAGTGAGAGAGGGAGGAGGGAGCTGAGATTCGTGTCAGTAGGTTCGCCGCGGTGGTCTGGAGCAGTCATACGCTCGCTAGTCTCCTGCCACCACTTGTCTCTCTCTCTCAGCAACATTACGTGCTGAAATTGCCACTCGACCTATGTCGAGCGCCGCCACATAGTCCAGCTTTATTTAACTCGACTTATGTGGTGAGCCGCTAATTAAGGGTTAAGACGTTTGTCGAATTTTAGATCTTTCTCTTTTAAGACGTTCGCCCAATTTGTTTGGCAATTTTAAGACCTTTCGCCCCATTTATGTCAATCTAAAGACCTTTCATGTCAATTAGGTGTCGATTTTTTCCTGGCGATCGATAGCGAGCCTGTAGTTTCATGAGGTTAGTGAGGATCGGTATACATGTTGCTGTTTGCTTTCCTTTGTCATAACTGGGTTGTGTCAAATAAAATCGCTTTACATCCGGGACCAAGTTGTTGCATAAAGAAAACGTGTTATTTTTCTTTCTATAGACATTCTAGGTTTTTTGGCGTATTGATTGGGTTCAGTTACCTCTCTCTTTCTCTCTCTCTCATTATTTGCTCTACGTTTTATAATACTTGTTTATCTATCTATCCTCTCACTCACTCTCACTCTCTCTCATATTTCCCAGAGCACCAAATATCCTTCCTTCCTTGGCTTATCTCTCTGTGTTTAATGTCTTACTTCTTGTCTCCTGTCTTCCTCTTCAATTTTCCTTTGCTACTTCCTACTTCCATTATCCGACCCATCCCACAGTTTCCATTTGCTTTGTTTTCTTCCTTCCTTCTTTCCTCTCTATATACCTTCTTTCATTCCTTCCTCCCTTCAAACCTTCCTTTCTTCCTATATACCTTCCTTCCTTCCTTCTTTCCACCTTTACTCTCTTATCATTCCTCTCCACCTCTCCCATCCAACCCCCCCCCCCCCCCCCCCCTCCCCTTTCCCCCCATCCCAGGGATCGGTCCCAGGGATCGGTACTAGGACCAATTCTCTTTCTAATTTACATCAACGACATAGATGAGGGTCTCACCTGCACAATCTCAAAATTTGCTGACGATACAAAAATTGCAAATAGCGTACTCTCAAAAGAACAAGTTGACGATATGCAACACAATCTAGATAAATTGTCATGTTGGGCCCAAATTTGGCAAATGAGTTTCAATGCGGATAAATGTAAAGTACTACATGTCGGATACCTAAATGAGAAAGCAAACTATTCGATGAATGGCACTCAGCTTAAGAATGTAAACAGAGAAACTGATCTGGGAGTAACAATATCGAGTAACCTAAAACCGAGTCAACAATGTTCAGAAGTTGTTAAGAAGGCAAACAAAATAATTGGCTTTATAGGCAGGTCATTTGAGCATAAATCCAAAGAAGTTATCCTAACCCTTTACAATTCCTTAGTCCGCCCTCTTCTGGAATACTGCGTTCAATCCTGGTGCCCTTATTACCAAAAAGATATAAACAAGCTAGAACGAGTTCAACGTAGAGTTACCAAAATGATACCTAGCCTAAAGAACAAACCATACGAAGAGCGTCTTAGATAATTAAATCTATTTCCTTTAACCCAGCGCAGATTAAGAGGCGACTTAATTCAAGTGTTCAAAATCATCAAAGGCATCGACAATATGAACTGTAGTAAGTACTTCACTATCGACCAATCTAATTACACGCGGGGAAACGGTTGCAAAATTATTGGTAAATCTTTTAACTCGCACGAATCTAAGAATTTCTTCTTCAATCGAGTTGTCAACTTGTGGAATGGGCTTCCCCGAGACGTTATAGACTGCAGCACCGTTGATTTATTTAAATTCCGCATAGACAAATATCTCGCATCAAACCCGCGACTGACTGCGTTTGTAAATGAATAACTTTATCCTCCCCTCAGTTACTAACCCATATGTCCCCTACTAACTTCCTAGTCCTGCCACGTTAGTGGCAGGGCAGTAGTTCCCTTTCCAATGTTCCCTTACGCACTCTAAACCACTGTTTGGACACTTGATCCTCAGTGTTTTGGAGGACAAGCAGCCTAGAAGGGTCACTAGATCTGTTGTTGCTTGATTTCCTTTGTACTCCTTTGTACTACCATAGCCACCGACCCACTCCACAGACTTCCCCTCCTCCTCCTCCTCACAGTTTATCCTCAACACATCTATCTACTCTGGCACATACCCCATTAATATCAATGTATATATTTTTTTGTTTTTGTTTTATTAATATATATATATTTGTTATTGGAGGTGGCCGACTCGAGACATAGCTTATCAGCTAACAATTTAACTATATATGTCACGTAAATTCATCGATCACCTGCAGTCTAGTTTCCGATACCAGTGCAAAATAATCCAGGCATGTGGCCAGGGAAATGTTGATCATCAAAATTAATGTTGACTATAGTTTCTATCAAAGCTCTGGTGTGATACCGGCTGGAGGGGGGATGGGATCGTTTTTCTGAACCCCTTTCTTCCTCGTGTTTAACCCCATTGTTTTTTAGATTTTAAGACGTTCAGCCCATTAGTTTGACAATTTTAAGACCTTAAGAGTTTTGGCACCTTTCATGCCATTTAGGTGTCGATTTTTTCCTGGCGAGCGATAGCAAGCTTGTAATCTTAAGAGTAATCGGCCTTCGGCTGGGA
The DNA here is from genome assembly GCA_032716605.1 of Paralithodes platypus. Taxonomy (NCBI): domain Eukaryota; kingdom Metazoa; phylum Arthropoda; class Malacostraca; order Decapoda; family Lithodidae; genus Paralithodes; species Paralithodes platypus. The sequence continues at coordinate 49,365,652 of CM064581.1, read as the reverse complement.
CATTTTTCTACCGAAAAATGTACAAATTTATCTTGAAGGGGGGTCTAGGGCGTGTTTTTTTACAGCTTAATGAAAGTCTAGGGAGGAAACTGAAAAATAATAAAAAGTTAAACAATAAGCAAATAAACAGGCCCATTACAACTTGCCTAATTAACCCCATTGTTGTGTAGTAGTTCTAACAGTTCGTCATACAAAACAACTTGCCTAATTAACCCCATTGTTGTGTAGTAGTTCTAACAGTTCGTCATACAAAACAACTTGCCTAATTAACCCCATTGTTGTGTAGTAGTTCTAACAGTTCGTCATACAAAACAAAAATACCGCTAAAATTGTTCGCGTTACATCGGCTTCGGGATTTGCGCCGCTTATTTTTTGACAGTTTGTGATGAAAAGCTAATGATATCGCAGTACTCCTTCTTGTGTATCTCATTAACCCCTTCAGACACATATCGCAGTACTCCTTCTTGTGTATCTCATTAACCCCTTCAGACTCATATCGCAGTACTCCTTCTTGTGTATCTCATTAACCCCTTCAGACTCATATCGCAGTACTCCTTCTTGTGTATCTCATTAACCCCTTCAGACACATATCGCAGTACTCCTTCTTGTGTATCTCATTAACCCCTTCAGACTCATATCGCAGTACTCCTTCTTGTGTATCTCATTAACCCCTTCAGACACATATCGCAGTACTCCTTCTTGTGTATCTCATTAACCCCTTCAGACTCATATCGCAGTACTCCTTCTTGTGTATCTCATTAACCCCTTCAGACTCATATCGCAGTACTCCTTCTTGTGTATCTCATTAACCCCTTCAGACACATATCGCAGTACTCCTTCTTGTGTATCTCATTAACCCCTTCAGACTCATATCGCAGTACTCCTTCTTGTGTATCTCATTAACCCCTTCAGACTCATATCGCAGTACTCCTTCTTGTGTATCTCATTAACCCCTTCAGACACATATCGCAGTACTCCTTCTTGTGTATCTCATTAACCCCTTCAGACACATATCGCAGTACTCCTTCTTGTGTATCTCATTAACCCCTTCAGACTCATATCGCAGTACTCCTTCTTGTGTATCTCATTAACCCCTTCAGACACATATCGCAGTACTCCTTCTTGTGTATCTCATTAACCCCTTCAGACACATATCGCAGTACTCCTTCTTGTGTATCTCATTAACCCCTTCAGACTCATATCGCAGTACTCCTTCTTGTGTATCTCATTAACCCCTTCAGACTCATATCGCAGTACTCCTTCTTGTGTATCTCATTAACCCCTTCAGACTCATATCGCAGTACTCCTTCTTGTGTATCTCATTAACCCCTTCAGACTCATATCGCAGTACTCCTTCTTGTGTATCTCATTAACCCCTTCAGACTCATATCGCAGTACTCCTTCTTGTGTATCTCATTAACCCCTTCAGACTCATATCGCAGTACTCCTTCTTGTGTATCTCATTAACCCCTTCAGACACATATCGCAGTACTCCTTCTTGTGTATCTCATTAACCCCTTCAGACTCATATCGCAGTACTCCTTCTTGTGTATCTCATTAACCCCTTCAGACTCATATCGCAGTACTCCTTCTTGTGTATCTCATTAACCCCTTCAGACACATATCGCAGTACTCCTTCTTGTGTATCTCATTAACCCCTTCAGACTCATATCGCAGTACTCCTTCTTGTGTATCTCATTAACCCCTTCAGACACATATCGCAGTACTCCTTCTTGTGTATCTCATTAACCCCTTCAGACTCATATCGCAGTACTCCTTCTTGTGTATCTCATTAACCCCTTCAGACTCATATCGCAGTACTCCTTCTTGTGTATCTCATTAACCCCTTCAGACTCATATCGCAGTACTCCTTCTTGTGTATCTCATTAACCCCTTCAGACACATATCGCAGTACTCTTTCTTGTGTATCTCATTAACCCCTTCAGACTCATATCGCAGTACTCCTTCTTGTGTATCTCATTAACCCCTTCAGACTCATATCGCAGTACTCCTTCTTGTGTATCTCATTAACCCCTTCAGACTCATATCGCAGTACTCCTTCTTGTGTATCTCATTAACCCCTTCAGACACATATCGCAGTACTCCTTCTTGTGTATCTCATTAACCCCTTCAGACACATATCGCAGTACTCCTTCTTGTGTATCTCATTAACCCCTTCAGACACATATCGCAGTACTCTTTCTTGTGTATCTCATTAACCCCTTCAGACTCATATCGCAGTACTCCTTCTTGTGTATCTCATTAACCCCTTCAGACTCATATCGCAGTACTCCTTCTTGTGTATCTCATTAACCCCTTCAGACACATATCGCAGTACTCCTTCTTGTGTATCTCATTAACCCCTTCAGACACATATCGCAGTACTCTTTCTTGTGTATCTCATTAACCCCTTCAGACTCATATCGCAGTACTCCTTCTTGTGTATCTCATTAACCCCTTCAGACTCATATCGCAGTACTCCTTCTTGTGTATCTCATTAACCCCTTCAGACACATATCGCAGTACTCTTTCTTGTGTATCTCATTAACCCCTTCAGACACATATCGCAGTACTCCTTCTTGTGTATCTCATTAACCCCTTCAGACTCATATCGCAGTACTCCTTCTTGTGTATCTCATTAAGGGGAGATGGTCGTTGTTCTGGTCCCCCTTCTTCCTCATGTTCAGCCCCACTAGTTTTCAGGCTATATGACGTTTGGCTCATTAGTTTGGCAATTTTAAGACTTCGCCCCATTTATTGGTCAATATTAAGACTTTTCGCGTCATTTTGGTGTCGAATTTTTCCTGGCGAGCGATAGCGAACCTGTAATTTAAAAGGAACCAGCGGCCGGGACACTATCGAAAAGTGTACACATTTATCTTGAAGGAGGATCTTGGGGGCGTTTTTTTTTTTTTTTTTTTTTACTTAGCTTGATTGAGGTGTAGGGAGGAAATTTGTGAGAAATAAATTGTCTACACCGCGGTATCTTGGTAGTGTTGGCAACAGCCTTCCAATAGGGTAACCTCATTAGAGTGAACCATTACCTGCCAGAACCTGGTGATTGTAAATATTGTAAAGGATAATTAATATTTAGTCATTTAGTCATTTAGATTAGCTTGGCCAAGTTAATTTAGTTATAAAACCTTGTAAAAATAAGTTTAGAAGAACTGCATTGGGGATCAGTTTAATTATTCCCGCGACCGCATACGCGATCCACCGTTTGCTTTAGGGTCATTAATGTCTTGATATTATGTACACTAAATCGTTGTGAAACGATGTTTACCTTGATAATTATATAGTTTAAACGCTGATTATTATTTATATGATTTCGTGAAGAGGGAATGAACCCTCGGTAACAAATTTGTATATAGTTAACTTAGGGGTCGGAATCGAAATTCCGACCAGATCTCTTTAAAACCTTGAACCACCAACAAGGGTCTCGTGACCTCTCGCTTCACTCCCAGTGTCCGGCCCGAAGTTTAGGACCTTTTTACCTCCCTGCCTACCTACCTACCATAGTCGGGATCCTCTGAACAACGCCAGGACCCCAGTGATAGCTAAGTCTATTGATATATATGGCCATCTATACAAAGTCTAGCTAGGGGTTTCTGAGAGATAGGCAATACCATCTTTATTTAACACCCATGTCCTAAGGTAACCTATCTATTTATTTAAGTTTATTCCTTCTCTTTTTCTTTCTTTAATTTTGATTAGTGTGGTAAGGGACAGAATAGACCATAGAAATCCCCCACAGTTTGGTGCCCCGAGTGAGGATCCCGCTTGACTGTAGGCTAGGCTAGGTTAGGGTTAGGTTAGGATCTATTTAATATCCTTTGAGGTCCTTGCTAAGCAGCGGGGATGTACAAGGTAGCTTTCGTGGGACATAGTCTGATCCCACGACATTTCGAGGTCCCCAGTTGTGAGGTGAGGTGCTATCGGGCTCCAGGAGGTAGGGCCCGTAATTTCCTCACCGACAGACGACGTGCTGGACTGGCCTCACCAATTGACAATCTTGTATTTGGGGGGCAACGATGTGCACGAGTCAGTCAGAGTGTCGGAAATTACTGACAACATCGCAGCTATCATCCGCTTAATCGAGCAGTGCTGTGGCTCGAAAGTGGCTGTTGTGCTCCTGGAGCCACGAGAGCTGCCTCCCATCCCTGAAGGCGAGCCCGGAGTCACCCGCGGTCATTACCGAACCATATATCAGGCCGTGAATTGGCGGCTACAAAGGCTCCTGCGCGGCTACAAGACATTCCAGTTTGGAGCCGGACCCTATCGCCAAAATCTTCGACGGGACGGTATCCACTGGAATCGTTGGGCCCAAGCCGTGCAGGTAGCTCGCTATCATGAGTATATCGCCGATTCACGGCTCGACTGGATGGCGTCTTAACTACAGTATTAAGCCCAAGGGGATGGTGGTTCAATCCTGTGGTGGAGGACTATTAGGAGGGTCTGCAACGTTGTGTCCTCTGGCTTTTGCAAAACTCGGAGCTTGAGCAGCGTTGCAGTCCCTAAATTTCCCCATTTATTTTCAATTTAGATCATTTTATGTTTCCGTCCTTAACCCGTAAACGGCAGCAAAGCTCTTAAGATGTTTTACTGGGTGATGGCGGCAAAGCTCTTAAGAGGGAGGCCTAAAAATACCATTTAAACAGCACTAAATTTTTTTTTTTTTCCCCTATACCTCATATCACTCCTCCACATCCCCTCCTTCCTCCCTTTCCCCTCCCCTTTCAATTATCACCTATTTTCCCTGTTATCCCCTAATTTGTTGGTATATTTTTGTGCTAACATTAGCAAACTGTGTGGGGGATGTGCTTACGTGCCTAGCAGGTGTGTTACACAAGCGAGTGTGTGTATGAGTAGGCTCAGTGTGGCTTGAGGCCTCGTGGTAGGAGGGGTTGCCTCAATTTTCTCCAAAATTCATGAATGGGCTGGTCCATCTATATTTGCGATTTTGACCAGAAAAATTATATTTTCACTGGTTTGATTGTTGTTACAGGTTACTATCTTCATAGTGAAGGTAAAATAGGCTCATATGAATAGGTAATAACGATATTTGGTAAGATCCTATGTAGCGGTAGTCACCGTATTTTGTTTGCCCATTAACTAAGGATCCTTATTTATATCCTCATATCTCTTAGTTATTTTCTTCACTTACCTCAACAATACTAAACCCCGATAGCTGGGGAGGGTATGAAATATATCAGGGAAAGAGAGGGGTTGAAACACGGAGATTAACTAGAATATAGCCATCTTGATTAACCAAGCCAAGACGTTGTGTATCCTTGCTTGTGATTGGTTGTTGATTATCGTGACGTCATCAGCCAAGGCGGGCCTCAGCGATGACGTCATTCCAGCCCTCGGCCAACATGTCGTCATTACACCCGCTTATTTTTACACCCGCTTAATCTTACACCCGGTTAATTTAACATCAGCGGTGTATATGTTTCACACAACGTGTACCGTATTATAATGTCATCAGTGCACTGTGTGATTTGCGTCTTGATATTCAAACCGTTTCTATTTATCAATACTAATTAGTATCCCCCACCCCCGTATTTGCCTCGTGAACGGTAAGGTTAATTTGCGAGAGCGGTATCGTCCCAAGATGAAGTGATATATTAGTAATTATAGGGAATAGGCTCGCACCCTTATTTGTTATGTTTTTTCCTCCAGATTTTGAGAAATGAGTGTAGGCCCTATTCATGGTCTTAGTTATAATGCCAATGTTGGATACACGATGGGTTGAGGGGGGGCAAAGCCCCCCCTCACCCCCCCATGAATTATTGAAATCGTCATCTATGTTGCCAGCAAGGGGTAAATATTAATTACACTGCATAAAGGCGTTTGTAAACTGTGACTGTCCGAAAGAGCTCTGAGATTTATTAGAATGGGCGTTTTTTCGGTCAATATTAAGGAGACGGACCACAGCTATTTTCAATGATTGTATTTTTGTGGATTTGTTATTTATATGATTTATTAGGTTTCTATAGGCCTATTGCAATTTGTTCATGCAAATTAAGGAACATATCCAGGAACCTGGCCAACTTTTATTTCGTGAGTTTTTTGGGGGGGTTTTAGCTAGTTTTCATCATTATACAGTGGTTGTCATTAATTAGAATCTCCGGAAAAAAATTGTCCCCATTATCCAACAATCTTAAGACACGGCCCCCGATAGTGGGGATGGCTATGAAGTACAGGGAAATTGAGGGGTAAAAGACGAAAATAAGGGGTAATATTAGCGTAACCTAACAACCTTACCTAACCTAACCTAGTATATTAGGTGGGGGCTGCCGCCCCCACACGCCCGCTGGTTTGGTATTTAGCCTAATTCATAAAAGATTGACGGTCGGCAAAAGAGTTAATTATAAGAGTGAGAGAACTCTATTTCTTATTCCTAATCTGCCAACCTCTGCGTCATTTGAGTCTGAAGGGGTTAAGTGGGCTAAGAGTTAATCAACATGGCTAAATTGCAGATAATGTTTCAACATCACGGTAATTGTTTAGTGTATGGCCTCCTCCTAAAGAAAATGGATTTTTGAGCACAGACTGAACCAAATGTTCACTACTGTATTTACATAGCTGGTCATTAACCTAACCTAACCTAACCTAACCTAACCTAACCTAAGGTATCCTGGGGGCTGCTGCCCCCAGACCCCCGGTGGTCTTGGGTTGAAAAGTGATAAAAAACACATAGCCTATCTCTTACCTCATTATTCAAAGTTTTGTATTTTGTTTAATATACACTTCCCAGGTAATTTTAACAGTTCTATTGCTTCTATATATCATATAATACACCATAGAATACGTTTTTAATAACTAGAAAAAGAGGACTTCGATTAAACAATTACGATCTTAAGATACGGCCCCCGATAGTGGGGAGGGCTATGAAGTACAGCTGTACAGGGAAATTGAGGGGTAAATGACGAAAATAATGGGTAATATTAGCGAAACCTAACAACCTTACCTAACCTAACCTAGGTGGGGGCTGCCGCCCCCACACCCCCGCTGGTTTGGTATTTAATTCATAAAAGATTGACGGTCGCCAAAAGAGGTAATTATAAGAGTGAGAGAACTCTATTTCTTATTGCTAATCTGCCAAGCTCTGCGTCATATGAGTCTGAAGGGGTTAAGTGGGCTAAGAGTTAATCAACATGGCTAAATTGCAGATAATGTTTCAACATCACTTTTTCTTTGATATAATTCAGGGCCTCTCCACCTATATGGGTTATTATTGACGAGGTAAGTGAAGGAAATAAGTCTGTATTGAGGATATTCATTAAAGATTCTGTGGTAATCGTAGCCTAGCTTGGACCCAAATAACGACGGTATAAAACCCTTACCCTTGGTGTACTGGACAATAATGGTCTGCAGCCAAATTAACACAATGCCGCTGGAAGCTCCGTTGGTAATCCCGTTAAATAGAAGATGTTGTAGGTGTTTTCATAAAGCAAAAACACTTCACTATTCATTGAACAACAGTTCCACCATTTCAAATATGGCCGACTGGCCCGAATCCGAGAGATTATAAACACCAAGGATAATAAATGAATCAATGTGACGTCGTAGAGGGATTGAGAAACAAAAGAGGCTCATTATATGGACTGACGTGTATTTCTACACCCGTTAAAATGTTGCGAGAATTTGTGACGTCACCGTCTAGACAGTGACGTACTCCCACAACAACCATTCATATACCATCATCGCTCGTGACGTCACACCCAGTTTATTGACCAATAGAATATCAGTATACAACTCGACTCACCTCCACTCGTCGCCCACCAGCTGAGCTGGGAAATTTTAAAAGTGAGTCCACAGATGCCCTCTAATTATTCATTTACCAAGTATATTTTCCATTTATAGTATACTACGAAGCAACATACATAATACATATATATGTACAAACTACAAATATGCTATAACACTGGCCAGTTCTTGAGATATAATGCATGCCGTTTCGCAGGAATAAACCCGATATTTATCGTAAAATGACGATTATAGGCCTGAATGGAGCCCATATGCTCGCCCATGGGGAGCTAGTTCATTACCCCCCCCTTGCCGTTCCCGGGTTAAGGGGAGGTATTTAGTTTGTTCCCTACGTTTTCATCAAGCTTAAAATTACACCCCCTAGACCCCTTATCAAGATAAATTTGTACATTTTTCGGTAGAAAAATGTCCAGGCCGGAGGCCGGTTGCTCTTAAATTACAGGCTCGCTATTGCTCGCCAGGAAAAAATCGACACCTTAATGGCACGAAAGGTCTTAAAATTGAAAAAAATGGGGCATAGTGTCTTAAATTGTCCAAACTACTAGGGCGAACGTCTTAAAATCTCAAAAGCAATGGGGCTAAACATGAGGGAGAAAGGGGTCCCGAAAAAAATCCCTCAAGTGGAGACCTCCCCTTAATGTTACCCGCGTCTGGCAGACCAGGTCGACCAGCTATATGCTCGGGACGGAACATAATTATACAAAATTTAATAAACAACAAATATGATTCCTCCCCCTTAGAAAATGCTACTACCACAGGTTCCATCTCACAGCTAAATTAATAAATTACTAAATTAATTAATAAATAAAATGTCCTCTTTTGAACATAATTACGGTCCATAAATTTCCCCCACACAATTATTACACATATATATGCACATCCCCTGTAACGACTTGGGGTTTATGCTGCGTTTGACAGTATATTCATTAGACAATATTATACAGCTTAGGATGGATCTGTGGGAATTGAAAGGGTTAAGACTTCCATATATATATATACGGCACCATTCCTAATCTGAATAGAATCGTCTACTAATAGCCAGAAAACAGGACAGCAATGCGTCAGCGTTTATTGAAAGAGTTAAGTTCTAACATAAACTTTGTTTTATTGTTTTTAGAGCAGTTGAGGATATTTTGTGATAGGTACAGTTGCCCACATAAATGTGACTGCACTCCATGATTGTATGTATGAAAGTTAAATGAGTATGATTGAATTAAAAGTGTATTTTATGTACGAAAGTTAAATGAGTGATTGAATTAAAGTGTATTTTATGTATGAAAGTTAAATGAGTATGATTGAATTAAAGTGTATTTTATGTATGAAAGTTAAATGAGTATGATTGAATTAAAGTGTATTTTATGTATGAAAGTTAAATGAGTATGATTGAATTAAAGTGTATTTTATGTATGAAAGTTAAACGAGTATGATTGAATTAAAGTGTATTTTATGTATGAAAGTTAAATGAGTATGATTGAATTAAAGTGTATTTTATGTATGAAAGTTAAATGAGTATGATTGAATTAAAGTGTATTTTATGTATGAAAGTTAAATGAGTATGATTGAATTAAAGTGTATTTTATGTATGAAAGTTAAATGAGTATGATTGAATTAAAGTGTATTTTATGTATGAAAGTTAAATGAGTATGATTGAATTAAAAGTGTATTTTCTTATGTAATAGTTAAATAATATGACCAATTAACGGTTGTATAGCAAATTATTCTTGTAAATCAATCACACTATATTTCCATCCATAACAAAAATAATGGTGTGGCTTCAAACTACGTGGCCGACTGTACAGCCGTGGTCAGGAATACTCGAACACCTCCAAATGATAAAAACATGACACTGAGCGATAATTATAATATACTATTTTTCCAGTTGATGGCAAAATAAATCCAGTAGCATCTGATGTATGTGTTCTTACTGGAAAAAATATGATACTGCTATGTCTGTGCGTCATATTATTGCCAAGGTTTCATAATTAGCAACATATGTCGCTACAAAATCATGGTAATTGCCTAGTAATCAGGATGGAGATATAGTAATTTACCATCAGCTGGGGAAAATAAAAATCAGAGTATAGTGAAGTCCAGTAGTATTTGCTTTGTGGTTCAAACAGTTTATCAATATAGTTCGTCAGTCTATCATAATTGTAGAACCCTTTAAAAATAGACATGAAGTGCGTCATGGATACTCAGAGGGTTAGTATTGATGTCTACAGCTCTCCATTTCCCTATAGCATGAAACTCGTAAGTGTTCAATTAGCAAGTCTAGTCGCAACACAACTCAAATCACTGGTCTAATCTGCTCCAGTCAAGTCTGTGCAATTTGCTTTGGTGGCTGGGGTTAACTAAGTGCAGGGTTTACGGAGGGTTCTTATTATTTGTATTTATTTTAATGCTTTTATCTTAGTATTATTAGTTATTGTTTATCTTTTTTAATGTTCTATCTTTTCTTAGTATTATTAGTTCTTATTATAATTATCTGTTATGTTCTTTCTTTTCTTGATTTCCCTCTCTGCTTCTGTTTCTTCGTATGTTCATTTATTTAGTTTCTCTCATTTCTGTTTTCTCTATTGTTTTCTTGTTCTTTAATTTCCTCTCTTGATTTCTTTGTATCGTCTTTTCTCCTCGCTATTACTAATGTTGTAGTTCACATTTTTAATAGTATTATTATATAAATTATAATTATTTTTATTATAATTAATATTATTATTATTACTATTATTATTATTGTTATTATTATTGTTAGAATAATAATTATTAGTGCTGTTATTGTTGTCATCTTCATCCTCCTCCTCACCATCATCATCATCATCATCATCATCATCATCATCATCACCACCACCAAACACTTCAGTCTTGCGTCCTTGGCCCTGGAATCAGTGGTCTAATCAACTCCCGGGATGCCAGAGTGCAATTTGCTTTATACACTGGTAGCTAGGCTCAAGTTAACTTTTGTATTATTATTATTATTATTATTATTATTATTATATAGCAAATTTGCTTTATACACTGGTAGCTAGGCTCAAGTTAACTTTTGTATTATTATTATTATTATTATTATATAGCAAATTTGCTTTATACACTGGTAGCTAGGCTCAAGTTAACTTTTGTATTATTATTATTATTATTATTATTATATAGCTAATTTGCTTTATACACTGGTAGCTAGGCTCAAGTTAACTTTTGTATTATTATTATTATTATTATTATTATTATTATTATTATATAGCTAATTTGCTTTATACACTGGTAGCTAGGCTCAAGTTAACTTTTGTATTATTATTATTATTATTATTATTATTAGGGGTTCGTCCCCTACGGGGAACCCCTATTGTAATCATTAAACCTGGAATTTCATCCAAATGTTTCTTACGCGCCGGTTTCGACGCAATAACTCCAGAACCGCTTTTTGGATCGGGATCAAACTTTCACAAGAGGTGCCTTTTTGTATTGGGCAACTTTTGATATGCTAAACATCCGGCATGGTGGCCAAACAGGTCCGTGGCAGCCGATTTCCCGAAAAACTTGACGCCTAAATACCGTCTCTCCCACTCACAGGAAACGACTGGGCTTTGGCATACGCACTCCCCTACTAATGCTCCGCAAATTTTATAGAGAAGGTTTTGCTTTTGCACGTGGGTTTTTTTCCGGCAATCTTGAAAAAACCTCTAATTCCACTTAAAATTCCACATCTTGAAAACTACGCCGATGATCAGAGCCATGCTTGCGTAGTTGGGTGAGGCTCGCGATTCCGAACGTTTTGATACCAAAAAAATATAAATGGGTGGAATAGTTTGGCCGCAGCATTGAAAACTGTCTATTCTTAAATTACTTTAAAACCGAATTCGCTACCACACACAAAGTTTACCGTCTACAGTCTATAGGCTTCCACGCATCCCCCAGTTTTGCTTAATAACATAATCTCTTTATTATTCAGTCCTAACTTTTGTTTTTTTATTGAACTCTCTCAAAACCGTTCGAGTCCCTACGAATTCCAGCAATTATTTAGCCAACCTACCTATACATACCTACCCTACCAAATAATAATGATAAATTCAAATTTATTTTTGGTAAATGACAGAGTATTGGCTAAGGTTTTTAACAATTCCTCCCTTTGCCAAATGCTTAGTTTAATAACAATGATATGGACCTTTAAAGTTTTGGCAATTGCCTGTGTGACTCCTATTTTAACCCTCCTAAAGTGTTACCACGAAATACCGCTAGATCCTTTCTCAAAAGTCGCTAGCATGTTGCTACATAGCCAAACAATGTTAGGATAATGCTGCAATTTCTAAAGAGTTTTGGTTTGTTTGTTTTGCAAATTTTACAATGTAGTATGACTAGAATGTCTGAAATTTTCAAATTATCCCTAGTAAATGTCTCTAGATATAAAAGAAATGGCTGCTAGATTGAAGTAAATAGCTCTACATTTAGCGGTAATATGTAGCTTTACAACTGGCACCACTGCAACCACCAGTTTCAGTTTCAGTTTCAGTTTCTATGGAGCTCGTCCTGGAATCTTTTACGACTCTGAACCTCACGATTCTCCACCCAGTGTGTCTCCACAAAATACCACTAGATCCTTTCTCAAAAGTCGCTAGCATGTTGCTACATAGTCAAACAATGTTAGAATAATGCTGCAATTTCTAAAGAGTTTTGGTTTGTTTGTTTTGCAAATTTTACAATGTAATATGACTAGAATGTCTGACATTTTTAAATTATCCCTAGTAAATCTCTCTAGATATGAAAAAATGGCTGCTAAATTGAAGTAAATAGCTCTACATCTAGCGGTAATATGTAGCGATACAACTGGCAACACTGCCTACAGTAAGTGTTACCCCAAAACACCGCTAGATCCTTTCTCAAAAGTCGCTAGCATGTTGCTACATAGTCAAACAATGGTAGAACAATGCTGCAATTCCTAAAGAGTTTTGATTTGTTTGTTTTGCAAATTTTACAATGTAATATAACTAGAATGTCTGAAATGTTCAAATTATCCCGAGTAAATGTCTCTAGATATGAAAAAATGGCTACTAAACTGAAGTAAATATAGCTCTACATCTAGCGGTAATATGTAGCGGTACAACTGGCAACACTGCCTACAACTACCCTCTCATCAAAAATGATTATGCTCTGCTGAGGTTTGTATTTGCTTATCTTATCCTGTGTATAAATGTAACCCTTACACATGTTTCTATTAAATAATGACATTAAACAGGATTCATGATTTAAATACAAGGCTAGATATTTATCGGAAGTACGTATTTACCTTCGGAAAGCTAAAATATAATGTTTACACATATGGGATAGGGAGGAGGGAGGGAGGTATAAGGGGTGGACCGATGGAAGGGAAGAGAACCCCGATATACGAGATACATAGCTTCATATGCGCGTATTGATCACTTTCATGCTATTATGTATGCATACAGAAGTAGCAGGACACATATGTCAAGAGTGAACACCAATAACTTAATCCATACACAGTAAAAAAGACGGAAATAATATCGTACATACGAAGTGATGGAATGGGGATGGGGGGGGGGGGGGAGTGTGTATGATAATGTAAACAGGACAGTTCGTCGCTAGATAGGCGTGTGTGTGCTTGTGTGATGGTCTTGTGTAGGTATGTTTGTGCTTGTTTGAGTGTTGAGTTATCTCTCTCTCTCTCTCTTATTTATCGCTGTCTTCCTTACGATTACGACATACTGTACTAGTGCATGAGAACAGGAAATAGGGAGCCTCGCTCTCTCTCTCACAAATGAGAACATAAGTAAACAGGAGTCTGCAGAGAGCCGATTGGCTATAAGACTCGGTAGCCTATTCCACATATCTACAACTCTGTTACTAAACGAATAGAGGCAGATCCCTTACACACCCAGTCTCTCTCTGTCGCTCGTTTATTTGCACACCGGTACAAATGAGGCAGATCCCTTACAAGATGAACATGGGAATCTGCAGAGAGACAAGTGGCCCACAAAAGGCAGATCCCTTTCACATACAACCCATTTCATCCATATGACTATCTGATTTTATCTTTAAATTCTCTATTGTTCTTGATCCCACTATAGCACTAGGTAGCCTATTTCACATATCTACGACTCTGTTACGAGAGAGGCAGATTCCCTTCAATCTCTCTCTTATTTGCACACTGGTACAAAGGAGGCAGATCCTTACACATGCTACCAAGATGAAAATGGGAGTCTGCAGAGAGCCGGTTGGCCCACACACGGCAGATCCCTTTCACACCCAATCCATCTCGTCTTATCAAATTTTATGTTGAAGCTCTATTGTTATTGATCCCACTATAGCACTTGGTAGCCTATTCCACATATCTACAACTCTTTTACCAAGCGAATAGAGGCAGATCCCTTACACAGCCAATCTCTTTCTCTCGCTCTTGTTTGTTTGCACATCGGTACAAATGAGGCAGATCCCTTACACATGCAACCAAGATGAAAATGGGAGTCTGCAGAGAGTCAAGTTGCCCACATAAGGCAGGTCCCTTTCACACTCAACCCATCTCATAAACTTTACCTGTTATTTACACTACTTACTATACACCCATGTTATCATATACCTGCAACCAAAACACAATTGTAAGAAATAGGAACATAAGAAAATGGGAGTCTGTAGAGAGCCAATTGGCCCACACAAGACAGATCCTTTTCACACCCAACCCATCTCATAAAAACTCTCTCATTTATCTCTGTCTTCCTTACATTTATGACATCCTAGTCTCTCTCTCTCACAAATGAGAACATAAGAAAACCGGAGTCTGCAGAGAGTCGATTGACCCACACATGTCAGATCCCTTTCACACCCAACCCATCCCGCGCTCTCTCTCTCTCTCTCATATTTATCGCTATCTTCCTTACGTTTACGACATCCTATTCTCTCGCCATACTCCCTCTCTCCTTCACAAATGAGAAAATAAAAAAATAAGAAAACGGGAGTCTCCAGAGCCGATTGACCTACACATGGCAGATCCCTTTCACACCCAACCCATCTCGTTCTATCTAATTTCAAGTTGAAGCTCTATTGTTCTTGATCCCATTATAGCACTCGGTAGCCTATTCCACATATCTACAACTCTGTTACTAAACGGATAGAGGCAGATCCCTTTTACAGCCAATCTCTCCCTCTCTCGCTCTTGTTTGTTTGCACAATCTGCTCCTTCTGTAGTTTCTCCATGCCCGATAAGTTAAATGATCTTTTGATATCTGTGACACAGCATTTGTATCAAACACAATACCCTGCTTGCAAAACCGTCGAACCCCGGACAACGTTGCTTGCAACTTTAATTATTATTATTATTATTATTATTATATAGCTAATTTGCTTTATACACTGGTAGCTAGGCTCAAGTTAACTTCTGTATTATTATTATTATTATTATTATATACTAATTTGCTTTATACAATATTATTATATTATTATTATTATATAGCTAATTTGCTTTATACACTGGTAGCTAGGCTCAAGTTAACTTCTGTATTATTATTATTATTATTATTATATAGCTAATTTGCTTTATACACTGGTAGCTAGGCTCAAGTTAACTTCTGTATTATTATTATTATTATTATTATATAGCTAATTTGCTTTATACACTGGTAGCTAGGCTCAAGTTAACTTTTGTATTATTATTATTATTATTATATAGCTAATTTGCTTTATACACTGGTAGCTAGGCTCAAGTTAACTTTTGTATTATTATTATTATTATTATTATTATTATTATTATTATTATTATTATTATATAGCTAATTTGCTTTATACACTGGTAGCTAGGCTCAAGTTAACTTTTGTATTATTATTATTATTATTTTATTATCATTATTATTATTTATTATAACTTTTGTATCATTATTATTATTATTATATAGCTAATTTGCTTTATACACTGGTAGCTACAGTAGGCTCAAGTTAACTTTTGTATTATTATTATTATTATTATTATTATTATATAGCTAATTTGCTTTATACACTGGTAGCTACAGTAGGCTCAAGTTAACTTTTGTATTATTATTATTATTATTATGATTATATAGCTAATTTTATAATTACAATTATTTTTAATTTGTATTAGTATTATTGTTAATATTATTATTCATGGATGTTCCTTCTTATTGTCATTATTTGTCTTATCTTTTTTCCTATTATTTTCTTCTTGATTTCTCTTTCGCTTCTATCTCCACGGTATTAGTTCTGTTGTTGTTGTTGTTGTTGTTGTTGTCATTATAACCTACACACTGCGTTACCCTTGTCCCTGGAATCAGTGGTATCATATGTATACAATTTCCTGGGGTTGGGCTCAAGTGTAGTATTTAGGAAGATATATTTATTTTATTTTATTTAGTATTTGTAGTATTTTCTTTTTTCCTTTTCCCCTTTCTGTTTTTATAAATTTGTTCTTGTGCTTTCTTTTTTCTCTCTAATATTCTTGCTCTTTTCTTCTCGGTATAAGTTTTGATGTTATTATTATTATTATTATTCTGTTTTTGTATTATTATTGTCATCATCATATATTATTAACCAAGTGCCTTCTGAGTGTCCCGTGAGTGGTGTAATCTCCTCTCCGTGACGCCCAGGGTACTTAGTCTGATATGTTCCCTGGTGGCTTGGCTTACGGGGGATTTATATCAACATTTAGTTAGCTTTATGTTTGTGTGTATTCATGTTTTCATCCTGTTCCTACTCCTTTCTCCTTCTTCTTCTTCTTTTCTTCCACGACCATTCGTGTAATTTAGGTGTTGATTTTTCCCTGGAGAGCAATAGCGAGCTGGAATATAGCATAGAATATCTTATTCAACGTAACTATAATGTTTATAGAGTTACATTCAGACGTCGATAGGTATATACACAATTTCATAGCACGATCGACAATCCACAATAAGTTCCAAAGGGATGACACAATGCACTTCCGGTGATGACACTAGGCACTTCCGGTATCGTAGTACTTCCGTGGCACTTCCGACGAGGTTCTTGGGCCGTGGTGGTGGTCCTGTCGTGTGGTGATGACAGCAGGATGGAAGATGTTGTAGAACTCTTGGGTTTGGGGTCTTAAATTAGTATGTTACGTTCTACCAGTGTTATACATAACATATCATCGGATTAACGTGAGGAGAAGTTCTACCAGTTTTGTACTGTGTCTCTCAACTATCCTGACCTTTATAAGAGTAGTTAATTAAGAACCTTTACAGTACTCTAGGGTTTGGGGTCTTAAATGCATAAGAGTCTGTTCTGCCAGTGCTATACATATTGTATCATAGGACTAACGTAAGAGGGTTGGGATACCAGTGCTCTCCAACTTCACTTAACTGTCCTGACCTTTATAAAAGTCTTCAAGGGACTTTGGATGGGTTTATATTTGGGCCTTTTACGAATCTGTGCCTTGTCGCAAGTGCCTAAGACAGCGTATCGTAAGGACTCTATACAAAGTGCCGTTATACCAGCGCTAAGGTACCTCGCGAGCCCTGACTTAGAGAGAAGTCAACTGCCAGTGCATCAACTTCTAACAAGCCTTATTGGGGTTAGGTTTACTACCACTAGAGCGCACGTCAGTACAGCTTTCTCTAGTGATAGTAATTCCTGGTGATCAAGGCGAGGAATTAATATTGAGGTGCCACCATGGTGATTCATTAAGAATTCTGTAGAGCCAAGATAAAAAGATCTTCGGTAAGTTAACTTAACGCCAGTGCCTTAGTTATCGTACCGAATATAGCCCAAATCTTCCAGCTCTCAAAAACCTTCCAGTGAAGTGGATTTAACCCTTAAAAAGCGGCTCACCACATAAGTCGTATTTAATAAAGCTGGACTATGTGGCGGCGCTCGACATAGGTCGAGTGGCAATTTCAGCACGTAATGTTGCTGAGAGAGAGAGACAAGTGGTGGCAGGAGACTAGCGAGCGTATGACTGCTCCAGACCACCGCGGCGAACCTACTGACACGAATCTCAGCTCCCTCCTCCCTCTCTCACTCGCTATATACGGAATTGTATCGGGAAAGTGGCTAATTACCTGCTTTTTGCACTCGCGTTGCACGGTTATTGCAAGAAAACTAGCCATCATAAAAGGATCGTTATGGTGTCATTCGAAAGCTCTGTTTATGCCCTTTCAGGGATAGATACTTGTTTTACGTTCTGGGTCTTATTTAGGCATGAAATGATCACGTAAACAGCCCTATTTTGGCTAAAAACACCCCGCTGGGCGGTACATATAAATAAACCGCATAGGCCGCTAAAGAAGGGTTAAGAGCTTTCCAACTGTAATGGTCCCTGTTCAGTCTGTCATAGTCTTAGTGATGGTGGTGTTTCTCCCGGTGCTCCTTCTCGGTGTTAGAAGGGCGGATGTGCTGGGAGGAGGGCCTCGGGCGGCTGGGGTAGCCCCTCTGGGTTTCCTTGTCACGGCGGTGGTGTGGCTTGGAGCAAGAAGGGTGCGTATGGGTATAGGTCTTATGCAAAGTCTTGCTTGCCTTGCCTTCCTTCCGGTATTTCTTGGTTCTGTTGCTGCCAGGATTGCTGATGGTGACGATGATGTTCTTTCCTGGTGTTGAGGGAAGTGCGGGTGTGATGGAGGCGACTCGGGTGCACTCTGGTGGTGTGGCGCTTGTGTCTTCTTTCCTCAGTGATGTGGTGGCAAGAGTGGTAATGTTGGCTCTTGGTGGTATTGTGTTTGCATCCTCTTACTTCGTTATTTCAAATATTATTATTATATATAAAGTGTACTCATCAGTCTCCCTTGTAACACAAATCATTGGTAATATCATCCCGCGGCACCAATCCAATTTGCTTTATTCACTTTCTGCTGCTTTGGCTTCACTCTTTATTTTTACCATTTATTTGGGATTATATTTATTATTATATTATATTTTTATTTCTAGTTCAGCGGTTCTTTGGTTTATATCTATTATTATATTTAATCATATTTTTTGTCAGCGTTTCTTTGGCTTATATTTATTGTTTTGTGAATTATTTTTATTTGTTCTTTATTTACCTTTTTCAGCGGTTATTTGGCTTATAATATAATTTATATTATTTGTCTTTGTACCGTATTCTTTTATAATTATATATGTTATA
This sequence comes from Paralithodes platypus, assembly GCA_032716605.1. NCBI lineage: Eukaryota > Metazoa > Arthropoda > Malacostraca > Decapoda > Lithodidae > Paralithodes > Paralithodes platypus. Next base: position 49,346,796 of record CM064581.1, on the reverse strand, counting down.
ATTATTTCGTTTTCGTTGTCGCTATTATTATTTGTTTTTATTATTATTATTGTAGTATTTATTTTAGTTTCTAACACGATACTACTATTGTGGGGGATAAATCGGCAGTCATTTAGAAGTTCGTATACTTTATTTAACAAACTTCCTAACTACTCTAATAACGGGTCCTTTGTTCGGGCCGAGATGAGTTCAAGACACAGATTGAATATTACGTCGATTCATGATAGGTTGTACTTTGGACCCCTAGAGCTCCTGTTACTCCCTAGCTGAATTCCCGCTATTCAGGTATTGACTCAAGTCGACTTCGATCCAACAAACACGTTATTAGTTACTAATCCTAAATAATGTAATCTTAGCCCTGCTGTGTCTACTGTTGAGACCAGGGCCTAATGAATCAATCCCTATTTACCTAATCTAAACAAAAGTTATATTCTTCCTCTATTCTTAAGAATTAACCACGTCCACTGGACCTTCTGTGTCTATTCCCGAGACCAAGGCTTCAATACAGATAATCTATTAACTCATCCGACACAAACGTCGTTACTACACAAGTACCTTAACTCTTATATAAAGTCTCACAAATTTACCGTCCGGAATCACAAGTTCCCTCTCAAATATAATATTGGGTTCTGTCACCCAGTTACTCTCATTTACATTGGTTTACAATATTTACCTCAATAACACCCTCGAATTATACTTTCACGTAATCCTATTGCAAACACGATATGTTTACAATGTACCTTAATCAATAAACGTTAAAAAAAAAGGATAAGCTGTGCTTCCAAAACGCCTACACGGAACAGATTCACGATTTTATTCCTTTACATAACTTCTGAGAAATTCTTTGTTATACGTGATATCCCTTTACACTTTTCCAAGACTGCCCCAATGACCCTTCCTATTTATATGAATATAACTTCCTTTCTAAATCATAAGAAACCTGTGAGTCGTATGGACTAGTGTCCTTCTATAATATTATAGTTTCCTTATTAACAAATTAGTTCATAATTTTAGGGGGACTAGTGTCCTTTCCTAGCTATAGCTGATCTATCGGGCAACTAAACAAAACTGTTTCCCCTTGAGCTTATTGGTTGCCCCTCAGTCTAGAAGAATGTATCTTTTCCTCCCCTCTTTACTTTATACTTAAATCTTTCCTATCAGATCCTATCTAATAACAACTCTTGGCATTACGCCTTGGCTAACAAAAATAACTAATTAATACACATAATCATTTTATGAATACATATTAGTCTAAATTCTTTTTCCTTTAGTTTCGTCCTAGAAGGACACATCAATTTTTATTGGAACCACCAGGTTAGTCAAACATTTTCTCTTTCTTCTTGAATCTTATGCGGGGGCCCTTAAACAAATATATTTATGGGTGCTGGAATCAGGTGTGAGTACTGGATAATTAAATAACACTGTATGAATATTCCCATATTCAAAATATGTTACAGGGGGACAATGCCTAGTGAGTTCACTGCTCAATAAGTGGCGTTCTGAGAGTGAGGGTCTGAGTCTAGAGGGTGAGATGGTGAAGCACTTGAACGAAGCAACCAGCCGCTTCAGAGATGGAGCTGCTTCGAGCCATGATGGATGCTTCACATGTCTCACTCCCCAGACTGGAACAAGACCTCACGGGCTTCACCGTGTTGAGCGGTGGAATGTACAGGCTCTCAGCCTATGCCCGAGAGGGAGTAGTTGGAATATAGAAAAAAAACAAAAAAACAAAAATCATGTCCTCAACTTGTTCCTTTTCTTTTTGTCTCATAATAGGGTTTTGTCATCTATAGGGTTGCCTAATAGGAGGCCCTTGAGTGTGTATCTCATGGGTGTGTCGGGTTCGAGCTGATCCGTGGTCCCCTTCGTTTTGAGCAAACACATCTCGGTACGTCCAGAGCAACTCGTGTAAGGTATTGGCTTGATTTGACGTTAATTGTTTCGGAATTTCAGGTAAGTTCACGGGTCCGTCAGTTCCAACAGTGGTGGGTTGAGCGAGTGTGTCTTGTCCTAACAGTTTTCCTTTTTGATAATTAATCGTGTCATCACCAAAATTAGCTAGAACTAGTTTCCTCTGGTCGGCAGTAATAAAGGTGGGAGATATTCTCACCTTATTCTGTGCATCAGGTTAAAAAATCCCGGCAGTCATGCCTGGGGTTGGAGGAATCTCTATCATTTTCCAAGATCTAGGAGGGATAGACAGTTTTCCTGTGGTAGCTACTATTTGAGGTCTGAGAGTGGTCGTTGTGTCTTTCGGCCCACACTGGATAGTTACTTCCAACTGACGCATAAGATCTATCCCCAGATACCCATCGACTCCACTATTTGATTTTCCCGATAAAACACAGAAATCGGTGGTGAATGTAATTCCCTTCCATTGTATTACCGCCGTATTAGTTCTCCCTAGGATCGTTAGTGGTTGACCCCCGGCTCCTGACAACTGAATGCTGGTTTGATTTAATGGGCCCATTTCTTGCTGATTTTTTTTTATGAAATTCTCTAGCAGACAACTTCGGTTTGCCCCCGTATCACTTAACATGTTAGCCATGTTAGCGGCTTTCCCATTTATGACTATAGTTTCACAAGGCGTTTGTCTCTCTAAGATATTGATCTCACTATACCACCCTTCTATGTGAGGTTTCACAGAAAATGTTCTCTCTCTTCTGGCATCATGACTTTTGGCTGATTTTCTGTCTCCCGATATTCTACCGGAAGCATTCCTCCCCGGTTTGGATCGGTTCCCCTGGGTAGAGGTCGATCGTTTGGAAGTGCGGGTCTGGGGTCAAATCTAGGACTTGGGACTTGTGGACGGTTGGTACAGTTCCTAGCTAGGTGTCTGGTCTGCCTACAAGTGAAGCATCGGATCAGGGCTCTCGGATACCCTTTTCTTGGGTTCTCCTCCTCCCTTTTTTGTTTTTCCTCTTCTACTTCTCGAGCCTCTATAATCTTTTTAATGACCTCCATAAGTTCCTTAGTAGTATTGACCTCATGAATGATGCAATGCTTTCTAACCTCCACCGGGCAGGCTTGGATCATAATCTCCCTGATCTCAGTTTTCTGGCTCTCTTGGTCCATATGGGGATACGCCAGTTTAACATTCTTAGCGATTTCCCTCCTCAGGGCTCTCACATTTTGGCCATTGAGTTTCAGACTCTTGAGTTTGTCTCTGGCTATTCTGGTGGAAGTTTCTCGGCCAAATTCTTCAATTAGGGCACTCCTGACTTTGGCCCATGACACTAGTCCCTCCAGACGTACTCTTACATCATTCAGGGCCTTGCCTAAGTGTGCCTTTCCATAGGCAATTTTCTTTCCGTTTTCTCCTACGTCAAGTAGCTTGAACTGACATTCGGACTGCTCGATCCAGAGCTCGATTTCTTCCTTCCCCTATTCCCATAATCTGAATGGCAACACGCCCGTCATTCTGTTAGATAATTATACTCCATCTAAATTATTTGTCGAATCCCACCGCTTGCCACCAAAATGTAGTATTTATTTTAGTTTCTAACACGATACTACTATTGTGGGGGATAAATCGGCAGTCATTTAGAAGTTCGTATACTTTATTTACCAAACTTCCTAACTACTCTAATAACGGGTCCTTTGTTCGGGCCGAGATGAGTTCAAGACACAGATTGAATATTACGTCGATTCATGATAGGTTGTACTTTGGACCCCTAGAGCTCCTGTTACTCCCTAGCTGAATTTCCACTATTCAGGTATTGACTCAAGTGGACTTCGATCCAACAAACACGTTATTAGTTACTAATCCTAAATAATGTAATCTTAGCCCTGCTGTGTCTACTGTTGAGACCAGGGCCTAATGAATCAATCCCTATTTACCTAATCTAAACAAAAGTGATATTCTTCCTCTATTCTTAAGAATTAACCACGTCCACTGGACCTTCTGTGTCTATTCCCGAGACCAAGGCTTCAATACAGATAATCTATTAACTCATCCGACACAAACGTCGTTACTACACAAGTACCTTAACACTTATATAAAGTCTCACAAATTTACCGGCCGGAATCACAAATTCCCTCTCAAATATAATATTGGGTCCTGTCACCCAGTTACTCCCATTTACATTGGTTTACAATATTTACCTCAATAACACCCTCGAATTATACTCTCACGTAATCCTATTGCAAACACGCTATGTTTACAAAATACCTTAATCAATAAACGGTAAAAAAAAAGATAAGCCGTGCTTCCAAAACGCCTACACGGAACAGATTCACGATTATATTCCTTTACATAACTTCTGAGGAATTCTTTGTTATACGTGATATCCCTTTACACTTTTCCAAGACTGCCCCAATGACCCTTCCTATTTATATGAATATAACTTTCTTTCTTAATGCCTTAAGAGCGGGTGGTGTGTATTTTACACCGTACCGCACAGCATTTTTGTTTTTTACCCTAAATAGGGTTGTTCCCGTGCTCATTTTCATGCATAAACAAGACCCAGAGCGTAAAACAAGTATCTATCCCTGAAAAGGTGTAAACAGAGCTTTCCAATGACACCCGAACCATCCTTGTACGACCGCTGGTTCTCTTGCAACGATCGTGCAACACGAGTGCAAAAACCCTAAAATAAGGTAATTTCCGTACATAATTCCCTGTGTAGCGAGTGAGAAAGGGGGGAGAAGGGTGGGATACAGTTCAGTAGGTCCACGGTGGTCGTGGGGAGCGATCATAAGGTTACTACGCTCGTCCCACCGCTCAGCTCTCTCTCTCAGCAACATTACGTGCTGAAAATGGCACTCGACAGCTGTCGTGCACCGCCACATAGTCCAAATTTATTTCACTCGACATATGTTGCACGCCGATGGTTAAGGGTTAATCATAAGAAACCTGTGAGTCGTATGGACTAGTGTCCTTCTATATAGTTTCCTTATTAACAAATTAGTTCATAATTTTAGGGGGACTAGTGTCCTTTCCTAGCTATAGCTGATCTATCGGGCAACTAAACAAAACTGTTTCCCCTTGAGCTTATTGGTTGCCCCTCAGTCTAGAAGAATGTATCTTTTCCTCCCCTCTTTACTTTATACTTAAATCTTTCCTATCAGATCCTATCTAATAACAACTCTTGGCATTACGCCTTGGCTAACAAAAATAACTAATTAATACACATCATCATTTTACGAATACATATTAGTCTAAATTCTTTTTCCTTTAGTTTCGTCCTAGAAGGACACATCAATTTTTATTGGAACGACCAGGTTAGTCAAACATTTTCTCTCTTTCTTCTTGAATCTTATGCGGGCCCAATATGGGCCCTTAAACAAATATATTTATGGGTGCTGGAATCAGGTGTGAGTACTGGAACTGTGTTTTACCACCTCAGAGCTGGCCAATAGCTCCTCTGGAAATCCTCACTCCCGTCCACTTTCTGTCGTCCCTCTTGAATTGCTTGATTGTGTGTGTGTAGACTAGCAATGTGACGACAGGCGGCAGGATACTGAAGGTGTAACCTCCGAGTGGGCGAAAGTGAGGAGAGATCAGGAGTGGTCTGTATTGTTGCTGTATATATGGGCAGGCTAGCTGGAATGGTTGGCTCCTGGTTTCCTTTTGTGCCCGAGCGAGAGAGAGCAAGCAGGATGCAAGAAGCTAACCCGGTGAGTTCCGAGGGGTGAGTGACCCCTGTAACCCCTCCGCACCAGACTTTATAGTCCCGCCTCCCGCTCTCCCGCGCAGTGATTGGCTGAGCGGCATGTGCGGCATGTGCGGCGGCCCGCTCGCTTTGAATTCTAGCCTCCTCCACCTCCACTCTCTTCTCCTCAAAATAAGTTCCTGGAAGCTGGTTATAAACATCTTTCAGTGGCTTACGGGAGTACAGGGCTGGCACCGAAGTATTGAATCGAGTATAACCAGAGGAAACTGCTCGGGAAGAGGAAGAGCGACTTTTGAGGTGAGGTAGAGAGTTCAGCTCCGTGCTCCGATAATGGAGGCCGCTGATTGGTTGGCTGGGAAGGTGTGGCGTGTTGTGGCCGAGAACTGTCAAAGTCAGCTGACGGTGCAAGCAAATAGAAGGGAGCGCGGTGATTGGCGGAGGGCTTTTCTACTTTAATAATAATAATAATTATTATTATTATTATTATTATTATTATTATTATATTATTCCCAAGTGTACTCTAAGTCTCTCTCCTCTAGCGGCCCCAGTCCAATTTGCTTTATTCACTTAGTACTGACTTGACTTCTGTCCTTATATATACTGGTTTTCGTATTTTCTATATTATTATGCTTCGTTTATTTTTCTTCCTTCATTTCCAATTACTCCTTTCTACTTTCCTTTGGTCTTCTTCTTGTTTTGGTTCCTTCCTCCTCCTCCTCCTCCTTCATCTTCCTCCTCCTCCTCCTTCATCTTCCTCCTCCTTCTCCTTCATCTTCCTCCTCCTCCTTCATCTTCCTCCTCCTCCTCCTCCTTCAACTTCATCTTCCTCCTCCTCCTCCTCTTATAGTTGTCTCCCTCCTTCCTCCTCTAGGCTTCTCCCATTTGTTTCCTTCCTTCCTTCCTTCTTTAATCTTCTTCCTTCTTTTTCCATCCTCCTTTTCCTCCTCCTTTAGTCTTCTCCCTTCATTTTCCTCCCTCCCCACTTCCTCTTCCTCCTCCTTTAGTCTTCTCCCATCGTTTTTTCCTTCCTTCCTCCTACTCCTTCCTCCTTCATCTTCCTCCTCCTCCTCCTCCTACTTCATCTTCCTCCCCTTCCTCCTTCTCCTTCATCTTATTCCTTCTTCATCCTCATCCTCCTCCTTCTTCATCCTCCTCCTCCTCCTCCTCCTCCCCTTCTTCCTCCTCCTCCTCCTCCTCTTCTACCATCTTTCTCATCTGCTATATTTATCCTCTTTTCTACCTCATAATTAGCCAACTTACTGGCGATCTCCAAACTGACCTTTAAGGACCAAACAGTCTTTTGTTGTGTGTAAGTACTGTGTATTGCTTTGTATCATACTTTTCTTGTCTTTAGTACAATATTATGTATTATTATTATCATTATTAGGGGTTCGAGTCCTGCGGGGAACCCCTATTGTAATCATTATATCTTCTTATTCTTCCAAATTATTTTTCCACGCCCGTTTTTATGCATTAACTCCAGAACCGCTTTTTGGTTCGGGATCAAACTTTCACACAAGGTGCGTTTTTGTATTGGGCAACTTTTGATATGCTAAACATCCGAAATGGAGGCCAAATAGGTCCATTTCCCGAAACATTTGAAACCTAAATACCGTCTCTCCCACTCATAGGAAATGATTGGGCTTTGGCATATAGACTCCACTACTAATGCTCCGCAAATGTTATGGAAAAGGTTTTGCTTTGCACGTGGGTTTTTTTTTCGGCAATCTTGAAAAAACATCAAAAACACTTAAAATCCACATCTTGAAAACTATGCGGATGATCAAAACCATGTTTGTGTAGTTGGGTGAGGCTCGCAATTCCGAACGTTTTGGTACCAAAAGAATAGAAATTGGTGGAATAGTTTGGCCGCAGCATTGAAAACTGTCTATTCATAAATTACTTTAAAACCGTATTCAGTGATCAGGCTATAGGCATATTTTCCCCTAGTTTTGCTTAATAATAGTTACATTAATCATTCAGATCCGTACATTTCTTAAATTTAACTCTCTCAAAATAGTTAAGAGTCCCTACGAATTCCAGCAATTATTTAACCAACCTTTCTATACATACCTACCCTACCAAATAATAATGATAATTCAAATTTATTTTTGGTTAATAGCAGAGTATTAGCTAAGGTTTTTAACAATTCCTCCCTTTGCCAAATGCTTAGTTTAATAACAAAGTTCTAGACCTTCAAAGTTTTGAAAATTTTTGGTGTGGTGTGACTTACCTTCCCTCCTCCCTCAAACAGCAAGCAACGTCTTCAGGGGTTCAAGAGTATTGCATTCTTCCATAAAAATATATATAGTCCGGTTGGTTTTTATGCAATAACTTCGGAACTGCTTGTCGGATCGGGACCAAACGTTGACACAAGGTGCATTTTTGTATTGGGCAACTTTTGATATGATATCCAAAATGGTGGCCAGACACGCCCGTGGCAGCCTTTCACACCCAACCCATCTTGTCCTATCTAATTTTATGTTGAACTCTATTCTTGATCCCACTATTGGATTCGGTAGCCTATTCCACATATCTACAACTCTGTTACTAAACGAATAGGGGCAGATCCCTTACACACTCAGTCTCTCTCTGTAGCTCGTTTGCTTGCACACTGGTACAAATGAGGCAGATCCCTTACACATGCAACTAAGATGAACATGGGAATCTGCAGAGAGACAAGTGGCCCACAAAAAGCAGATCCCTTTCACATCCAACTCATTTCGTCCATATGACTATCTGATTTTATCTTTAAATTCTCTCTTGTTCTTGATCCCACTATAGCACTAAGTAGCCTATTTCACATATCTACGACTCTGTTACGAGAGAGGCAGATCCCTTACACAGCCAATCTCTCTCTCTCTCTCTCTCTTATTTGCACACTGGTACAAATGAGGCAGATCCTTTAAACATGCTGAAGTGACCTCGAAACGGCACCATACAATTTTTGCCGACTTTACAATGCCACACAATTACAATTTACAATTTTAACAATCACATCCGAACTGCGTTTGATGCGGAAATTCGCCCCAAATGTTTTTGGGCGCGGCCCGGCCAAGATTCGATCTCGGGCCCGCCACGTGGGAGGCGAACGCTTTGTCCACTACACCAAGAGAAGTACTCCTTTTGGCGTGATAGCTCAAGCAGATTTCAGCATCAAATGCAGTTACAGATACTTTGCCACAATCCAGGCATTACATCACATTATCGTCCAGGTAGCGAAGATTCCGAGCGAGCGAAAGCAAGCGTGGCACAAGTCTGAGCGTGTCAACTACAGCGAGGCTCAGAGACAACGATCACCAGCGACATTCCTTATATCCGTCACTTGCCGGGCGGGTCACACACCACGGCGAGGAGGCAGTGCAGGACCATACCTCCCCAACGAAGCGGAGTCACTGGGACATCATCTCTGAGAATTTCTGAGAGCTCTAGCCTTAGCAACTGTTGTAGCCGACCAGTTAAGGCAAGCCAGTACACCATGGGGATTCCCCAACTAAGCCTCTCAGATATCCCTTTACAGCTGCCACCAGTGAAGTGACCTCGAAACGGCACCATACAATTTTTGCCGACATTACAATGACACACAATTACAATTTACAATTTTAACAATCACATCCGAACTGCGTCTGATGCGGAAATTCGCCCCAAATGTTTTTGGGTGCGGCCCGGCCGAGATTCGATCTCCGGCCCGCCACGTGGGAGGCGAACGCTTTGTCCCCTACACCAAGAGAAGTACTCCTCTTGGCGTGATAGCTCAAGCAGATTTCAGCATCGAATGCAGTTACAGATACGTTGCCACAATCCAGGCATTACAATGCTACCAAGATGAAAATGGGAGTCTGCACAGAGCCGATTGGCCCACACAAGGCAGATCCCTTTCATACTCAACCCATCTTGTCCTATCAAATTTTATGTTGAAGCTCTATTGTTATTGACCCCTCTATAGCACTCGGTAGCCTATTCCACATATCTGGAAGTCTTTTACCAAGCGAATAGAGGCAGATCCCTTACACAGCCAATCTATTTCTCTCTCGCTCTTGTTTGTTTGCACACCGGTACAAATAAGGCAGATCCCTTACACATGCAACCAAGATGAAAATGGGAGTCTGCAGAGAGCCAAGTGGCCCACATAAGGCAGATCCCTTTCACACCCAACCCATCTCATAAACGTTACCTGTTATTTACACTACTTACTATACACCCATGTTATCATATACCTGCAACCAAAACACAATTGTAAGACATAGGAACATAAGAAAATGGGAGTCTGTAGAGAGCCAATTGGCCCACACAAGACAGATCCTTTTCACACCCAACCCATCTCATAAAAACTCATTTATCTGTCTTTCTTACATTTATTACATCCTAGTCTCTCTCTCTCTCTCTCTCACAAATGAGAACATAAGAAAACCGGAGTCTGCAGAGAGCTGATTGGCCCACACATGTCAGATCCCTTTCACACCCAACCCATCCCGCGCTCTCTCTCTCTCTCATAATTATCGCTATTTTCCTTAGGTTTACGACATCCTATTCTCTCTTGCCATACTCTCTCTCGCTCCCTCACAAATGAGAACATAAAAAAATAAGAAAACGGGAGTCTGCCGAGTCGATTGACCTACACATGGCAGATCCCTTTCACACCCAACCCATCTCGTTCTATCTAATTTCAAGTTGAAGCTCTATTGTTCTTGATCCCATTATAGCACTCGGTAGCCTATTCCACGTATCTACAAATCTGTTACAAATCGAATAGAGGCAGATCCCTTATACAGCCAATCTCTCCCTCTCTCGCTCTTGTTTGTTTGCACAATCTGTTCCTTCTGTAGTTTCTCCATGCCCGATAAGTTAAATGATCTTTTGATATCTGTGACACAGCTTTTGTATCCAACACAATACCCTGCTTGCAAAATCGCTCGAACCCCGGGCAACATTACTTGCAACTTTAATTATTATTATTATTATCATTACTATTATTATTATTATTATTATTATTAATATTATCATCTCCTGCTCCTCCTCCTCCTCCTCATCATCATTAGTATTATTTGTCCTCGTATTTTTTCGACTTCCCTTTCTCCATTGTTTTGTACAATATGTTACAGTGTGTGTAGTACCATGTTCCCTCAATTGTATTAGGCTTATATACTGGTAATTACGAGGGTTTATATGTTGTGTGTGTGTGTGTGTGTGTGTTTTAATCAATTTTAATAAAAACAAAATTATTATGGTAGTTTATACCATTTTTTTAGAGATACTTCCAATGCTGAATAGAATGTGAGTGAGGTGGGGGGAGGGGTCAGTTTAAATTTAAATATGTACTCTTTCATTATACATATACTGTATATAGTTATTTTATATTAATATTTTCACATTATTTCAACCATTTTCTGGATTCCTTTCTTCCGTCTTTTTGTTGGCAATGACCTCTTAGGGACTCTGCCACGTGGAAATCTTTGTAATCAATCATCCTCTGTTCTACACCTCTTTTATTCTTCTCCTTCCGCTTCCTCCTCTTCATTATTTTTGCCTTATTACCTTTCTTGTAACTCCTTTTGTTGTATTCTTCTTGTTCTACTGCACCTTCCCACTTCTTCCCTTTTCTCTTATACTCCTAATTCTATCTTATTTTCCCTATCTTCATTCATTTTTGTCTGTTCTTCTTGTTCTATTCCACCTTCCTACTTTTTCTCTTTTCCCTCTTTCCCTTACTCCAATAATCCTAATCCTCTCTTATTTTCCTTCTCTTTACTCATTTCTTTGTATTCTTCTTCTTCTCCTACCTTCCTACTTCTCTGTTCTATTTCCCATTTATCGTATGCTCCTATTTTCTCTCATTATCCTTATCTTCATTTCCTTCTTTCTATTGTTATTGTTCTCCTCCTGCCTCCTACGTCTTCTTTTGTTCTTTCTTCCCGTTTTCTCTTATACAGTAATTCCTCTCTTAAAGTTGTAGTTACGTTCCGGAAAATCCAGACTTTTAACCCATAACTAGCGGCGCGCAACATAAGTCGAGTATAATAAATCTGGACTATCTGGCGGCGCTTGACATAGGTCGTGTAGCAATTTCAGCACGTAATGTTGCTGAGAGAGAGAGACAAGTGGTGGCAGGAGAGTAGCGAGCGTATGACTGCTCCAGACCACCGCGGCGAACCTACTGACACGAATCCCACCTCCTCCCTCCCTCTCTCACTCGCTATATACGGAATTGTATGGGGAAAGTGCCGAATTACATGCTTTTTGCACTCGCGTTGCGCGGTTGTTGCAAGAAAACTAGCCATCATAAAAGGATCGTTATGGTGTCATTGGAAAGCTCTGTTTATGCCCTTTCAGGGATAGATACTTGTTTTACGCTCTGGGTCTTATTTAGGCATGAAAATGATCACGTAAACAGCCCTATTTTGGCTAAAAACACCCCGCTGGGCGGTACATATAAATAAACCGCTAGCCCGCTAATCTAGTGTTAATGTAACAACTTGAAGTGAAGCAATTATGTTTTTAATTTTATTATTTATTTATTTTTATATTTTTTGCGTGATTTTTTAGCCTGCCATGTTTTCTGATTTACAATAACATCTTTAGGTAAAATGTGTTCCCTGATTAAACCCTTCTGTACCGGCGACGTCCTTTCAACTTTATTCTGACTATTATTAGACTATTTTATTCAGTTTCAAAAGGGCCTCCAGGAGTTTACAGGATTCGAACTATCTCACCTAACCGTTTTTAGTACCACAAATCCTTCTCATACAGCACAATATCGTCTAAATATAGGTAGACAAAACTATAAAGACGTCGCCGAAACAGAAGGGTTTAATGAACAGAATAATAATGACGCTAACAATGAGACTACTTATATATGAGGAGTGTCTGTACTCTTGCTCTTCAGTATTATTCTGTTCCTCTTAATTATCCTCTTTCTTCATCTTCTTTTCAATTTTCCACCTCTTCTTCCTTTAATTTTATCATGTCTTGTCTTCATCCCTGCCCTGTTCCCCCTCTCTCTCTATCTCTCTCTCTCTTCCCCATGTCCTCTTACCTCTCCCCTTCTTCGTCTCTTCGTTTTCCTCCTCCTCCTCCTCCTTCGGTTTCCTTTCCTTCTCGGTCTCCTGTCATCTGGAGGGATTGGTGGATGGGGAGGAGCCTTCTGCTTTACCATCCTTTGTTCTACCAAGTAGTTATATTACGTTTTGCAGTGTAGTTATCCAAACTGCCCCATAGGGACCAATAGGTATGTTGCAGTTTGTAAGTCCTTTGTATTCCTTTGTATTCCTCTTCCTGTCATCTTTCCCTCTCCATTTCCTTCCTTTTCTCTCTCTCCGTGCCAGAGAGAGAGAGAGAGAGAGCGAGAGAAAGAGAGCGAGAGAGAGCCAAAGACCTGGAGAGCGGCCTGTCGCGAGTGTCTTGCCAAATAAAGACCCTAAAAGAAAGACTCCAAATCAAGGAACAGGCGAGTCAAAAAGCCCTGACACACACAGAGAGTTTCAAGAGGTTTCTCATGGGAAAAAGTTAAGATAACAAAATACAGACACAAATAACTGCATAGCTCTTGTCTTTCAAGGTTGTCTTAGGATCGGATGCAAGATGGTGTTTTATGTATTGTATATTATGTATTTGTCTTTGGTTTAGTGACCGAATAAAGAAAGTTTCAAGAGGTACAAAATCTCATGGAAAAAAACCTAGATAAAAAAATGTATATCTGGCAAAAAATATATATAACCGCATAGCTCTGTCTTTGAAGCATATGTCTTGTGATAGGATGGAGGGAGTTATTTAACCGCATAGCTCTGTCTTTGAAGCATATGTCTTGTGATAGGATGGAGGGAGTTATTTAACCGCATAGCTCTGTCTTTGAAGCATATGTCTTGTAATAGGATGGAGGGAGTTATTTAACCGCATAGCTCTGTCTTTGAAGCATATGTCTTGTGATAGGATGGAGGGAGTTATTTAACCGCATAGCTCTGTCTTTGAAGCATATGTCTTGTGATAGGATGGAGGGAGTTATTTAACCGCATAGCTCTGTCTTTGAAGCATATGTCTTGTAATAGGATGGAGGGAGTTATTTAACCGCATAGCTCTGTCTTTGAAGCATATGTCTTGTGATAGGATGGAGGGAGTTATTTAACCGCATAGCTCTGTCTTTGAAGCATATGTCTTGTGATAGGATGGAGGGAGTTATTTAACCGCATAGCTCTGTCTTTGAAGCATATGTCTTGTGATAGGATGGAGGAGTTATTTAACCGCATAGCTCTGTCTTTCAAGCATATGTCTTGTGATAGGATGGAGGGAGTTATTTAACCGCATAGCTCTGTCTTTGAAGCATATGTCTTGTGATAGGATGGAGGGAGTTATTTAACTGCATAGCTCTGTCTGTGAAGCATATGTCTTGTGATAGGATGGAGGGAGTTATTTAACCGCATAGCTCTGTCTTTGAAGCATATGTCTTGTGATAGGATGGAGGGAGTTATTTAACCGCATATCTCGGTCTTTGAAGCATATGCCTTGTGATAGGATGGAGGGAGTTATTTAACCGCATAGCTCTGTCTTTGAAGCATATGTCTTGTGATAGGATGGAGGGAGTTATTTAACCGCATAGCTCTGTCTTTGAAGCATATGTCTTGTGATAGGATGGAGGGAGTTATTTAACTGCATAGCTCTGTCTTTGAAGCATATGTCTTGTGATAGGATGGAGGGAGTAATTTAACCGCATAGTTCTGTCTTTGAAGCATATGTCTTGTGATAGGATGGAGGGAGTTATTTAACTGCATAGCTGTCTTTGAAGCATATGTCTTGTGATAGGATGGAGGGAGTTATATAACCGCATAGCTCTGTCTTTGAAGCATATGTCTTGTGATAGGATGGAGGGAGTTATTTAACCGCATAGCTCTGTCTTTGAAGCATATGTCTTGTGATAGGATGGAGGGAGTTATTTAACCGCATAGCTCTGTCTTTGAAGCATATGTCTTGTGATAGGATGGAGGGAGTTATATAACCGCATAGCTCTGTCTTTGAAGCATATGTCTTGTGATAGGATGGAGGGAGTTATTTAACTGCATAGCTCTGTCTTTGAAGCATATGTCTTGTGATAGGATGGAGGGAGTTATTTAACCGCATAGCTCTGTCTTTGAAGCATATGTCTTGTGATAGGATGGAGGAAGTTATTTAACCGCATAGCTCTGTCTTTGAAGCATATGTCTTGTGATAGGATGGAGGGAGTTATTTAACCGCATAGCTCCGTCTTTGAAGCATATGTCTTGTGATAGGATGGAGGGAGTTATTTAACCGCATAGCTCTGTCTTTGAAGCATATGTCTTGTGATAGGATGGAGGGAGTTATTTAACCGCATAGCTCTGTCTTTGAAGCATATGTCTTGTGATAGGATGGAGGGAGTTATTTAACCGCATAGCTCTGTCTTTGAAGCATATGTCTTGTGATAGGATGGAGGGAGTTATTTAACCGCATAGCTCTGTCTTTGAAGCATATGTCTTGTGATAGGATGGAGGAAGTTATTTAACCGCATAGCTCTGTCTTTGAAGCATATGTCTTGTGATAGGATGGAGGGAGTTATTTAACCGCATAGCTCTGTCTTTGAAGCATATGTCTTGTGATAGGATGGAGGAAGTTATTTAACCGCATAGCTCTGTCTTTGAAGCATATGTCTTGTGATAGGATGGAGGGAGTTATTTAACCGCATAGCTCTGTCTTTGAAGCATGTCTTGTGATAGGATGGAGGGAGTTATTTAACCGCATAGCTCTGTCTTTGAAGCATATGTCTTGTGATAGGATGGAGGAAGTTATTTAACCGCATAGCTCTGTCTTTGAAGCATATGTCTTGTGATAGGATGGAGGGAGTTATTTAACCGCATAGCTCTGTCTTTGAAGCATATGTCTTGTGATAGGATGGAGGGAGTTATTTAACCGCATAGCTCTGTCTTTGAAGCATATGTCTTGTGATAGGATGGAGGGAGTTATTTAACCGCATAGCTCTGTCTTTGAAGCATATGTCTTGTGATAGGATGGAGGGAGTTATAAAACCGCATAGCTCTGTCTTTGAAGCATATGTCTTGTGATAGGATGGAGGGAGTTATTTAACCGCATAGCTCTGTCTTTGAAGCATATGTCTTGTGATAGGATGGAGGGAGTTATTTAACCACATAGCTCTGTCTTTGAAGCATATGTCTTGTGATAGGATGGAGGGAGTTATATAACCGCATAGTTCTGTCTTTGAAGCATATGTCTTGTGATAGGATGGAGGGAGTTATTTAACTGCATAGCTCTGTCTTTGAAGCATATGTCTTGTGATAGGATGGAGGGAGTTATTTAACCGCATAGCTCGGTCTTTGAAGCATAAGCCTTCTGATAGGATGGAGGGAGTTATTTAACCGCATAGCTCTGTCTTTGAAGCATATGTCTTGTGATAGGATGGAGGGAGTTATTTAACCGCATAGCTCTGTCTTTGAAGCATATGTCTTGTGATAGGATGGAGGGAGTTATTTAACCGCATAGCTCTGTCTTTGAAGCATATGTCTTGTGATAGGATGGAGGGAGTTATTTAACCGCATAGCTCTGTCTTTGAAGCATATGTCTTGTGATAGGATGGAGGGAGTTATATAACCGCATAGCTCTGTCTTTGAAGCATATGTCTTGTGATAGGATGGAGGGAGTTATATAACCGCATAGCTCTGTCTTTGAAGCATATGTCTTGTGATAGGATGGAGGGAGTTATTTAACCGCATAGCTCTGTCTTTGAAGCATATGTCTTGTGATAGGATGGAGGGAGTTATATAACCGCATAGCTCTGTCTTTGAAGCATATGTCTTGTGATAGGATGGAGGGAGTTATTTAACCACATAGCTGTGTCTTTGAAGCATATGTGATAGGATGGAGGGAGTTATTTAACCGCATAGCTCTGTCTTTGAAGCATATGTCTTGTGATAGGATGGAGGGAGTTATTTAACCGCATAGCTCTGTCTTTGAAGCATATGTCTTGTGATAGGATGGAGGGAGTTATTTAACCGCATAGCTCTGTCTTTGAAGCATATGTCTTGTGATAGGATGGAGGGAGTTATTTAACCGCATAGCTCTGTCTTTGAAGCATATGTCTTGTGATAGGATGGAGGGAGTTATATAACCGCATAGCTCTGTCTTTGAAGCATATGTCTTGTGATAGGATGGAGGGAGTTATTTAACCGCATAGCTCTGTCTTTGAAGCATATGTCTTGTGATAGGATGGAGGGAGTTATTTAACCGCATAGCTCTGTCTTTGAAGCATATGTCTTGTGATAGGATGGAGGGAGTTATATAACCGCATAGCTCTGTCTTTGAAGCATATGTCTTGTGATAGGATGGAGGGAGTTTTTTAACCGCATAGCTCTGTCTTTGAAGCATATGTCTTGTGATAGGATGGTGGGAGTTATTTAACCGCATAGCTCTGTCTTTGAAGCATATGTCTTGTGATAGGATGGAGGGAGTTATTTAACCGCATAGCTCTGTCTTTGAAGCATATGTCTTGTGATAGGATGGAGGGAGTTATATAACTGCATAGCTCTGTCTTTGAAGCATATGTCTTGTGATAGGATGGAGGGAGTTATTTAACCGCATAGCTCTGTCTTTGAAGCATATGTCTTGTGATAGGATGGAGGGAGTTATTTAACCACATAGCTCTGTCTTTGAAGCATATGTCTTGTGATAGGATGGAGGGAGTTATATAACCGCATAGCTCTGTCTTTGAAGCATATGTCTTGTGATAGGATGGAGGGAGTTATTTAACTGCATAGCTCTGTCTTTGAAGCATATGTCTTGTGATAGGATGGAGGGAGTTATTTAACCGCATAGCTCGGTCTTTGAAGCATATGCCTTGTGATAGGATGGAGGGAGTTATTTAACCGCATAGCTCTGTCTTTGAAGCATATGTCTTGTGATAGGATGGAGGGAGTTATTTAACCGCATAGCTCTGTCTTTGAAGCATATGTCTTGTGATAGGATGGAGGGAGTTATTTAACCGCATAGCTCTGTCTTTGAAGCATATGTCTTGTGATAGGATGGAGGGAGTTATTTAACCGCATAGCTCTGTCTTTGAAGCATATGTCTTGTGATAGGATGGAGGGAGTTATTTAACCACATAGCTCTGTCTTTGAAGCATATGTCTTGTGATAGGATGGAGGGAGTTATTTAACCGCATAGCTCTGTCTTTGAAGCATATGTCTTGTGATAGGATGGAGGGAGTTATTTAACCGCATAGCTCTGTCTTTGAAGCATATGTCTTGTGATAGGATGGAGGGAGTTATTTAACCGCATAGCTCTGTCTTTCAAGCATATGTCTTGTGATAGGATGGAGGGAGTTATTTAACCGCATAGCTCTGTCTTTGAAGCATATGTCTTGTGATAGGATGGAGGGAGTTATATAACCGCATAGCTCTGTCTTTGAAGCATATGTCTTGTGATAGGATGGAGGGAGTTATTTAACCGCATAGCTCTGTCTGTGAAGCATATGTCTTGTGATAGGATGGAGGGAGTTATTTAACCGCATAGCTCTGTCTTTGAAGCATATGTCTTGTGATAGGATGGAGGGAGTTATTTAACCGCATAGCTCGGTCTTTGAAGCATATGCCTTGTGATAGGATGGAGGGAGTTATTTAACCGCATAGCTCTGTCTTTGAAGCATATGTCTTGTGATAGGATGGAGGGAGTTATTTAACCGCATAGCTCTGTCTTTGAAGCATATGTCTTGTGATAGGATGGAGGGAGTTATTTAACTACATAGCTCTGTCTTTGAAGCATATGTCTTGTGATAGGATGGAGTGAGTTATTTAACCGCATAGTTCTGTCTTTGAAGCATATGTCTTGTGATAGGATGGAGGGAGTTATTTAACCTCATAGCTGTCTTTGAAGCATATGTCTTGTGATAGGATGGAGGGAGTTATATAACCGCATAGCTCTGTCTTTGAAGCATATGTCTTGTGATAGGATGGAGGGAGTTATTTAACCGCATAGCTCTGTCTTTGAAGCATATGTCTTGTGATAGGATGGAGGGAGTTATTTAACCGCATAGCTCTGTCTTTGAAGCATATGTCTTGTGATAGGATGGAGGGAGTTATATCACCGCATAGCTCTGTCTTTGAAGCATATGTCTTGTGATAGGATGGAGGGAGTTATTTAACTGCATAGCTCTGTCTTTGAAGCATATGTCTTGTGATAGGATGGAGGAAGTTATTTAACCGCATAGCTCTGTCTTTGAAGCATATGTCTTGTGATAGGATGGAGGGAGTTATTTAACCGCATAGCTCTGTCTTTGAAGCATATGTCTTGTGATAGGATGGAGGGAGTTATTTAACCGCATAGCTCTGTCTTTGAAGCATATGTCTTGTGATAGGATGGAGGGAGTTATTTAACCGCATAGCTCTGTCTTTGAAGCATATGTCTTGTGATAGGATGGAGGAAGTTATTTAACTGCATAGCTCTGTCTTTGAAGCATATGTCTTGTGATAGGATGGAGGGAGTTATTTAACCGCATAGCTCTGTCTTTGAAGCATATGTCTTGTGATAGGATGGAGGAAGTTATTTAACCGCATAGCTCTGTATTTGAAGCATATGTCTTGTGATAGGATGGAGGGAGTTATTTAACCGCATAGCTCTGTCTTTGAAGCATATGTCTTGTGATAGGATGGAGGGAGTTATATAACCGCATAGCTCTGTCTTTGAAGCATATGTCTTGTGATAGGATGGAGGGAGTTATTTAACCGCATAGCTCGGTCTTTGAAGCATATGCCTTGTGATAGGATGGAGGGATTTATTTAACCGCATAGCTCTGTCTTTGAAGCATATGTCTTGTGATAGGATGGAGGGAGTTATTTAACCGCATAGCTCTGTCTTTGAAGCATATGTCTTGTGATAGGATGGAGGGAGTTATTTAACCGCATAGCTCTGTCTTTGAAGCATATGTCTTGTGATAGGATGGAGGGAGTTATTTAACTGCATAGCTGTCTTTGAAGCATATGTCTTGTGATAGGATGGAGGGAGTTATATAACCGCATAGCTCTGTCTTTGAAGCATATGTCTTGTGATAGGATGGAGGGAGTTATTTAACCGCATAGCTCTGTCTTTGAAGCATATGTCTTGTGATAGGATGGAGGGAGTTATTTAACCGCATAGCTCTGTCTTTGAAGCATATGTCTTGTGATAGGATGGAGGGAGTTATATAACCGCATAGCTCTGTCTTTGAAGCATATGTCTTGTGATAGGATGGAGGGAGTTATTTAACCGCATAGCTCTGTCTTTGAAGCATATGTCTTGTGATAGGATGGAGGGAGTTATTTAACCGCATAGCTCTGTCTTTGAAGCATATGTCTTGTGATAGGATGGAGGAAGTTATTTAACCGCATAGCTCTGTCTTTGAAGCATATGTCTTGTGATAGGATGGAGGGAGTTATTTAACCGCATAGCTCTGTCTTTGAAGCATATGTCTTGTGATAGGATGGAGGGAGTTATTTAACCGCATAGCTCTGTCTTTGAAGCATATGTCTTGTGATAGGATGGAGGAAGTTATTTAACCGCATAGCTCTGTCTTTGAAGCATATGTCTTGTGATAGGATGGAGGGAGTTATTTAACCGCATAGCTCTGTCTTTGAAGCATATGTCTTGTGATAGGATGGAGGGAGTTATTTAACCGCATAGCTCTGTCTTTGAAGCATATGTCTTGTGATAGGATGGAGGAAGTTATTAACCGCATAGCTCTGTCTTTGAAGCATATGTCTTGTGATAGGATGGAGGGAGTTATTTAACCGCATAGCTCTGTCTTTGAAGCATATGTCTTGTGATAGGATGGAGGGAGTTATTTAACCGCATAACTGTCTTTGAAGCATATGTCTTGTGATAGGATGGAGGGAGTTATTTAACCGCATAGCTCTGTCTTTGAAGCATATGTCTTGTGATAGGATGGAGGGAGTTATTTAACCGCATAGCTCTGTCTTTGAAGCATATGTCTTGTGATAGGATGGAGGGAGTTATTTAACCGCATAGCTCTGTCTTTGAAGCATATGTCTTGTGATAGGATGGAGGGAGTTATTTAACCGCATAGCTCTGTCTTTGAAGCATATGTCTTGTGATAGGATGGAGGAAGTTATTTAACCGCATAGCTCTGTCTTTGAAGCATATGTCTTGTGATAGGATGGAGGGAGTTATTTAACCGCATAGCTCTGTCTTTGAAGCATATGTCTTGTGATAGGATGGAGGGAGTTATTTAACCGCATAGCTCTGTCTTTGAAGCATATGTCTTGTGATAGGATGGAGGAAGTTATTTAACCGCATAGCTCTGTCTTTGAAGCATATGTCTTGTGATAGGATGGAGGGAGTTATTTAACCGCATAGCTCTGTCTTTGAAGCATATGTCTTGTGATAGGATGGAG
The DNA here is from genome assembly GCA_032716605.1 of Paralithodes platypus. Taxonomy (NCBI): domain Eukaryota; kingdom Metazoa; phylum Arthropoda; class Malacostraca; order Decapoda; family Lithodidae; genus Paralithodes; species Paralithodes platypus. Next base: position 49,325,783 of record CM064581.1, on the reverse strand, counting down.
GGAGTTATTTAACCGCATAGCTCTGTCTTTGAAGCATATGTCTTGTGATAGGATGGAGGAAGTTATTTAACCGCATAGCTCTGTCTTTGAAGCATATGTCTTGTGATAGGATGGAGGGAGTTATTTAACCGCATAGCTCTGTCTTTGAAGCATATGTCTTGTGATAGGATGGAGGGAGTTATTTAACCGCATAGCTGTCTTTGAAGCATATGTCTTGTGATAGGATGGAGGAAGTTATTTAACCGCATAGCTCTGTCTTTGAAGCATATGTCTTGTGATAGGATGGAGGGAGTTATTTAACCGCATAGCTCTGTCTTTGAAGCATATGTCTTGTGATAGGATGGAGGGAGTTATTTAACCGCATAGCTCTGTCTTTGAAGCATATGTCTTGTGATAGGATGGAGGGAGTTATTTAACCGCATAGCTCTGTCTTTGAAGCATATGTCTTGTGATAGGATGGAGGGAGTTATATAACCGCATAGCTCTGTCTTTGAAGCATAGGCCTATGTCTTGTGATAGGATGGAGGGAGTTATTTATGTTACTATTCTTAATGTTAGTGTACTATTCTTGGGCTTAACCCGTTCAATACCGGTGTCGTCCTTTTAACTTTATTCCGGATACTATAAGAAGATTTTATTCAGTTAGATAATGGCCTCCAGCAATTAAAAAGCTTCGAACTATCTCACTTAACCGTTTTTACTACCACAGATCCTTCTTAAACTGCACAACATCGCGTAAATATAGCTAAGATAAAACAATACAGACGTCGTCGGTACAGAAGGAGTTAATGGCCGAACAAGTAGAACTTCAAGAGGAACAAAGTCTCGTGGAAAATGATATATAATAAATAAATATACTGTATTTATATAACTGCATAGCTCTTGTCTTATAAGGGGGGTGACCTGCTTTTTGTTATTTCTGTCCTTTTCTCTCTTTCTCTGGCTTGTATCCATTCGGCCCCATTCAGCCAACTATTTTAAGACGTTGATCTCCATCTAGGTGTCGATTTCTTCCTGGCGAGCGATAGCGAGCCAGCATTATATGAAGAAATCCGGCTTCGCCGGAGAAATTTTTCTATCAAAAAATGTACAAATTTAGCCTGCTGTCAAACACAAATATAAAAATATGCTGGCTCGCTACCGCTCACCAGTAAAAAATTGACACCTGGATGGGGATAAACGTCTTAAAACAGTAGGGTGAATGGGGCCAAATGGATACAAGCCAGAGAAAGATAGAAAAGGACAGAACAAAAAGCAGGTCCCCCCCCTTAAGCTTGTCTTAGGATCGGATGCAAGGGTGTGTTTTATATATTGGATTTGTTTATTTTTAGTTTATTTTTGTTTGCTTTGATCCCTAGACACAGAGAGGGTTTCAAGAGGTACAAAGGCTCGTGGGAAGAAACACACACACAATATATATATATAGCTCTGTCTGTCAAGCTTGTTGTCTTGGGGTAGGAAGGAAGGAGGTATTGTATATATAGCTCTGTCTGTCAAGCTTGTTGTCTTGGGGTAGGAAGGAAGGAGGTATTGTATATATAGCTCTGTCTGTCAAGCTTGTTGTCTTGGGGTAGGAAGGAAGGAGGTATTGTATATATAGCTCTGTCTGTCAAGCTTGTTGTCTTGGGGTAGGAAGGAAGGAGGTATTGTATATATAGCTCTGTCTGTCAAGCTTGTTGTCTTGGGGTAGGAAGGAAGGAGGTATTGTATATATAGCTCTGTCTGTCAAGCTTGTTGTCTTGGGGTAGGAAGGAAGGAGGTATTGTATATATAGCTCTGTCTGTCAAGCTTGTTGTCTTGGGGTAGGAAGGAAGGAGGTATTGTATATATAGCTCTGTCTGTCAAGCTTGTTGTCTTGGGGTAGGAAGGAAGGAGGTATTGTATATATAGCTCTGTCTGTCAAGCTTGTTGTCTTGGGGTAGGAAGGAAGGAGGTATTGTATATATAGCTCTGTCTGTCAAGCTTGTTGTCTTGGGGTAGGAAGGAAGGAAGGAGGTATTGTATATATAGCTCTGTCTGTCAAGCTTGTTGTCTTGGGGTAGGAAGGAAGGAGGTATTGTATATAGCTCTGTCTGTCAAGCTTGTTGTCTTGGGGTAGGAAGGAAGGAGGTATTGTATATATAGCTCTGTCTGTCAAGCTTGTTGTCTTGGGGTAGGAAGGAAGGAGGTATTGTATATATAGCTCTGTCTGTCAAGCTTGTTGTCTTGGGGTAGGAAGGAAGGAGGTATTGTATATATTTTACTTATCTTAGTTTTAGTAGAGTGTTGTTTGGTTTAATGGCCGAATAAGGAGAATTTTGAAGAGGTGCAAAGTCTCGTGGGGAAAAATCATAATAATAAAAAACAAATGATAATAATAATAATAATGATAATAATAATAATACTAATAATGATAATAATGTGCAGCTATACCTAAAGCTAGTCTTGGGCCCGGTTGTAAGGTTATTTTATGTATTTTTATATATAATTTTCCTCAGACATTTCAAGAGGTACAAAGTCTCAAGGGGATAGTAAACAAACTGTGCATCCCCCCCCCCCCCCCCCCCCCGGTGGCGTATCAAGGGGGGGGGGGGGGGGGGCGGGAGGGGGCTGTTTGAAATCGCCCCCCGGGCCCCCAAGAGAAGGGGGCCCCCAAATGGATCTGAAAATAATATTAATTATACTAATAGTATATACTGTATATATAAGTAATATTAATAATGAGTAAAATAAACACCATGTGTGTTTTCTGATTTAACCTCTTTCTTTTCTTCTATCCTGCGACGTCATGGGTATTTAAAATTAGAAAAATAACGATCAGTCGATCAGTGCGATCACTCCATCAGTATTAATTTGGCGGTGCAAGGGGAAACATCGTCGCTCTCGCTCCTAGCCTCCTACCCGCCACTTGCTTAGGACGCACTGCCTATAGGTAGGCCTAATGATTATACTTTATATACATTACAAAATAGCACTATTGAGTTTGACAGTTGGTTAATATACTGTGTTTTTCGTAAGCATGTGTAAAGGAATAATAAGATATAGCCTAATTTGACAACAAGAAACATGGTGATTGTTAGTAAGTTGAGTGTATAATCGAAGATTAGGCCTACATACAATTATATATAAATATATGAACCAAAAATGTCGGTAATATTTTCTTTTTCGTGAACTGTAATGGTCAAATCGATAGCTATATTTCATAGATAACCTATGTACTTAACCTTGTGAGAAAGTTGAGTGGTATCGAAGATATTTGTAGAGTAGGCTAAACTTCTAAAGTGCTAAATTTTTAGGCCTATGTTTTGGTCTCATATTTTTTTCTCGAACTGTAGGGGTCTAACATAGCCTATACAATGTTTATGGTCTTACTAAACCTTAGCTTTATCGTGAAAAAGATGCATAGTCGTTTAATATTAGTCAATTAAGTATGGGTGCAATACATCAGCTAAAATAGAGCATAGAGAGGCAACATTAATGGTGTAGACTGTAGAGTGTAGGCTACCTTGGTTAGGCTATGAGCACTATGACTCATTCTTTCAAATTTAGACTCTGGAGCACTTTTATTTATGCTACCATACGCCTTCCATATAGGCTATAGGCTATGGTGGCTGTACATATCAAGCCCAGGAACTGAAATAAGAAGGAACACAGTTGTAAGCATTGAATACTCGTTTGGCTGGTTCAGGGTCAGGTGCAAACGTTGGTAAGCTTTCTAACAAGTTACTGGGGTTCTCAAGAAGAGGCCCCCAGTATTGAGATTTGAGGTAATGCATAGCTTGATTAGGCCTACCAATGACGCCTATTTTAACTCCCTAACGCCAGTGGTGGGGTTGAAATAATATTTTAATGTTATCACGTTTCATGTACATTATTATTTTTTATTATTTTATTAGTATTATATTTTATATTCTTATTTCAGACATGCCTAATGAACGACAAAGAGAAAGAGTTCATCAAAGTGGTATATGTTTTACAGTATTGTACCATCCATTGTACATGTATTCCTAATCCATTAGATAACGGTGATATAATAATTAATTGTATATTAAATTATTACCAGTACCCCACTATTGAGTCATGGATATCGTCAAAATGCACCTAGGTAGCATTATTATTCTAAAATTTTCTCGGGGGGGCTTACAGCGCCCCCCCGAACCCCCCAGCTGATTAGGATCGCTTCGCTCGCCAGCCCCACCCCCTTCTATAATAAGCAAACCATGGAGGGGGCCCCTCCAGGCACCAAGCCCCCTGGGCCTCCAAATCTCTAGCTACGCCCCTGCACCCCCCCCCCCCCCCCTCTCTCTCTCTCGATAGACCTGAGCCAATTTTCTATCCATTTCAACACACCATCTTGTATTCCATGCGCTTTTAGTTTTATCAGTAAACGTTTGTGGGGAACTTTGTCAAAGTCCTTTTGAAAATCAAGGTATATAATTTCTACAGCTTTACTCTCATCGTAGAGGTTGAGGATATCGTGGAAGAAGTCTAAGAGGTTTGTTAAACAGGAACGTTTTTTACGAAAGCCGTGTTGAGTATCTTTAAGTATGTTATTTTCCTCTAAGTGATTTACGAGTCTGCCTCTTATGAGTGTTTCTAACATTTTACATACAACTGAGGTTAAGCTAATTGGACGATAATTACTGGGTAGGGATTTGCTGCCTTTTTTAATATCGGTGTTACGTTGGCTAGCTTCCACTTATCAGGCATAGTTCCAGACTGCAAAGATTTATTGAATAGCAATGTCAGTGGTTTGGAGAGCTCATCCTTAGCTTCCTTTAGGACTCTAGGTGAGATTGTATCAGGTCCAGGCATTTTATTTACCTTGAGTTTATCTAAGCAATTTAATACGTCTCTCTCTGTAACGGTGATATTGCTTAGAACATCTGAATTATCAATCTGAATCGGCGATGGTGTAGGGATATCACTGAGGTCTTCCGTTGTAAAAACTGATGCAAAGAAGGTATTGAGGGCATTACTCATATTTTGTACTTCGTCTTTGGTGTATTCTCCATTTTCATCGACTAACGGTCCAACAGTTGAAGTAACTACTTTTTTCTTTCTGATATAACTATAGAATTCTTTCGGGTTTGTTTTACTTTGATTCGCAACATGTAACTCCAGGGTCTTTTTACTTTGCTTAACTTTTTGGCTTTGCGTCGTAGCTCTACAAATTTCACTCGTTCTTCGTCATTTTGAAAGGATTTTAATCTATCATTAGCAAACTTTTTAGCAAGCAGACAGTTTGAAATATCTTTATTCCACCATTTGGGCTTATTATTAAGGCCTGTACGCCGTATTTTCGATGGTAGGCAGTCCTGCACTGCTTTTAGGTAAGTGGTTTCGAATAATTCCCAAGATGTATTTATGTTGTTATTGTTAATTAAAAAGCTCCAGTCAGTTTCTTTAAACATAGCTCTAAGTTTGTGAAAGTTTGCTTTCTTGAAATTAGGGACTTTTTCGATGCTGCTATTTGGTTCGTTACTAGTAAACTTTAAAGTGAAAGTTATTGTACGATGGTCGCTGTTACTGAATTCATCACCAACATTCAAATTCTCTATTAATTCTTCTTTTGTTGCAAGTACAAGGTCAAGAATGTTATTACCACGGGTCGGCGATCGAACATATTGATAGAGTGAACTCTCTTGCAAGTTAGCATACAATTCATGTCCAGAGTGTGAAGTAAGAGTATCGCCCTACTTGGTCACAGGTAAATTAAAGTCGCCAAAAAATACGGTATCTTGTGAGTTACTTACATCTGCAATTTGTTCATAAATTTCTCGGTCAGTTTGCACTGATTGAGCTGGAGGTCTGTATATTAATGAAAGTATTATTTTTGTACCTTTATTATTCTTTATTAGCACAAAAGATGTGTCGACGTTCACAATTTGAGGTTTTGACAAGAGGGTCGGGTTAAGACTTTCTTTGATATAAAATAAAATGCCACCTACATTTTTATTTATTCGGCTTTTCTCAAACATTACATAACCGGGAATTGAATACTCTGCTAAAAAGTCTCTATCTTCTGTATTGAGCCAAGATTCAGTTATACCAATCACATCATAATTTTCTGTGAACACTAGTTCCTCTAAATCTGAAAATTTATTGCGTATGCTACGAGCGTTTGCATAGAAAACCTTTAAAGTTGCGGTTTTAGAACTCACAGAACGTTCTTTAATCAAATTTTTGGTTCTGGTCGGATCTACATTTACATTCATGGCTGTCCTCGGTCCTCGGTCGTTATCCCTGGCGGTTTTGAATTTGGGTCGTGTTGGTGGAGCTTTATCCAAATTCGCGGTTCTTGACGGATTAGCATTTAATTCCTTCGCAGGTTGCCGTCCTCGCTGTCTTCGGTCCTCCTTCCTGGTTGTCCTGTTGTTACGACCGGGACTCTTATAAAACAAGGGCTCTTAATCACTGGACTAGAAAAGCACACAGCCACAACGGTAACACTAGATCCAACCCTCGAACTTATAATGCCGGCGCACAAAAACACCTATACCCTCCAGAGTTAAATCTGCGATAGCGGGGTATCCTATAACTCGGTATAAATGCACTACTACTACAGGCTGATGATCTCTGATACAGCCTGATCACAACAACATACAATTACGTTAATAATGTATACAAGGAAAAAGATAGAAAGCTTAATTAAATCACTGCAATGATTTAATGCAAACTAGAAGAAGGTATATTTAAAGTTAGTCTAAACAATAATAAACTGTCACTCCTATATTAAAGAAAGTGAACGAAAGTCCTAAAGCATCGAACAGGAATCTTCTGAAGAAAGTCTGATGTTGCTTAAGATGATAGAATCGGATTTTGAACTGTTATATAAAGCAGGAACAGGATATGACAAGTGTATGGACATACAGTGTTAACTGGCACGGAATAATAATAAATGCGCAATAGTATTAACTCCAACAACAAAAGAAGTCCTTCCTCAGACAACGCAAAAGCCTGCTCGGGTTGTGCAACTCAACAACAACCAAGGCTAACAAACAACATGAATAAAAATGCTGCATACATAACATAAAGAGTTTATAATCCTAATCGGGTGTCTGCTAGGCGAATAAAGTCTAGCTGGGATGTCGTAGGCTAGGAAACAATGGCTGAGCAAGCGGCTCGTAGCCTAGCGAAGTCCTTAAGGCTGTGCGGCCAAATTACGTTAAATGACGGGGTGCTCTCTTGAGAGATCCAGATCACTAGTATCTGGTTCTCTCCTGGCGACCCTCTTAAAGTCAAAACAAAACAAGTTAGCAAAGTGTTGGGTGGCAGAGGCAAAAGCCCTCACACGCAACACGAGGCTAAACTCACAAGGTACACAGTCAGAAAGACAACCTAGGCTTCCCACGTATCCGTTGCGATTGTACAGGTTCAACAAAACCTAGTACACATCGGAAATCACAACACCAGTAGCCTTATCCCAGTCTAGCATTAAATAGCCCAGCAGACTACCAAGATACAGGTAGGGAGACACCGCGAGTATGTCGAACCTCTACAGACAAAATGGTAACCCTTCCAAAATGCCTAACTAAACATGTAATATCGGAGAGCTTCAGCATATAATACGATGGCCAATATATGAAATCATGCAGAACCAAAGGGGAGTTATGATATTAAATAGATTAGAAGAATGAGAGGTAAGAAGTTGAGAGAGAGAGAAAGTGTTCTATAGGTAGAAGTTGGGGACAGGTTGCTAGGGAGATGTTAAGGGTATGCTGGTCAGGCAAGCTCTGAGGAGAGTAGCTCCTCGGGACCCCCAGGATCACACAAAGGCATGGTGGTCAGCCATCACAGGCCGCTACATCACCAGACAGCAGGCCTGCAGAAGGCGCCAGGAACCACCAGCCAATCAAAACCGAGAGAAAGATCACGCGGGCGAGGGACTCCTCCGGGAGGGAGGAAGGAGGAGGGAAAGCAACACTCACTAACCCACGCTGCTCGCTCGCTCTTCCTCTCAACTCTACACAACAATGCATCTTATATTCAACTCAAGATATAAAATATAATGCATTGTCACAGGCGAAAATGAAGACCACTTCTATACTGCCTGTGACATGACGATTCACAAGAAAGAAAGTACAACATTGTAGATAGACTGTAGCCCATTTCACTGCCCTGGCGAGCGCTAGTGGCTACCGGGAGGCAATTCTGCCAACGCTGGCAGGCGTCACACCCCGCCCAAGATATAGGACGCTCAACATTAGGCGAGCACAATATCTGACAAGGCAGAATGCCGACAAGACCCGTCACACATAGCCACTCCACCAGAAATGAATTGCAAATCACAAGTCTTACATAAAACAACATATCAACATAAAGAAAATCTTATAACCCCTCCCAAACATAATAGTATAATTTAGCCTACTATGCTCCTTGAGCGAGCTTCACAGAGCCCAGCCTCCTAAGTGAAAAGACGGTTCAACTTAGGACTTTAGCTATAACATAGGCAACTTACAATTAACTATCAAAAGAAAGAGTTTTTATGTGATTTTTTATTTTAATTTTAATGTTGTTTTTGGCGGCTGCTCTACAGGGTCAAGCCAATTTTACTCCACTCTCAACACACACTGACTGAACGGCGAGGGTTCTCCTGCAAACAAACCCTCCCGTGACAAACAATCAGCCAATACATTATCAGTGCCCTTAGCATGCCACACATCCAACTTGTGTTCCGGCAGTAAAACAACACCTGGCACTGATAAACTGCCCAGTTCATCAAAAGACTGGCATTTCTCTTTGCTCTTTCTGGCAACGGGGCCTGCCAGAAGCCTTTCACTAGTTCTACCTTCGTGATAGGCGATGCAGCCCCGAAGCGGTCTATGGTGTCGTCAACTCTCGATAAGGTATAGGCGTCTGTCAGGGATAATGCACACACACTCTCGCAATCAACACACTCACTGATCTTGCCACTTAACACAGGTTGCAAAGTTACAGGCAACGACCACTCACGACATTCCTTATCCCTCAGACCCTTTTTCCACATGTCGTCTAGCTCTGTTTTCACGACAGGGTGTTGAGCAGGATTTATACGGTAGGGAATTAAACTGAGCCTTGCACTGTCTCCAGCCTCCATGTCGGATTCTACCCCGTACATCAGGCCTGGAGAAGCAACAAACATGCGGATGCACTGCCACAGCCTAGTAAACAACTTATCTCGCAGAACAACATGCCTAGTGCCCTCCCACAACCCAGCCGAGACCGCAGCTTCTAACCTGTAGTCTCCCTCCTTCTCCACCTCCGTCCCTAGAACAGCCAGGTCATGAGAGGGACAATCAGTACCACCTGTGCAGTCACTCCCATAGTTCATTATTGCTAAGGCTTCCCCGCCGATACCGTACATGTGCACCCCTGCATTCCTTGCAACTACATCTGCCTGCGCAGCATCACCGCTTTTAGCGACATGGCCAGATACAGTCGGTCTATGGTAGGGCTGTTGCATTCGACTAGAGCAGCATTGGGAGGCTATGCGACGACCGGGCACATCCACTCCACAGCCAACCTCACCAATCTTCTCAATGTCCTCCTTCTGACCACCACCCTTGGCAGCCATGGGTCGACCCTGACCTGACAACCAAGTCCAAGCCTCGTCGCCCACCTTGAACCACCGAAACAACGAGGCTAACGGTCTACCAACATTCAAGTGACCTGCCCGCGGAACATCTTGCACTGCCTGAGTTGTGAGGCTCGGGTGCTCGGCACGACCAGTGGGGTATGAACCGAGCTGGTGCTGGAGCGCTGCACACTGCTGCTCAGGCAGGTGCTCTAGTGTTTCCACAGCCACCAGACTCGTGTCTCCCGCCCACTGCTCCGCCGAGGCATGACAATCCCTACTCTCCTCCACCTGTGCCCTACTGCCCCCCTCTCCTTCTCCACCTTGGCCGCTGCAGACCAACGCAGGGACAGTAGGCTGCTCAGGTGGCTGCCTCACAAACTCCTCCAACAGGTTCACATGACATGTTTCCCCGTCCTCGTGTTTGATCTCGACAGCACCATTACCACACTTCTGAACTTTCGGATCCTCCAACTGCAGTTTACAAATATCTGAGGGAGCCAACCTGTCTGAGTGCTTCCGAAGCAACCCAAGTCCTCCCCCAATATCAAACTGAGCAACCCTTTTTTCTCTCTGTGTGCAACGTTGCTGCCTCGGAGTCTCTTCCTGCCCTACCTCCTCACTAGCTGTGACAGGTCCTGGGGCTTCTCCAGACTCCAACAATTGTGCCAATACTGAGTCGCCAAGAAGAGCTGCTGGTACTAAACTCTCCAAACTTTTACCAACATTAGCCGTCTTCTTCCAACCGTTCCTCCGTTGATCAGAAGACTGAGGAATAGGCTGTGACACTTTGGATGCAAGAGATCTTGTAACAACGCACGCCATAGGTTGTACTTGACACTTCTCTACCCACTCCTGTTTCTCCCTACTCACGTCGGCCGGCTTCTCGGCAACGACTAAGGGTGAAACCTCAGAAGTAGGCACCGCAAAGTCGTTGCCGAGAAGGAGGTCGACGCCCCCAACAGGCAGGTTCTCCACAATTCCAACATCCAACTCTCGTGTCACACCATCTACCTCCAGTTCCATCCTGACCAACGGGTATGACCTGATAGCATTGATACCTTGCACCACAACCACCCGTGCCGCGTTTATTGGTCTACCAGTAAAGTTCTTCATTAATGTCAAGGAAGCACCCGTATCACGCAAAAATTCTAGTCCATGCTTACAACCAGCCCACTTCACGCAGCCACGCCCTCGATGGTCACAAAAGACATCGCGGACAGGGTTCGAGCCTTCCGGATTCTTCTCCACTGGCTGTGTCCCAGCCTCTGACGTTATACCCCGGGCAAACTCAGACGACTTCGGGGACACCCCAATGTTGTGAGCCAAAGACACGACTGCTGTAGGTAGCTTGCTAGGACAGGATCTTGCAAAATGCCCCTTCTCATGACAATGAAAACACTCTAACTCCCCCTTGGGCTTCCCTTGAGGTGGGGAAGGGCCCTGACCCTTTCTAAACGGGACGGTACTAGGTTTATGGTCAGTTTTAATATCATTGCTCTTGTTGTTATGGTTATATGGTGTATCACTGACTCGGGGGGGTGGAGTGTTGCGCCCCTTGTTACCTGCATCGTTCCGTTGTGCAGACCCGCACCCACGAATCAGTGACATCCTAAGGTCAGCCATCTCAGCTGCCTCCTGAAGAGTTTTCGGGTTCTTTTCTTTAAGATTCAACGTCAAATCGCCGCCCGTACACTTGAAAAATTGTTCTAGAAGCATCAACTGTTTTAACTCCTCAAACGTCGATGCCTTCTCAGAACGCAACCAGTTTCTAAATGCATCGGACAGATCCCGGGCATGCTCAAGAAAGGTGCACTCACGACCCTTCATGACACCCCGGAACTTCAATCTGTACGTCTCTGGTTGTAACTCGTATGCCCGCAGGACAGCCTCCTTCAATACCTCATAATCGATGCAAGACTCCAAAGGCAACGCATCATATGCCTTGAGTCCTTTGCCAACCAACCTAGAGGAAACAAGGGCTGCCCACTTAACCTCGGGCCATTGGTGCTCCCGGCACTTCTTCGCAAAACGCATAAAAAATTTGGTGACACCCGACTCATCAAATACAGGGACCAACTTGAGCAGGTGCGATAAAGACTGATCAAGACCTCGATTCCCAGAACCGAGACGCTGCCCTGTCGACTCCACCCTAGACTTCTCAAGATCTTTGTCTGCACAGTACATGGCTTTTCTCTCCTCAGACTCAACCTCTCGCTGCCATTGCTGAATCTTAGCCATCTCAATCTGCTGCTCAGGTTCATGCTTCTGCTGCTGAAGTTTGGCGAGCTCGAGCTGAAACAACATCTCGGCAGACAAACCCTGAGGAGGGGGTGCTACTATTGGGGACCCACCCCGTGAATCACCTAGAGGCATGCCCAACCGCCAGCGGGCATCGGTCTGCGGGAACATACCCGGCTCCGGAGCCCGAGGGGGCGCCATGATAGGAGTCGAGTGGAATGCGGGCTGGCCAGAAGGTGCTCCAGCTCCCGCTCCACCCGAAGCCCCACGCACCCCACCGAGCACACAGGTAACCAGCTCACCTCTCGACAAACTGCTAGTACCGGGAAACCCTAAGACCGCGGCTACACACTGTAGTCTGTACCGGTCTAGCCCCGACACACGCTCCACTGACACCGGCTCCTCCAAAAATATCCGAGCATCCTCCTCACTGTTTACCACCCGAGCGCTGCTAGGCCTCTCCACCTTCTCCACCTCCCCGCCTGTGCTCTCACTATGTACTGATCCGTCGTCCGACATAGTGTCCACCAAAAATTCTCAATGTTTATAAACAAAAAGTACCTAAACTCTCACGTAGCACTATTCACTCAAAAATGCTTGAAGACTCCTAAGTGTTATACTACTTGCCAAAAGAAAATCCGTGTCCACTATATTCCTTTAAACACAAAAAACAAATGACCACAACACTCCTGCAATATTTCTCTAAGTTCACAAAATCTTAAGCAAGGTCGCCATTTGTTACGACCGGGACTCGTATAAAACAAGGGCTCTTAATCACTGGACTAGAAAAGCACACAGCCACAACGGTAACACTAGATCCAACCCTCGAACTTATAATGCCGGCGCACAAAAACACCTATACCCTCCAGAGTTAAATCTGCGATAGCGGGGTATCCTATAACTCGGTATAAATGCACTACTACTACAGGCTGATGATATCTGATACAGCCTGATCACAACAACATACAATTACATTAATAATGTATACAACGTAAAAGATAGAAAGCTTAATTAAATCACTGCAATGATTTAATGCAAACTAGAAGAAGGTATATTTAAAGTTATTTTAAACAATAATAAACTGTCACTCCTATATTAAAGAAAGTGAACGAAAGTCCTAAAGCATCGAACAGGAATCTTCTGAAGAAAGTCTGATGCTGCTTAAGATGATCGAATCGGATTTTGAACTGTTATATAAAGCAGGAACAGGATATGACAAGTGTATGGACATACAGTGTTAACTGGCACGGAATAATAATAAATGCGCAATAGTATTAACTCCAACAACAAAAGAAGTCCTTCCTCAGACAACGCAAAAGCCTGCTCGGGTTGTGCAACTCAACAACAACCAAGGCTAACAAACAACATGAATAAAAATGCTGCATACATAACATAAAGAGTTTATAATCCTAATCGGGTGTCTGCTAGGCGAATAAAGTCTAGCTGGGATGTCGTAGGCTAGGAAACAATGGCTGAGCAAGTGGCTCGTAGCCTAGCGAAGTCCTTAAGGCTGTGCGGCCAAATTACGTTAAATGACGGGGTGCTCTCTTGAGAGATCCAGATCACTAGTATCTGGTTCTCTCCTGGCGACCCTCTTAAAGTCAAAACAAAACGAGTTAGCGAAGTGTTGGGTGGCAGAGGCAAAAGCCCTCACTCGCAACACGAGGCTAAACTCACAAGGTACACAGTCAGAAAGACAACCTAGGCTTCCCACGTATCCGTTGCGATTGTACAGGTTCAACAAAACCTAGTACACATCAGAAATCACAACACCAGTAGCTTTATCCCAGTCTAGCATTAAATAGCCCAGCAGACCACCAAGATACAGGTAGGGAGACACCGCGAGTATGTCGAACCTCTACAGACAAAATGGTAACCCTTCCAAAATGCCTAACTAAACATGTAATATCTGAGAGCTTCAGCATATAATACGATGGCCGATATATGAAATCGTGCAGAACCAAAGGGGAGTTATGATATTAAATAGATTAGAAGAATGAGAGGTAAGAAGTTGAGAGAGAGAGAGAAAGTGTTCTATAGGTATAAGTTGGGGACAGGTTGCAAGGGAGATGTTAAGGGTATGCTGTTCAGGCAAGCTCTGAGGAGAGTAGCTCCTCGGGACCCCCAGGATCACACAAAGGCATGGTGGTCAGCCAATCACAGGCCGCTACGTCACCAGACAGCAGGCCTGCAGAAGGCGCCAGGAACCACCAGCCAATCAAAACCGAGAGAAAGATCACGCGGGCGAGGGACTCCTCCGGGAGGGAGGAAGGAGGAGGGAAAGCAACACTCACTAACCCAACGCTGCTCGCTCGCTCTTCCTCTCAACTCTACACAACAATGCATCTTATATTCAACTCATGATATAAAATATAATGCATTGTCACAGGCAAAAATAAAGACCACTTCTATACTGCCTGTGACATGACGATTCACAAGAAAGAAAGTACAACATTGTAGATAGACTGTAGCCCATTTCACTGCCCTGGCGAGCGCTAGTGGCTACCGGGAGGCGATTCTGCCAATGCTGGCAGGCGCCACACTGTGCTGAGTTGATTTCTTCTCCGAAAATCCTTCACCGCATCGTTGAGAAAACGCCCAAAACGTGCTGCTCCCACCTGGTTCAGATGAACTCCATCGTCCGAAAACAAATAGTCATCGTAGTAGAAATTGTCCCAGGTGTCGACGAATCCCACGTTCTCCTTCCTGCAGAGGTTTGCTAGACAACGATTTGTGCTGGTGGCTATGTTGTAAAATCGGCTCTCTACACCGAGCCGAGGGACGATTCCTGAGACGATGATCCTTAATAACTTCTCCTTAAACGACTTGATCAGCTGCTGGTACTTTAAAAGCAAATCTTCCTACCGGGTTCGCTGTACATCGTTGGATCCAACGTGGATGACGTACATTGTATTAGCAGGGGCCAGCTTTGATACTTCGTCAACTGCAGCAACTACGTCGTCCACACCACCACCAGAGATACAAAAACGCTTCCTGGTCTTAGGTGCCCTGGCGCAAAACTCTGTGAGCTGACCACGTATCATCGAGTCTCCCACGAGCTGGACTTCTATTTCCTCTTCGTCATCTGAGTCTGTCAGTATCTGGAAACGGTTTTGACACACGGTAATCGGTATGGGTTTCCTGGTCTTGGGGCAAACGTTGTTCTTCACGACAGACACGGAAGATGTCTTGAGGGGGAAGAGAGTCACTATTTGTTTCTTGAGTATCGGAACCATCAGCTAAAATGGCTACTGCAGGCGTTGAATTGTTGGCAGTTGGCGTTGGGGCATTGGTGGCTGCTGGAGTTGCGGTGACAATTGAAGTTTGTGGTACTCCAACGTTGAGTGTTACAAACTCTTGGAGTGATTCCAGCTTCATGGTGAGGACGTTGATCTTGTTGTAGGCTTCATCTAATTTCACTGTCTAATTCTCTCGTTGCTGGCAGACTTGAAGATCGACAGTAGCAAACATGGACTCACCAAACCTACCGGCGCAGTTCGTACAAGTGTGAGGCATGGTGACAGTCACTTTCTTCAGATCACTTCACTCACTTAAAAAACTCACTTAAAAAAAAAAAAAAAAATCAGTCACTTAAAAAAACACTTCTGTTATCTGTTATAAAAATCGCCACCTGTAAGTGGCACGGATTAGCGTGTCGCCCATCGGTAATTTGAAACACTTAACTCACTTTAAAACACTTAACTCACTTTAAAATGCTTAACTCACTTTAAAACACTTCACTCACTTTAAAAACACTTCAATCACTTCAACTGAAAACAAATATGTTGAAATACGCAGAAATAGGTTATCAGGGGTGATAGCCTAACCAAAAACAAAATTTTTGAAATAAGCAGAATTAGGCCTCCAGGGGTGATAGCCTAACCAATTTTTTTTTTTAAATTGAAATACGCAACAATAGGCTATCAGCGTTGAATAGCCTAACCGAAAATAATAAAATTGAAATACGCAGTAATAGGCTACCAGGTACTGTGATAACCTAACCTTATACAAATATATATATATAACAGATTATGTAACTAAATATACAATCCACCAAATAGAGATTATATAAAAATAAAGTGTGACTGCACACAAGGGGTTAATATACTGTATCAACAGATGGCCCTGGTGTCGCTGTAGCCTAGTAAAGCAGTAGCCTACTCTTTTTATATAAAACAAAAAAGTGTATCAGCCAAAGGTTACTATAAGATCGTGCAAGCAACAACAAAAATTACATATATATATAGCTACAGTAGGATACTAAATACAATATCTACAAGAGTTAAAAAGAAAAACAGATTGGCTGGCTATAGGCTAGGCTAGGTTTGGGTTAGGTTAAAAGCTTGGCAGGTTGGGTTAGGCTAGGTTAGTTTGTACAAATACCACCCTTAGCTTAAAGTAAAATCAGTCTGAGGAGAAAAAGTCAAGAATATATCTAGGGGGAAAAGATAAATGAATGCACTTACATTTGGTACAAAATTGGCTGGAATTTAAGTAGGTAGATAGGTGCCTAGATTTAAATTATATAGGTGGATAGATTATAAATAATCATATAGGTGGATAGGTATTGTATCTAGATATATATTAAATATAAATTAAGTACCGTACTATATAGCTGTTGATAGATGGAAATTATATAAATATAAACTTGTCGTTTATAAACAGACACGTATATTGATGATTTGACACCATAGCAATAAAAATGCCGATTATACATAGATAGACTGATAAATAGATAGTCAGATGATTGATGGATACATAGACTGATAGACAGATAGATAGACAGGAAGATGGTAGATAAATAGACAGATGCTAGATAGATAGATAGATGGGTTGATAGATATATAGACAGACAGATGAAAAATAGATAGATAGACAGATAGATATATAAATAGAACGATATATGAATGGATAGCTTGATAGGTAAAGGTTGGGTGTGAGAGGGATCTGCCTTGTATGGGCCAATCGGCTTTCTGCAGACTCCCATGTTCTTATGTTCTTATAATATAGGACAGAGATAGATAGACAGATAATACTGATAGATTCGATTATATAAAGAGATAGATTAATAGATATACTGATAGATTCGATATATAAATAAATAGATTAATAGATACACAAACATATACTGATAGATTAGATATATAGATAGATAGATTAATAGATACACAAATATATACTGATAGATTAGATATATAGATAGATAGATTAATAGATACACATATATATACTGATAGATTAGATATATAGATAGATAGATTAATAGATACACAGATAGAAACTGATAGATACGATATATAGATAAATAAATTAATAGATACACAGACAGATACGATCGGAGTGTGGGACGAACAGGAAGCATCGAACGGAAAACTAAAGGCTACATATTCCCGCCCCCCCCCGACCGACCGACCGACCGACCGACCGACCGAGACAAATAGCGCTCAATGAAATGGGTGGTAGGGGGACATAATACAGGGAAAAACCAGACGGGTAGCCTAGTTATTCTGTAAAGAAAGAGAGAGAGAGAGAGAGAGTGTGTGTGTGTGTGTGTGTGTGTGTGTGAGAGTGAGAGAGATATATAGTGAGAGTGAGTGAGAGAGAGTGTGTGTGTAGTGAAAGTGAGTGTGAGTAAATGAATGAGAGAGAGAGAGAGAGAGAGAGAGAGAGAATGTCCACACCTGGCTGACCCTTCTTGAATGGTAGATAATACTGTATTTGCCCGATTACTCCAGTCCCGTATGAGTTATAAAGGTTATGTGGCATTACTCCAGTCCCGTATGAGTTATAGAGGTTAGTGGCATTACTCGTCCCGTATGAGTTATAGAGGTTAGTGGCATTACTCCAGTCCCGTATGAGTTATAGAGGTTATGTGGCATTACTCCAGTCCCGTATGAGTTATAGAGGTTAGTGGCATTACTCGTCCCGTATGAGTTATAGAGGTTAGTGGCATTACTCCAGTCCCGTATGAGTTATAGAGGTTAGTGGCATTACTCCAGTCCCGTATGAGTTATAGAGGTTAGTGGCATTACTCCAGTCCCATATGAGTTATAGAGGTTAGTGGCATTACTCCAGTCCCGTATGAGTTATAGAGGTTAGTGGCATTACTCCAGTCCCGTATGAGTTATAGAGGTTAGTGGCATTACTCGTCCCGTATGAGTTATAGAGGTTAGTGGCATTACTCCAGTCCCGTATGAGTTATAGAGGTTATGTGGCATTACTCCAGTCCCGTATGAGTTATAGAGGTTAGTGGCATTACTCGTCCCGTATGAGTTATAGAGGTTAGTGGCATTACTCCAGTCCTGTATGAGTTATAGAGGTTAGTGGCATTACTCCAGTCCCGTATGAGTTATAGAGGTTAGTGGCATTACTCCAGTCCCGTATGAGTTATAGAGGTTAGTGGCATTACTCGTCCCGTATGAGTTATAGAGGTTAGTGGCATTACTCCAGTCCCGTATGAGTTATAGAGGTTATATGGCATTACTCCAGTCCCGTATGAGTTATAGTGGTTAGTGGCATTACTCGTCCCGTATGAGTTATAGAGGTTAGTGGCATTACTCCAGTCCCGTATGAGTTATAGAGGTTAGTGGCATTACTCCAGTCCCGTATGAGTTACAGAGGTTAGTGGCATTACTCCAGTCCCGTATGAGTTATAGAGGTTAGTGGCATTACTCCAGTCCCGTATGAGTTACAGAGGTTAGTGGCATTACTCCAGTCCCGTATGAGTTATAGAGGTTAGTGGCATTACTCGTCCCGTATGAGTTGTTGTTGTTGTTGTTGTTGTTCCCCAAGCTGCCTGGCCGAACAGCCCCAAGGCCCTGAGCAAGGCCAAGGCCACAACCGAGCGCCCCCACAGAACCCTCCCCGTCGACCACAATAAAGCCTGGGTGACCGAAGCCACTCCATGGCGGGGAGCTGAGGAGGGTGCGGAAATGCCCGGGAAACCAAAGCCCCACCCAGGGCCCTGTGTCCCTCAGCAATTATGAAGAGAAAGTTGAGGGGCAAGGGAAAAATGTGACGCTTTGGCTTCCAATCTTGGTAGATTGGGAGGTCAATCCACGTTAGAGACGCCGTCACTTGAGATCTAGAAAATATACAAGTAAAAGGAACAGTCAGAGTAAGCTATGGATATTTTTTTTTTTTTTTTTTTTTTTTTTCTATATGGAAAGGGGGAGACAAAAGGCAAGTTTGCCTGTAACTAAGTGTCTCCCCCCAGATCTATTTAAAAAAAAAAAAAAAAGTGTGGAAGTTGTGGTATGTATAGTGCTTGTAATGTGTATAAATGAGGAGGTCAGCAACATGGCAGAGATTGCTCAGTTCTCACTCTGATAGACCAGCCCATCACCACATGACTAGAACCCAATCCTCTCAGCATCAGCTAGGAAAGGCCCTAGAAAGCCGCCTTTGGCGGGGGGATAGCTCCCCTATTTCAACCCTTTTCGGGGTTGGGCACCCGCCACCGTATGAGTTATAGAGGTTAGTGGCATTACTCCAGTCCCGTATGAGTTATAGAGGTTAGTGGCATTACTCCAGTCCCGTATAAGTTATAGAGGTTAGTGGCATTACTCCAGTCCCGTATGAGTTATAGAGGTTAGTGGCATTACTCCAGTTCCGTATGAGTTATAAAGGTTAGTGGCATTACTCCAGTCCCGTATGAGTTGTAGAGGTTAGTGGCATTACTCCAGTCCTGTATGAGTTATAGAGGTTAGTGGCATTACTCCAGTCCCATATGAGTTATAGAGGTTAATGGGATTACTCCAGTCCCGTATGATATATAGAGGTTAGTGGCATTACTCCAGTCCCGTATGAGTTATAGAGGTTAGTGGCATTACTCCAGTCCTGTATGAGTTATAGAGGTTAGTGGCATTACTCCAGTCCCGTATGAATTATAGAGGTTAGTGGTATTACTCCAGTCCCGTATGAGTTATAGAGGTTAGTGGCATTACTCCAGTCCCGTATGAGTTATAGAGGTTAGTGGCATTACTCCAGTCCCGTATGAGTTATAGAGGTTAGTGGCATTACTCCAATCCTGTATGAGTTATAGAGGTTAGTGGCATTACTCCAGTCCCGTATGAGTTATAGAGGTTAGTGGCATTACTCCAGTCCCGTATGAGTTATAGAGGTTAGTGGTCAAGAATTTTGGCCTACCTATAATGCATGGAGCATGCATTCCTGTGAGAATGAGAGAGAGTGAGTGTGAATGTGAGTAAGTGTGTGTGTGTGTGTGTCTGAGATAGAGATATTATTATGTTCTATCCAACAACCAACTCTACTCCTAAAATCGATTAATGAAATATTACAAACATATGTGGCAGTCCGTGGATTCGAACCCAGGACGCTCACACCGAATATCAACACCTTATACATTACACCACGAAGGCAGTTAAAGAATGGTGGACACTGCCTACGATTTATTATGCAACTTCGAATCCTGCATATCAATCTAAGCATGTACACACATCCCAACTGCAACTCACGTAGGCTATGCATATGTGAATGGAAAGAGCAATTAATGGGGCCTTAACCACTAGGGAAGGCCTCGGTAAATTACTCCTGAACCAATATCAATTATTATGTTCTATCCAACAACCATCTCTACTCCTAAAATCGATTAATGAAATATTACAAACACATGTGGCAGTCCGTGGATTCGAACCCAGGACGCTCACACCAAATATCAACACCTTACGCATTA
Source organism: Paralithodes platypus (assembly GCA_032716605.1). NCBI lineage: Eukaryota > Metazoa > Arthropoda > Malacostraca > Decapoda > Lithodidae > Paralithodes > Paralithodes platypus. The sequence goes on along the minus strand of CM064581.1, from coordinate 49,305,312 downwards.
CACCACGAAGGCAGTTAAAGAATGGTGGACACTGCCTACGATTTATTATGCAACTTCGAATCCTGCATATCAATCTAAGCATGTACACACATCCCAACTGCAACTCACGTAGGCTATGCATATGTGAATGGAAAGAGCAATTAATGGGGCCTTAACCACTAGGGAAGGCCTCTCGATAAATTACTCCTGAACCAATATCAATTATTATGTTAATAGAACAAATATATTTATAGCTTGGTTTAGATAGGCTAGGAAACAGTTTTGGGGTATATTTATTGGTAAATGGAAGAGGTGGAGAGTACAGAGAAATATTGATGTGAACGTGAGCGTGTTTATTAGTGGATAGATAGATGGATATACACTTGAAGGTAGATAGATAGTTAGATAGATAGTTGGATGGATAGATAGACAGATATATATATATATATATATATATATATTTTCTTTAATACATACGAGGTTGAAAGAAATGGCAATTTCTGCGTTGGAAATTTTATTATTCAAAGTTTCCAGGTCTCTGATGAGTTTTCGCTGGGTGGCAGGAAGTAGATGAAGGAGATGAGCAAAATTCATGGTGGTACAGGGTTACATAAATGTACATGATGATACAGGATATACGACGCGTTTCACTGGACAACCAGCATTATCAAGTAAGGAAGGAATGATATAAAAGGTAAACAGGAAGGGTATATATAGAGGGTGGAGGATCAGAGGAGGCGGAAAACAGGGGGCAAAAGTCTGCTATTGGTGGAAGCGTAAACTAGGAGAGAGAAGGGGTTAACCGCTTCACGCATGCGCACTGGATGCGGGATGGTGGTCAGTAGGTGGGGTCGAAGCTGATTGGCTGCGTGTCGAGGGGCGTGGCCTAAGTTGTGTGGCGCCTGCAGAAGACGAGCAGAAGCCTGCAGCTTCGTCTTCTGCAGGCGCCACACAACTTAGGCCACGCCCCTCGACACGCAGCCAATCAGCTTCGACCCCACCTACTGACCACCATCCCGCATCCAGTGCGCATGCGTGAAGCGGTTAACCCCTTCTCTCTCCTAGTTTACGCTTCCACCAATAGCAGACTTTTGCCCCCTGTTTTCCGCCTCCTCTGATCCTCCACCCTCTATATATACCCTTCCTGTTTACCTTTTATATCATTCCTTCCTTACTTGATAATGCTGGTTGTCCAGTGAAACGCGTCGTATATCCTGTATCATCATGTACATTTATGTAACCCTGTACCACCATGAATTTTGCTCATCTCCTTCATCTACTTCCTGCCACCCAGCGAAAACTCATCAGAGACCTGGAAACTTTGAATAATAAAATTTCCAACGCAGAAATTGCCATTTCTTTCAACCTCGTATGTATTAAAGAAAATTTATTACCTGGCTTTACTAACATATATATATATATATATATATATATATAGATAGTTGGATGGATAGATAGATAAGAACATAAGATCGCGGAAAACTGCATAAGGCCATGCGGCCCACACAAGGCAGCTCCCATTCACACCCAGCCCATATTATCCATATGGGAATCCAACACTTTCAACTGTTCCTGAGCTAATCACTGCTCTGGGCAGTCCATTCCATATGTTAACAACTCTATTCCCAAACCAGTGCCTTCCTATATCTTTCCTAAATCTAAACTTATCTAACTTGAAACCATTTGAGCGGGTTATGTCACCGTTCTTTAACCCGGGAACTGCGGGGAGACTCTTAAGTGTTCCCCCGGCGGACTGCGGGGAGACTCTTAACCCCTTCAGACTCATATGACGCAGAGGTTGCCAGATTAGCAATAAAAAATAGAGTTCTCTCACTCTTATAATTACCTCTCCAAAATTAGTTTTCTGCCCACAGCTAACTCAAAGACAACTGCAGAGGTTGAAGTAGCTAAACTAAATGTTTCTAAATACCCCTGATGGTAACAAAGGCTTTAAAGTATCCCTAATAGGCTCAAAATTGCGTCATATGTCGGAGAGGGTTAAGAGTGAGTGAAAAAAAAATCAACTTTTGACATAGATTTTTTTTTTTTTGGCCCCTGGGCCATGCAAAATCTCAGTCCTCTACCTCCCCTCCTTCCCCACTTTCCTCCTCTCCTTCAGTTATCACCTATTTTCCCTGTTATTCCCTTATTCTGAGGTATATTTTCATGCTAACATTAGCGAGTTGCAAGCAGGGTGTTGTCATCACTGATGGCAAGCGAGTGCAAGAGAGAGAGAGAGAGTATCGATCGACTGTGTCTCAGTGGCCTTGGGGGAAATTGGCGGGAAAGCAGCTTGCCTCACCCATACATTATACAACTCGCGGGCTATATCTCCGATTTTGACCATCCAAACGCTGTTTTCACTCGTTTTATTGTTGTTTCAGGTTAATACCTTTATAATCAACCCATAATAGGCGCATATGGATAAGTATTAATGCTATTAATGGCACAATGAATATTTTAGTGACGGAAACACCTCAAATACGTCAGCGCAGGGGGACGTTTCCAATTACCCCCATGCGCACTTGTTAGGTTAATACCTCATCTACAGTATATCGCCCTTATATATACCTTTTATCCATTTAAATACCTCTATCATATCTCCCCTACATCTTCGTCTTTCTGGTGAGTGCAAGCCTAAGGCTTTCAACCTCTCCTCATACGATAAGTTTCTAATATTATGTATAATTTTCGTCATTCTTCTTTGGACTGCCTCTAAAGGGTCGATATCCATTTTGTAATAAGGGCACCAAATTGGACAGCATAGTCTAAATGGAGTCTTACTAGTGCTAAGTATAGTTTTAAGAAAACTTCAGCAGTCCTGTTACTAACACTTCTAGATAATTATGAAACCTAGAACTCTATTTGCCACATTCCTAACACTTATACGTTGTGTTCTGGATTTCAGATAATTACTAACGAGCACCCCCAGATCCTTCTCACAGTCTGAGTTACCCAATTCTACGTTGTCTAGTTTGTATTTCGCTTCTAAATTACGATTTCCAATCCTTAATACCGTACCTTACATTTGTCTACATTGAAATTTATCTGCCAATGTATGGACCACTCTTGCAAATGATCGAGATCCTTTTGAAGACATTCCCTGTCGCTAGCTGACTCTATTATCCCACCTATGGATTTTAGTATCATCAGCAAATTTACTGATCCTACTATTTATGCCTAAGTCAAGATAATTTATGTAGATAATGAGCAGAAGGGGCCCTAAAACCGACCCTTGGGGGACCCCACTTTTAACTACTCCCCAGTCCGATTTTACACCATTGATACTAACTCTCTGCTTCCTACCAACCAGCCATGACTTAATCCACTTGAGTAGCATCCCCCCAATACCATGTCCTTCTATCTTCCTTAACAGCCTTTCATGTGGAACTCTATCAAAGGCCTTACTGAAGCCTAAGTAAACTATATCATATGACTTGTTGTTATCTATCGCTTCATATACCTCGGAGAAAAAACTGAGTAAATTTGTTAGGCAGGATCGTCCTGGAGTGAATCCATGTTGAGAGGATTGAATTAACTTTAACATTTCTAAGTGATTTCTAATTTTCCTGGCAATAATTGATTCTAGCAATTTCCCTATAATTGATGTGAGACTATAATGGGACGGTAATTTGATGATAATATTATGGACTTATTACCTTTTTTAAATATCGGAATTATATTTGCAAGCTTCCATGAATCAGGAACTAAGCCTAAATCTAGTGAATTATTAAATAGATGAGTTAATGGGTAACTTAATTCGTCCTTGCATTCTTTTAATACCCTAGCATACACCTCATCTGGCAAATATAAATAGATAGATAGATGGATAGATGGCTTGATATACAGGTAGGTAGATACTGAGTCGGAGCGGGTGGTGGTGGTGGATGGATATAATTACAAATGAAGCCACTACTTTTATGCTCCTCGGTGGTCTAGTGGTTTAGGTGCTGGAGTGCTGCGCTACTGGCCTTGTTTCGAACCCTGGTTGGGGCATGATACAAAATATTAATTTATTAGGGCTCTACTTGTTTATTCAGTTAAGCCTTCAATGTTCCCCAGATTGCAAGTAAACTTCTCTAATACTTAGTTGCTAGTGTTTGTGTGTGTGTCTGTGTATATAGTATCTACCTACGTGATCACGAGTCGGAGTGGGTGGTGGTGGATCGATATAATTCCAAATGAAGCCACTACTTATAAGCTCCTCGGTGGTCTTGTGGTTTAGGTGCTGGAGTGCTGCACTACTGGCCTGGGTTCGAACCCTGGCTGGGGCATGACACATGTTAATGTATATTGCTACAGGTAGAAATGATAGATAAATTAATAGATAGGCAGATGAATAAAACGATAGATATATAACAATATATATAAATACTGATAGATGGATGAATGGATTGTAGTTACTGATATAGACACATAGAGGTATACACGATAGATAGGTAAACAGTAGATAGATGTACAGATAAAGAGTTTGATAAGTTGATAGAACCTGATTGATAGATAAATAGATAGAGAGAGAATTGTGGGATTGGTCAAAAAATAGTTTGATTGGTAACTATAATATTAGACATATGAGGAAGTATACGGCTAGCCCTTGTACAGATATAGATAAAGTTAAATATACAGTATAGAGGTTGGGAGATATACGGTTACTTGAGGTTTTTTTCTGAACCCCCTTCTCCCTCATGTTTGGTCTCATTAGTTTATACATTTAAAATGCTTGCATCATTATTATGGCGATCTTAATACCTTTCGACCCATTTTTTTTTTCTTTTTGTCAATGTTAAGACCTTTCGGCTTTACTTCATCCATACACTAGCCTAGTAGCAGAATATAATAATGGTTGTTGTTGCTGGATTTCCTTTCCCAGTTGTCTGAATGTGTGCAGATATAGATATATAAATATATAGTAACATGCATAGGTACGGTAAAGGAAAACAGATAAATAGTTAGTGTTATAGATAAATATATAAGAACATCGATCAGTAATGAAAAACAAATTATCAGTAGATCGATAAACATTGAGATAAAAATAAATAAGAACATCGATTGGTAATGACAAAATGATCTGATATATTGGAAATATAGATTTATAAGAACATTGGTCGGTACTGAAGAGAAACCGATCAGTAGATAAATAACATTGTCAAATAAAGAGATAAGAACACCAATTGGTAATGAAAAGAAAGAGCGATAGATATGTAAAATAGACATACTGATATAAAAAGATAGCCACAGATTAATCAATAGAAATAGATAAATAGATAACATTGATAGCTAGACTTATAACGACGTGGACCGGTATTGAAAATATATATATTAATAGATAGATAAAATTGACAGATACAATTGTAATACCATGGATAGGCATTGAAAATAAGTGGATCAGTAATATTGCCAGATAAACAGATAAATGAATAAATAGATACGTAGATAAGTAGAGCAACATAGATCGATAATGGAATGATAGACATGAATAGATAGATAGATTATATTATGTAAGAACGTGGATCGATAATGAATAGAAAGAGGTATGTAGATAGATAAAATGTATCGGTATAAGAACATGAATCGATAATGAAAATATATTGACAGATAAAATTGATACCGTTAGCTACGTTGATAATGGTAACAAATATATATGTTGATTGATAGAGATATAACCACATTGATCGTTATGTAGAGATAAATAGATAGATAGATATAATTGACAGATGAATAGATAGCAATGTTGATCGATAATGGAAAGAAAGGCACAGATAGATAGATAAAATGGATAAATACATATACAAAAACAAGAATCCACAATGAAAAGAAAGATGCATAAAATTGATAGATAAATAGACAGCAACAAAGATCAGCCATGTATAGATAGATACAGCGAAATAAATATAATCTATCTATCTATCTATTGCCGGACGCCGTGATCCCCTAAGGGGTGGCCACGAACGAAACGACCCCATGCACCTCTGTCCCCAGTCAGTCGATGCCCCTCCTCCCATCTAGCACCGCCTTCACTCATATACTTCTTAACTCCATCCTTCCACCTCTCCCTCAGTCTACCTCTCCCTCAATGTCCTTCCACCTCACTCTCGTACACTCTCTTAGTCATTCTCTCGCTTCCCATACGTTCCACATGGCTGAACCATCTCAAGGTGTTCCTTTTCACACTTTCCAGCACATCTACATCCACACCACACCTCTCTCGTACTTCCTCATTCGTCTGTCTATCCCTCCATGTAACTCCGCACGCACTTCTCAAGTAACTCATTTCCACCCCTCTCACTCTTGGTTTGAGTCTTTAATGTCAGTCAATAAACAAGTAGTGGGATTGATTTTGTTTGAGCAGTAGTGTGTTATATGGATCCCAAGCCTTTGACTATCAAAGGCTATTCCACAAGTTAAGAAAACTGCGTGTTGTGTGAACCTCGCAGAGACAAGGACTGGTTGAAAATGTGGATATCGTGTTGAAACCGTTAGTGTAAGGGTTCCTTTTACTGTCTGTGTGTGTGCGTGTTTGCTTACCTAGTGATAGTTGAAGAGGCATGGGAGTCAGTGCTCATAAAGGGTGCCTCTTCTCCGTCTAACAGTCTCATACCGGTCATATCTATTTTTAAACGTGTTAACACTCTGGCTCGTGACGATTTCTTCTGTGAGACTATTCCATTGGTTAACCACTCTTGCATTAAAAAGTTGTTCCTCTTGGATGTTCTATGTCTAGGCTTTGCTGGTTTCAGGCTGTGTCCTCTGGTGTCAGGCCGGTTGTTTCTAGGAGCGAGGTGTAGGAAATGCCCTCCCTTCACTGCATCAATACCATGTAGGATTCTATAGGTTTGGGTCATATCACCCTTCTTCCTTCGCTGCTCCAGCTTAGTTAAGCCAAGGCGGCTTAAGGGGAGATCTCCACTTGAGGGATTTTTTTCTTGACCCCTTTTTCCCTCATGTTTAACCCCATTGCTTTTGATATTATAAAACGTTTGCCCCATTAGTTTAGCGATTTTAAGAACTTTCACCCCATATTAAGACCTTTCGTGCAATTCAGGTGTCGATTTTATCCTGGCGAGCGATAGCGAGCCTGTAATTTAAGAGGAACCGGCTTTCAGCCGGGACATTTTTCTACCGAAAAATTTACAAATTTATCTTGTCTAGGGGGTGTAACTTTAAGATTGATAGACTTCTAGGGAACAAACTAAAAACCTCCCCTTAACCTTTCCTCGTATGATGACTCGGCAATTCCGGAAACAGTTTAGTTGCTCTCCGTTGAACTTGCTCAATGTATACAATGTTCAAGTCGAGGCCTAATCAGGGATTTGTACAGCGGGAGGAACATTTCAACATTCAGGTATGTATATGTTTTTTTCAATAATCCCACGAAGGAGATGGTACTGGCAGCCACCTTGGCTACCTGTGTTGCAGGTTTTAGGTCCGGGGTGACATATACTCCTAGGTCCGGGGTGACATATACTCCTAGGTCCGGGGTGACATATACTCCTAGGTCCGGGGTGACATGTACTCCTAGGTCCGGGGTGACATATACTCCTAGGTCCGGGGTGACATATACTCCTAGGTCCGGGGTGACATGTACTCCTAGGTCCTTCTCTTCTGTTGTGGTAGTTAGTGGAGTGTTTCCTACATGATATTGACATCCAGGTTTTCTCCTCCCCAGGTGCATGACCTTACACTTTTCCTCGTTGAAACTAAGAAGCCATTTAGTGCTCCATTCCTGAAGTTTGGTAAGATCGTCTTGTAGGGTCTCTCCATCTTGAGGCGTCTTGATTCTTCGGTAAATCTTGGCATCATCGGCGAAAAGTTTGCCATCGGACTGTACTGTTTCCATAAGGTCGTTTATATACACTAGGAAGAGGATTGGCCCTAGTACACTTCCTTGTGGTACGCCACTCCACACTCGTCGCCATTGTGATTGGATACCCTTGATGGTCACGCGTTGTACTCTATTCCTTAGAAAACTCTCAATCCACCCAATAATGTCACCTCCAATTCCTGCTGCTCTTAGCTTTTTTAACAAACGGAGATGTGGGACCGTGTCGAAGGCCTTTTTGAAGTCTAAGTAAATTACGTCGACGTTGTCGCCATCATCTAAAGCATCCTCTAGCTCCTCCAGGTACTCTAGGAACTGCGTTAAACACGACCTTCCTGATCTAAACCCGTGCTGAAGATTGCTGAGAAGGTTGTTGCTCTCCAGATGGTGAACTATTCTTTGTTTTAGGAGTTTCTCCATAACCTTGCAGGGAACTGAGGTGAGGCTGACTGGTCGGTAGTTGAGTGGATTAGATTTTTCTCCTTTCTTGAAAATTGGGATTACATTAGCTTTAGTCCAGTCCTCTGGTGTCCTCCCAGTTGCAAGGGTCGACTTAAGGCCGCGTCATACAGAGGTCGACCGCGACCCGACAGTAACCCGAAGGCAATGACTTGCAAAAAAAAATCAAATTTTTGCGGTTCGAGTGTATTCGGCCCGATAATCGGGCGACATCGGGTATGATTCTGGTATGTTCGAGTCGTTCTAGTCATGCTCTGGTCATCACCCGAATGTTCGGGTGAGTCGGCCAAAAGTTAGTGTATGCGTTAACTTTTTGGGAAATCCTCGAGTGCGTTCGGGTCAAAAAACTTTACAAAATCCTCGAGTCACCTTCGATTTACATTCTAGTCGTATTCGGCTTGCATTCTACCATATTCTGATTGCATTCGACCTATTCGGGTCACTTTCGAGTCAAAAAATTTAACCCGATTCATACCAGAATTGATCGAACCTAAGTGGACTTAGACCTGATGATGTAGACCGTAACCCGAATTTGACTCGATGCTCAGTGGAAAATTCCTACATAAACTTGTTCGAAAGTCAACTGTTACTCGATGCTGACCCGAATTTCAGGATGATGACTGGATGGATACCCGAATACTACTAGAAAATGACTCGATGCATGTCCGACATTCCTAATTAGACTCGATGATTACTCGATCGTGATCCGAATGACTAGAATGTAAGTCGAAGGCTTGTCGAAGCCAAGTCGAATCAAACCCGAACGCGAGTCGATGGGCGGAACCACTTGAAGCAGGCCCGTGTGCGGTTGGAGCGGCCCGAATTATCGTACACTGCCACCCACGCACGGGCCCTATATATTAGCGGGTGGGAGGCATTCGCTCCATTCCACACCAGCACCCACCGCCCACCACGTCTCTCTCGCCCACCACGTCTCTCTCTCCAACTCTTGTCGCCAACATGCCCGGTAACTATGGTAAAGGAGGCAAGGCAGTGAAGAGGCCCCGCAAATTTACCATGGAGTCTGTGGACCTGTTTGCCACCCAGCAATCCCAAGATGAAAGCGAGGAGGAAGTAGAGGAGAGGCAGCACATCGACTCCAACCCTGTTTTCGATGATGAAAACCAAACCGAGGAAGCAGAGTCACAGTCTATTATTATAGTAAAGAAAGCCCATGTCCCTCACAAAAAGACCCACCCTATCGTGTCAACCGAAGGTGACAGTCCTTCGGAACAGGAAAGCGAGGATGATGACGCCACCCAAGATGACCTCACGCCACTCACCGAGCCACCTACCCAGACACCCACGACATACACCGAGACGCCTACCCAGACCACGCCGCCCATCAACCCAGTACAACCGATGCCGAAAAGGAGGAGGAGGACCTACGCCAGGCTCCCGGATGAGAAGGAGGTGGAAGTGGCCGAGTGGTATGCCGATCAGGAGTTCCTGTACAACAGGAAACTTAGGGCCCACAAGGACAAAAACATGCGGGAGAAAACACTCGCCACGAAGGCAAAGGAGCTCAACATTGAAGGATGGTTGTGTGCGTTCTTATGATATAATAACCATTATGTTGAGTGTTATTACTTACAAATACCAAACACATCTATGTTTCTGGAATAATTTACCTGTGCCGTGCAAAGTGAATACATATTTATCATAAAGTTTGGCGTTAACATTGCTGGCGAATCTTGTTTTCGGAATTGAAATAAGTAGGTAATATTTGGAGTTAATAATAGATAATGTTTCGTGTGCAGTCTTGCATTGTACTTCCCTCATATCAATGTGTGCAGTGTGGTTACCTGCCCAGGTGAACCATACTTATTCATGTTGACTGATAATAAATTCGGTTGTGATAATCTTTGTCTCCATACTATTTATATTTTGTACGTAAACACTCCTAATATATATTATTTAAATTTTTCAGTGGAAGCACTCAACAAATGGATGGAAGGGATGAGGACCAGGTACGGGAAGCTTGACAAGATTCCCGTGTCTGGTTCAGGTGCGGTCCAGCTGACGGAGAGAGACGCCTGGATCAAGACCCACTTCGCGTTCCTCAAACCCCATCTTGTGAAGTTGCCCACCAGAAAGAGCAAGGTACGTTTATCAAGTCTATTGCAATTTTATTTCTAATAAAAAATAAATGTTAAAGGTATAAATAAATATCTTGGTGCTGTTCAACATAAGATTTAATAAACATAAGTTACATAAATGTTTCACCATTATTGTTGGATGTTGTAAATATAATAAAATCGAATATTAATATTGTCTAACATGTATAATACTTATTTTAATTTTGTCTATGTATAAATAATAAGCTGCACCCAGATTATTGTGAATATTTATTGCGATGTAAAAGTGACCAAATTAAATAACCATTGATATTATATTATATATATATATATATATATATATATATATATATATATATATATATATATATATATATATATATATATATATATATATATATATATATATATATATATATATATATGAGTGTTGCTAGATAATTATTTGCTTTATAAATTGATGTTCAACACTGTCATAAACTAATAACCTGATACATTCCACAGCTCTACAAGACAACGACTGTGGAGGAGGAGATGGCTGACGACGTTGAACCGGAAGCAGAGGACGGGCCAGAGTCAACTCCCACTCCAACCCAAACCACTGCTACCCAGGACACCGCGACCGGGAGCTCAGCCGTGGTGGCAACTCCCGGGTCATCTGGGTCCGGTGCCACCACCAGCCAGGCGCCAGCCGCCCCACCCGACCTGTATGACAAGGTAAATATCATTATTATGTATCCAATGTTAACATGCCATCATAATTGAATCTCTCCACTCGTAAACACATACACCCACATGCAACACAAAACACCCCACCCTCTGTGCCTTCACTCAGCCACTCACTGACTGTCACCCATTATAGTATTGAACACATTTAATTGTACATTCGCAATTATGTAAATGTTTTAGTATATATAAAATGAAAATGTTTTATACAATAATTCTATTATACATTTCGATGTATCAGATATCGGTAATTTGTCACATATTTGATATCAATGCAGTAACGTTTATTAGGTAATATTAATGATGACGAGGTTATTTTGCCACGCATTATTGTAATGAAGGTACACTGCATTAATGTTTATGAAGTATTGTCTGATTCATTCTATAATACATTTATTTTTCTCACACAGCTTCGTGAAGGTGAGAAGGAGCTGGACAACCTCTACCGGTTGTGGCAGAGGAGCCACCAGGTGGACACCCCCGCAGAGGCGAGTCTGAAGCCCTACTTCAAGACACTCCAGACAAACATGCGTGACCTTCCCTTACCACTGATTCATGCCTTCCAGCTGGACGTGCTAAGATTCTCCAATGCCATGATTTCCCACAACCAGGGCCTAGGACCCCTCCCACACTTCGCACCCCTCTCCCACCCCCAGTCCCCAAACCCTCCCCAACATCATCCCCAACGTCAACAATACTATGAAACTCTCAATGTCCCTAGCACTAGCACGTCCTACCACCATATAGAGAAAAAAATGCAGCATTCTCCAATCCAGCAGCCAGACACACCCTCTCAGTGTAAGGCCTATGGGCCTTCACGTCCTTGTGCCACGCCCGTTCAACAATCAGCCCTGGACCCTGCCTTCTTGGAGACCATGCTGGATCTACCTATACCTCTACCTCTTCTACCTCTGTACCTCATTAATATACCTATACCTCTACCTCTGTACCTCATTAATATACCTATACCTCTACCTCTGTACCTCATTAATATACCTATACCTCTACCTCTGTACCTCATTAATATACCTATACCTCTACCTCTGTACCTCATTAATTATAATAAAAATGTATTTTCTATGTTTGACTTGTGTTGTGCTTGCTCCTAAAATTTATTTTCTATGTTTTACTTGTTCCTAACGATAATTTGCTTGCTTAATAATAATTAAAGGGAATATAAAGTTAAAATATATGATCGAGTAGATCACATGGCAATAGGATATAAAAAAAAAAAAAATTGAAAAAATCCGAACAAAAACAGAGAAATGTATCACATCCCAATATGATATATATTAAATTGACATTGACATTTTTTGACCATGTTAACATGTTATTACTTTAAACAAATCAACATCCAAGATCAACATAAAACAATAAGAAAGAACCTGAGAAATTTAACACATCCCAATATGATATAAATTATATTGACATTGAACAAATCTGACCATAATTAAAAGTTAACATGTTATTACTTTAACCAAATCAACATCCTTGAGCAACATGTTCGTGAATATTAATCAGAAAAAAATATAAAAGTTGAACATATAAAGTGACATGGACATGCAGTCCAAAATAAGGTAACAATTTCTGTTGTCATTGTAATTAGAGACTTTGACCAAATATAATAATAATAGCTTAGGGGCTTTATCTTAATGAACTGAGACTTTGACCAAATATAATAATAATAAATTAGGGGCTATATCTTAATGAACTTATGTTTCAAGGATATATATATATATATAGTATAACAACTTTATAACAGGTCAGGATATTTAGTGCTGTGATTCACTTTCGGGTTTGTATACAATATATTTATCAAAGACTGACACTTTTATAATACGGCATCGAATGGAGTTTGATTTGTGTCATTGCAATGACAGTATTGGGACACCTACGGCAGTCACACTGCAACATTGTGCAACACTTATAAAACGGGTGTGGGATATTATGGACCTGCATATAGTGGAAACGTACCTTTTTACTCGTCCTGCCAGGCAAGGCGCTGTTCAGGGCGGTTGTAGTACTGGGTCAGGTAGTCCCTCGTCACTTTGGCAGCGGCTGGTCCTCTCTGGCGCCGAAATGGCTCCAAGCCATCCAAGGGGTCCCTCGCCCAGTCACTTTGGGGTATTTCAGGGCGACGAAGTCCGGCTTCTGGTTGGGGTTCACGTCGGTCGATTAGCATATTGTGGAGTATGCATGAAGCCAGGACTACCTTCTCCACGGTACTGGGGTGCACGTTGATGGTAGTCAGTAGGCACCTGAAGCGGTTGGCTAGCATACCGAAGGTATTCTCTACCTGTCTCCTGGCCCTAGACAGTCTGTAGTTGTAGTTTCTCTTGTCATCATCGAGCCCTCGGTGTGGGTGTGTGGCTTCTGCAACCACTCCCTCATTGGGAATGCGTCATCACCAACCAGAAAGTAGGGCACTGGCTGGTTCTCCCCTGGGAATGGCTCGGGTGGTGGCAATCCTGCTGCTCCGTCCTCCAGGGCCTTCCGGATGTCAGTCACCTGGAATATACAGTAAACTTCCGTTAATCCGAAGGGCAGCGGACCGGCTCTCGTTCGGATTAGTGGATTTTTCGGATTATCGGACTTTACCCCTATGAACCTGTGTATGACGAAAACATTGAGACATTAGGCCACCCAAATGACACATTGGTGCACACACACATATCATATGTTCATGAAATCACTTCAAAAGTTTACCATTGTCATTGTAGCCTATTAACTACTTCAAAACATTCAGATTAATGGTCAAAGGAATCTGCTGATATAAACGTCTTCTTCTTCTTCCGTCTACTAGCGAGTTTGTCTTGCTCTTGAAGATCAGATGTGGTTCGGGAAGTAATGCCTTAACAACGGCACTTCCCTGAGAGGTTCTTGTAATTTTCCTTTTGTGATTTTCCTTTTGTGACGTGCTCTGTTATATTATATTGTATTGAAAGCACCCTTGTCTTGTTGTCTTGAAAGCACCCTTGGGATGCTCCGATCACTGAACTATAAATAGTAGCGTATCGGAACATCCAAAGGTGCGTTTTCAAGCTCAAGACTAATACGTCCAAAGGTGCGTTTTCAAGCTCAAGACTGAATGCGCTTGCAGAAAATGCGGTGCAAGCCAGTAGCGCATCGGAGTGTCCCAAGGATGCGTTCAAGAGCAAAACAAACTCTCTAGCAGACGATGTGGAAGAAGAAGAAGACGAAGGTGTTTACGATTATATCAGTAGCTTCCTTTGACCATTAATCTGAATGTTTTGAAGTAGATAATAGGCTACAATGACAATGGTAAACTTTTAAAGTGAATTCATGAACATATGATATGTGTGTGCTCCATTATGTGTCATTTGAGTGGCCTAATGCCTCAAAAAGGGGACTTTGGGACTTCTTGAAAGGTGCGTTTTCAAGCTCAAGACTGAATGCGCTTGCAGAAAATGCGGTGCAAGCCAGTAGCGCATCGGAGCGTCCCAAGGATGCGTTCAAGAGCAAAACAAACTCTCTAGCAGACGATGTGGAAGAAGAAGAAGACGAAGGTGTTTACGATTATATCAGTAGCTTCCTTTGACCATTAATCTGAATGTTTTGAAGTAGATAATAGGCTACAATGACAATGGTAAACTTTTAAAGTGAATTCATGAACATATGATATGTGTGTGCTCCATTATGTGTCATTTGAGTGGCCTAATGCCTCAAAAAGGGGACTTTGGGACTTCTTGAAATTCGGACCATCGGGTGAATTCGGATTTGGCCTCAAATTGAAAAATTCGGACTATTGGGAGATTCGAATCATCGGTCGTCGGATTAACGGACTTTTACTGTACCATCATCAGATGCTGACCCGTTCGCTCCAACGTCAACGTACATAAATTTTCCCAGGTGATCGACTATTGCCAGGAGCACAATGGAGTGGTAGTGCTTGTAATTGTAGTACAAGGATCCGCAGTTGCTTGGAGGCTGTATGGCTGTATGTGCTTCCCATCAATTGCCCCAATGGTGTGTCCGAAGTTCCACCTATCCTTGAAGCCCTTGGCGACCTCCTTCCAACCTTCAGGTGTTGATGGGCACACTATTTGCTCCTCCATGTATTCCTGTATGATTGCCTCACACGTCTCCCGCACTGCCAGTGATATCGTGTTGGCACCTACACGGAAGTTCAGTGCCATGCTCTTATAGGCCTCGCCAGTGGCCAAAAAGCGTAGTGTCATGGCAACTCACAGTCCGGGCTCCAGGGGCTTCTTCCAGTTGGTCTCGTCCTTCTTGATCCTGGGTGTGACACGTTCGACAATCATATTAAACAGCTCCTCGTCCATACGCAGAAAGTATTTATAGGTAACCACGTCAGTTTCCTGGAGTTTCTTCAGCAACTGGTGGTAGTGTCCGTGTCTCTCTCGCTGTGCCACCCATGGCTTGACGCTGCAGCTTCGGGGTTTCCTTGGTCGTCGTGGCCGTCGAGGTTGAGCACGTTGGGGTTAACGTTCTTTGTCCATGATGGTGCGGGCAGTAATCTGATATCTGAGGTTGGCATTAACTATCTCCTGCCTTAAGATTGCCAACTCCAATGCCTCGTCATCCATCTCTTCGGGTCGTGATGGGTCCGGGAGGTTACTTTCCTGTGACATGTTGCTGTGTTGGGTGCACTGTACAAATGAAGTTTGTGTGAGCACACCCTCTCTTTATATAGTGGGGTGATGCATAACCTCATAATCGTGTCATAATCGACTTATTCTAGTCACGTTCGACTTACATTCTGGTTTAATTCTGGTTGTGTATTCTGACTTCGGGTGGGGTTCGGTTTTCATTCAGTTTTAAGTCGAGTTACTTCGGGTGTGATTCGGTTTTAACTCGGGTTGGTATCGGCTACTCGGGTCACCGTCGATTAGCTTTCGACTCGTGGTCGATTCAATTCCGTTCAACTTCTGGTTAGTTTCGAGTAATATACGGGATAACATCGACACGTATTCGAGACGCATTCGAGTCCCTTGGGTAGCATTCGAATTGCTTTCTAGTCATAGTCGGGCTACGAGTCTCATTCGGGGACTTCGGGTGAATTCGGGTGAAAAGTGCAAGTCATTGCCTTCTGGTTACTGTCGGGTCGCGGTCGACCTCTGTATGACGCGGCCTTTAAACAACAGCCAGAGAGGAAAGGCTAGTGATGATGCACATTCCTTCAGCATTTTAGGGTGTACGCCGTCAGGTCCGGGTGCCGAGTCTTCCTTGAGGCCTGCCAGGATTTTCTGGACATCCTGCTGTGTGTGTTATTCTCGGACACTACTGGTTAAAAATGTGGTTATCGTGTTGAAACTGTTAGTGCAATTATTGTTTCTTTGTTTATTCTTTTGTTTTTGTGTGTGTGTGATTCTCGGTATTAATAAGAGATACATATAAGCGCACATATATTCACGCACATACTGTGCACCACACGTTCACTTGTACATGTACACACACACATGCGCAGTCACGTACAGAGATAGAGAATGTGTGTGTGAGTGTGTGTGTGTGTGTAAGTGAGTGAGTGAGTGAATGAGTTGGGAGGGGAGATCTGCCCCCATTCGACTACTCGTCTCTCTTGTAATGCTTCTCAAAGCCCTACACAATGTTAGGACCATTTGAGTTCTCAGTCACACTAAAATTGTAGGATATATGGAAAAAGATCGAATTACGTAGTAACTCTCCAGTCTACTGTTTCCCCATTCCCCCTAAAATAGATAAATATACATATAAAATAAATAAATAAATAAACATATATACAGTATACAGTATATATACTGTATGTATATATATATATATATATATATATATTATATACTGTATATATAACAAAAAAGTGACTCAGTACGGTATAAATCGCAGTTGGCCAGACATAAACTCATTAATACGTGTAGACTTTTGTTTACCTCTCCCAATGTATACCGATTATTAGTATTTACTATTTATATATTAATAATATTTCTTACCAAAAAAACTCAACCCTTTATATGTGAAGTAGGTGCTTTCACAAAGTTCAGCTTTTACATTCGGCTGGGTTGTCCATTTATTGGTTAAATCATGGAATAAGTAATTGGCTTGGTGGTCTCAGGTTGTAGGAGATGGCACCCTTGATGCTGAGGAGTCTATCAGGTAAGAGGCGCTGGCTCAAACGTTGACATTATCCTGGACGATGAAGGAGGTGGCAATGGTTCTCATAGGGCTACAATGTGTTGATGGTGTTTAAACTGCTGAAGCTGGGCGATCTCTCAAACAGGCCATAAGTATCGTAGTTGATATCGCTGTTGTTGTGATCTGTAAGAAGTTGCAGGGTTGCTGCTGCAACAGACAGGGTCTGGCTCAGAGGTGTTTATGGTCGTGGTAGAGGTTCTGTTTGGAAATGCAGGGGTTCTGGTAAAGTACACAGTGTTGCTGTTTGTGAAAGCAACTGGGGCCTGAGAGCAGGTGGTAAGGCATTTTAGGATTGATATAGTCTGATATTTGGTGTTGCTGGTGAGGCACTCACCTTCCTGGGGCCTTACTTGCCCAGTGTTCTGATCAACGGAATTTATAAGTGCTTCCAGCCCTGGTGTGGCTGTTTCTGCCTAAGTTGATGTTGATGGCTGGTAGTAATAGCTATTTGGCTTGAATTCAATGACGGTGTAGTGTCGAGAAGAATGGCACGCACAAAGTAGTTAAGTGGGTGCAGGCTGATGTACTATTCTTGATATGGAGCGAGCCGTTGTGTTCTGTTGTTGATGTCGATAACTAGGCTATGATGGTGTAATTATTATCTATTGGCATATCAATATTATATTAACTGCTCCCTGGCAATTATATTGTTTATAGCATTCACTCCTACCCACCCACTCACTTCATTAAACACACACACATACACACACACGCACGCACACACACCCAGCACCCTCCCTTCACTCCTCAAAAAACACACGTACCAGTATTCCATTTTCCCCTCTTCCTTTGTGAGGATAAGATTGGATGCAGCTATGTACACATCCCCCACCACGCACATGATCCCACGCACATGGGGGCTTATTAGTATACATGGAGGCGCCCAGGTGACTTATGAGGGTATCACATTAGAGTTTTTATCGTCGTATTTTTCCATGGTCAGTATTTCCCAACGACTTATTTGGTGTATTTTACACTGGTATTGGCAACTGGTCCATTCAACACAAGTAGGCCAGCAATCATGATTCTTAACCTCTGTAACTAAAAAAGGGCTAGATCAAATGGGCTGCAAATATTCACACCTATTCCCTGGCTAGCTCGTCGTACATGTTTATAATATTAGCTCGATCGTCGTTTGTTTTAGTTATAGGGGTTATTGGTCAAGATTGTTGGCCAAATTATAGTGGATAGACTATAGGCTGAAGGAAGATTGATGTTAATGTCCGGATACCTATCAAAATTGAAATCATAAGCCAGTGTTGCGGATTAAGAGATGGGGGGGGGGGGGGGGGGGGGGGGGGGTTCTCGACTCCCTACTCCCTCTCGTTTAGCCCCATTCATTTTGAGATATTCAAAAGTTGACTCCATTTGTTTGGCGATCCTAAGACCTTTCGTTTTACCCCCGACTAGAGGTCATTGTCAGTCAGAATACAATCGTCTAATATTGGGATTGACCAAAGAGAGACAGACACCTAACTGCCAATGCAATACAAGCCGCGGCGGTCGAGTGGAGAGCACGCTCACGTGTGAATCTGCTTGAGCTGGGTTCGATTCAAGCCAAGGCAGATTGTTTAGTGGGTGTGGTAGTACATCCTAGCGTGTCTCACATGCTCGCACTCAGTCGGGGGACACCTCGACGACGTATACAGAATAATAAACACACAACAAAGCCATTCCAACAGCTTCCTCCATATACAACTCGCCTCCTCTGCTATCTACACTTTCCCAGCCGTATGGTCCTTGGTAGCGTCAATGAACTTGACAATGAACTTGATCCCTCACTTCTTTGTCACTTAAAAGGGCCTGGAGCAAACTGACTGTAAATATCCACACCTATTTCTTGGTGGACTCTTCCCAAATGGTAGACGCGTCAGCCCGATTACTTTCATTAATTTTGAGTTATAAGAAGTTAAAGGATCAAGATTATTGTTAAATTTGTTGGCGCAGCCTATAGTGTGATGGCGTAATGGGATTCCAAATGTAATATGTAATATAATATAAATATTGGATTGGGATAGACGAAAGACAGACAGACACCTTCTAACTACCTAAACGCCTCGTAACTAACAATACAATCAGAATACAATACAATCAGAATACAATACAATCAGAATACAATACAATCAGAATACAATCGTTTAGTATTGGGATAGACGCAAGAGAGAGACACCTTACTACCTAAACACATAGTAACTGCCAATACAATCAGAATACATTACAATACAGTCTTAATAGAATTGTCTAGTATTGGGATAGACACAAGAGAGACACCTTCTAACTACCTAGGCGCCTCGTTACTGCCAATACAAGCAGAATACAACACAATACAATCAGAATACAAGCGTCCAATTGGGGTAGACGAAAGAGTGACAGACACCCTCTAACTGCCAAACTGAGCACTCTGATTGTCGATTGTCACCCACCCAGACGCCATAGTGTAGTTCTGTATTCTTTAAAAATTAGTTCAGTGAGAGAGAGAGAGAGAGAGAGAGCTACATAGAGCTACATAGATACACTGACCACACAGACCTCAAGGTCCTTACTAGGCAGTCTGGCCTTACAAACTATATATGTATATATGCATATATATATATATAATAATATATATACATATATATACATACATACACCGGTACACACATATACACACATACACATACATACATACATATATACACAGTATATATACACATACTGTACAGTGCACACACATACACTTACATACATTTTTTTTTTTTTTTTTTTTTCCATATCACCCCAGCCCTCTGCAGATAGAGGTCAAGCCTTCCCTTGAAAGCGTTTATTGTGTCGCTCTCCACCACTCTCGCTGGTAGTTTATTCCACTCTGTCGCCACACTGTAGGTGAAGAAACTCTTTGTGACATCTAGGTTTTCCTTTTTGGTTTTTAATTTCATTCCATTTCCGCGAGTTTGATTAGTATTGTTTAATGTGAATAGTGCATTTACATCGACTTTGTCGAAACCTTTTAGTATCTTAAAGCACTCAATAAGCTGACCCCTCAACCTCCTCTTTTTTAATGAGAACAGGTTCAATCGTTTAAGTCTTTCTTCATATGGTTTATTTCTTAATGAGGGTATCATCTTCGTCGCTCTACGCTGTACTGACTCGAGTCTTACAATGTCCTTGATCAGATAAGGTGACCAGAACTGCACACCATATTCAAGGTGGGGCCTCACCATACTTTTGAACAGTGGCACTTTTACGTTTTCATGTTTATATGTAAATTTTCGTTTAATAAAGCCCAATGCTATGTTTGCCTTATTTGCAGCTGCTATACATTGGTCGGAAGTTTTTAGGTTTTCAGATATTAGTACCCCTAGGTCTTTTAGAGAGAGAGAGAGAGAGAGTAAATGAGTAAGAGAGTGAGAGTGAGAGTGAGAGTGAGAGAGAGTGTTGAGATACAAGGGAATTAATTAATTTAGGTGTCCAAAAAGCCAGGGAGCAAAGCGGGTTAGTTTATACCTGGAGCAGGAACATGGTATGTGGGTGTGTATGTGTGAGTTTCGAAAGAGTATAGTGGTTTATGTGTGGTGCAGAGAGAGAGAGTGAGTGAGAGAGTGAGAGTGAGTTCAGGTACATGTGAATGAATTAATTAAGGTGTCAAAAAAGCCAGGGAGCAAAGCCGGTTAGTTAATGCCTGGAGAAAGAAGACTGTGTGTGTGTGTGTGTGTGTACGTGTGAGAGAGAGAGAAAGAGTTACACGGAGTTACAAGGAATAGTTAGTATCTCAGAGACCTTGAGGTCCATTCCGAGGAGATACTTGAAGTGGAAGGAGAGAGACTGTTTAGTGCACTACACTCTTTACAGAGTGTGCAAAATACTATCTATTTGAACTGCTCTACTGAAGAACTATTTTTTACAACTTCGGAGGGAAGTTTGTTCCAGGTAGAACATATCTTATATGTGAAAAAGTTTCCACATATACTAGCGCTGAACCTTTTCAATTCTAATTTCCAGCCATGGTTGCGTGTTGTATTCATATTGAGGCTAAACATTTTGCTATAATCCACATTGTCAAACCCATTAAGTATTTTAAAAACTTCAATGAGCTGACCTCGTAGTCTGCGTGTCTCCAACGGGAAGAGATCAAGAGCTCTCAACCGGTCCTCATAGCTCATTCTTCTAAGCGATGGAATAAGCTTTGTAGCCCTAGCTTGTACTCTTTCCAGTCTCTCTATATCTTTCCTGAATGCTGGAGACCAGAATTGAACAGCATACTCCAGGAGAGGTCGTATTAGAGCGTTGTAAAGTGTGAGGACTATTTCCTAATTTCTATACTTAAATTGCCTCTTAATATAGCCCAATAATTTCTGAGCTTTCTTCTCTACTTCAATGCACTGCTTGGAAAACTTTAGGTCACTGCTAATCAGAACACCCAAATCCTTTCCCAAGTCAGTCACTTCCAGAGGCATTCTCAATAGTGAATAGCCTGAATTGGGGTTTATTTGGCCGATATGCATCACCTTGCACTTTTCCAAGTTTAGAGGCATCTGCCATGTCTCCGACCATTCATCCAGTCTGTTGAGGTCCATACTGAGCTGTTCAACCCCTTTGGGGTCGTTCACATTCATCTGCAAACTTGGAGATCACACTCAACAGACCAATATCGATGTCATTGAGATACTGTATATGATAAACAGAAGTAGGCCAAGGAGAGATCCGTGTGGAACTCCAGAAGTGACTGAAGTCCACTCAGAAGAAACACCATTGATTACCACTCGTTATTGTCTACCTGTTAGCCAACTTTCTATCCAATTTGCGACCTCTGTATTCACTCACTTTTGACATTAGCCTGCAATGATGCACTTTGTCAAAAGCTTATTGAAAATGATCCCCTTTCTTAAAGATTGGGATCACATTGGCCAGTTTCCAGTCTTCAGGGACTTCTCCATTTTCTAGTGATTTATTGAAGATGTCTGCTAAGAAAGGTGGGATTTCATCTCGCACTTCACGTACAACTCGAGGAAGAAAGCCATCCGGGCCGGATGACTTGAACCTATTTAACTTATCTATTCTTTTTGCTACCTCCTCTGGGGTACATCTAATTTTGCTAAGAAATTCACCCTCCTGCACTAATCCTGGACTTGGCATGTTACTGGTATTTTCCCTTGAAAGGGGGGGAGGGGGGGGAAGCTGTTAGTGATAATAAGAAAGAGTACAGTAGCTAGTTTATGTGTGACGCAGAGAGAGATAGAGAGTTAGAGTTAGTTGGTGATATTACGAAAGATTATGCCAGTTTATGTATGATGCAAACAGAGAGAGAGGGTGGGGGGAGAATGGTTAATGCGTGAGGTGTTATGAGAGAGAGAGAGAGAGTGTACAAAGGAGTACAAAGGAAATCAAGCAACAACAGATCTAGTGACCCCTCTAGGTTGCTTGTCCTCCAAAACACTGCGGATCAAGTGTCCAAACAGTGGTTTAGAGTGGGTAAGGGAAAATTGGAAAGGAAACCACTGCCCTGGAACTAATGTCCGTGGCAGGACTAGGAAGTTAGTAGGGGACAGATGGGTTAGTAACATAACACAGTTATAAGGATCTATCGTATATCTGGGAAAAAGAGAGTAACGTCTTAGTAATATATATACACAATAATCCTTTGATGAATCTGAGGGGAGAATAAAATAAAGTTGTTCATTTACAAACGCAGTCAGTCACGGGTTTGATGCAAGATGTTTGTCTAGGCGAAGTTTAAAAGAATTAATGGTGCTGCATATGTCTCGGGGAAGCCCATTCCACAAGTTAACAACTCGATTGAAGAAGAAATTCTTAGATTCGTGCGAGTTTAAAGATTTACCAATAATTTTGCAACCGTTTCCCCGCGTGTAATTAGACTGGTCGATTGTGAAGTACTTACTACAGTTCATATTGTCGATGCCTTTGATGATTTTGAACACTTGAATTAAGTCGCCTCTTAATCTGCGCTGGGTTAAAGGAAATAGATTTTTGGTAACGCTACGGTGAACTCGTTCTAGCTTGTCTACACCTTTTTGGTAATAAGGGCACCAGGACTGAATGCAGTATTCCAGAAGAGGGTGGACTAAGGAATTGTAAAGAGTTAGGATAACTTCTTTGGATTTATGCTCAAATGACCTGCCTATAAAGCCAATTATTTTGTTTGCCTTCTTAACAACTTCTGAACATTGTTGACTCGGTTTTAGGTTACTCGATATTGTTACCCCAGATCGGTATCTCAGTCTACACTCTTAAGCTGAGTGCCATTCATCGAGTAGTTTGCTTTCTCATTTCGGTATCCGATATGTAGTACTTTACATTTATCCGCATTAAAACTCATTTGCCGAATTTGGGCCCAACATGACAACTTATCTAGATTGTGTTGCATATCGTCAACTTGTTCTTTTGAGAGTACGCTATTTGCAATTTTTGTATCGTCAGCAAACTTTGAGATTGTACAGGTGAGACCCTCATCTATGTCGTTGATATAAATTAGAAAGAGAATTGGTCCTAGTACCGATCCCTGGGATACCCCGCTACTTACATTGGTCCATTTAGATGCCTTACCATTTATGACTACTCTTTGCTTTCTGTCGCTGAGCCAATTTTCTATCCATTTCAACACACCGTCTTGTATTCAATGCGCTTTTAATTTTAGCAGTAAACGTTTGTGGAGAACTTTGTCAAAGTCCTTTTGAAAATCAAGGTATATAATATCTACAGCTTTATTCTCATCATAGATGTTGAGGATATCGTGGAAGAAGTCTAAAAGGTTTGTTAAGCAGGAACGTTTGCTACGAAAGCCGTGTTGAGTATCTTTAAGTATGTTATTTTCCTCTAATTGATTTACGAGTCTGCCTCTTATGAGTATTTCTAGCATTTTACATACAACTGAGGTTAAGCTAATTGGACGATAGTTACTGGGGAGGGATTTGCTGCCTTTTTTTAATATCGGTGTTACGTTGGCTAGCTTCCACTGATCAGGCATAGTTCCAGACTGCAAGGATTTATTGAATAGCAATGTCAGTGGTTTGGAGAGCTCATCCTTAGCTTCCTTTAGAACTCTAGGTGAGATTGTATAAGGTCCGGGCGATTTATTTATCTTGAGTTTATCTAAACATTTCAATACTTCTCTCTCTGTAATGGTGATATTGTTTAGAACATCAGAATTATCTATCTGAACCGGCGATGCTGTAGGGATATCACGGAGGTCTTCTGTAGTAAAAACTGATGCAAAGAAGGTACTGAGGACATTATTAATTTGTACTTCGTCTTTGGTGTATTCTCCATTTTCATCGCCTAACGGTCCAACAGTTGAAGTAACTACTTTCTTCTTTCTGATATAACTATAGAATTCTTTCGGGTTGGTTTTACTTTAATTCGCAACATGTAACTATAAATAATTCCGAAGATGTATTTATGTTGTTATTTTTAATTACAAAGCTCCAGTCTGTTTCTTTAAATATTGCTCTAAGTTTACAAAAGTTTGCTTTTTTGAAATTAGAGACTTTCTCGATGCTGCTATCTGGTTCGTTACTAGTAAACTTTAATCTGAAAGTTATCGTACGATGGTCGGTCGCTGTTACTGAATTCATCACTGTAATGCCCTCGAAAATGTCCCGCACCCACAATAAGACTAACCCGAGTTGATGTCAGGTATAGCGTAAAATAGTCGTAGATGGTAAGTCCAATAAACTCATCACGTGATAACACCACGAGACTATCACCTGGTTCTTAAAAATCGGACTAAGGTTGCTATACTTTTAGTACGTCCGCGGTAGTACAGTGGGTTAGCGCGCGGGCCTGGTGGTGATGGTTGGGTCACTAACCAGGGTTCGAACCCCACCCAAGGCATCTCAAAACCTGTGGGTTTTTAGGGGGGTTAAATTCCCTTCAGAGGTTCGTACCCCGCGCCAGGTACCAGGAAAAGTTGATCCTAAGGTAGCCTGGGGATATTTCAGGAGACCATGAAATTCCCTTCACACCCAGCATTTCATTGGTGACAGCGGTGGGATGGCAGTAACAGGGGGGGTACACCGTAAACACGTTCATGAGGGGAAATACCGTCTTCCCGAGGACAGGTGTTCATACCCCACTGTATCATCTTTAGTTGTGATGGCCAGTCTGAGGTATTAAGAGCAATCATTCTTGTACGTAACTGGTTGTTGATGGTGCGATGGCTGCGTTCGCAGATAGCATTTCCTTGAGGCCAGTACGGGGATGAGTGTTTAATCTTGATACCGCATTGTTGGGTGAATTGTTGCCAAACGTGTCCACTAAACTCGGGGGCATTGTCCGATAGAAGAGCAAGGGGAAGGCCGAATATAGAGAACACTTCGGTGGCAAGCAGTGTGGCGACTGTGGTGGCTGTGTGGTCTTTAACTGGGCAGGCTATTAGAAATTTTGAATATACGTCTACAAATGTGACGATATAGCGGTTGCCAGCGTAAGAAGGGAACGGGCCCATGATGTCGAGGGATAGGACTTGGAACGGTTTGTTGGCAGAAATGGTACCAGCTGGGCCTGGGGTGCGTGATCTATCCTTTCCCAATAAACACGGTTTGCAGGATTCTGTCACTCGTTGTGCAATTTTGGAGGGGTTGGGGGTCCAGTATTGGTCTGTGAAGATCTTTAACATTTTCTTTTGTCCAAGGTGTATGCCGTTTCCCTCGTGGATGGCAATCATGTAGTCGTGGGCTATGGTGGGGTCCAAGATTATGTGACCAGTGTCTGTGGCAAGTTGATCTCCCCAGCGAGTCAGTCTCCTGAAGACGTTTAACGGTATCCAGGGGGGTCTGATTCGTGCTTCCCAAGATTGAATTAGGGAGGGGGCTGGGGGGGCATTCTGTCGGGAGGTGGGGGTAGATACCAATTGAGTGTTTTGTAAGGCGGCTAGGTTGGTGGGGGGGTCTTTTGGTACTGGCAAACGTGACAGGGCGTCTGCATTAGTATGGAGTTTGCCGGGACGATATTGTATTGTAAAGTCGTAGTCCTCTAGTGTCTCTCTCCAACGTACCAAAATGGCTGAGTTGGTTTCGCACCTACGCAGCCATTGTAAAGATTGATGGTCGGTAATTATTTCGAGTTTTGCGCCTAACACAAATGACCGGAAGTGGCTGAGTGCCCAAATGATCCCTAAGCACTCTCTCTTGGTGGCTGCGTAATTCTGTTGGGGTGGGGTGAGTGTGTAGCTGGCATACGCTATCACATGTTCCTTTCCATCTCTGAATTGAGCTAATACTGCACCTATGGCGTACAGAGATACGTCGGTATAAAGACGGAAAGGTTTCTGGTAGTCAGGGAAAACGACAATAGGGGCTTGGATTAGCTTTTGCTTCAAAGTGTTAAACGCAAGGTCTCTTTCAGGTGTCCAGGCGAACGGGGTGTCTTTGTGGGTAAGTTGGTGGAGGGGTCTGGCTATGGTGGCAAAGTGGGGGACGAAACGTCTGTAGTACGTGGCTAAACCTAGAAACGAACGTATTCCTTTAACCGTGGTGGGTGGGGTTTGGTTTTGTATGGCTTGAAGTTTCTTTGGGTCTGGCGCAATACCATGTTCAGATATCACGTGTCCGAGAAAATCTACCTTATTCCGGGCAATCACGCACTTTGAGGGTTTTAATTTCAACCCGGCGGCTCGGATTCTTTGCAGGACTTGTCTCAACCTGAGGAGGTGTTCTTCCCAGGTTGGAGAGTACACAATAATATCGTCCAGATAGGCTAGGCAGGTTTCCCAGGTTAGGCCATGCAATACCGTTTCCATCAAACGGGAGAAAGTGGCGGGTCCGTTACAGAGGCCAAAAGGTAGGACGTTAAATTCATAGTGATGGCCACCACTAGTGGAAAATGCTGTTTTCTTTTGGTCCTCGGCCTTGATAGGCACTTGCCAATACCCTGCTTGCAAGTCGAGGGTAGTGAACCATTTGGATCCGTATAGGGAGTCGAGGGAATCGTCTATTCGGGGTAAGGGCGTAGCGTCTTTAATGGTTATGTCATTTAACCTCCTGTAATCGACGCAAAAACGGGTTGTCCCATCTTTCTTTTTGACTAAGACAACAGGGGAAGACCAGGGGCTAATGGACGGGGTGGCAATCCCGGCCTCTAACATTTCCTGGACTTGGCGTTCCTCTTCCTGACGTTGTATGGGGTTCTTTCTACGGGATGGTTGTCGTATGGGGGGGCCTGTGGTGTTAATGATGTGTTGTTCTACATCCGTCTGTCCGATTAATGTAATGCCCTCGAAAATTTCCCGCACCCACAATAATACTAACCTGAGTTGACGTCAGGTATAGCGTAAAATAGTCGTAGATGGTAAGTCCAATAAACTCATCACGTGATAACACGAGACTATCACCTGGTTCTTAAAAATCGGACTAAGGTTGCTATACTTTTAGTACGTCCGTGGTAGTACAGTGGGTTAGCGCGCGGGCCTGGTGGTGATGGTTGGGTCACTAACCAGGGTTCGAACCCCACCCAAGGCATCTCAAAACCTGTGGGTTTTTAGGGGGGTTAAATTCCCTTCAGAGGTTCGTACCCCGCGCCAGGTACCAGGAAAAGTTGATCCTAAGGTAGCCTGGGGATATTTCAGGAGACCATGAAATTCCCTTCACACCCAGCATTTCAATCACCAAAAGAGTCAGACATACACTGTACATATATATAGAGACAGTCAGACATATACTGTACATATATATAGAGAGAGTCAGACATATACTGTACATATATATAGAGAGAGTCAGACATATACTGTACATATATATAGAGAGAGTCAGACATATACTGTACATATATATAGAGAGAGTCAGACATATACTGTACATATATATATAGAGAGAGAAGTTTGAATATGTGTAGAGTGTAAGAGTGAGAGCGAATGAGAGACAAGCATACATCAAGAGAGTGTGAGTGAATATGTGTGTGTGTGAGTAAGAGTGAGAGAGTGAGTGTGTGTGAGTAAGAGTGATAGAGTTGTGAGAGGAAGGGATTTTTTTTTGTCAATGTAAGAGCGATTAAATAATGCCGCCTTAGTGTGAGTGATGATGAGCAGCTTGATGTACAGTAGCCCAACTAAGTTTTGCGACAAAATATTAGGTATGTGGCACCTGTCTAGTTTGCGCTCCCGTCCCAAGCCCGTGTGGTCGCGTCTAGCAGAGACCCGTGGTGTCTAGGCAGCCCCCACCGCCTACACTACCACAGCCAGGACACACAGTACTCGAACACAACACACTGGGCGCTACATATGACAATATTGCTATCATTATTTGTTTGTATAGTAATAGAAGGTTCTCTCTCTCTCTCTTTCTCTCTAAATATAAATAGATTTACGTGCGACAAACTTTGTAGATTAGCACACACACACCAGAATGGTAAGCGTCACTACGTTATAGATCCACATTGTATACATAACTTAAAATGAACACAATAAGTTGCATAGATTGTTATTTTATAATCTATTATACACTTGTTAGTGATTGTTTTAATAAGAGCCCGCTCCACTATACTGGTGTTAATAAGAGCCCCGGCCTCCTTAACACTATACTTGGTGTTAATAAGAGCCCCGGCCTCCTTAACACTATACTTGGTGTTAATAAGAGCCCCGGCCTCCTTAACACTATACTTGGTGTTAATAAGAGCCCGGCCTCCTTAACACTATACTTGGTGTTAATAAGAGCCCCGGCCTCCTTAACACTATACTTGGTGTTAATAAGAGCCCCGGCCTCCTTAACACTATACTTGGTGTTAATAAGAGCCCCGGCCTCCTTAACACTATACTTGGTGTTGGTGTCAGCGACATTGGCTGTAATTCTTATCCTTAGCCTTTCTATAACCCAGAAAGTGCTCGAGAAACGGGTAGTCAATTTCTACATCCATTTCCTGATCTACTCATATATTTGTTTTGTTCTTTATAATATGTTATGCGGTCAGGATTAGCTCCAAGTTCGCTGACACCGGGTATAGATTTTATGAGTTATCATAAACGTTTATATGCATCAACTGAATTAGATGTTACTCAATAAAATGTAATTTTATACAGCTAGATGACTAAGAGACTTAATTTGTCCGAACGTTTATAGCATCTGAGGTGAAGCCAGTCATCTTGGGGGCTAATAAGTGATTGAGGTTTCCGAATGTTTGTGTGCGAACTGTTCTAAGGATTCTTCCCCTGCCGCCTCTTGTTTTGCCTCCTTTCATGTGTTTCTTGTTGATACTCCCTACCCCTTGTGGGAATAAGGGCTGGCTACTGACTAAATTACAAACGTCAAATTAAGAGTAGTATGCTGCTGTCACATTTGTTAAATGCTTAATTATCAATCTTGTAATGGAATTTAACCGTGTTGGCTGCGAGTGTCTCACTATCTATTAACCTTTATTTTCCCAAGCATACGAATCGATAAACAGACATAAAATACCTTCAAAGATATTGACATGTCAGTAAAGTTTTCGATAAATATCCACATGAAAGATTGCTGATTAAAGAAGCAGCTCATGGAATAGGGCGAACTATATTACGTGAATTAGACCATGGCTAATTTGTAGGACACAACAAATTAACATTAACAATAGCATATACAATCAGATTGGGGTGTAGTGAAGGTTGGGGTCTTACACGATGGTCAGTTTTAGTTCCTCAATTGTTCATCTTTTACATTAACGACCTTGATTTAGGCCTAACTAAAAAGATCGGTAATTTTTCAAATTACACTACAAATAGGTTGAATTATTGATCCTGATAACGATTCATGCTCTCCAAAAATAATTTGATACACTACCCGAATGGTGCAATACCTTGTCAGTTGATATTTAATGTAGATACATACATGCAGTTTAGTGAACATTGTGAAATCGACAGAAATTTCAGGATATAAATTTAACAATATTTGTTTCAGGAGATTCAATAGCTCAATGCATTCTTGTGATGTCCGATTCCATTACCCATCTCCCTTACTCAAGGCCAGGGTAGCCAGTAACAACCAGCTATATCTCAGAAGAAAAAAATATAGTTTGTTCACCAATCTGAGTGGTGACAAGGGCAAGACGCAATATCAGTGGTATCTAGATGGCAAAATATCATGGAATTAAGTAACTCAATTATTACAAAAGATTTGGAAGTCATCGGTGATTTGAAACTAAAAACACAATGCAACATTGTTTGAAATAAGAGTTTTTAAATATATATCTACAGTAGAAGCGTGAATAACAAAAAACGTAATTTTAAAATTTCTCCTTAGTAAGTCTTCACATGGATTATGTTTTTAATTTTGCTGTCCAGTGTCCATAGATTGATTGGAAGTTACGGTACAAAGAAGAATGTCAAAACAATCCAGAATAATAGAACATTAGAACATCAATAATATTCTAACGCCTGACGACTAAGGCCAAATGACACGGAGTTATAGCCAGCATGGGTTAGAACATTTAACAGAAGTAAAAGATTATTGAGGTAGTGAATATCATGAACTATATGATATGGTCAATACAAAAGAAAGGGGACTTGGGAAAACATTAGGCTTGCATATATTAGAAGTGTAGAGTAATGCCCCTTTCCCACTGGTGAGACAAGTCACGATTTTCGTCGCCGATGCCTTCGTTTTGTCAAATTCGCAAGAATACGTGCGAACTTCACGATTTCGACCGTTACAAACAGATGACAATTATACTGGGCGGCGATGTCGCCGATATCGGCGACGCAATCGCCGACATCGGCGATGTTATCGGGGAAGTGAGCGATGTTTCGCCGATGAACCTCTGCGAGGCATGTCACATTTTCAAAAATCTCTTGCGAGATCATGCGAGGATGAAAGAATACTCGCCGTATGTTCTGCGACGTCTTAGCGATCCAAGCGATGGTTCGGCGTTTACTTCAGCGAGGTGATAAAGAGTATTTTTTTAAGGCACAAATTCTTGCGATTCATCATCGAACATCGGCGTTGGCATCGCACATACGTCGGCGAGATCGGCGAGGTGTGCGCAGCTGAGCGAATGTAACGTGAATGTGCTAATTGCAGAGTGGAATTAGCATATCACGCCAAACTAATGGGCCGAACGTCATAAAATATGAAAACTAATGGGGTTAACCATGAGGAAGAAAGGGGACCAGAAAAACGACCCATCTCCCCTTAATTCGGAGGTTGGCAATGCTTCGCCGGAGACATTTTTCTATCAAATAATGTACAAATTTAGCTTGCTCTCAACACAAAAAATATATATGTTGGCTCGCTACCGCTCACCAGGAAAATATTGAAACCTGGATGGGGGTAAACGTCTTAAAACAGTAGGCTGAACGGGGCCGAACGGATACAAGGCAAAGAGAGAGGGAGAGAAATAGAAAAAAAAAAAAAAACGAGGAGAGAGAGAGAGAAAGAGTAAACTAAAAAAAAGCGAGGTGGGCTCAATTGTTAAGCCGTAACGCAAACATTGAGCCCACCTGCTGTTTGTTGTTTTCTCTTTCTCTCCCTCTCCTTGTTTTTTTATTTGTTTTCTATTTCTCTCCCTCTCTCTTTGCCTTGTATCCGTTCGGCCCCGTTCAGCCTACTGTTTTAAGACGTTTATCCCCATCCAGGTGTCGATTTCTTCCTGGCGAGCGATAGGGAGCCAGCATTGTATGGAGAAATCTGGCTTCGCCGGAGACATTTTTCTATCGAAAAATGTACAAATTTAGCTTACTCTCAAAACAAATATATATATATATATATATATATATGTCCGTTGAACATGATGGCGGTGTTTAGATTATTCTATCATCATTATTGGATTTTATAGAAATAAATCTATAACGATAGTTTTTCGCTCTTATACAGTATAATCCATTCCGCAGCAAAATATTAACTCTGTCTGTTTTCACCAATAATAACTGTTTTTTATATTGTTTTGTTTTCATGAACGGCAAGAGGAAAGGTTATTCTATAAGATTTCATCAACAACAACAACAAAAATAACAATATGTGGAATTTCACCGTAGGTGAAGGCATATCATCAGTCCGCCCGTATTTGCCCTAACTCTCAGTCGGTTTTCACCCATAATAATTGTTTTTTATATTGTTTGTTTTCATGAACGGCAAGAGGAAAGGTTATTCTATAAGATTTCATCAACAACAACAACAAATATAACAATATGTGGAATTTCACCGTAGGTGAAAGATATCTCACTATAGGCCTAATAATTTTTTTTTACCCACCTCTCGGAAGTTGCTCTTTGGCCTCGGCAGGTGTGTCTTGAGCATTCCGCGACGTCGCAAAGCCCTTCGCATGCCTCGTGCGGAGCATACCCCTGGCGGGTATACTCTCGGCGAGTATTCGTGCCACGTCGATGACTAATCGACGAGGAAATCGCCGATGATCGTCGATGTTCTCGGAATATCCGAGAGCATCGCCGATCCGTCGTGCGACGTTTTGGAACATTTCAACGATTTTCTTCGTGCGACAAACTCCGCGATGTCTCGCCGATGTCGCAGATGATCGCAGAAACCCTTCGGCGATGCTCGACGATGCGAGGGTAACCATTCATCGTGAGTCCTCGTCCAAAATTTTGAACTGTGCGAACATTATGCGACGCCCTTGCGAGGCCTGAGAGGCCTTGAGAGTCAAACGATTTTTCATGAGAGGTGTTGAGACATGTCACGAATGTGCCAATTTATTGGTTTCGGCGACGAAAATCGTGACTTGTCTCACCAGTGGGAAAGGGGCATGAGAGAGGATATGATACAGATGGTTTAGTTGTAAGTGGAATCCACAAAGACGATGTGGAAAACGGACTGCTGCTCCGTGATAAGCATGCAACAGTTTGGTAGATATGTGAAATAGGCTGCCGATTGCTACAGTAGGATCAATTACGACATAAAGCTTAGAAACATAATTAGATAGGCACATGGCTGTGATGTGATGATTGTCAATGGGCTCCGCCGTGAAAGGGCCAGTTCATGGTATACAGACTAATATTAGTCTTTATACCATGGGCCAGTCAGCCCATAGAATCAGCCCTCTGAAAAAAATCCCTCTTTTATTATTTTTGTTTATGTTAATGTTGATGTAGGCCTAGTGGAATCAGGACGCGTATTTGGCAGTTTATTCAGACTAGCTTTATACTATTACAGTATATTCAGAGTAGAAAAGGAGACTATTTTATTCAGAGTAGAAAGGGAATATGAAAGTCAAAGGGTAAATATGACATACTTAAGGGGTGTGACCTGTTTTTTTCCTGTCCTTTTCTATCTTTCTCTGGCTTGTATCCATTTGGCCCCATTCAGCCTACTGTTTTAAGACGTTTATCCCCATCCAGGTGTCAATTTTTTACTGGTGAGCGGTAGCGAGCCAGCATATTTTTATTTTTGTTTGACAGCAGGCTAAATTTGTACATTTTTCGATAGAAAAATTTCTCCGGCGAAGCTGGATTTCTTCATATAATGCTGGCTCGCTATCGCTCGCCAGGAAGAAATCAACACCTAGATGGGGATAAACGTCTTAAAATAGTTGGCTGAATGGGACCGAATGGATACAAGCCAGAGAAAGAGAGAAAAGGACAGAAATAACAAAAAGCAGGTCACCCCCCTTAAGTTGTATAAACCCTCTAATGAAAAGCCCGATTAAACTGCCAAAATGAGTCAATCCTAATGGGATTAATGAGTATATATTTATTGATTCTCATGATAAACTGGTGTCTCTATTCACCAATGATAGTTTAGGTAAAGTATTATGTATTATATTCGCAAACAAGTTATATGCATTCACTAAGGGGGGAGGGGGAATTAATAATGGAAGGTCTATCCTATATTGCACAGATAGTGGCGGGCGAAGTGGCTAGGGTGAGTTACTAAACCGAACGTGGTTGGATTTTAGGTAAACAACCGATGGTATAGACAGGAGTGGTTAATGTGCATATTATATCAAGTCATGCTAGCTTAATAGTATTTGGACACTATAAGTAAGGAGTTAATTAGTAAGTTAGGGGTATTAGTGGATGAGTAAAGAAATTAAGATGTTTTATAATGCTCGGTTAATATGAAATTAGCCAAGAGTGATATGATGGAAAGTATTACTCTGTATGATGACTATTCTATATATTTTATGCACAATATCGACTAGGACTAACTCGCATGCCGTGTGTTCCAAGGCCTCCAACAGCGTAGTCTTCAACCCATGCGTGGTTGAGCTGAAAGTGTTCTTTTCCGAGAAAACAACTCTTGGTTGGGAGAGAGGTATCCTGACCAGGATTCGAACCCACTCACTCCAGGTATGTTTGGGAGAGTTGGGCACCGTAACCACTCGGGTCTGTTTGTGCCTCTTGGTTAGTTTTGGCTTGACAACTGGTGATCTATGTTTATATCCCATCTCCTTCAATATCTGGCGTATAGTTTATGTGGAAACTTGAAGTTGAAAATGTTGCTTAGTTCCTTGGCGTTGGAGAATGGATGGTTATCCATATTGTTATGCCCTGTTTTTCTACAGGATTAACTTGGGTAATGTGAGTTCTAACTGACTGGGTATATAAGGCTGCATGCACAAAACAAGGTATGAGGAATAGAGAACACAAAATAAACACACGGTAACAAGACACACGATCACGTTTATTGATATACACACTTCTGAATACTCGTGCAAGGCAAATGATAGAATTGAACAACACTAGCATAAGTGGATCTGGATGGAGCCTAGTCTCCCACTTCCAACGTTCAGGTATTAATCTTCTGATCACTGGCTTTAATTCACAAGTTTATATACTGGAGACCATCAATGTTACTTATAGATTCATATTCACTGTTAGATTTATTACTGGTAGCTCTGGTGCACAAGTAGTAGTTCACAGACTAGATTAGACACGCGTATTTTAGAGCACGGGAATTCTAGTAACCTCAGGGGGTACTGATCTAAGTTTTATATTGTTGTATCAGAAATACATAGAACGCAAATCAGTGGGCGAACATTCAGATATCACTAGGGTTTCACTTCTATGTAATAATATCTGGATATATGGGTAATTATGAGAGTTAATATCGCCTGTTAATTAATGAACACTGATACGCTTAGCACTTCCTAATGGAATGGTTATATATGAATTATACTGGGGCAAAGATATAGCCACTTCGTAGAAATATTAATAAGTGAGTCTCTAAATAGTACTGTAACACTGTAGTACTGATAGAGTGAATCTTGGGTAGTATTTGATTGGTCTGGTCCTGGTTATCTTGCGTCCGTGATGTTGGGGGCTAACGACTGGTTCCGCGGCCGTCCAGGTGGTCCATATGTAGGAAATTCTCAAGTACGTGGACAGGTCCTTCTATCCAAATCTGCCACGGAGTCTGCCAGCTCTGGAACTCAATTCTCAGCAACCAACAATGATAGAGCTCGAGGTCGACTCTGGTGACCAACCTGGGTTGGTGTCTATCTTTCAACTGATTTTACTGGGGGCTGGAGCTGGGTTTATAGGCTCGGTTTTGGACCCTGTAGGCCATAGGGATCTCGAGTCTTATGGAATTATTTGAGCTCTCAATAGATACAGGGACTAGGTAAGGTGGTGATTACTGTTGTGGCACATGGCTATAGGGGCCTTCATAATGTGATATAACTGAGCCTTAGTAAGAGGTACTATTTTGGCTATACTGGAAGTATTGAGGGGAGGGAGACTGGATCTACTTTGCGAGGAGGACTGGGACAGCTGTGATAGGAGTGTCTCTCTTATATTACTCAGTCTTCATTCTATGGTATAGCTGAGGTGCTAATTTGCTTATCCGAGTATGCAAGAAAGGTGAATGGGTTATTGTGGGTTAATAGAGGTTAGTAAAGGGGTTAGTCATGCATGGTTAGTTCATTGATAGGAAGAATTCCTGTGCCACCTGGCAATGACCCGGAAGTCAAAACAGGGGTCAGGTATACCTCCGCAGGGGTGGGGGTCTCCCTCCTCGGGTGGGTAAAAAGGGGTAGATGCGCGCCCTCTCTCTGTGATGGTCGTCCGGCGGCTGTGGCTAGGGGCTTGCCATATCACAAGTGTTTGTAATAACCCTCTGTTTATGAGACAGATGTGGGTGTTCGTAATACCAAAACCGAAGGTGCCTTGACTAGCTGGTTTAATCGGTTGGGTTGTTAATTGCATGGTTTGCTGGATGTGGTGGAGACTGGGTTGCTAACTCTGCCACATTTATCTGGAAGTATGGCAATAGAAGTTAGTCACTGGTGAGGCGGCTAGCCTCGCACAGACGATCATTTGGTACAGGGTAGTGAATGGGTTGTGAGGGAATAGAGGGCATGCAAAGGGTTAGTAAAGTTCTAATGGTGTTTCTTCCTACTGGGGAAAGGTAGGCTGGATAGGAGTATATATACAAAAGGTTTGAGAATGTTAGTAACGGAAAAGTTAAGGATATTCAGGGGGTATGCTGGAGAGGCTAGGTTAGGAGGGAGTGGAGGAGCGTGGGGGTTAACGAGAGGGAAAGGGTTAAGGGGGGCTACGTGGAAGTTTGACCCTAAGGTCTCTGGGCGTAGGGGTGGCACTAGACTACAGTTGGTATCGTAGCTTGGGGGGTTAATGACAGGGAAAGTATGTCAGTCAAACGCTACTGGGGGATGAGCAATATGTGGTGGTATATGAGTCTGGAAAGGATAGAATCATGTGGACTGGGGGGAAGAGGAGGTTAACTGTAGGTGTGTGCTTGACTATGGATAAAAGTAGAGAAAAACATGGTGTATTATTACTCGTCAATACGAGGGGTTATGGACACTATTATTTGACACGATTTCTTGCTGATCTAGTTGTCCCTGGGAACTGCGTTTTCTATGAAATATAGACCAAAGAAAACGGCAGTTCATAGGGGTTTTTCGTTATTGTTTCGTGGTAGATATGTGTCGAGAATATGGTAAAAAAAGGGTTATCTATACAATCTCTGGTTGGGGTAAGAATTAGAGTTACTGCATGGTGGCTAACATCTTCAGTCATTATCTCTGTCTAGGTCTTACAGGAATAATGGTTATATATACAATGGTGTACCCATGGGTATCATAGTTTCTTATCAATTATGACATGGGGGTTAACATATTACTTCTCGGATGGAAGAAGATACATAGATTTATGGGGGCGGTTGGTCTTCAGAACTTAGTCTGGCAAGACAAGGTATTTTAGGGGGTTAACATATTACTTCTCGGATGGAAGAACATACATAGATTTATGGCTGTCTGAACTGGTTGGCATTGGCTCAACCTAGGGACAGGGCATGGGTGTATTAAATGAATGTGTATTCATGTTCATCATCATGTAGGTAGAGTCTGGCGGGTAAGAGGTGTAGGACACGAAGAAAAATAGAGTAGTGTGGACTGTGGATACGAAGGAGGTGATTGGAAGACGTATAACAATTGTGGAAGAGTAAATGGAAGAGATGAACACAATGGTGGATAAAGATAACTAACCTAAGGATTGAATACATAGATTCATGGCTGTCTGAACTGGTTGGCATTGGCTCAACCTAGGGACAGGGCATGGGTGTTTTAACCTGGGAGGAACATACATAGATTTATGGGGCGATTAGTCTTCAGAAACTTAGTCTGGCAAGACAAGGTATTTTAGGGTATGTTGATATTGACATCCTAACTTAGGGACAGGGCATGGGTGTATTAACTTTAAGGTGTATTTATGTTCATCATCATGGAGGTAGAGTCCAGCGGGTAAGAGGTGTAGGACACGAGGGGTAGTGGATATGCGAGGTGGGGGAGGGTTGTGAATTGTAAAGGGGGTGGTTTGAGGCTGGGCGCCGTGCCGCTCGTGACTTAGGATAGTGACCCTTAATGCGCTGGACATAGGGGTGGCATTTCCCTATGATCGAACAGGTAGAGTGGTGTGTGCAGCGGGGCGTGAAGGATAAGTGGACAGGATGACCCAAACAGGGTACCATTGAGCATAGGGTCACGAAGCAAAATAGAGTAATGTGGATTGTGGATACGAAGGAGGTGATTGGAAGACGTATAACAATTGTGGAAAAGTAAATGGAAGGGATGAACACAATGGCGGATAAAAGATAATTAACCTAAGGATTGAATACATGCATGAATGACGACATTATAGCTGTCGTCCTAATAAGATGATGAAACCGAGTTGGTATGCACGTGGCACAATACGACACAAGGACAGTGCCGCTATGCCGTATCAATACTGGTGGCATACTCCGGTTAATATTATATATACACTTAGTTACTAGAAGAACAAGGCAAGGGGGGGGGGGGGGCGACTGAGCACGGGGGTACATATGTCTATACTCGTCATGGAAAGGGAGATACGAGGTAGCTTTCCTGCATCTCTCCTGATAATCGTCTGCAGATTGGTCATAGTGAGTTTATCCGAATTAACAGGCCTAAATCAATACAATAACTGGCATAGGGTTATCGGGTGTATAGTCGTGGTTAAAGGTTGGGAATCTATAGTTAGTGGATAAAACAACAGGAGGTTAGAGACATAGAATTGCTAGAATTGGGGAGGGGACTTTGATTGTTATAACTAAATACAGGGCTGACGTAATCACGATCTGATTTGGTGTGAAATGGAAGCTAAGGTGTCTTAGATCGCCTCGAACCTACACAATGAAAGTATTATAGCCTGTATGGTGGTTACCTAATTAAATACATACTTAGGTGGTACATCAAGAATATCAGTGAGTAAAGTATTGTGGTTTGTATATTAGAAGACTGTGATTGAGAGAAGTATAATATGTGGAATGAATTGAGAGGGAGAGAGAGAGACCAAATCGGAAATGGAAAAGGGGCCTGGGATCTCGTTGGGGATGGGAGTTTCGCTCTCAGGATTTTCGTTCCTGTGGCTCGTTAGGGTTGGAGGTTTCGCTCTCAGGTTTTTCGTTCCTGTGGTATTTTACTTCCGTCGCCTTTATATTAGGTACGACCTCGTACCTCAAGGTTGGAGTACGTAGGTTTGTTTAGGGGGGCCAGGTCAGGTCGGTGAGGGGATTAGGTTGGAGGGAAATGGCAGCCTGTCGGTGAGGACGAAGATTACTGTCATCCCGACTAGCAACAGACTGTTCAGAAAAGAGAGACAAAAACTTAAAACATTTTATCCTAGAATGTGAATAATATAATGAAATTAGGAAAAAAATAACAAGATTACTCAGGCCATATCTCTAAGAAACAGAAAACTAATAGGAGAGTTACTATTCAAGAAAGGAGGGAACGAGGGAAGAAAATACATAGATGTTGGAAAAGGAGAGAAAAGATGATAAAAGAACTTGACGAAAGAACAGATAATTAAGAACACAGGAAAATTAAGAAGAGCTAAAGTGTTTAACAATGTATAAAACAAATTTAAAAAATAGTCAGAAAAGTGTAGGTTAACAAGAAAAGTAGTATGACTAAGGAACAAAATATAATATATACAGTATATGGAAAACATGTAAATTTATAGAATCATGCCCAATCGCTTAGGAATTGAAAACAATACAAAACAAAATCCTACGGAAAATCGAGTACAATAACATCCTCATCATCATCAGGGGGGGGGGGGGGGGGCTGGATTAGTTAGGGTCGCCGTTAGTCTTGGTGAAGGTCTGGTGTATTGGTAGGGGTGGTGGTGGTGGTTGTGGCTTTGACCTTGGGGGTTCGCTTTCACTTTGGAAGGGAGGGGTGGATATACCCGTAGGTCTGCCGTTAGAAATGTGGGTCTGGGTGAGAGCTGGCCCGGGGCCAGTTTTGGAGGGAGGTTTTAAAAGTTGCGGTCGGGGGTAGTGATAGGGGGGGGTTAAAGGTGAAACGGGCAGGTCGAGTCGGGGTTGTTGTGGCGGAAGAGGTTGGTGCTGCGGAGGGGTTGAATTGTGTAGAGAGTTGTGGTCGTGAGTGGGGTTGGGGGAAGGGTGAGTAAGGCTGGAGGTTAAGAGTTTACGATGATTGGGTGGTTTGGAGGTTTGGAGTGTGGGGATTTGATAGGGAGATGGTGGGGGGGGGTCTGGACAGGGAGGGTTGTGGTTTGAGAGGGGTTGAATTTGGACTGATTTTATTGTCGGGAGAGACGTGGATGGGATTTCGAGGAGTGGTTGAGGTTGAGAGGTTGATTATGTTGTTTGGGGCGAGAGAGAGGGTAGTATTTTGGGGGTTAGCCAAGGTGGAAAAAGTTTTGTGGTTGGATTTGGATGGGCGTGGTATTTTGTCGAGCGGGATCTTTGGGGGTGGAATTTGGGGCGGATGGGGTAACGGTGAAGAGGGGGGGGGAGGAGGAGGTAGGGGTTATGTACGGGGGTGATTTTTTCGTTCTGAATGTGGTCGTGAGAGGTTAGGCTGGCAGGGTGGAAATTGGTGGAGGTTGAGAGTTTAGCTGGGCTAATGATGGTGGGGGACCGACTGGTGAGCAGGTGTTCGGTACGCATGAGGGGGGGGGACATCACTTTGGTGGGGGTCACGCGTGAGGGGGGGATTAACGGCACGTGTGGGAGGATCAGAGTAGTGAGGTGTGAGTGATTTAGGAAACGGAATTTGTTGGTGGGACTGTGGAGGATTGGTGGGGGAAGAGTTAGGCATAGGACATGGGTTATTGGGGGAGGACTGATGTACTGATTTGTGGTTGTTAAAAGTACGAATTTGGGGAGTTTTGTCGGTGGCAGTGATGGTTTGTTGAGAGGTTATATGGGATTGGTGGGTTTGTCTGTCATGAGGGGGTGAGTCAAGTGTGGGGTTTTGAATTTTTTTAGGGGTGTGAATTGTGTGTGGGGGGGTGGGGGGTGGAAGGGAGCTACTGACGGAAAACTGTCACAAGGGAAATGTTGTTGGTGGGGGAATAGCTGAGCATTTCTGGGGGCATGGGGAAAACATTGTTGGGTACATAGGTTGTCATTTTCCCTGGAAACATAGGTACATAAATATTTGGTAGAATGGTTTTTACATACATAAGAGTCTGTCCTGGAAACATGGGAGGATTGATCCTGGACAGATGGGGGTCTGGGTGATTGACAGGTAAATTGTGGGGATGGGGTGAGTAGGTCAGTTTGGAGAGATTGTTGCAAAGAGATTTGTCTCGGACAACAATGGAATTTGGTAGGATGGATGAAGGAGACATTGATGGAGATTTTGGTTCTGGTGCTGGATTATGGGGCAGAGGAAGGTTGGCGAGCGGGGGTGTTACTGGAGGTGGATTCAAGAGCGGTTCGGGTAATGTTGAAGAGGGTGACAAGGGAGGGGGGGAATAGGAGGTAGGCGGAGCTGTAGCATTCTTAGTTGATGCGGGTGTTTGAAGGGGTTCACCGAGGTTGGGCATGTGGGGAGATGATGGTGGGGGGGGTGAGGTTGACAGTTTTAAGAGGGGGACAGGTGATGAATATGAGGAAGTGAGAGGCGTGACAGGTTGTTGAGGGATTGACGGGGGTGAAGGTTGGTCTTGGGTGACAGGGGCATGTGAGAGAGTGGAGGGGGGGCTCATTTTCTGACCAGCATTTTTCAGGGGTGACATTGAAAGAGAATTGGTTACGGTGGGGGTGACCATTTCTGCGTGCTGTGGTTTGTTGGCAGGCATAGAAAAAGGATGGGGTTTATGGGGTAACACAATTGATGGAAGATTATCGTTGGTGGATGGCTGGGCAGGGGAAAATTTAGGGATGGTCAGAGAGGATAGAGGCAAGGAAGAGTGCACTGGGGTTGGACTTTCATCGGGAGTAATTTTGGAAGGGTGCACAGAGTTTGATTCCTTAGGGGAATGGAGGGACTTATCGATGATAGTGTTCAGTGGATGAATACATTTACTTTCTTGGATAGGGGCTGAAGGGGTGAATAGGGGATTCATCGAACTGAGTTGGCATCTTTCTCTGATGGAGAGCATATGTTCTTCGAATGAGCCGTACGGGTCGAGATGGGCGGTGATGTGGGGTGGGAGGATGTCTAACAATGCGGTGAATAAGAGTTCATTTTGTTGCTCGTCATCTTCAGAGCTATACGTGGTCCTCACGTATCTGTAGAGTTGTATGAGGGTCACATTGATATCCCCTTCATACTTGATCTCGTCGACTTTTATTATTTTGGGGGTGACGAGGGAACCCAAAAGTGACCCTAAGGTCCGGATCACGAGGGATCGAAACTGTTTCCAGGTAAGCTTTGGCGTTACCTGTTCAACAATTTGGGAAACGGCTTTTCCCAACTGCATAATGTGCAATAATGCAACGGCGATTTTGTCGCGGTCATTTTGAAGTGCCACATCTAACACTGGCTTTACTATGTCTAAGTAAGTGGCGATATCATACGTGTTTACATCATACTTGGGAATGTGTGTGAGTGTCATAGCGAGCTGTCATTTTTGCGATGTTCCCATGCTTCTACTGTTCCAAACTTGCAGTGTAATGCAACCTTTTTTCCGAATCAAGAACCACCGCTGCCGCCAATGTTATGCCCTGTGTGATGCCTCCCGGCGTTAGCAGAATGGTTGCGTGGGGCATTGCAGCTCGCTAGCGCTCGCCAGGATGGGGGATGGGCTACAGTTGTCCTAGAATGATCTGCTTTATGTGGTTGGTGTCGTGTTGCCACAGACAGTCTAGAAATGGTCTTTGTTTTGGTCTGTGACCGCGCCTTATATTTTATATTCGCTATAATATAAATGTTGCTTGTGTGGAAGGCGAGCGAGAGAGGGTTAGGGAATACACCTGGCAGCGGGGTGAGCTATGACGTGGCTCGCTTGGGCGCTGACGGCGTTGGCGGCCGGGTGGTCAACTAGTCCCTTCCCATCGCGGCCTCGTGTTCTTTACCAGCTCAGAGCTTGCCTGACACGCGTATCGCCTACATCCTTTGCAATTCTGTCCCCCATACTCGCCACTTTGCATACTATTTCTCTCTCTCGACTTCTCCTTTCTCATTCTCTAATCTTTATTAAACTCAACATCCCTTCTGGTTTCAGCATAGACGTTCACCGTCGACCAGTCGTATTGTACGCGAAGCTCTCAGAGATTTCCTCGTATTAGGTTAAGGAGGTATTAGGCTTTACTGAGGTTTGGAGAGACGGACTTTTCCGTATGTGTCCTCTCTCGGGAAGGTTGTAGACCGGTATATGTCTCCCTGGCAAGGTGTTGAGTGATTCTGCTTGGTTATCTAAAGCTAGACCAGGGGTAAGGTTACTGTGTCGTTGTCTCCGATGTGTGCAGTGTTAGCTAAGCCCTGCACGACATCGACAGGTACTGTGGGAGCCTAAGTTGTCTTCGGGTGGGTTTACTTTGCGAGCACAGCGCTGTGGTGTGAGAGGGCCATAGCCTACCCTCA
Organism: Paralithodes platypus; assembly: GCA_032716605.1. NCBI lineage: Eukaryota > Metazoa > Arthropoda > Malacostraca > Decapoda > Lithodidae > Paralithodes > Paralithodes platypus. The sequence goes on along the minus strand of CM064581.1, from coordinate 49,261,926 downwards.
CAACATAGTGCTGCCTCTTTTTGTTGACTTCTGAGGGATCGCCAGGATAGAACTAGGTACTAGAGACCTAGATTTATCAAGAGAGCATCCCCGTCATATAACATAATCTTCATTATACCACCTTCGGACAACGTTAGGCTACGAGCCGCATGCTCGCCCATTGTTGCCCTGCCTTGATACCCCAGCTAGACTTTATTAACTGAGCAGACACTGGTTAGAGATAAGCCCCATTATTATATGTATGCAGCATTATTATTCACTGCACTTTTGAGCCGAGGTTGTTGTTGAGTTGCACAACCCTAGTAGGCTGTTGCGTTGTGTCACGAAGCATTTCTTTAGTTGTCGAGCATTACTACCTTTGCGCAGTCTTTATTATTCGCCTGCCTATTATTACTATATGTCCTAGTATTTATTGTGACCCGTATTCTGCATTATAATTGTTCAAGATTCTTTACGAACATCTTCCCAGCATCAGACTTATTTCAGAAGTTTCCAGTTGATGTTGCAGGACTAGCATTGCACTTTCTTTAATACAGGAGTGCCAGTTATTTGAGTATCTACCGTAACGTTAATTAATCACGTTAACTATCTTTTCTTTGTGTAACCTAATCGAGTAATCTTTTACTGTTTGAGAATAGGCTGTTTCATCGAGCGTCAGCCTAGTGTGTGTGCACCAGTTACCGAGTCATAGGATACCTCGTTGTCCAGGCACGACTCAGGGCGGTAATGGTGTTTTGTTTTCCAGTGTTTAAGGCAGGGGTTGGATCTAGTGTTACCGTTGTTGCATTTTGCCATTATCTAGTCCAATGTTGAAGAGCCCTGTGTCTTTGAGAACCTGGATCGTAACAAATGGCGACCTAGCTCAGGATCTTGTGAACTAAGAGATAATTGCAGGATTGTTGTGGTCATTTGTTTTATTGAGGAATATAGTGGGCACGTTAATTTTTTTTTGGCAAAGTAGTATAGCACTTGAGAGTCTTCAGACATTTTTGGCAAGTGCTACATAAGAGTTTGGGGTACTTCTTTTCTGAATATTGTGGTGAGAAATTTTTGTGCGCATCATGTCTTATACCGGGTCAGAGGAGAATGGAGACACAGTACGTAATGTCGAAACTGAGGAACAGCAGCATGATGAAAGGGTTAATTGGGTGAAATGTGAGGAGGATGCTAGGATATTTTTGCAATGGCCTGTTACTGCCGAGCGGTTGGAGGGTATGGATCGGTACGGTCTTCAATGCCTGGCCACAGCTATCGGTCATGCGGTTACTAGCAGCATGACCAAGGATAACTTGATAACGTGTGTACTGGGCAGGGTGACTGGTGAGCGAGATGGGCTGAGTGCTCAGAGCCCTTCGGCCATGCTTCCCCTACACTCGACTCCCAGCCATCCCAGTAGTTTGCCGACCCCGGGTACGCTTCCGCAGTTGGGTGGTGACTGGCAGGGTGGGTTGCCCCTGGGGGGACCACCGGTAATTTCAAACATTGTAGCACCTTCACCTCCTCAAGGGTTATCTCCAGAATTATTGCTTCAGCTCGAATTAGCTAAGATCGAAGAGAGAAAGGCTATCAGGGCAGGTGAGCAGCAAATAGAGCTAGCAAAAATCCAAGCTGAGTCGACTAGGTACTGTGCCGACAGGGACGTAGAGAAGTCGCGAGTAGAGACAACGGGACAGCGACTTGGGGCTGGTAACCGTGCTCATGATCAATCTCTCTCGCACTTATTGAAACTGGTTCCGGTGTTTGATGAGAGTGGTGTAACAGAATTTTTCACACGCTTTGAGAAGAAGTGCCAGGAACACCAGTGGCCAGAGAATAAATGGGCAGCACTTGTATCCTCTAGATTAATAGGCAAGGGTCTTAAAGCCTACGATGCGTTGCCTATAGAGTCCTGTATTATCTATGAGGAACTCAAGGAGGCTGTCCTGAGAGCATACGAACTACAACCAGAGACGTACAGGTTGAAGTTCCGGGGTGTTACCAAGGGTCGGGAGAGCACCTTTTTGGAGCATGCCCGGGAGCTGTCCGATGCTTTTGGGAATTGGCTGAGGTCGGAGAAAGCTACTACGTTTGACGACATTAAACAGTTGGTGCTTTTAGAGCAGTTTTTCAAATGCACGAGCGGCGACCTGACGTTAAACCTTAAAGAAAAGCAACCAAAAACTCTACAGGAGGCAGCTGAGATGGCTGACCTCTGGCTATCACTAATTCGTGGGTGCGGGTCTGCCCAGCGTAGTGAGGCAGGTAACAAGGGGCATGACACCCCACCCCCCCGAGTTAGTGATATACCTTATGCAAACAAGTACAAGAGCCATGATACCAAGACTGACCACAAGACTAGCACCGTCCCATTTAAGAAGGGGCCGGGCCCTTCCCAGTACCAAGGGAAGCCCAAATGGGAGTTGGAGTGTTATCATTGTCATAAAAAGGGGCACTTTGCAAGAGTCTGTCCTAGCAAACCACCTACAGCAGCTGTGTCTTTGGCCTGCAACATTGGTGTGTCTCCGAAGTCATCTGAGTTTGCCCGGGGCAGTTCGTCAGAGGCTGAGGCACAGCCAATGCAGAAGCACCTGGGAGGCTCGAACCCTGATCAGGATGTTTTTTGCGACCATAGAGGGCGGGGTTGCGTGATATGGGCGGAGCGCAAGCATGGAGTAGAGGTCTTGCATGATACAGGTGCTTCCCAGACTCTGATGAAAAACTTGACTGGCTACCCTATAAACGCGGCTCGGGTGGTGGTGGTGCAGGGTATTAATGCAACTCGGTCATACCCGCTGGTGCGGTTGGAGTTGGAGGTGGATGGTGTGGCACGTGAATTGGATGTCGGGATTGTGGAGAAACTGCCAGTGGAGGGCGTCGACCTTCTTCTCGGCAACGACTTTGCAATGCCCGCTTCTGAGGTTCTACCCTTAGTCGTTGCCGAGAGGCCGGCCGACGTGAGTAGGGAAGAGCAAGAGTGGGTCGAGCGGTGCCAGACACAACCCATGGCGTGTGTTGTCACCCGAGCTCGGGCAGCTAAAGTGTCACAGCCTAGTCCTCCGTCTTCAGACCAGCGGAGGAACGATCAACAGGAGGAGGCTAAAGCTGGAGTTGGTTTTAAGAGTTTTGACTCGGCGGCTCTCCTGGGTGATTCAGTATTAGCACCATTACTTAATTCTGGAGTAGCCCCTGGGCCTGTCATCGAGAGTGACGAGGCTGGGCATGACGAGTCTCCACGACAGCAACGTTATGTACATCGAGAGAGACAGAGGGAGCAGCCCAGTATCGGGGAAGGTCATGCATTGCTCCGGGAGCAGTTAGATCGCTTGGCACCCTCAGATATACGTCGGTTGCAACTAGAGGACCCTGAGCTCCAAACGTGTGCTAATGGAGCTCTAGAGCTCGACGAGGACGGCGATGCACAGCCAGGAGATTTTTTTTATTTAGAAGGCATCCTCTATAGGCGTTTTCAAGACCCTAAACGTAGTTGACAAGAGGGGTCCGGAGTAGTGGACCAGTTGGTGGTGCCACGGGAGTGCAGGGATAGCCTACTGAGGTTGGCGCATGACATACCACTGGCAGGACATCTAGGGGTGAGAAAAACGGTGGCGGATTTAGAAAAATTGTTTTGGTGGCCGGGGTTGAAGGGGCAGGTGGTAACCTGGATAGCAAGGTGTCATACGTGCCAGAGGGTTGAAAAACCTAACCAAACAATTCCGAGGGCCCTGTTGCACCCCATTCCTGTCAGTGGACCGCCCTTCAGTAAGGTCATCATTGATATGGTCGGACCCCTAACCCCTACTAGTGCCGGTAATAAATTTCTATTAACTATCATGGATGTGGCCACTCGTTATCCTGATGCATATCCAATGAGAAATGGCACGGCGAAAACTGTTGTCCGGAACCTGCTCTTGTATTGCTCGCGGTATGGTTACCCGCAAGAAGTGCAATCGGACCAAGGTTCTAATTTTACCTCTAATCTGTTCAAACAAACTATGATTCAGCATGGCATCAGCACTGTCGTCTCTTCTGCGTATCACCCGGAGAGTCAAGGGGTGTTGGAGAGGTGGCACGCCATGCTGAAAAGCATGCTTCGATGTTATTGCGCAGAGAACGGAAAGGATTGGGACCTTGGTTTGCCGTATGTTTTGTTCGCGGCAAGAGAAGTACCTGGAGAGAGTCTCGGTTTCAGTCCGAATGAGCTTGTTTTCGGGCATCAGGTGAGGGGCCCTCTCCACATGGTGAAGGAGATTTGGGAGGGTACCGCTAAGCCATGTTCTATGTTGAGATACATCCTCGAGAGCAGAGAGAGAATGCTTAGAAGTCTGGAGCTGGCCGGGCGTAATTTGGTGAGTTCGCAGGCCCGTATGAAGGACAGGTACGATACTAAGGCGAAACTCCGGGAGTTTCAGGTAGGTCAAGAGGTGTTGGTCCTGTTGCCTTTGGCAGGTCATCCTCTGGCTGCCAAGTACGCTGGGCCTTATCGGGTGGTGTCAAAGATCTCCGATCTAGATTACCTCGTTGCCACTCCAGACCGGAAGAAGCGTAACCAACTATGCCACATTAATTTGTTGAAGGAGTATGTGAGGCGCCCACCTGAGTCACTAGCTGTCCCTGTGTTGACCTGCTGCAGTCATGGTGGAGAAGGAGAGGGGGGCAGCAATGATCAGGTGGATGATAACTGGGATTGTCATGTCTCGGCTGATCAGTGGGCGGGGAATTCGAGCTAATGTGCGCATGATGCTCTGGCGCACCTGCCGGAGGAACAGCAGGTGGCAGTGCAGCGCCTGTTCGATTCATACCCCACTGTATTTGCCGAGCACCCAGGCCTCACTACTCAAGCGGTGCATGACGTCGATGTAGGAGAGCACCCCCCCTTCAAGTCGATACCTTATCGGGTGCCACCCATTAAACTCCCAGCGCTCAGGGATGAGCTGGAGTATATGCTGGCGAGAGGCTTGATCGAGAAGGGGGCAGTACGGTGGACTTCTCCTGTCACTCTGCAGCCCAAACCTGATGGAAAAGTTCGGTTCTGCATTGACTTTAGGCGGTTGAACGGGTTGACCCCCACCAACGCATATCCTCTTCCCCGGGTGGATGACAGTATGGATAAGATCGGGAAAGCAAGGTACTTGACCAAGGTAGACCTCGTCAAAGGCTACTGGCAAGTACCACTGTCTGAGCGGGCTAAAGAGGTGTGCGGGTTTGTGGTGGATGGCAGTACTTACCGTTGCAACGTGATGCCATATGGTCTGAAAAATGCACCGGCCACTTTCCAGAGCTTAATGAACGACATCGTAGCAGACATCCCAAACTGTACTGTCTACCTTGATGACGTGATCATTTATGACAACGATTTCCAAAGTCACTGTGAGCACATAGAAGCCTTATTTAGTCAACTTAGTAAAGCAGGCTTGGTGGTTGGTGGTTAATCTGGGCAAGTGTGACTTTGTTCAAGCCACGGTGCAGTATCTGGGGTTTGTGGTTGGGCTAGGGCAGGTGAGCCCGCCCCAACAGAAGATACAGGCTATCGACTTGTTCCCCAGGCCGACCACCAAGCGGCAGATCATGAGATTTTTGGGCATGATTGGGTATTACCGCCGCTTTATAAGAGGCTATTCTACTGTGTTAGCTCCTTTGACAGATCTACTAGCCAAAGATAAAAAGTTCCGCTGGGCACCTGAGTGTGAGCAGGCGTTTCGAGTAGTTAAACACCTTATATGCACTCACCCTATCCTCAGGGCCCCGGACTTTGAACGACCATTTCAGTTGGCGACTGATGCCAGCAGAGTAGGGGCTGGTGTCGTACTTTTGCAGACAGACGAGGAAGGTCTTGAGCATCCAGTCAGTTTCTTTTCAAAGAAATTTAATTCAGCACAGAAAAACTATTCGGTTGTTGAAAAGGAACTGCTGGCAATCGTGTTAGCGCTCAGACACTTTGAGGTCTATGTTCCTGCCTATGGGCCAGTCGTGGTAGTGTATACCGACCACCACCCGCTTAAATTCCTCAATCAATTCCACAACCGGAATATGAGGCTGACCAGATGGTCGCTCATGTTGCAAGAGTACAACTTAGACATTCGCCATATTGCCGGTTGTGAGAATGTGATTGCGGACTGTTTGTCGCGGGTGGAGGATCCGGGGTAGGCTACCACAGTATGTTGGTATAGCCTCCTGTCTTGGCTCGCGGTGTATTTTTTGCGCTGGTGCTTGGTGGCTCGCGTGTGTAGCATCAGCGTAGGGTCGCAGGGCAGGAGTTGTTGGCTTTGATTAGAAGAAAATTAGGCTACATCTATAGTAGCCGCCAAAAACAACATTAAAATAAAATATGAAAAATTAAATAAAAACTCTTTCTTTTTGATAATTAATTTTAAGATAATATTGTAGCTGAGTACTGAGTGCAGATGATTTTCCCTCAGTAGGCTGTGCTTCTTAAAGCTCGCTCTGGGAGCACAATGTTATGAATTAATGTATTATATTTGGGAAGGGTGATAAGATTTTTTTTAATATATAAATGTTGTTGCATTTTTTTTGAGGAGACTGAGCTTGCATTCCATGAGTGGCAGAGTGGTTAGGAGTGGCAAATTCTAGCAACATTCTGCCTGTTCAGATATGGGCTCATGGTTGAGTGTCCCATATCTTGGGGAGGGTGTGACGCCTCCCGGCGTTAGCAGAATGGTTGCGTTGGGCATTGCAGCTCGCTAGCGCTCGCCAGGATGGGGAGAAGGGCTACAGTTGTCCTAGAATGATCTGCTTTATGTGGTTGGTGTCGTGTTGCCACAGACAGTCTAGAAATGGTCTTTGTTTTGGTCTGTGACCGCGCCTTATATTTTATATTCGCTATAATATAAATGTTGCTTGTGTGGGAGGCGAGTGAGAGAGGGTGAGGGAGTACACCTGGCAGCGGGGTGAGCTATGACACGGCTCGCTTGGGCGCTGACGGCGTTGGCGGCCGGGTGGTCAACTAGTCCCTTTCCATCGCGGCCTCGTGTTCTTTACCAGCTCAGAGCTTGCCTGACACGCGTATCGCCTACATCCTTTGCAATTCTCTCCCCCATACTCGCCACTTTGCATACTATTTCTCTCTCTCGACTTCTCCTTTCTTATTCTCTAATCTTTATTAAACTCAACATCCCTTCTGGTTTCAGCATAGACGTTCACCGTCGACCAGTCGTATTGTACGCGAAGCTCTCAGAGATTTCCTCGTATTAGGTTAAGGAGGTATTAGGCTTTATTGAGGTTTGGAGAGACGGACTTTTCCGTATGTGTCCTCTCTCGGGAAGGTTGTAGACCGGTATATGTCTCCCTGGCAAGGTGTTGAGTGATTCTGCTTGGTTATCTAAAGCTAGACTAGGGGTAAGGTTACTGTGTCGTTGTCTCCGATGTGTGCAGTGTTAGCTAAGCCCTGCACGACATCGACAGGTACTGTGGGAGCCTAAGTTGTCTTCGGGTGGGTTTACTTTGCGAGCACAGCGCTGTGGTGTGAGAGGGCCATAGCCTATCCCTCACAACATAGTGCTGCCTCTTTGTGTTGACTTCTGAGGGATCGCCAGGATAGAACTAGGTACTAGAGACCTAGATTTATCAAGAGAGCATCCCCGTCATATAACGTAATCTTCATTATACCACCTTCGGACAACGTTAGGCTACGAGCCGCATGCTCGCCCATTGTTGCCCTGCCTTGATACCCCAGCTAGACTTTATTAACTGAGCAGACACTGGTTAGAGATAAGCCCCATTATTATATGTATGCAGCATTATTATTCACTGCACTTTTGAGCCGAGGTTGTTGTTGAGTTGCACAACCCTAGTAGGCTGTTGCGTTGTGTCACGAAGCATTTCTTTAGTTGTCGAGCATTACTACCTTTGCGCAGTCTTTATTATTCGCCTGCCTATTATTACTATATGTCCTAGTATTTATTGTGACCCGTATTCTGCATTATAATTGTTCAAGATTCTTTACGAACATCTTCCCAGCATCAGACTTATTTCAGAAGTTTCCAGTTGATGTTGCAGGACTAGCATTGCACTTTCTTTAATACAGGAGTGCCAGTTATTTGAGTATCTACCGTAACGTTAATTAATCACGTTAACTATCTTTTCTTTGTGTAACCTAATCGAGTAATCTTTTACTGTTTGAGAATAGGCTGTTTTATCGAGCGTCAGCCTAGTGTGTGTGCACCAGTTACCGAGTCATAGGATACCTCGTTGTCCAGGCACGACTCAGGGCGGTAATGGTGTTTTGTTTTCCAGTGTTTAAGGCAGGGGTTGGATCTAGTGTTACCATTGTTGCATTTTGCCATTATCTAGCCCAATGTTGAAGAGCCCTGTGTCTTTGAGAACCTGGATCGTAACACCTGTTTTTCTACAGGTTTAACTTGGGTAATGTGAGTTCTAACTGACTGGGTATAGAAGGCTGCATGCACAAAACAAGGTATGAGGAATAGAGAACACAACATAAACACACGGTAACAAGACACACGATCACGTTTATTGATATACACACTTCTGAATACTCGTGCAAGACAAATGATAGAATTGAACAACACTAGCATAAGTGGATCTGGATGGAGCCTAGTCTCCCAATTCCAACGTTCAGGTATTAATCTTCTGATCACTGGTTTTATTCACAAGTTTATATACTGGAGACCATCAATGTTACTTATAGATTCATATTCACTGTTAGATTTATTACTGGTAGCTCTGGTGCACAAGTAGTAGTTCACAGACTAGATTAGACACACGTATTTTAGAGCACGAGAATTCTAGTAACCTCAGGGGGTACTGATCTAAGTTTTATATTCTTGTATCAGAAATACATAGAACGCAAATCAATGGGCGAACATTCAGATATCACTAGGGTTTCACTTCTATGAAATAATATCTGGATATATGGGTAATTACGAGAGTTAATATCGCCTGTTAATTAATAAACACTGATACGCTTAGCACTTCCTAATGGAATGGTTATATATGAATTATACTGGGGCAAAGATATAGCCACTTCATAGAAATATTAATAAGTGAATCTCTAAATTGCACTGTAACACTGTAGTACTGATAGAGTGAATCTTGGGTAGTATTTGATTTGTCTGGTCCTGGTTATCTTGCGTCCGTGATGTTGGGGGCTAACGACTGGTTCCGCGGCCGTCCAGATGGTCCATATGTAGGAAGTTCTCAAGTACGTGGACAGGTCCTTCTATCCAAATCTGCCACGGAGTCTGCCGGCTCTGGAACTCAATTCTCAGCAACCAACAATGATAGAACTGGAGGTCAACTCTGGTGACCAACCACTGGTTGGTGTCTATCTTTCAACTGATTTTACTGGGGGCTGGAGCTTGGTTTATAGGCTCGGTTTTGGACCCTGTAGGCCATAGGGATCTCGAGTTTTGATGGACTTATTTGAGCTCTCAATTGATACGGGAACTAGGTAAGGTGCTCGAAAATATCCCGCAACCCCAATAATGTACTACCCGAGTTGACGTCAGGTATAGTGTAAAATAGTCGTGGATGGGAAGTCCAAGAAACTCATCACGTGAATCACCACGAGACTATCACCTGGTTCTTACAAATCGGACTAAGGTTACTATACTTTTAGTACGTCCGTGGTAGTACAGTGGGTTAGCGCACGGGCCTGGTGGTGATGGCCATGGTCACTAACCAGGGTTCGAACCCCACCCAAGGCATCTCAAAACCTGTGGGTTTTTAGGAGGGTTAAACTCCCTTCAGAGGTTCGAGCCCCGCGCCAGGCACCAGGAAAAGGTTGACCCTAAGTGGGCCTGGGGAGTTTTCAGGAGACCATGAATTCCCTTCACACCCAGCATTTCATTTGGGGTTGCGGGATATTTTCGAGGGCATTACAATTAACTTTGTCACTTTGTCGAAGCCTTTCAGTATCTTAAAACACTCAATAAGTTGACCCCTCAACCTCCTTTTTTTTAATGAGAACAGATTCAATCGTTTAAGTCTTTCTTTATATGGTATATTTCTTAATGAGGGTATCATCTTCGTCACTCTACGCTGCACTGACTCGAGTCTTACAATGTCCTTGTTCAGATAAGGTGACCAGAACTGCACACCATATTCAAAGTGGGGTTCACCATAATTTTGAACAGTGGCACTAATACGTGTTCATGTGTATATGTAAATTTTCGTTTAATAAAGCCCAATGCTCTGTTTGCCTTATTTGCAGCTGCTATACATTGGTAAGAAGTTTTTAGGTTTTCAGATATTAGTATCCCTAGGTCTTTTACTATCGTTGTTGTTTTTATTTGTTGGCCATTCATTTCGTATTTGTATTTCTTATTTCTGCTACCGACCTGTAGCACCTGACATTTATCAACGTTGAAGGGCAATATGCCATTTTTCAGACCACTCTGATATCTTGTTTAAATCAAACTTTCTATCTTCTTCGGTCAGGACTGCATTTCCTATTTGTGTGTCATCGGCGAACTTGGAGATGGTGTTGTTTATCACTACATCGATATCGTTAATGTAAATGAGAATCTGGTTTACAGTAGTGACATGGAGAGGAGGAGGTGTAGGTGAGACACAGGTGATACACAAACAGAAACAGTGAAGGAGGCCAGACAAATGGAACAGGAGTTCCAACAACTCCTTATCAAACTCCTATCAATGCTCCCCTCGGTATTACCCTGCTCGATTGTTGTCTACAATATAAATATACTTTTTCCAGTTTATTGAGTATTATATTATTGTATGTTTCGCTATGAAAAACTCAAAATGCATATAGTTTCACCTTTGTTGGTGTGGGTTATGCATTCTATGTTTTCAGTAGTGTTTCGCAGAGTGGAATACTTAATTATTTCATCACACCTTAGGTTCGAATCATATAAGTGCCATAGCACTATGAGATAGTAGTTGCCAGTAATGAAGCATGAGTTGGGTGAACATGTGATGCGCTTCATAGGTAATTGTACTGTACTTCCTGTTGTATTACCATATTTGTTTCATTGTGTTCGGTTCGTTTGCTTACGGTGTACAGCATCTACTTGTTGAACTACCTGAGCTTAACTATTTCACCAAGAGTAGTCTATTTAGTATCTGTTGTATATATCATAGTTAACTTATGAGAAAGAATAGAGTGAAGAGTCAGTACTTCTCAGCTAACCTGCTGTGAACACTCACCTGGTTTTCTACCTTTGTAGTGGTTTAACTTATGAGAAAGAATAGAGTGAAGAGTCAGTACTTCTCAGCTAACCTGCTGTGAACACCCAACTGAGCGGGTTGGTGATCTCGTTCATAGTTACAGGATGCTCTCTCACTAAAAGAAATACCTTATACAGGATGTACTCTGCATTATTCTTGTTGTCTGCCAGTAGTGAGCCAGGGTGCAGCTCACTTGGTTCCTAGTACGCTTATCTGAACCCTTACGAACTGGCCTGTGTGGATGGTTGTGATCACATTCACTTTCCGCTGGTTGTACCAGTGCATGGCTAGCATCAGCTCAAGTGCTGGGTAAACATGTCCTTCCACCACTCCCGTACTGTAACGACTGTCTGGGTTTTCATGGTTTGCAGGTACTTGGTACGGTGGGTGACCGTGTAGTAATTATCGGTATACAAGGTGTAATTCTTGTCAAAAGACTGATCCAACATCACCTTTACCACCCCGGGCACCATCCCACCTAACCCTATTTCAGAATCTGCATTGACCTCGACCATGGCCACGTCTATGTGTAGGGTCATCAGGATCATCACCACCGTCCTCACCAGAGTCATCTGAGTAACTGACAGGCAGGCCATAATTAAGATTGTCATCAGGCTCATAGACAGGGTCTACAACACATCCTGGAGAGATATAAGGCGGTGTATCCCAGTTTCCAATACGTGTGCGTTGATTGCAAGGTGAAGTGGAAGATAGATCACTTGTGTGGGGTCTTTTAGTGAGGCGACGAGTAGTTGAGAGTCCTCACTATCTTGGCGAGTTAATGCCACCCACTGAGCTGTGGAGAGTCACTAGATGTTGGGGAGATATCTGGCGAGATATGAGTCAATGCCCCTTTACTGTAGAGGACTGAGGGCAGAGAAGTGTTTGAGGGAGTAAAAAATAATGATTAATGGAATGCTAGGTTATTTGTTGTGCTCTTTCCTTTGCGGTTGGATGAGGCTGAACCACTATAACCATTGGTGGATGGTTGCGGGTGGTCATATGGATGCGAGGATACAGTGGTGGTTGGGTGATGCTGGGTTGGGAGATATGCTGCGAATGACTCATCGCCTCCATCGTTCTCATGATCTCTTAAAATTTCCTCTCTCTGCTGCTTCCTCCTAACTTGCTTACTCCAGCACACTTTCCAAGATAGCCAAATAAGTAACTACCCTGGCAGGGGAAGGTGTTAGAGGGGTACTAGGGGTACAAGAATGCAGCGGCGTATCTCTCAATGAGGGTAGCACACTTCTCAGGTCACTCAAAGTACGTTATTCACTTTCATCATCACGGTCTTCACTCTCCCTGACACTACACTGTCATTCATCGTCAAAGTATTCATAGTCATCGTTGCTGACATTCGCAAAACCATGACATTATTTGCCCTTGCGAACATCTCCCTCTCTATCACTGCGCAATTGTCTTCAGTGTCACTCTCAAGCTCTTCTAAGGCAGATTTTTCCTTATTATCCAAGTCAGTTAGCACTCTCAAAACACCACCAAGACTTAAAAAGTCTTTCGTTTTCCCTTTTTTCTTAGGCGTACGGGTTTGGAGTGCCGCAGTGGAGGTAGTTCTCGATTCTAACACAGGCATTTTGGTTTTGTGATTCCCTTCCGTGCTGGCGGAGAGATAAGTATTGATGTTACCATCTAGTGGGAGTATTAGAGCAACACGAGCACTCCCATACTCAAACCAAATGCATGTGCTATTTGAAAGTTTTATTTAGAGCGCAGAAGTATACTGTAAGTGGCATGCCGAGCTCCGTGGTGAAATTTTGTTTTGGCGTGTAAGAGTCCATCCGACTACACAGGATTAATATAAATAGAAGTTGAATTTTAACAAATACGGTAAATTTAATTTTGTAGTTCTGATAAATATAATGTTTTAGCTATTTTTAATCTGAATCCGGTATTATGTTACTTTATTTTAAAGAAAGATACTGTTGGAAACTATATATATTTTGTTGTATTTGAGCCGCCAGCACAGAAGGGAATAACAAAACCAAACTGCCTGTGTTTGAATCGACAACTACCTCCACTGCTTCCAACACCCAATTTCTCCATATCTACCCATCAGGAACTCCCAGCGGACTATCCCTTATTCTTCAACAATACAAAAATCAATCCTTCATCTTCTCTCAATATTCTTGGTGTCTCTTTTTCTTCTGCTCTCAGTTGGAAGGACCATATTACCAGTCTTGCTAAAGCAGCCTCCCAGAAACTGGGTGTGCTCAACCGCCTTAGGGGGTTCTTTACCCCTACACAGCTTCTTGCTCTGTACAGGGGCATAGTGCTTCCTTGTATTGAGTATTGTTCACATGTGTGGGGAGGTTCCTCTTACACCGCTCTCCTAGACAAAGTTGAGAGGAAGGCCTTTCGTATCATTAACACTAGATTAGCGGGCTAGCGGTTTATTTATATGTACCGCCCAGCGGGTTGTTTTTAGCCAAAATAGGGCTGTTTACATGATCATTTTCATGCCTAAATAAGACCCAGAGTGTAAAACAAGTATCTATCCCTGAAAGGGCATAAACAGAGCTTTCCAATGACACCATAACGATCCTTTTATGATGGCTAGTTTCTTGCAACAACCGCGCAACGCGAGTGCAAAAAGCATGTAATTCGGCACTTTCCCCATACAATTCCGTATGTAGCGAGTGAGAGAGGGAGGGAGGAGGTGGGATTCGTGTCAGTAGGTTCGCCGCGGTGGTCTGGAGCAGTCATACGCTCGCTACTCTCCTGCCACCACTTGTCTCTCTCTCTCAGCAACATTACGTGCTGAAATTGCCACACGACCTATGTCGAGCGCCGCCAGATAGTCCAGATTTATTATACTCGACTTATGTTGCGCGCCGCTAGTTATGGGTTAACTCCCGTTCACTCACCAATTCTCTGCAATCTCTCTCTCTCCGCCGCAATGTTGCATCTCTCTCGCTATTCTATCGCTACTATAATAATCAGTGTTCCTCAGAGCTTTCCCAGTGTATACCACCTCCTTTACGTAGGGCACGTGGTACCCGTCTTGCAACACAATTCCACCCCTACTCTGTGCAACTCTCGAACCCAAGAGTGAAACGTTACTCTCAAACTTTCTTCTATTCAACAGCTGAGCTATGGAACTCTCTCCCAGAATCAGTCTTTTCCTCTTCCTATGACTTAAATTGCTTCAAACTCCGTGTGTCCAGGCATTTTGGCTCGAACGTCCTTTGATTTTGTCCCTGTCACTCTTTCAACTATGGGGGAGGCACTCGCTATGGGCAGTTCTGCCTTTTGCCTCCCTCACTCACATAGAAAAGAAAAAAATTACATTATTTGTGGATCCTAGGAGAAGTAATACCAGCGCTTGTACAAACAACTTGGACATCTGTATGTGTTGGCGTTTCGCAATCTTTGTGTTGCATCATTAGAAATATTTAATTTGATTACATTTGGTTTAAATTTACAAATGTCTTCATTACAATAATATACAGTATATTTCCTTAATATAGTGAACACAAAACTAGAAACACCTTGACACTGCTAAATAATAAATGGGACGTACATATTCTATATTCTCAAAATATATCGCTGTAACAATATATATACTAACTAAAAATAAATATCGTGAACTGGTGTTAAACAAATAGATACAAACGATTATATATGGGAATTTGAACCTGACATTAATTCTTACACAATTTACATCAATATACATTTGTTTAATTAACGTGAAGATGTAATTTACAGTGCAAAAGAGTCTTAGACAAAAGGCTAGATTGTTTAACAAGATTATTTCCGGTAATTGTATTTGAATTAACTCTCTCCCGATCATTATCACCACCAAAACCAGACTCGCCCCAGCTAGCCACATATACACATACACTAACTATAAAAGAGCCAACTGGGAAGCTTTCATAAACAAGACAACAACACATTGAAGCCCTAAACAGCACATCCATCACTAACACCAACAATGCTGTCCACACATTCAACAACTATCCAAAAATGCTGACAAGAAACACATTCCAAGAAGTAACAGAAAAAGACACAACCCCAACTTCTCACCATAAATTTAAAACCTCATCAGACAACGTGACACACTAAAACATTCCCCAGCAACCCCCACACAACAAATCCAAGCAATCAACACACATATCGAAAGCCTTCGATAGAGTCTGGCACAAATCTTTAATTTCTAAACTACCCTCCTTCGGTTTCTATCCCTCCATCTGTGCCTTTGTCTCTAATTTCCTTTTCGGCCGTTCCATAGCCGCGGTTGTGGACGGCCATTGTTCACTTCCTCACCCTATAAACTCTGGTGTTCCTCAGGGCTCTGTCCTATCTCCTATTCTCTTTCTAATTTTTATAAATGATCTCCTTAACTGTACCTTAATTACCATCTATTCATACGCAGACGACTCAACCTTACACTACTCCTTTAGTTTTTCAGAACGCCCCAGCCAGCAATCCCTCAACGACAAACGTAATGAAGCCATAGAACTCTTAAATTCTGATCTAAATACTATCTCCAATTGGGGCACAGAAAACCTTGTTACCTTTAATGCTTCCAAAACCCAATTTCTCCATCTATCTACCCGTCAGGATCTCCCAGCGGACTATCCCTTATTCTTCAACAATACAAAAATCAACCCTTCATCTTCTCTCAATATTCTTGGTGTCTCTCTTTCTTCTGCTCTCATTTGGATGGACCATATTACCAGTCTTGCTAAGGCAGCCTCCCAGAAGCTGGGTGTGCTCAACCGCCTTAGGGGGTTCTTTTCCCCTGCACAGCTTCTTGCTCTGTACAGGGGCATAGTGCGTCCTTGTATTGAATATTGTTCACATGTGTGGGAAGGTTCCTCTCACACCGCTCTCCTAGACAAAGTTGAAAGGAAGGCCTTTCGTATCATTAACTCCCGTCCACTCAGCAACTCTCTGCAATCTCTCTCTCACTGCCACAATGTTGCATCTCTCTCGCTATTCTATCGCTACTATAATAATCAGTGTTCCTCAGAGCCTTCCCAGTGCATACCACCTCCTTTATGTAGGGCACGTGGTACCTGTCTTGCAACTCAATCCCACCCCTACTCTGAGCAACTCTCCAACCCAAGAGTGAAACGTTACTCTCAAACTTTCTTCTACTCAACAGCTGAGCTCTGGAACTCTCTCCCAGAATCAGTCTTTCCCTCTTCCTATGATTTAAATTGCTTCAAACTCTGTGTGTCCAGGCATTTTGGCTTGAACGTCCCTTGATTTTGGCCCTGTCACTCTTTCAACTATGGGGGAGGCACTCGCTATAGGCAGTTCTGCCTTTTGCCTCCGTCAATCACATAGAAAAAAAACAAAAACAAAAATAACAAACAAAATACAAGAACAACAAACACTAAATTGGAATAACTACCTCCAAACACTTGATCACAAAACAAATCCCAAAAAAACTCTACAAAACAATAAACACTTAAACAGCATCACACTTTCCAACATCAACACTACACAATCACATGCTGCAATCACAACACAGACTCTACTCCTTCATATAAACAACAAACAAACACTCTAATTAATCACTTCTCTCATGTAAGCCACCTAAACCCCCATAAAGACGACCGATGTGTCATCCAACGTATGAGGCAATTCCCCACAGACCTTGACTATGCACCCTTCACCAACAACCAGACATAACACATCATCAACAATCTCAAGCACTCACCCGCCTGTGGTCCAGATAACATAAGCAACATACACCTCAAACACCTAGGACCACAAGGCATACAAGCACTCACCAATATATCAATCTACAATTATTCACACAACACAATACCAGACATCTGGAAGCATGATGTCATCATTACATTCCCAAAATCCAACAAAGACCCCATGCTACCCTCCTCATACCGCCCTAGTCATACTCCTTTGCACCCCCTCCACAGTCTTAGAAAGCCTTGTTCTACAACTGACCACACAAGCTCTACCCCTAGCTCCAACACAACATGGCTTCAGGCCACTGCATTCCACAAACACTCTTCTTACAGACCTTACACAAAGTGCTTTTGACGGCATCAACTCAGCCAGACCACCACACAGATCACTACTTGCCACACTCAACATTAGTAAAGCCTTCGAAGCCATCCCTCGCCACAACCTAGCAAACATAATGTATGACACAAACATGCACAACATAACAAAAAGATGGCTGACCAACTTCCTAGTAGGCAGATCTGCACACATAAAATTTGCCGGTCAGTCATCTAGCACCAGAAAGTTCACAAACAGAGTCACGCAAGGATCCGTCTTGTCGCCCTCACTCTTCAATCTGTACATGCACGATATACCTACACCCTACACACCTCAAATAAAAATAGCTTCCTATGCAGACAACATAGCACTCACATGCAAACACCAAAACTCGGGCAGAGCAACACTTCTCCTTCACAACCCTATCTTAACACACTACATGACTGGTGCACTACAAACAGACTCAAGTAGTCCCCAGCCAAATCCACCGCAACCCTCCTCACAAGCTGTACAGCCGACATAAATACACCCCACACCTCACCATAAACAACACACCCCTAACACACACACACTCACCCAAAATCCTAGGAGTAACATATGATAATCCATGACATTCAAACAACATACCACAAACATAAAACAATAAACTGACACACAGACTTACCAGTCCCTTAACAGTTTAAAATATAACTCGCACTGCTAATTGGGAATACGTATTTCGAAGCAATTTGCTTAATTTGTTCGTTGGATGGTAACGGCTTGGGCCTCTGAATATCACTTTTAAACATACAGGATATTTTGATATCTTGAGACTTTGGGGTCGGATTTAATACATTAATAATTTTTTTGTCTATGTATGTGTCTGTGAATTTCGTAGGAAACCCATATATGTACAATATATCTTTCAAGTAAGCTAATTCAGTATGTAGTTGACAATATTCAGAACAGATTTTGTAGGGTTGAGTTGTGAGAGTTGCAATAAAGTTTTGTGTATATTTTGGCGGGATACAGGACTTGAAATTTGAAAATAATCCAGATGATTCAAGACGGTTATTTAAGCCTCACTCTTCCCCTGTTTTCTGCATTACCCTGAAGATGTCTTGAGAGCGTAGACGAAAGCTTGGTTCCAATGTTTCCTTTTTCCCTAGCGATTATTACTACATAAATTGATCACATGTATTTGTGATTTAGCCTCCATATACTGTACAATATATATATATATATATATATATATATATATATATACACACACACTATTGAATTCTTGATATATTTATGAAGCTGTAATACAATGTTTACACCTCTCATATGACTTCTATTTTCAGCACTAGTTGAAAGTTGTCAGAGCGGAGACGATTCATACTGACAAGACCGCTGTGTAAAAGGTGAGAGAGAGAGATTGTCTTAAGATCCCCTACCGGCTGGCATGACTATAAACTTCGCATTGATTCTGAATGTATGACATAAATGGCTATTCCCAAGAAGCTTATAATCCTGTTATATATAATCCTACTGTCTCAGTTATGCTTAGGTCAATTACATTGATGACCATCATAATACTGTCATTTAATATATCTAAAGAATAATGGGAATGTATTCCATGCACATTTGACTTGAAATAGAACTGACAATAATGATTAGCGATATGCATATTAGGTAAATTGTTTGTCAGAATGTGTTTCATTTTTATTTTGTTTAATTAATTTGATATGATGCTACCATTTTATAATATTCGATATGATGCTACCATTTGATATGATGCTACCATTTTATAATATTCGATATGATGCTACCATTTGATATGATGCTACCATTTTATAATATTCGATATGATGCTACCATTTTATAATATTCGATATGATGCTACCATTTTATAATATTCGATATGATGCTACCATTTTATAATATTCGATATGATGCTACCATTTTATAATATTCGATATGATGCTACCATTTGATATGATGCTACCATTTTATAATATTCGATATGATGCTACCATTTGATATGATGCTACCATTTTATAATATTCGATATGATGCTACCATTTGATATGATGCTACCATTTTATAATATTCGATATGATGCTACCATTTTATAATATTCGATATGATGCTACCATTTGATATGATGCTACCATTTTATAATATTCGATATGATGCTACCATTTTATAATATTCGATATGATGCTACCATTTGATATGATGCTACCATTTTATAATATTCGATATGATGCTACCATTTTATAATATTCGATATGATGCTACCATTTTATAATATTCGATATGATGCTACCATTTGATATGATGCTACCATTTTATAATATTCGATATGATGCTACCATTTTATAATATTCGATATGATGCTACCATTCGATATGATGCTACCATTTCATAATATTCGATATGATGCTACCATTTTATAATATTTGTCATAACCTTATCCATAGTTCAGCTCAAATATCTAAGGGAATGGTGTAATATATTGAATATATTGAATATGCCTTATACAAACGTATTACTTTCGCATACTATATTCTTAGAATAGCTAGCAGAAAATTAGTATTACATAGTTACTAGGAAAAAAAACCCCATCTTACCTAATTAGCATCTTATTCCTGGTAAGCTAACTGAACAAACAGTAGATACAGATTATTACAAAGCATGTTAGGCAATATGCAGATCAACAAGTACAACTAAGAATGATGTCCAGCTACACACATTATGTTGACTATACTGTACATGCTTAGATTGATATGCAGGATTCGAAGTTGCATAATAAATCATAGGCAGTGTCCACCATCCTTTAACTGTCTTCGTGGTGCGATGCATAAGGTGTTGATTTTCGGTGTGACCGTCCTGGGTTCGAATCCACGGACTGCCACATGTGTTTGTTAAATTTCATTAATCGATTTTAGGAGTAGTATTGGTTGTTGGAAGGAACATAATAATATTTGTAGGCAGGGTTTGTTTGTAGTTTTTTCTTTCAGCTATTGTATTATGATGTTACAGATTAAATTCATTTTCATATGTTTCATTGCGGCTTTTCAGTGATTTTGTAGAAAATGCAGGTTTTAATTCGAGAAGTAGGTAATAGGTTTGAACAGATGCATCCATGGTACGTAAAACCTGCCAAGAACACATCGAAAAGTACATCAACTTGTTGGAAGCGCATACCCGCATCGCAACATAGTTACGTAATTAAACAAAAAGTGATGTAGTTGTGTTGTGGTTGTGGTGAGAAGTTGAAGTAGCTAATGCACGTAGACAACCATTAAGGCTGTTGTGGGATAAGAGATGAGAGGAGGAAGAGGTGGGAGGAAGGAGAGGATTTTTGTAATAATCCTTATATCTCCCATATAAAGCACTATTATTGTGCCATATGTGCATAGCTTTCAAACTCAAGGCATATACAAAGAATTAGGACCCGAAAAGTAGGTCTAGAGAATGTTTTTGTAAAAAATACAGTCAGATAATTATACAACTGTGAGGCTGTGAGCAAGAGGGAAAATGGAATACAAATATTCACATCCTCCCTTCTTCCTCCACTCCTTCTAAAGTGCTTTTGCTCGATCCGATCCGGGGTGTGTGCCTCTTCATATCTCGTATATTTACATAGGATATATTTGGGGTTGATGGACAGTCGCTGAGCACTGCCACTACCTCCACAATAATGTAGAACTAGTAATGGTGTGGTTTGTGAATGTGTGTAAGGTGTGCTTGTAATATCATGTTAGGTATCGAGAGATGACATTTAGTGCTAGTTTTCACCCAATTTCCATACATATCCCACTTGTATCAAAGTTTTAGAACGCCTTCGAAAATCTTGCTTCTATGTGGCCTATCACAGCCCATCAAGAGAGCCTTCCGTATGGCCTATCAAAATTCCCTGGATAAGGCTATTTTATTTTATTTTATTATATTGTGTTCTACTGTATTGAGTGAGGGAGACAAAAGGCAGAACTGTCTTCAGCGAGTGCCTCCCCCATAGTTGAAAGAGTGACAGGGCCAAAATCAAGGGACGTTCGAGGCGGACACACTGAGTTTGAAGCAATTTAAGTCATAGGAAGATGGAAAGACTGATTCTGGGAGAGAGATCCAGAGATAAGCTGTTGAATAGAAGAAAGACAGTAATAATAAAAATAAGTAACGTTTCAATCTTGGGTTGGAGAGTTGCACAGAGGAGGGGTGGGATTGTGTTGCAAGACAGTTACCATGTACCCTACGTAGATGAGGTGGTATATAATGGGAGAGCTCTGAGGCACTCTGCTTATTGTAGAAGCGATAGAATAGCGAGAGATATGCAACATTGTGGTGAAGAGAGAGAGATTGCAGAGAGTTGGTGAGTGGACGGCAATTAATGATACGAAAGGTCTTCCTTTCTACTTTGTCAAGGAGTGCTATGTAAGAGGATCCTCCCCACACATGTGAACAATACTCAATACAAGGATGCACTGTGTCCCTGTACAGAGCAATAAGCTGTGCAGGGGTAAAGAACCCCTTGAGGCGGTTGAGCACACCCAGCTTCTGGGAGGCTGCCTTAGCATGACTAGTAATATGGTCCTTCCAAGTGAGAGCAGAAGAAAAAAAGACACCAAGAATATTGAGAAAAGATGAAGGATTGATTTTTGTATTGTTGAATAAAAGGGATAGTCCTCTTGGAGTTCTGGATGGGTAGTAAGATGAAGAAATTGGGTTTTGGAAGCATTAAAGGCAATAGGGTTTTCTCTGCCCTAGTTGGAAATAGTAGTTAGATCAGAAGATAAGTGTTGTATGGCTTCAGTAGTTTGTTTTTGAGGGATTGTTGGCTGGGGCATTCTGGAAAACTAATTGAGTAGTGTAAGGTAGAGTCGTCTGTGTATGAATGGATGGAACTAGAGGTACAGCTCAGAAGATAATTTGTGAAAATTAGAAAGAGAATAGGAGATAGGACTGAGCCCTGAGGAACACTGGAGTTGATATGATGAGGAAGGTGAGCAATGGCCTTCCACAACTTCAGCTATGGAATGGCCGGAAGGGAAATTAGAAAAAAAGCACAGATGGAGGGATAGAAACTGAAGGAGGGTAGTTTAGAAATTAAAGATTTGTGCCAGACTCTATCGAAGGCTTTCAATATGTCTAGTATAATAGTAAAGGTCTCAACGAAGTCCCGAAAGGAGGATGACCAAGAGTTAGTAAGATATGAAAGAAGATCACCAGTAGATCTGAGAGTAGATTATGAGAAGAGAGATACTTAAGAAATTTGGTAGCAAGAATAGTTTAAAAACAATTAGAGATACAAGAGATGAGAGCAATTGGACGATAGGTGGAGAGTTGATATCGGTTACCCTTCTTTGGGACAGGTTGAATGAGATCAAATTTCCAGCAAGAAGGGAAGACGTTAAAGGAGAGACAGAGAGAGACGGAAGAGTTTGCTTAGGCAGGGAGTCAGCACGAAGACACAGTTTTTGGGTACAACAGAAGGAACACCGTCCGGACTGTACGCCTTCTTAGTATTAAGCCCAGAGAGAGTAGAAATTACATCTTAAGAAGAGATTAGGATATTAGGCATAAGTAGGAGAGAGGTGGGTGGAGAGGGAGGAATAGCACCAGCATCCTCCAAGGTGGATTTTCTAGCAAAAGTTTTAGCGAAGAGTTCAGCTTTGTCAGAGGAAGAAGTAATGGTTGTGTCATCAGAGTAGAAAAGAGGTGGGAGAGATGAGGAAGACAAATTGTTTGGAAGGTTTTTGGCTAGATACCAGAAAGTCGGAGAAGAGCTGGAGTTGGATAGTTCAGTGCATTATTATTGATGAAAGAGTGTTTGTCAAGTCGATGAACAGAATTGGCTTGAATCCAGCAGAAATAGAGGAAGAATGAGATTCTTAAGTTTTAAGGCGTAGGTACAGTTTGACTGCTTCATCCTTGTTGCGGACAGCAGTAGAACAAGCGTGAATAAACCAGGATTTTTTTGCATTAGAATGAGAGAATGAAAATGGAATGTACGCTTCCATACCCGAGAGGATTACCTCGGTAATGCGTTCAGCACTCTCCGAGGGTCCCTGGCCATGGAAGCAGAAGTCATTCCATGGGAAATCAAAGATGTACTGCTGAAGAGCCTCTCAGTTGGTAGCGCCAAAGTGCCACAAGCGCCACCGGCTAGTAGAATTGGGTGGCTGTACTGGAGAGATTGGACAGGTGACAGAGGTAAGTTTATGGTCGGAGAAGCCCAAAAGAGAGAAAAGATTTACAGTATAAGCAGAAGGGTTAGAGGTTAGAAATAAGTTAAGAATGTTGGGCTGATCTCCGAAGCGATCCAGGATACGGGTGGGTTGCTGGACTATCTGCTCTAGGTCATTTAGGATAGAAAAGATGTAGTCTTCTTCACCAGGTTGGTCAGTGGAAAGAGAGAATAGCCGTTGGCGGTGGTTGAAATTTCCTAGGATGGAGATTCCTGCGAAAGGAGAGATGGATAAAATGTATTCCACTTTAGAAGTTAGATAGTAGAAGAATTTTGGATAGCCAGTAGAATTAGGGGAGAGATAGACAGTGCAGAAATATTTAGTTTGAGAGTGACAAGAAAACTTTAGCCAGATAGTTGAGCAGCTGAGTGACCTGATGAAGCTATCTGCGAAACGTTGTCAATAGAGTGCTCTTGGAGGAAGGTATTTTTTATCCATTTAGCCAGATAGTTGAGAATTCAAAATAAGCAAAGTTGGGAACACGAGAGAAAGCAAGATTGTTGCGTATGTATACGCAACATTCACCTTTGGTTTGAAACTGAGAATACAGATAGTAGGAGGATACAGAGAAGGGTTTGCTGTCAGTAGTCCCAGACAACTGTGTTTCGGTGAGAAAGAGAAGATCAGGGTTGGCAGAGTAGAGGTGGTGTTCCACAAACTGGAAGTTAGAGGAAAGGCCACGAATTCGCCATCAATACTTCCAATAACAAAGTTTGGATGGAAATCTAATATATGTAGCTAGTCCCCCAACGTCCAACAATCCCTTTCTATCATCTCTCAATTTATAAAGGGATCTAGGCAGACTTGTAGTCTGAAACATGAGCTATTGTGCTATGTTCAGAACCTTGTGATGTTGTTTATCTGGCAAAAGTACCCTACCACTTGAATCTATAATTATGTACATCAATATTTGTAATTATCCATGCAAGATCATGCAAATATCATCTGGGATACTGTTAGACCCCATTTATGGGTCAGGTCAGGTCATCCTGCTATCAGTAACATGTAATCTGATACTACCTGTTTCATGGTTGGGTTGTTAGTGACTAAACCGGCTCCCCCTCCAGGTTCTCACTTGGAGGGTTGGTGGCTAGACAGTAGACACCCTGCAGAACTAAAAACAAAACCTGTCAATGGGCGGATGAACTATATTTTAGTCAGTGGCCATGTACAGTTTGCCGCACATATTCTGTTACGATGGGGTCGTGATTTGGCCGTGCTGCCCCCACTTCCCCAACTCCTTCCTTCGCTCCACCTCCTTCCCTTGCACTATTGGTAGGCGGTGGAATGAGGGAAGGGGGTTGGGGAGGTGGGTGCGGCGCTGCCAAGTTACGATTTGCTGGGATGGTTGAGAAATGGAATATGTGCGGCAAACAGTACCAAATCTATGATATTTTACCATGATGGATGTTTAGGATGCTGCCATAGCCTGCACCAAGGTCTTCCATTGTCGGTTTTCATCCATCCTTGCTGTTTGGTGCTGTACATCAACTTTCCTTCCTTTTCCTTCAATCTCCTGTTTTTTCCTCACGGTGGTTAGCAGGCCAATGAGGAAGACTTTTGAGTCTGGTGGATTTTCAGTAGATTTGGCTTTCTTTTTCGGTTTCTCTCTTTATCTTAAAAAAAACATTAAAATCCACCACTACTGATCCCCCATGTATATGGTGTCTGGGGCTTTTTTTCCCTTATCAAGATTTGATGGTTCCGTCAGGGTCGACCTGAATATATCTATCATTATGTTTTTGTGTATAATGGTTTGCTTTCAATTTTTTTTTTTTCCCTTTTGTCCAGTGATATAGAAGTAACCTCGGTCTTCGCAGACAACGACAACGTCTGACAAGTTGTCATCTATTGTATTCCAATATGTGTGTTCTCTATAAGAACATCGAGGATCTTACATTGGCATCTGTTGATTATGATATTGTCTTTTGCTCTAAAACCCTTGTATCTGGGTATAGAGATAATTTTGAACTTTTTTACCTAACTTCAGTAAACCAGTTCTTATTCGGCGTGATTATATTCTTTGTGCTTGTGGAATGTGCTTGTATATTAGATCTGGATATAATGCTCAGCGCTTAACTTAGCATATTTGTTGTTTTGTTATTTGCAGTTAGTTAAAGTTTCCAGCAAGTTTCATAAGTATTACATGTTTAGCCTGTACAGAAATCCTGATGTTAACAATGACATATATGACTGCCTTCTAACGGCCATGGCTTCAATACAGTCTGTAGATGTCAAATCGTCATTTATTTTTATTGGTGATGTCAAAGCGCATCATCAAGAGTGGTTGAACTCTGTCTCTTCAACTAATAGAAAATAATTGTCTTGCTGCCTTGGATTTTGCAAACTTATCTGGTTGTGAACAGCTAATCTAAGGACCTACTCATATATCTGGAAATTGTGTTGATCTAGTACTAACAGAATATCCCTGGTGTTGTGGAAACTTCCATTTGTGTACCTGTTGGCACTTCTGACCACAATGCCATCATGTGTAAAATTACTTGTTTTTTTCTGTTCCTGATGTTACTCTCTCACGGAAAGTCTACCTTAAATCCCGGGTTAACTGGGACAACGTTTGTAATGATGTTTGTAATATTGAGTGGAATCTCATACTACGATCCGATGACCCTGTTTCAGCTCTCAACAATTCCCTTCTTGGTATCCTTCGCAAAAGAGTTCGAAATCAATAAAGTCTCGTATCAGGGATAAAGCATGGTTTAATGATGACTGCAAGCGTGCATTTGATGAAAAACAGGCTGAATATCGTCTATGGAGGCGTAGTCAAACCCCCTTGCATTGGGAAAATTATGTTGATCTAGGGGCAGTAGCACAGAGAGTTTATGCTGCGGCTGAGAGGGAATATAACTCCCATCTTCAGGATGTTCTGGCAGGCTCCTAAATGGTGGTCCACCCTGAAGTCCTCATTATTTGGAATAGATTCCTCCATGCCTCCTCTTTGTGAGTTTGATGGTTCCATCTCTTGTGATCCATTATCGAAGGCCAAAATTTTCTAATATTTATATTAATAAGCAGAGTACTCAGGAATTGTCTTTGTCATTGACATATTTAACTAGACCCGACCTCAATTCAATGGCATTAAAATCAGCTGAACTGGATAGGTATTTACTGGACCTTGATACCTACAGTATGGTGGCACAGACCCGGATGGGTTTTTCCCCCTCTTCTTTTAAATGGTTGCAGTGGTCTTGGCACCTTAACACCTTATTAGCGGCCTTGGCGGTTTATTTATATGTACCGCCCAGCGGGGTGTTTTTAGCCAAAATAGGGCTGTTTACGTGATCATTTTCATGCCTAAATAAGACCCAGAGCGTAAAACAAGTATCTATCCCTGAAAGGGCATAAACAGAGCTTTCGAATGACACCATAACGATCCTTTTATGATGGCTAGTTTTCTTGCAACAACCGTGCAACGCGAGTGCAAAAAGCATGTAATTAGGCACTTTCCCCATACAATTCCGTATATAGCGAGTGAGAGAGGGAGGGAGGAGGTGGGATTCGTGTCAGTAGGTTCGCCGCGGTGGTCTGGAGCAGTCATACGCTCGCTACTCTCCTGCCACCACTTGTCTCTCTCTCTCAGCAACATTACGTGCTGAAATTGCCACACGACCTATGTCGAGCGCCGCCAGATAGTCCAGATTTATTATACTCGACTTATGTTACGCGCCGACAGTTAAGGGCTAATCGGCTGTGGTGTTTAGGTTGCTTTTGTAATTAGGTAGTTTTCCTTTTTGCTGGCGTAAGGCTAGTATCATTCCTATTCCAAAGGGAGATACTGCCTCATCATCTTCTAATGACTATCGCCAGATCTCCATTATGCCTATACTATCCAAGCTTTTGACCAGACGCATTTCCTCTTATTGTAATAATCATAATTTGATTCCAAACTCACAATTTGGTTTTCGTAAGGGACTGGGTACATGCAATGTGATTCTGACACTCACCCATGACCTGCAGTCTTCATTGGAACAGGGGCATGAGTCTCATGTTGAGGCTATTGACAAGTTCTGCTTTTGACTTAGTTAGCCATAAAGCACTTCTGTATAAGTTACGACTCATCGGTAATGGTGGCAATATCTTTAGGATCTTTGAAGATTTTTTGACAAATAGATCTCAGTCTGTGGTAAGTGATGGGTGTCCTTCCCCTTTTGTTCCCGTGGTTTCTGGCGTTCCACAAGGAAGTGTCCTTGGACCTTAGCTCTCTATTATTTTTACTGCTGACCTGAGTTCCGAGCTTGAAAGTAAACTAATCTCTTATGCCGATGATACTACTTTGTATTTTTTTTTTTTTTTTCTATATTCCAACTTACTTCCTCTAGGGCATAGGCTGAGAGCCTTAACATTCACCGCTTTACAATGAACAGTGAAGCCCGTGAGGTCTTGTTCCAGTCTAGGGAGTGAGACATGTGAAGCACGTAGAGTACAACGAGCACCTGCCATCTTGCCTTCACATGAGGCACGGTGCTCACTCATGGCCCGAAACGACCCCATCTCTGAAGCCATCTCGTTTCCGTGCTTCACTGTCTCACCCCCTACACTCGGACTCTCACACTTACACACACAACGCCACCTGTTGAGCAGATAACTCACCAGGCATTGCACCCCTATAGCATATTTTGAATATGGGAATATTCATACAGTGCTATTTAATCAGGGAACAATGAGGGTATTTTATTGACGTTTCGGTGGGCTTGTGGTAATGCACTGATACTAGGTACAGCACAAATTCCATCCCAATAATATCTTCCCATTGATACATCGGGATTTGAACCCGGGACCTTTGGATTACCAGGCCAGTAGCAAGACCACTCCACCACACCTCCCCTAAATTTCATTGCCAATTTCCCCGCAATTTCATTGCGTCAATTTCATTGCCAATTTATTGGCACGAGGTTGCTACTGCACTGAATAGGTATTTACCCAAAATTACACCATGTTGTTAACTTTGGGATATGAAACTTAATGCTAGTAAAACACACTCCATTATCATCAGCAGATCTCGTACCCTGGATCCTCCCTATCCTTATCTACAAGTTTCTGGCGAGCAAATTGAGAATGTGGATACTCTGCGTTTGTTGGGAATTACTCTGGATGTCAAACTTACTTTTGAAAAGCATATTCGTTCTTTCTCCTCTTCCATTTCCCAGAACATTGGTCTGCATCGCAAGTGTTATAAAACGTTTGCTTGTGACGTCACCATTATCAAGTATGTTTATGTTTTTATTTTGCCACACTTCGAGTAATGCTCACCTGTCTGGTGGTCAGCAGCTGACTGCCATCTCAAGTTGCTTGACAGGTCCCTGAATTCTATTAGTAACATCCTACCTCATTTGTCTTTTGATCTGTTTCATCGGCGTAAAGTTGGTGCCCTTAGTATATTATATACAGTTTTTAACAACTCTCAGCATCCCTTTCATAGGGTTCTGCCTGGGCTCTATGTCCGGGCTCGTGCAACTAGATTCACAAGCAATCTTAATGAGTTTGCCATGGGCCGTGTGAATTTTTCTACTACACAATTTTCACAGTGTTTTGTGCCGGCCATGGTTGACTTGTGGAATCAGTTGCCAAATGAGCTAGTAAATTCAGCTCATATCTCCGTTTTTATGTCTAGAGTAAACCCTTTCTATCAACATTAATTATATTTTTTAAACATATTTTATTCGATTTAATTTATTGTATACTATTTTTGCTTGGCATCCTCCGTTGTGTAATAATGTATTATTCATTTTATTTGCGTTGAATATGTCTGTTTTATTTATATTTTGTTTTCCTTTTTCTTAGTTGCCGTAGTCTCTCTCCAGTGCCTCCGGGTGTTTTGTGTGGATTCATCTTCTTGGTGATTCTGAACCCTGGTGGGAGGCTTTGGCATCTCATATAATAGCAATAATAAATAACATCTCTAGCTCAGGAGAAATTTCAACTTCATCTTTGGCCTGTAATGGCTTTGCTCTTACATCAGTTATTTGTTTGTCCCGTTGCACTTTAGCTTTTTCTGTCATCAATGACCTCTGATGTTTTGATAAACCAAAGCAGTCAGTCTGAGTTCTTATCCCTTTGAGTACCAGCGACGTGTCTTATATTTTAGTCTAGCTATATTTAGAAGATTTTATGCAGGTTGGTATGGATCTATGTTAAAAGGATTGGTTAAGATGATTTGAAGTTAAATTATTATTAGTGGACCTTGCTAAGCTGAATAAAATTGTCTAATAGTTGCCAGAATATGACATAGAGGACGTCCCTGGTACTGGACGGGTTAAAGACTTGGTTGTCATCATTGTAACTTTCATCAGATTCTACTTGTATTTCTGATTCATATAATTCTTGTAATTGATATCATTCTTCAGAGAGTATGTGGAAGAAAACAAGTTTTCTGAGCAATGGGAAGTATGTGGAAGGTGAGAAATGTCTGAATTAAATATAAAAGTGCACTGTATCAAGGGATTGTTGTACCAACAGTGATGAATTGGGCTGAAACATGGGCTCTCAAGAAAACGGTGGGAAGAAAACTGGATGTGATGGAGATGAGCTGCTTGAGGAGTATGTGTGGAGTGACTCGTATATACTGATTGAATGAAGAGATACGTAGGAGAGTGGGGCAGCAGGAACATTTGTCGGCCAGAGTGGACAGAAGGGGGCTGAGTGAGCTGGTATGGACATGTTGAGCGAATGGAAGATGAAAGGCTTACAAAGAGAATATGTGAGTTAGATAAAAGGGGAGGTAGAGGGGTAGGGAAGACCTCCATCGATATGCAGAAACTGTGTAGGAGAAGCGTTGGAAGATGGAGGAATGACTATAGATCAGGCAAGAGAAGTGGTAATATATAGGAATGAATGGAGAATGCTAGTGATTAGATGAGTGAAAATGGGGTCTTTTGGGAGATGGGGTCGAGTGCCAGTTGGACTAGATAATAGTCCATTAGGCGCCTGGCCTGGGAGCAGGTATTTTTTGTTTGTTTTCTACATTTCTACTACTCCCTCTCGGGCATAGGCTGAGAACCTGTACATTCTACGCTGAGCACGGTGAAGCCCGTTAGGCCTTGTTCTTAGGGAGTGAGACATAATATGGTATATATAAAGGGTACACCTGGATGCATGGTGGGCGGGCTTGTGGTGGTATGGCTTCGCTGCATGTCTGCCTGTGGAAATAGGAGCCTCTCCGGGAGATCTGCGACCTGGGAATCTTTTGCTGGGGATCCCAAGTGGGCCTGGGTTTTTGGATTTTTGTCTTGGACAACCGAGATGTGTGTGATTTTAGGGTTTGTTTTTGTGTTGTTATTTATTGTGTTGTGTTGTCCCTGTTCGGGCTCTGTCTCGAGTCGGCCACCCCCAATACAAAAATGGGGCATGTGCCAGAGTCTAGCCACTAGAGAACACATTACAGTTATCTTTGATGAACAGACCAAGCTTGCCTATGTGAGCCACTATCTAGATCTCATTCCTGAAGTGATCAACTAGATGCTTTTGAAATCTATCTGTTTTATATAAATTAGCATTGCATACTTCAGTTTCTTGAAGGATTTCCCGGTATCTTTTTCGCAGCTGATTAATATAAAAACACAAATATTTCTTTTATTAAGGGATTTGTAATTTCAGACACTAGTTTTGAAAAAGCATCATCTTTAACACGATTAACGGAAACTGAACTTTGTGTTGGCCGTCTTTTCATGACATTATTTATACATGACTTGTGATACCGAAAATCTACAGCAATCATATCTATTGACTCTTTTTCATGGCCTTGAATCTTTACTAGTATATCATCATCCTATAATTAATTAGCTTTCTGGTGTATTGCATGTTGTCTTTTTATAGTCATACAAGGATAGGCTGCCATGTGCTGTGCTACACTTTGTTTGTGAGCATAGTTGTTCCTAAAAGTTCTGTGACACTTTGGTTTCATGGCTAGAACATTATTATCATCCATCATAACCGACCAAAACCTGACATAAACTTCATCCTTCGATGATGATCTTTTTACTCTGAAGGCAGGTTCCATGTTGTGAACTCGTTATCCCTATTTTTCACCTGGAAGCAAATAACACGACATGTTAATTGATATTTCATATGTAATGCATGATGTGATGGAACAAATCCTAAAACATTAAGTTTTCATCTTTTATGTAGCATAACATCTGAAAGGTAAAAACCATTGTTGTTTATAATTGCCTTTCAGAAAATGTCAACCATTTTTACACCAGTAAAATCATACATACATAAAGTGAAGTGTGTACACTATTTCACTTATGAGCATTACAATACCCATTTATCTGCTGTAACACCATATTAGTTGAAATTATAGCAATTATAATATACTGTATCAGAAAACTCTATGGAAAATGCCGGCAAAATTACAGCCATACACCACTAAAGTCAAATGGATGTTGACCTACTTCTGCAAGATTTGTTATTGTAAATTCCAGAAAACTTGCCAGTTATGGGTTGGAGAGCTGGACAAAATAGGAATGGGACCGTTATAAATAAATATATATATCTATATCTATACACAGTATATTCTCTTAACAGATTTCATACCAAGGATGTCAATCATGGTACCTTTCACCGACTACTTTATGGTGGTAATGGTGCTGATGATGTATTTCTTGGAAGCCCTTGGAGGTTCTCAATGTTGGCATAAGATCAATGTGTCCAGGAGCCTCCTCGACCTTGAGACTCCCCGGACCTTGCAGGCCACCAGTGATCTTCTCTGCGCCCTCAAGTCTGAACCAGACCCATCTATCAACATATTCTGCTTTGTTTACATGGGAAGCTGTCAACAATACGAGACCGCTGTACAAACATGGCAGGACCCCGAGGCTGGACCCATCACTGAGTGCTGGAGCAGGAACACTGCTCCACAACCTCTGGGTCAGTATACAGCATCAACAATGCTAATGTATTTAATAATATAATTCAAATATTTTAATAATTACTAAAGCTAATATATTCTTTAGTTTATGAGTCTACAATTGTAATGTTAACCTGTAAGAAGCAAGACACATTATGGCAGTTTATGTAACAAATATATATATAAAATAATATGTATAATTGTATATATATATATATATATATATATATATATATATATATATATATATATATATATACTGTATATGTGTATATAATATATACAGTATATATATAAATGGCAGTAACCTCAATAAAATAAAATTATACTCGGCGACAGAAACATGGGCGAGGTAAGAATTGGTTGTTTCTGTTCGGACTCTATTTCGAGTTGGCCACCCCAGCAGTGGGGTATATGCCCGAGTATATACATACATACATACATACATACATACAGTATCGTAAATTTGTAATAATATTGTCTATGTAAATAGCTATACACAGACACATACCGTAATAATTAGGTATCTGAACCTATGCCAGTCATTGACGACCCTATGACATATCTGAATTACAGAACATCATACATTTTTAGGTCAATATATCGTTACTTCCTTTAGGTTGTTTTGGTATTTTCACAACAACATAAGTGCCAGAATTAGAGGCTGAAACCTGAATACAGTTTCTGAGATAAGATGGCAGTATAATTAGTAAATATTGATAGCACACGTCGGCTGGGTGTGGATTATTGATTTGCATTTCATATTATTGTTTTTATTATTATTATTATTATTATTATCATTATTATTATTATTATTATTCCATTTGTGAAGTACTCAGTGTTCTAATGTGTTACTTGCTTTACTCACCTATAGTACTCAGTGTTCTAATGTGTTACTTGCTTTACTCACCTATAGTACTCAGTGTTCTAATGTGTTACTTGCTTTACTCCCCTATAGTACTCAGTGTTATAGTACTCAGTGTTCTAATGTGTTACTTGCTTTACTCACCTATAGTACTCAGTGTTATAATGTGTTACTTGCTTTACTCACCTATAGTACTCAGTGTTATCACCTATAGTACTCAGTTACTTGCTTTACTCACCTATAGTACTCAGTGTTATAATGTGTTACTTGCTTTACTCACCTATAGTACTCAGTGTTATAATGTGTTACTTGCTTTACTCACCTATAGTACTCAGTGTTATAATGTGTTACTTGCTTTACTCACCTATAGTACTCAGTGTTATAATGTGTTACTTGCTTTACTCACCTATAGTACTCAGTGTTATAATGTGTTACTTGCTTTACTCACCTATAGCTTATGTTGTTTGTTCAGCATCTACTTTACCCCCATTCAATGCTAATCCTGCTACCCTCTTGTACTAGTAGTTTGTTTTCAACCAGTTGTAACTTTCAGAATCATAGGAAGCTCAAGTGAAGAGTGTCACTGATGACAACTTATTCCTATCCACCTGTTACCTAGTTTGTTACCTTTGTACTGATGGCAAGTGCACTCAAAGAGAGAGAGAGAGAGAGAGAGAGAGAGAGAGAGAGAGAGAGAGAGAGAGAGAGAGAGAGAGAGAGAGAGAGAGAGAGAGATTTACGTAGATACACTGGCCACACAGATCTTAAAATCCACGCGAGGTGGCAAGGTAAGTAGCTTTCACACATCAAAGAGTGTAAACCTGCATATCGGCGTATCCATATTCGGCACTAATCTATGAATAAATTGGCATACATGCTCCAAACCTATCACTTCGAGTCGCCACACAAAGGGTTCAGTTCTCTGCAATTCATGCGGACACTGAACCCATTTCACTTTTTTTTTTATGTTTTTATATGTGAGTGAGGGAGGCAAAAGGCAGAACTGCCTGTAGTGAGTGCCTCCCCCAGAGTTGAAAGATTGACAGGGCCAAAATCAAGGGACGTTCGAGCCAAAATGCTTGGACACACAGAGTTTGAAGCAATTCAAGTCATAGAAAGAGGGAAAGACTGATTCTGGGAGAGAGTTCCAGAGCTACGCAGTTGAATAGAAGAAAGACTGAGAATAGCGTTTCACTCTTGGGTTGGAGAGATTTACAGAGTAGGGGTGGGATTTTGTTGTAGGACAGGTACATATACCCTACGTAGAGGTGGTATAGCCTACACTGGGAATGCTCTGAGGAACACTGATTATTGTAGTAGCGATAGAATAGCGAGAGAGATGCAACATTGCGGCGAAGAGAAAGAGATTGCAGAGAATTGGTGAGTGGATGGGAGTAATGATACGAAAGGCTTTCCTTTCTATTCTACTTTGTCTAGGAGTGCAGTGTGAGAGGATCCTCCACACACAATACTCAATACAAGGTCGCATTGTGCCCCTGTACAGAGCCAGAAGCTGCGCAGGGTAAAGAACCCATTGAGGCGGGTGAGCACACCCAGCTTCTAGGAGGCTGCCTTAGTAAGACTGGTAATATGGTCCTTCCAAGTGAGAGCAGAAAAAAAGGAAACCCTGAGAATATTGAGAGAAGATGAAGGATTGATATTTTGTATTGTTGAAGTGTAAGGGTTAGTCCTCTCCTTAACTCCCCCTCCTTAACTCCCAGAACGGGGGGGGGGGGGGGGCGGCTCACCGTAAATACCTTCATTCCATGCTTTTTTGTTCATGCATAAGCAAGAGCCAGAGCGAAATACAATTATATAGCCATGAAAGTGCAAAGATAGAGCTTTCCAATGAGACCTGAATCATCCCTGTACGATATATGGTAATCTTGCAACGATCGTGCAACTGAAGGTCAATTTTGATAAATTATTGGCAATTTTGTGGTTTATCTATTGTGAGGGAGGGTGTGTGAGAGAGCGAGTCCTTGTGAAAGTTGGTATAGTGTTATAAAGTGTATATACTGTAGTCAAATGTTTTCAATACAAAGCCACGAGCGTCCTGGTGACGGCCGGCCATCATAAAACACATATGAACAACAAGCTACCCCCACCCCAACACATTTCTGGGCTAAGCTCCGTGGCTAGGTTACTTTGCTTTCTCTGTTCCACTGTTACTGCATAATATTTTGGTTACGATTATTGTATTGTGAGTGTCACTGTCACTTATATTATGAGATAATTTATAGGCAGCTTGTAAGTGTTCAAGGGTGTGATAGTCCCTGAAACATCAGTCTGGGGAGGGGGGGTTGAGAAACGAGAGTATGACAACACACGTACATATGCACGTTAATCCAGCCACCACCACACTGGGCTAAGGCTTCGTGTGGTTAGCATACTTCTCTTTCACTCTTTCACTGTTACTGTATAATATTTTGGTTACTATTATCGTATTGCTATCTTCCAGTATAGCAAATGCCTCCTCAACACTTACACCGCTGCGTGGGTGACGGTGGCTGGAGATGGGGCTATCACACATGGTGTAACGCTCGCGAGTCGTGAGGATAGGCGGTATACTGGCGTCTCACAGATGGTGGGATAGAAATCTAAGGAGGGTTGTTTAGAAATGAGGGTTTGTGCCAGACTCTATCGAAGGCAAACCCCAATAGGCTGTACCTTAAGTTGGTATAGTTTCCCTTCGCTTGTGACAAGCGCAGTTTTCTCATAATTCTCTGGTTTGACCGGTACTTACAAAGGAATACAAAGGAAATCAAGCAACAACAGACCTACTGATCCTTACCAGGCTGCTTGGGAAAACAAATCAGGCTGAAGGTCTTCATCTCCACAATGACTGTGGTCAGAAAAACTAAATTATATTGCTATGTACGCTACTATAATGGTCACATTACTCGGGCACAAACGCAGTCAGTCGCGGGTTCATGGCAAGATATTTGCCAAGACGGTATTTGAATGTTTGGACTGAATGGCACTTCAACACTTCTAGGCAATTTATTCCACAAGTTGACCACTCTGTTGAAAAAGAAGTGCTTCTTTTCGTGTAAATGAAACGCCTTTCCAACAATGTTATAACCATTATTTCTTGTGTAAATTGAGTTATCTAGTGTGAAGTACTTACTTGCATCCATGTTGTCATGGCCTCTGATCATTTAAAAAACTTGGATTAGGTCCCATTTCATTCCACGGTTTGATACAATAAATAGGTTTAACTCTTTTAGTCGTTCCTCATACGGTTTGTTTCTTAGTCTAGGAATCATTTTAGTTACTCTCTCTAGTTTTTCAATGTCTTTTACATAGTATGGCGACCAAAATTCGACACAATATTCCAAATGCGGACGAACTAATGAATTATATAAAGTGCGTATAACGTGTTCGGATCTGTATTCCAAAGATCTCCCAATGAAGCCAATAATTGTATTTGCCTTTTTTACAACTTCAGCGACTTGTTGGGCAGGTTTTAAAATACTTGTTATAGTTTCTCCAATGTCCGTTTCTTGATTTACGTTCTTTAGTTGAATTCTGTTAATCGAATAGTTTGCGCTTTCATTTTGGCTGCCGATGTGGAGCACTTTGCATTTATGTATATTGAAATTTATCTGCCATTTCTGAGCCCAGTTAGATAGTTTGTCCAGATCATTCTGAATCTTGTGTATGTGCAATAGCGAATTTACTTTGCTTGCAATTGTTGTCATCAGCAAATTTCGAGATCTGCATGATAGCCCATCATCAATATCATTAATATAAATAAGAAAACGAATTGGACCGAGAGCTGAGCCTTGTGGTACACCGCTTGTAACATTTATCCGAATTGAGGCTTTGCCGTTAATAACTACTCATTGCTTTCGCTCACTTAGCTAATCCAGAATCCAATGAAGAACAGACCCGTGAATACCGTGAGCTTTAAGTTTTTCGATCAATCTGTTATGAGGCACTTTATCGAATGCTTTTTGAAAATCTATGTAGGCCATGTCTACTGCTTTATCTTCATCATATATATTTATGATATCGTGGAAAATGTCAAGAAGGTTTGTCAGACATGAACGCATACTTCGGAATCCATGTTGCGAGTCCTTTTTATGGTTATTATTTTCTAAATAGCTGACAATTTATTTTGGACTATTGTTTCGAGCAGCTTGCATATAATTGAGGTGAGGCTTATTGGGTGATAGTTGCCAGGCAAGGTTTTATTTCCTTTTTTTTAAATGGGCGTTACATTAGCTAATTTCCA
Organism: Paralithodes platypus; assembly: GCA_032716605.1. NCBI lineage: Eukaryota > Metazoa > Arthropoda > Malacostraca > Decapoda > Lithodidae > Paralithodes > Paralithodes platypus. The sequence continues at coordinate 49,224,604 of CM064581.1, read as the reverse complement.
ATCTTTTGTATTGATTTGTTAAATAGAAGGGTTAGTGATTTTGAAATTTCATCCTTTACTTCTTTAATGACTTGGCGAAAATGTATCGGGTCCAAGGGATTTGTTGGGTTTTAGTTTTAATATTGCATCAGAGATATCTGCGTTCGTAATTGCTTAGAGCATTGCAGTTGTTTATATGAACTGGTGGAATATGAGGAATATAGTTAATATCTTTCTCAGTAAACACTGATGCAAAAAAGATATTAAAAATGTCACTCATATGAGTTACATCATCAATTTGTTCCCCTTCTTCGTTCACTAATGGGCCAATTGTCGAGGTACCTACCTTTTTACTTTTTATATAGCTATAAAACTCTTTTAGATTTGACTTGCTTAATTTCGCAATATGTTGTTCTAACCTTTTTTTGCTCCGTTTAATTAATTGGTTTGGTTTGCGACGAAGATTGGTGACATTTTCCCATTGATTTTGACATTTGGTTCGGAAATATTGGAACAAGTAGAGTGTTTTAAATATTGGAACAAGTAGAGTGTTTTAAATATCTAGGAGGAACGATAAGCAGGAGTGGAGGTATGGAAATGGAGGTAAAACAGAGAGTGTGTGAAGGAAGGAAGGTTTTCGGAGCAATGGGAAGTATGTGGAAGACGAGAAATCTCGGAATGAAAGTAACAAGTGCACTGTATCAAGGAATTGTTGTGCCAACAGTGATGTAAGGGGCTGAGACATGGGCTCTGAAGAAAAAGGAGAAAAGAAAGCTGGATGTGATGGAGATGAGCTGCTTGAGGAGTATGTGTGGAGTTACTCGTAGAGACGGATGGAGGAATGAAGAGATACGTAGGAGAGTGGGGCAGCAGGAACATTTGTCAGCCACAGTGGACAGAAGGGTGCTGAGCTGGTATGGTCATGTTGAACGAATGGGAGATGAAAGGCTTACAAAGAGAATATGTGAGTCAGGTACAAGGGGAGGTAGAAGGGCAGGAAGACCCCCATTGAGATGGAGAGACTGTGTACGAAAAGCTTTGGATGATAGAGGAATGACTATAGATCAGGCAGGGGAAGTGGTGGTGGACAGGAGTGAATGGAGAATGCTTGTGAATAGTTGAGTGAACACGTGGTCATTTGGAGGAAGGGGTCGGGCGCAAGTTGGACTAGATAATAGTCCATCAGGCGCCTGGCATGGGGAGACGATTAATATGAAGGGTGCGCCTGGAAGTGTGGTGGGAGGGCTTGTGGCTTTGGCTCCGCTGCATGTCTGCCTGCCGAGATCGGAACCTCTTCGGGTGGTCGGGGGCCAGGGGAGTGCTGGAGCGACCTTGGTGGCCCTGGTCTCTGGGTCTTCTGATTTTTTTTTTTTTTTCTATGTGAGTGATTGAGGGAGGCAAAAGGTAGAACTGCCTATAGCGAGTGCCTCCCCCATAGTTGAAAGAATGACAGGGCCAAAATCAAGGGACGTTCGAGCAAAAATGCCTGGACACACAGAGTTTGAAGCAATTTAAGTCATAGGAAGAGGGAAAGACTGATTCTGGGAGAGAGTTCCAGAGCTCAGTTGTTGAGTAGAAGAAAGACTGAGAGTAACGTTTTACTCTCGGGTTGGAGAGTTGCACAGAGTAGGGGTGGGATTGAGTTGCAAGACGGGTACCACGTGCCCTACGTAAAGGAGGTGGTATACACTGGGAAAACTCTGAGGAACACTGATTATTATAGTAGCAATAGAATAGCGAGAGATGCAACATTGCGGCGGAGAGAGAGAGATTGCAGAGAGTTGGTGAGTGGACGGAAGTTAATGATACGAAAGGCCTTCCTTTCAACTTTGTCTAGGAGTGCGGTGTGAGAGGAGCCTCCCCACACATGTGAACAATACTCAATACAAGGACGCACTATGCCTCTGTACAGAGCAAGAAGCTGAGCAGGGGAAAAGAACCCCCTAAGGCGGTTGAGCACACCCATCTTCTGGGAGGCTGTCTTAGCAAGACTGGTAATATGGTCCTTCTAACTGAGAGCAAAATAAAAAGAGACACCAAGAATATTGAGAGAAGATGAAGGATTGATTTTTGTATTGTTGAAGAATAAGGGATAGTCCGCTGGGAGTTCCTGACGGGTAGATAGATGGAGATATTGGGTTTTGGAAGCATTAAAGGTTACAAGGTTTTCTCTGCCCCAATTGGAGATAGTATTTAGATCAGAATTTAAGAGTTCTATGGCTTCATTACGTTTGTCGTTGAGGGATTGCTGGCTGGGGCATTCTGAAAAACTAATGGAGTAGTGTAAGGTTGAGTCGTCTGCGTATGAATGGATGCGAATTGAGGTACAGTTGAGGAGATCATTTATAAAAATTAGAAAGAGAATAGGAGATAGGACAGAGCCCTGAGGAACACCGGAGTTTATAGGGTGAGGAAGTGAACAATAGCCGTCCACAACCGCGGCTATGGAACGGCCGGAAAGGAAATTAGAGACAAAGGCACAGATGGAGGGATAGAAACCGAAGGAGGGTAGTTTAGAAATTAAAGATTTGTGCCTGACTCTATCGTAGGCTTTCGATATATCTAGTGGAATAGAAAAAGTCTCACCGAAGTCCCGAAAGGCGGATGACCAAGAGTTAGTAAGATATGAAAGAAGATCACCAGTAGAGCAAACCTTAAGGAAGCCATACTCGCGATCTGAGAGCAGATTATGAGAAGAGCAATGGTTAAGAAATTTGGAAGCAAGAATAGTTTCAAAAACTTTAGAAAGACATGAGATGAGAGCAATTGGACGATAGTTGGAGGGTTGAGAGCGGTCACACTTCTTTGGGACAGATTTAATGTGAGCAAACTTCCAGCATGAAGGGAAGACGGTAGAGGACAGACACAGACGAATGAGTTTGCCTAGGCAGGGAGTGAGCACGGAAGCACAGTTTTTGAGAACAACAGGAGGAACACCGTCCGGACCGTACGCCTTATTATTATTAAGCCCAGAGATGGTAGAAAGTACATCTTTAGAAGAGATTAGGATATTAGGCATAAGTAAGAGAGAGGAGGGTGGAGAGGGAGGAATAGCACCGGAATCATCCAAGGTGGAGTTTCTAGCAAAAGTTTGAGTGAAGAGTTTAGCTTTGTCAGAGGAAGAAATTATGGTTGTGCCATCAGAATGGGAAAAGGGAGGGAAAGACGAGGAAGAGAAATTGTTGGAGAGGTTTTTGGCTAGATGCCACAAAGCTTGGGAAGAGCTAGAGTTGGCTAGTTCAGTGCATTTATTATTGATGAAAGAGTGTTTGGCAAGTTGAAGAACAGATTTGGCTTAATTCCGGACAGAAACATAGGAAGAATGAGAGTCTTGAGTTTTAAGGCGTCGGTACCGTTGAATGCTTCCTCCTTATTGCGGACAGCAGTAGAACAGGCGTGAGTAAACCAAGATTTTTTAGCATTAGTCTGAGAGAAAGAGAATGGAATGTATGCTTCCATGCCCGATAGGATTACCTCGGTAATGCGTTCAGCACTCTCCGAGGGTCTCCGGCCACAGAAGCAGAAATCATTCCATGGGAAATAAAAGAAGTACTGCCGGAAAGCCTCCCAGTTGGCAGCGCCAAAGTGCCACAAGCGCCGCCGACTAGTAGGATCGGGTGGCCGTACTGGAGAGATAGGATAGTTGACAGAGATAAGTTTATGGTCGGAGGAGCCCAAAGGAGAGAAAAGATCGACAGTATAAGAAGAAGGGTTAGAAGTTAGAAACAAGTCAAGAATGTTGGGCCGATCTCCGATGCGATCCGGGATATGGGTGGGTTGCTGAACTAACTGCTTTAGGTCATTTATGATAGAAAAGACGTAGGCTTGTTCACCAGCTGGGTCAGTAGTGTGAGAGGAGAGCCATTGGCGGTGGTGAACGTTGAAATCTCCTAAGATGGAGATTTCTGAGAAAGGAGAAATGGATAGAATGTGTTCCACTGTAGAGTTTAGATAGTCAAAGAATTTGGAAAAGTTGGCAGAGTTAGGGGAAAGATAGACAGCACAGAAATATTTAGTAAGAGAATGACAGGAAAGTTTGAGCCATAAAGTAGAGAATTCAGAAGAGTCTAAATCGGGAACACGAGAGCAAGTGAGTTTGTTGTGCACATATGCACAACATCTGCCTTTGGCTTTGAAACTAGGATAGAGAAAGTAGGAGGATACAGAGAAAGGGTTGCTGGATTTTGCTACAGACCCCTGAGTTTCGGTGAGGAAGAGAAGATCAGGTTTGTAGGAGGAGAGATGGTGTTCAACAGAGTGAAAGTTAGAGGAAGGTCCGCGAATGTTGCAGAAATCAATAGAAAGAGTAACAGGCCGAGGTCCAGGTAATTTTGTGGGGTCGTCAGGGGATGGTCGGTCGGGTGTGGGGGCATTTATGGTCCCCCCTCCCCTGTGGACTCCGAAGCTGGGCTGAAGTTCATCATTTTTAGAAATTTTGGTGTGGAGGAATGAAGTGTGGTGTGCATGTTTAGTTTAGTGAAGTGGATAGGAGGAGGAGATGTTTGTGAGAGCTAGCTGGATTGCTCTCAGTGTAAATGAGGCACAAAGAAAATCAGTAAGAGAGGCCAAGCAAATGAAACAGGAGTGACCTAGATGTGTGTGAATTTGTGTTTTTATCTGTGTTTGTTCGTTGTTTTATGTTGTTTTTGTGTTTTCCCTGTTCTTGCTCTGTCTTGAGTCGGCTACCCCCAAGAAAAAAACAAAAATGAAATAATAGAATGAAATAGAAAATAAAAATATAAATAGGAAAAATGGGGATTGTGCCTGAGCATATAGATAGATAGATAGGTTCGGTAGAATGCTTCATGCGCGAGGTTCAGTGCTGCTAGACAATCTTTGATTTCCTTGTTCCACCATATAGGTTTATTATTTCGATTTGAACGTCTGTTTAGACTGGTTTGCAAAATTCTACAGCATTATTATATATGTTTGAGAATGTTTCCCAGATGTTCTCTATATCAGTTTGCTGGTTTATGAAATTCCAGTTGGTGGAATTGAGGATGCTTTTCGGCTTGTGAAAGTCAGCCTTTCTGAAATGTATTCAGTTTTCCTGGCTTTCGTTTGGTTTGACGCTATCAATGTTCATGTTGAAGGTTATTGAGTGGTGATCGCTTGAACTAAATTCATCGCCTACCACGACCTGGTTTACTAAATCATCTTTCATTGTGAGGATGAGATCAAGAATGTTGTTGCCACGCGTGGGGGAGTTGACAAACTGATATAGTGAACTTTCCAGTAAATTTGTATAGAGATCTTGTCCTGTGTGTGACGTTATGAGTTCGCCCCATTTAGTCGTTGGTAAATGGAAATTACCAAGAATGACCGCATTTTGATTATTACTTATCTCTACTATTTGGTTGTACAATTCCAAATCAATAATTGATGGTTGGGCTGGTGGCCGGTAAATTAGTCCCAACTTCCCAAGGTTACCTTGTTGTGTGATGTATTTTTTAAATTACCATAAATTGCATCAATATGATGTATTGTCTGAATAGAAGCAAGTAGAGGATTACGACTTTCTTTGACATATAGTAAAACACCACCTCCATTTCTGTCGTGTCTACTACATTCGAAAATATAGCCTGTCAGTGAATATTCTGCTAAGAAATTTCGATTCTCGATGTTGAACCAGGATTCTGTTATTCCTATAATATCATGATTTTCAGTAGATGCAATTTCTTCCAAGTCTGAGAATTATTTTCGGACACCCCGGGCATTAGTAAAGACTACTTTGATTGGATTATGTTTTCTGTGGGGCTAATTTGATGATGAGGGTGATTTACTTTCACCTAGGGTGACCCTCTCGATTGTCCCCGACCGAATTCGTTTTTTTGGGCGAAAATCATGGACTGCGTTGTTAAGTAGCCTGCCGAGACGAGCGGCGCCCACAGGATTTAGATGGAGGCCGTCTCTGGCAAGCAGATGAGGCTGCCTGAAATTTGTGAACTCAATCCCTTCGCAACGGCAAAGTGACCGTAGACAACTGTTGGGGCTGAAGGCCCTGTTCTAGAAATCATTTTCAGCTTCCATTTTAGGGAGAACACCTGAAAGAATAGTATTTTTGCCGAGTGTTTTATACTGCTGGATCAGCTTGCGGTATTTTGCCAGCAGGTCCTCCGATCTAGTCTTACGCAGCACATCATTAGCACCTGCATGGATCACAAACAGGGTATTTTCTGTGGCACCAGCAGCAATATCATCTTTGGCCCCGTCATGTTGTCGATTCTGCCACCTGGGATACATAAACGTTTTCTGTTATTTGGAGCCCTACCGCAGAACTCTATCAGTTGGCCACGTATTAATGAGTCACCAACCAGCCTTGTGTCCTCATTCTTGTCAGCTGTGTCATCAGCAAGGATCTGGTACCTATTTGTCGTTGTGATTGCAATGATGGATTTATTCATGGTTTGCCTCGCACCATTTCGGACTGGCTGGAAGTCCGTATCCTGTTGGGGCTGTAGGGGCAAAGCAGAGTTAGTTGAGACAGGTGCTCCTTTTGTATTTTGGAGGGAAGAATCATTGCTGTTTGTGAAGGGGAGTGGTTCCCAACATTAGCTGTCACAAACTCCTCGAGAGTGTTGAGTCTCTGAGTTAGTGCATCAATTAGTTGGGTTGCTTTGCAGAGTTTGCCCTCGAGCTCAGTGTGCTGGTCGCAGAATCTGCAATGATCTGAGTCTTTATTTCAAAACATAGTTGTACCGAAACGGCCACTACAAGATCCACAAGTACATTGGTTTGCCATGTTGCTGAAACAGGGTCAAAGCAGACTTTAATGACTTGTTAATTCTAAATTTTCCTGAAAAATGGACACGGGAAACGTTAGGAATATATTTACTATGACTTATATTAGTGCCTGAAAAAATATATAAAATTTATAAGTACGTACACTTGTTCCTCTAGCTGTAATTAGAAGTCGTAAGTAGTGAGAATTATAATATGAGTACGATTTACCTGAAATTGAATCATTGGACAGGATATATTTAAATACTATTGGTATGATAGTTATAGTAATACAGTAGAAATTAGTAAATTAGTAAATAATTGAATTTCTATACATGACAGAGGGGGGAAAAACTTCACAGATGAAATGTATATAATACAACAATAGAAAAAAAACAATTTATTGGAGGAATTTAGGCGGTGACTTGAGCAGCGCCGTGCAGCTTGGGTGGGTGTGTGTGACAAGTCAGAGATGTTGTCAAGTAGTTTTGGCGGGAACCACATGTTTCCAGTCCCTGAGCCGCGCCGCCGTCATGGTGAGGCGTGGGTGATAACTGAGGGATCTGTAGCCTATAAACAAACAAAAGCTGGCTAGGTCGATCCTAAACCAGCAAAAGTTGTACACTAATATATAGTCACGGAGCTCAACACTAGTTACTGCTCGCGGCGAGGCACGAATGCTAACTGGTTACTTGACAGTTTTCGCTCTGTAAATCCAGAGTGGAAAACCACGTAGACCCATTTAGTGACTCCAGCGAGTCATCAATTCGAGGTAAGGATTGAGCGTCCTTAACACCTAACGAGCGGCCTAGGCGGTAAATAATATGTAGCCACCAGCGGGGTGTTTTTACCCAAAATAGGGCTGTTTACGTGATCATTTTCATGCCTAAATAAGACCCAGAGCGTAAAACAAGTATCTATTCCTGAAAGGGCATAAACAGAGCTTTCCAATGACACCACAACGATCCTTGTATGACCGCTAGTTTTCTTGCAACAACCGCGCAACACGAGTGCAAAAACCATGTAATTCGGTACTTTCCCCATACATTTCACTATGTAGCGAGTGTGAGAGGGTGGAGGAGGGTGGGATTCATGTCAGTTGGTCCACCGCGGTGGTCTGGAGCAGTCATATGCTCGTTACTCTCCTGCCACCACTTGTCTCTCTCTCTCAGCAAAATTACGTGCTGAAATTGCCACACAACTTATGGTGTGAGCTGCCACATAGTCCAAATTTCTTTCACTCGACATATGATGTGCGCCGCTAATAAAGGGTTAATGGTGACATCATTACGTTTCTTTTTAGGTAGACCCACCTTTTTTCAGCAGAATTACTGGTGATGACAACAGACTTTTTAACCCGGGAACGGCGAGAAAGCTCTTAACCTCTGAAGTGCGCATGGGGGTAATTAGACACCTCTGCCTATGCGCATGTATTTGAGCTGTTTCCATCACTAAAATATTCATTTTACCATAAATAGCATTAATACTTATCCATATGCGCCTATTATAGGTTGATTATAAAGGTATTAACCTGTTACAACAATAAAACAAGTGAAAACAGCGTTTGGATGGTCAAAATCGGCGATACAGGGTGGGAGTTACATAATGTATGGGTGAGGCAACCTCCTATCCTGCCAATTTCCCCCAAGGCTGGAGAGACACTGTCGATCGATACTCTCTCTCTTTCTCTTGCACTCGCTTGCTAACAGTGATGACAATGCCCTGCTTGCAACTCGCTAATGTTAGCACGAAAATATACCTCAGAATAAGGGAATAACAGGGAAAATAGGTGATAACTGAAGCAGGGGAGGAAAGTGGGGAAGGAGGGGAGGTAGAGGAGTGATATTTTGCATGGCCCAGGGGCAAAATTTTTTTTTTTTTTTTTTTTTCGATGTTTAAAATTGATTTTTTTTTCTCTGACCCTTAACCCCTAAATGTCGGCGCGCAACTTAAGTCGAGTTAAATAAAGCTGGACTATGTGGCGGCGCTCGACATAACTCGAGTGGCAATTTCAGCACGTAATGTTGCTGAGAGAGAGAGACAAGTGGTGGCAGGAGAGTAGCGAGTGTATGACTGCTCCAGACCACCGCGGCGAACCTACTGACACGAATCTCACCTCCCTCCTACCTCTCTCACTCGCTATATACGGAATTGTATCGGGAAAGTGGCTAATTACATGCTTTTTGCACTCGCGTTGCACGGTTATTGCAAGAAAACTAGCCATCATAAAAGGATCGTTATGGTGTCATTCGAAAGCTCTGTTTATGCCCTTTCAGGGATAGATACTTGTTTTACGTTCTGGATCTTATTTAGGCATGAAAATGATCACGTAAACAGCCCTATTTTGGCTAAAAACACCCCGCTGGGCGGTACATATAAATAAACCGCATAGGCCGCTCGTAAAGGGTTAAGAGTCTTCCCGCAGTCCGCCGGGAGAACTCTTAAGAATCTTCCGGCAGTTCCCGGGTTAAGAGGTTTTACTGGGCGACGGCGGCAAAGCTCTTAAGAGGGAAGGCCTTAAAAAAACATTTTAAAAGGCCCCAGTAGCACTTAACCCTTCTTTAGCGGGGGCGGACTTAAGTCCGTATCGAAAAACTTGGACTATGTGGCGGGGGCGGACTTTAGTCTGTGTGCAATTTTGGCGCAATATTGGCTCTGAGAGAGAGACGAGCGGCGGGAGGAGTATAGGTCGGCCTCTGACCGCTCGGCACGGATACCGCGCGACTACTGACACTTACTCCACCCTACTCCACCCTCCCTACCTTGCTACACAGGGAATTATATAAGGAAATTACCGTATTTAGGGTTTTTGCACTCGTCTTGCACGATCGTTGCAAGAGAACGCGTGGTCGTAGGAGGATGGTTCTGGTGTCATTGGAAAGCTCAATTAACGCCCTTTCAGGGATACATAATTGTATTACGCTCTGGCTCTTGTTTATGCATGAATAAGAGCACGGAAACAAGGCCATTTAGGGTAAAAACCCCTCGCTGGGCGGCACGGTGAAAAATACCCCACCACCCGCTCTTAGGGTGTTAAAACAATTTTGTTTTCTTTGTTTTCCCCATACCTCATATCACTCCTCCACATCCCCTCCTTCCCCCCTTCCCCCACCCCCCTTCAATTATCACCTATTTTTCGTTATTCCCAAATTCATTGGTATATTTTCGTGTAAACATCTCCAACCCGATCTTAGTGTGTGTTCATGTGTCTGTTACGTAAGGTAGAGACAGTGAGGGTGTGAATCAGTAGCTCAGTACTGCTTCAACCCTCGAGAGAGGAGGGTGTGTTGCCAGCTCTCACACTTCATGAATGAACCACTCGCTTACCATTCGCGATTATGACCAGAGAAATTATATTCCATTTGTTTTATTGTTGTTACAGGTTACTATCTTAATGTTACACGTAACATAGGCGCATTTTTTTTTTTTTTAAGAGACAATGAACGGAGGAAGGAAAAACACAGATAAAACAAAAAGGTCCATGTGCCTAAAGGCATCCTCCATTCATAAAATGTTTGTAACAACTGGATTTAAACTTTTGTAGATTGTAAGTTTGTGGAAAGCAACTCGAGGGAAGTGAATTCCAAAGAGTAGTAGTTCTAGGGATAAATGAATTTTGATAAGCAGAAGTTCTGCATTGTGGAGGAGAAAGTGTAAATTCATGGGCGCTCTCAGCTGCCCTAGTTCTACGGGGAAAGATGTGGAGAGGCGGCACAATTGAAGCAAGTTCCTCGGAACAATTGCTGTGAAAATATCTGTAGAATAATGCAAGGGATGCAACGTTTCTTCGTATGGATAATGTAGGAAGGTCCTGTGTGATTGCAGGGTTATTGATTAATCTAATAGCTTTATTTTGAATTTTGTCCAACTGCCTCAATGCAACCACTCCACTTCCACTCCACAGAGGTGAACAGTAATCCATCTGAGAACGCACATGACTTTTATATATTACGGCCAACTGTTCGTCAGTGAAGAATTCTCGAACTCTGTACAGGAGTCCCAGTTTTTTAGAGGCATTCTTAGCAATGCTTCTAACATAATGTGTCCAGCTCAAGTTAGTAGTTAATGTTACACCGAGAATGTCAATACTAGGGAAGTGGGAATATTTACATCATTAAAAAATATATGGGAGCCAGTGAGATTCTGTCGGTTAGAAAATTGAATGTACTTGGTTTTCTGTGCATTAAAGGAAACTAGATTCTTTTGTCCCCATTCATTAATTCTAGAAAGGTCCTGGTTCAGAGAAATTGCAGTGTTTATTTTTGAATTTATAAGATCGGGTTGGGTGAAAGAATTGGTAAATGTGAAGGAACTGTGGAGTGTTGAGTCATCTGCGTAGGAATGTATTGGATTATGAGTGGTAGATATGAGATCATTGATATGAATGAGGAACAAAGTTGGGGCCAAGACTGATCCCTGGGGAACACCAGCATTTATTGAGTGAAATTGAGAATATAGGCCATCTACCATTACACATGTTTTTCTGTTATGAAGATAAAAAGAAATTAGTGGAAATAATGATGCAAGGCCGTAGTGTGACATCTTCGACAATAAGGATTGATGCCAGACTCAATAAGTAATGACGATATTTATCGTAAAATTACGATTTTAGGCGGGAAAGAGGCCTAATCTTGCCGCCCAGAACTGTGGTGTTCACTACACCCTGCGCGCGCTTAATGGGTTTCATTGACCTGTTCTTTCTCCTTTTGTCTCATAATCAGGTTTTTTCTTCTATAGGTTTGTCTAATAGGTGGTCCCTGTGTCTGTATTTCATGTTGGTGACTTGTTCGGGCTAATCCATGATCCCCCTCGTCTTGAACAGACACATCAGGATATTCCTACAGTAATTTGTGTAAAGTATTGGACTGACTTGAGGTTAACTGTTTGGGGATTTCTGGTAGATTAACTTGCCCATTTGTTTCAATTGTGGTAGGTTGTACGAGTGTGACCTGCCCTAAAAATCTTCCCTGTTGGTAGTTAATAGTGATCTCTCCAAAATTCGCACCACAATTTTTTATTCTGATTCGGGGTGATTAGTGTGGGTGATATCCGGACTTCGATCTGGCGTTTCGGTTCAAAGATGCCTGCCGATATCCCATTAGCTTGGGAATATAATTTATGTTATTTTCCATGTCTTTGGAGGTAGAGAAGTGTTTCCTGTTATAGCTATTAATTGAGGTCATACTGTGGTGGTAATTTCTTTTGGGCTGCATTGAATATTCACCCCCAGTTGGCTCATCAGGTCTTTTCCCAAATATCCATCTCCACTGCTTTATTTTCCTGATAGTACACACAAATCTGTGGTGAACTTTATTCTCTTCCACTATACCAGCAAAGTCTTGGTTCTCACCCAAAATGGTTAAAGGTTGCTCCCCTGGTCCTACCAGTTGAATATTAGTACGATTCAAGGGTCACAAATTCCTTCTGATTGTTCCTCACAAATTCTTCTAACAGGCAACTTCTGTTCGCTCCAGTATCTACTAACATGTTTCCTGCTATTCTATTGATCACTATGGTCTCACAGGGAGTCCGTTTCTCTAATATGCTTACCTCTTCATATCGCCCCTCTATGAGAAGTCCAGGGACAAATGTTCTTCCTCCTCTTGCATGGTGATTATTGGTTGATTCTCTGTCTCTCTGTATCCTAGTGGTATCATCCTTCCCCGATTTGGTGATACCGTCATTGGTAGGGGTCGGTTATTGGCAGGTAGTGGTCTCCGAGTGAGTCTGTTTGTCTGGTCTGGCGTGTAACTTGAGCAGTTTCTGGCCATATGTCCGGCTTGTCTACATATACGGCATCGGACTGTTGTTCTTTGATGCCCTTTGTTCGGGTTTTTCTCTTCCTCTTTCTTTCTCTCCTATTTCAGTTCTCTGGCTTCCATCACTCTCTTAATTACCTCCATAAGTTCTTCAGTGGTGGAAACTTCATGTACAATGCAATCTCTCTTTACTTAAACGGGACAGGCCTGTACCATGATTTCTCTTATCTCTGTCTCTTGGCTCTCCTAGTCCAGGTGAGGGTATAGCAGTCTGACATTCTTTGTGATTTCTCTTCTCAGAGCTCTCACACTGTGTCCGTCTAACTTCATGGTTTTGAGTTTTTCTCTAGCTTTCCTAATGGAGGTTTCTCGGCTAAACTCATCTACTAGGATGTTTCTGCTCTACCCATGTATCAAGCCCTTCTAGTCATACCCTTATGTCATTCAGGGCCTTCCCCAGGTGAGCCTTCCCATACACCATGTTCTTCTCATCTTCCCTTCAACTGTGGGTTGAGCAGTTGGAATGCCAATTCACTTTTTTGGATGTTAATCCAGCAAGGTGAATTGGCATTCCAACTGCTCAATCCACAGTTCGATATCCTCTTTTCCCTCTTCCCACAATCTAAAAGGGAGTAATGTCGTCATTGTGTGTAATCTGTTAAACAAGCATACTCAAACAAAACAATTTGTCAAATTCCACCGCTTGTCACAAAAATATAGTATATATTTTTGAAATACTAATACTAATAGGGTTGGAATAATTTGATAGTTGGTCAAGAGTTTGTACTTTATTTAACTCCCAAACAGCGGGCATGCTTGTTTACACGACCGTATTGCTGGGCGGGTATATTTACCGAAAACGAGCTTCATTCCATGCCCTTTTACATGGATAAGCAAGAGCCAGAGCGCAATACAATTATATATCTGTGAAAGGGCGATAATAGAGTTTTCCAATGACACCTGCATCATCCTTGTACCACAAAGGGTTATCTTGCAACGATCGTGTAACCGAAGGTGAAAGTACCCTAAAATAAGTTATTGTTCCAATTTTTTTCCTTGTTGCGCAAGGTAGGGAGGTGGGGACGAGACATAGTACGTGTCAGTGACCCCTCCAAGGAGCTGGGGAGCGGTCCGATGCCAGCTATTTTTCCCCCAACGCGCGGTCTCTCTCTCATAGCTCATAACATCCTCAAAATGGCACCCGTCATATGAAGGGCATCGTAGGGGTGACCAATATTCTCTCCCGTCATATGGCGGTCACCGTTGGTTGAGGGTTAACAAACTCAAAGGCAATCAATATTCCTCATAGCTAATGCTTCTCGATCCAGTTCGTAATACGTTCAAACTTGAAGAGTGTGAATGCTTACGATAATACAGTATAAATTGTCCTTCAGAGTTTTAAATTCCCATTATAATCTATCTGTACGATCGCTATTCAGAGTTTGACTTACTTCGACTTCGGTTTCACGGCACGATAGCTATTAATTAAATCAAATTAACTATGTGAATAAGATGTATCCTTATTTCGTGAATATTAACCCATACTGTACCATAAATGTACCCTCCAGTAAGGGCAGTGTGGCCAAAATGGCTTTAGAGGCAAAAGTTGGAAGAAGGTTGGAACCAATCTGAGAAGTGTTGCCAATGCCTCAGAGCAGTGCATACAAGTCATGGTACCACATACCGCTCAATACTGGCAGTTAAGAGGACCGCATATTACTGACGGCTGAGAGTCGTCGCTGATACTGACAAATAACTCTTTTACTGACGGCTCTCGTCCGTCGCTGGTACAGTAAGGGTTAAGCGCAATCGATAGCATGGTTTCGACGAAGTTATATCTATATTGATAAGATAGTTTGCTTACAACAGAAATGTTTCCTTATGTGGAGGCCTGATTAAGCTCTACTATCACAATTCCTCTCTTACTAGCTTGCATTGGTTGCAGGTATCATTACGTTATTGCCTACTTCTCAGATCGAGTTAGATTTTAAGTAGTCCATTCGTCTGATCAGCCTATACTCATACGATAGCTGGGTACGTACGTCCCGGAACTATATATCTGTTATATAATCCAAGCTTTTCAATAGCTGTGTGCCTTTGTCCCAAATCTACCGACTCTAGACTCTGAAAGTTGGTCACGAACGTCACAAACTCACAAATTACATAAACCTGGCTTCTTCGATAGTAGGGCACGTATGTCCCAAACTATCGATTGAATGATACATAATCAGCAACAGAAAACTTTTCTGTAGAATATACTGATATTAAACTATATCTTGATCTTCCTATAAATGTATGGCACTATTACTAACTGAATAGCTCTCGCTATGCTAACCAAGAACAGCTATACACCAACTATTTGTAGTTTACTATATAATTTGTCTAAACATTCTTCGAATGGGTTGTCCATGAGGACACATCAACTGTTAAAGGGCTTAGGACAGTCTGTCAAACATTTTCTCTCTCAATAAGTCTTTTCGGACCCATGAAGGTCCATTATATAAATTTTTGTTCAGCTTCTAGTTTTCTTTCTTCACCATTATCACTTCAAAATCGGCCAGTATACTCGGTGGAATCTCTCTGTACCATCTATCACCTGATTTCTGTTCTGGACTGCTCTGGATATCGTATGCAAGCGTGCAGAGTGACCGCACTCGACTGGATACTTTAGGGTGATATGGGCAGTGGCAGAGCTATTTATCTTCTCCTTGCTTTGTTGATAAGCTGCCTCCAATATATCTTGCTGGCCCGTCTCTCTCTCTCTTCTTTTATCCCCCTCTTATGGTTGGGAAGGATAAGTGGGTAGAAATTGCCTTCAGAGAGTAGTTGCTGACTAGGCTGCCCCTTGCCTTTGTGTGACTCCACAGGTCAGGTCAGGTGGCTATAGTAAAGTAAGAGAGTAAAGAGTTTTGGATAAAGGAAGAATATGTTGAGAAATGGGAAGTACAGTAAAAGATAAAAGTATTTGGGCTCAACCAAATTGCTCCATTATTTATGTGATTATAGGAAAGTGCATCTGGCACAAGCACTTTGTCAGCTTCTTCTGGATGGCTGGCGAGGGTGGTATTACATCTGCTACAGTCTTGGGAATTTCCATAGTCAGCTCACAGTAAGTCTTCTCCAGCTCGCTGGCAGTTACCGCCAAGGTCAGGTGAAGATCAGGTGAAGGTATTGAGGGATAACCCTTTACAACGGCACCTCGTAGCTACTTTCTACTTTTCCTATTTTCTGAAGAGTGTAGAGAGGAGAGAAGGGGTGTTGGAGAGAGGGTGAGGAAGCTGTTAGAGTGGCTTTGTTATGTGTGTTATTAGTTTGTATATGTCATCGAGGTGTCCCAAGTCAATATCCTCGTCTCCATCTTCTTCGATCTCCTCCACGTTGACTTCTTCTCCCATGGTTGACTTGGAGTATTTTAATTCAATGTAATTTAATTCAAATAAGTTTATTGTTATATGATATACATACATATATTATGTTTACATGCATTTATGATAGAAGATTTATAATATAACAAAGAGGACGAGATACCCACAGGTACATACTTACACACATAAATATGAAGATACAGTTATACAATATATGTGTATAACACTAACTGCATGTATAACCAACCTTACACATTAACACAAAATTAATACACACACTTATGCACACATTCCGTATCATTATAAAGAAACACACATACTTTATACATTTAACCATACTTATATTGAAAGGTATACATGCATATCAATGTACATGCACCCGCACATGCACATGTAAGTAGGTTACACATTCAGTATTTATTCATATGGACAAGCTTTCATGTACAATACTACACTAATACAAATGTATTGTTCATCTGTAATTATACACAATGTCATACTCGACATAGAGATACATACATGTATTGCATACATGAAGTAATGATGAAAAACATCTTTATTGAATTATCAGTGACAGTTTCGACATTCCTTATGTCATCATCACACTTAACAAGAATGATAAAATTCTGATGATGACATAAAGAATGTCGAAACTGTCACTGATAATTCAATAAAGATGTTTTTCATCATTACGTTGGTGTTACTTGCCTATATATAGGCAAGTAACACCAACGTAATGATGAAAAACATCTTTATTGAATTATCAGTGACAGTTTCGACATTGTATATATATATATATATATATATATATACAAAAATAAATACACAAATAAAAAAACTAATAAGAAAAACAACATGAAAATAAGAACAAATGGGGCTTGTACCATAGTATATATATAGAGAGATAGATAGATCTACAATATACGTCATTTAGTTTACATACAGTGATTCCTTTAGTAGATGGTTAACCTGTAACCATTTCAACCAGTGACAACTCACCCAATACCAATTCATCCAGTGCTAGCTCAACCAGTCAAAACACAACCAGTACCATGAGGTCAGTGAAACATAGCTGGGACCTGTTGTTGGCCTACTTTGTCCTAGTTTCGTTATTTATTAGAGTGGCATCACTACATTTGAGTGGCGGGAATAACTTACCAGGAGACGAACCGACTGTAAAAAAACATGGCGGCGGCATCACGTATGGGAGACACAAACTACTGCAGCTCTCAAAATATAACCTATCCCTATTGTTGAGTCTGATGACATCACCAGACATGCCAGGAAACGTGGCACTCACGGAGGAGTAAGGTATAAGAATTCGACAGTAAACAAAGTGTAATTTTACCTATACACTTATAAGAGTTAACTTACTTTATTGTTGATAGTGATGGATAGCTCAAGAACAGAATTAGTAATAGATAGAAGGTATAGCGGCCACTAGGAGTTAAGAATTAGAGTGACTTAGCATGAAACAGGTGGTTGTATTGAGATCAGCTAGAAGGAGGTGTTCACAAGGTTGTAGCTAAAGCGAATCTAATGTTTATGGCCGTGAACCCGCCAATCCCAAAAATGACGCATGCGCAGTTATACTATCCACCAATGCGTTATTTAACTATCTACAAGAAGTTATACCGGATTAATTATAATGATAACCCGATATAATTATGGATAATAATCCCATAGAGACTTAACCCTTTCACGTTTTTATGATGCAGAGGTTGCCAGATTAGCAATAATAAATAGAGTTCTCTCACTCTTATAATTACCTCTCCAAAATTAGTTTTCTGCCCACAGCTAACTCAAAGACAACTGCAGAGGTTGAAGTAACTAAACTAAAGGTTTCTAAATACCCCTGATGGTAACAAAGGCTTTAAAGTATCCCTAATAGGCTCAAAATTGCGTCAAGAACGTGAGAGGATTAATACGAAATAGTACTGGCGCCTAATTTGAACTTCCAGTATTATTTACTTAACCTAAACTGTCGAGTTACTTACGAGTCTCGACACATTCCCACCACCAATATATACATTATCTACAGTAATCCTGCAGCGATGTTATATCTCCAAAGCTGTGAATAACTAACAGCGGCTCGGCGAAGAGGTAATCTTCCAACAGGATCGCTACTGGCAGATGGTCCAGAGACCGCTGGTGACATAGGGGTAGAGTCGTGAGAGCAAACACCATCATCACCGACCACCATTTGAGGGATCGAAAACATTTCGACTTCCTGTTCCAATGGATACAACTAGACAATGGGTCGAGTGGTCAGGCCAGTTTTTGTTCTAATCTGGACCACTCTAACTAGATCATCTTGTCCTGGATAGAGCTTAACTACCCTACCAAGTTTAAAAAGGACACGAGGTCCCTCGTCATGTATAAGAACGATGTCATTTACCTTTGGCCATACACTGCTTGATGAGCCTGTTTTAGTCTTATTGGCTTCTCGTAGTGATGCCAAGTATTCACTAGACCAACCCCTCCATAAGTCCCGGATCAATTTATTGATGTAATTCTACCTGCTGTGTATCGCTGCTTTACTATCGTAACTTGGATCTTGCAGCTCATCTAGCTGAATTACTTCCTTTGGGAAGTCACGAAGTCTATGACCTTTAACCAGCATGGATGGAGTAATAGGACAAGGGTCCTCCAGATCACCCGAGACATATGTTAAAGGGCGATCATTCACGGTAGCCTCCAACTCCAATAGGACAGTAGTTAGTTCCTCAAAGGAGACTAGAGCACGACCTAGTACCTTTTTAAGCCTGGCCTTCACAATACCTATGGCTCTCTATCAAATAGCTCCGAACCAAGGCGCACGTGCTGGTATAAAACGCCATTCACATCGGATTTCGGTAAGATGAGCCTGAAGACAGGGATCGCTTTGGATGTCTTCAAAGTGTCTGGAAGCTCCTACAAATGTAGCAGCATTGTCGCTTAACATTACCTGTGGAAATCCCTGCCTACTACAAAATCTCCGGAACACATGGATAAAGCTGTCATAGGTCATATTGCTAACTACTTCAATTTGAATAACTCTTGTAGTAGTGCACATAAATAATAGCATATAAGCCTTGTTGTTGTGTGAGTCCTGGACAGGAATTGCTCCTGTACAATCGACCCCTGTGACCTCTAAGGGATCTCTAGGAGTAGTCCTGATGTCTGGCAGAGGAGGTACTCTAGCTTTCGCCTAGGTATTACCCTGTATTTTACGACAGGTTATACACTTACTGGTCACTTGTTTTACAGCTTGTCTTATCTTAGGAATCCACCACCTTTGCCGTATATATGCGACCACGTGATTGACTCCATAGTGACAACAGACGTGATGGCACATATTGATGAGCATGGTAGTGAAAGGATGTTGGAAGGCAGTAGTATCGGATATTTCCTTGAATCTGGAAGAGCCGCTAACTTCAATCTACCTTCACACACAATTAAACCTCCTTTCATGACAAGTCCTAATTGGTTTACCAAATTATTGCGAGTACCCTTGTCACCAGACAGCATCTTGTACTCCTTTGGGAAGCATTCCTGCTGGCATGTTTGAGCTGCAATCTTTTCTGCTACTTTTAGTTCCTTTATGCTGAGGAGGGCACAGTCTACGTCTTTAATTTTTGCTTTCAAATTATTCTTGTATCAAATAGTCCATGCAACTACCCGAATTAATTTATCATAACTGCCATATTTTTCCCAGTTCCATAACTGTGTGTCCTGTTCATCATTGGTCCCAATGACTTGGCTAGTTACTTTTGGCGTTGGGTCATCTGGTAATATGTCTTCTGGCCACTCGTCTTTGTTTCGGAGCCACATGAGCCCCTCCCACCAAAACGCAGAAGCTTTCAGATGTTTTGCCGAAACACCTCTAGACAGTAAGTCACTAGGATTTTCTTTAGCGGACACGTACCGGACTTCTACAGTCGGAAGAAGGAATTATATTTTGTCAACTTGGTTTGTGACATGCACTGGAAGCTTCTTCATACTATGCAACCAATGCAATGTAACCTGGCTGTCGCACCATAACACAATTTTGTTGAATTTTACAATATTATGATAGGCTTACTCCACAAATTTGATTAATCTGGCGGCTAGCAAAGCAGCAGTTAGCTCTAGTCTTGGTATTGTTATGGATCTTATGGGAGCGACTTCGCTTTAGCGATGACCAGACTACTACATTCCGGGCTCACAAAATATATTGCAGTGCCATAGGCGACACCACTTGCATCGCTAAACGCATGAAGTTCCACTGAGTCAGCGTATACCTTCCTCCGAGGATAAGTAAAGTCACAGCAGAGGTTCAGGTCCTTGGAAATTGTAGACCATTCGGTAGCGCAGTCTTCAGGTAGCGGATCGTCCCAATCTAGTTTCAGTCTCCATAATTGCTGTAAGAACATTCTGGACCTTATTGTAACAGGCAGTAGTACACCGAGTGGATCGAACAGTTGTGCCGTCACTCTTAAGCACTCTTTTTGTTGCCTTATTGGTCTCTGGGATACTAGCGTTGAACGTCAACAGATCAGAGTCAGGTAACCATAAGAGTCCTAATGTCTTCACTCGCTCTTGATTCTTGGCAGCAACACCATCCAATTGCAAGAGGTCACGTAGTTGAGGACTATTGGTAGCCCACTCTCTAAGATATAAATGTGCTTGAGACATTATTATTTGGGCGTCCCAGTAACGCTTAATGACACTCTTCTTCATCACTGCCTGTACCCTGGAGGGTGTCAATGTACAAACCTTCCTTAAATAGCCTCCACAACTTCGGGATCCTCTTTAATAATGGAAAGATGCTTCAAGATCGTGGCATTAAGAAGAAACTGTGACCAAGTCGCCCCGAACAACACTACCTTAAATCGGTAGCAAAGTAAGGGTGAAGATAAGTCCAAGGGATAATTTGGCCACAGCAATCGGGTGTAGTCACGATCTTCTTCATGAAGTCTCAACATGAGAAAGGCTTTCTCGATGTCACTTTTCCAGGCATATTTGTCTACCCTGAATCGTAGCAATATTTTTGCTAGATCTGGCACTAGTGATGGCCCTGTGTAAAGGCAGTCATTAAGACTTGGCCTGCCTTTGCCAATACTATCGGAACAGTCGTACACAATACGAACGTGCGTCGTTGTGCTATTCTTGGTGACCCCGTGATGTGCCAAATAATTACTGTTTTCAGTAACACCGAAAGGAACCTTTTCAATAAAACCACGATGAAGTTGATCTTGGATAACGTTTTTGTAGTGCCTACAATAAACAGGTTCTTGTTTAAATCGCTTCTGCGACCCCTTAGGCGACCCGCTGCTAAACCATCATTAGATGGCAGCTTCTCTTTTTGTTGGTTCCATGGCAGTCTGACTTCATATTGCTGATTCTGTGCAGAGTATGCTACTGTCTCCTTGTATATGTCCAACACAGTCTTGTTTTCCTTTGAATCTTCGTTTTGGAGAAATTCCTAGATGATCCACTTCCCACATACATTTTAATTCATTATGACATGGCTTATATGATTCCGTGGATGTGTATTGATCCATCAGGGTGACCGCAACTTTCAATATTGTAACTACCTCTACTTGGGCGCTAGACTTGTCGTTATGGCAGAAGCCACTTAGTGCAAAGCCAAATTTAGTGGGCAAGAGAATTATGGCACCCTCTTTTTTGTACCCTGGCCGCACTAAGTCATAATAATAATCGGCACCAACCAACAAGTCCAGCCGAGATGTCTGTGCCATTAGAGGATCAGTTAATTTGTAGCCCTTGCTTCGCAACACTTTCATGTCTGCTTCGAGGCATTCTGATCCTTTGTGATCTGGGAGAGTTTCTACCACAACTGCTTGTAGAGGATAGTTTCTGCCCGGAACTTGTACTTGAAGGACACTACTGGATACTTTCTGCTCTCACATGCTCCGGTAAACCCTCGCAACTCTAGCTCTTCAACGCCCAATTTTTCATAATGGATAGAATCTAGAGCGGAATTTAGAAAGAAGGTGCGCTGTGAGCACTGATCCAGCAGCGTACGCATCTTGACTGTTCCTCTTGATTCCTTTACTGTTGGCAGCATAACAGTTGGGAGGATAATACTAGTCTTCTTTGAAGATACAGACATCGTGGTAGTTTGCGTCTTGGTCTTTGTTACCTGTTGAGGTTTTTGCTCCTTCTTTGCACCGTCCCATTGAGCTCTGGACTGACAGAGGATATGATAGTGTCTGTTACGACCGAACTTGCAGTTACGGATGTCAGGGTTCACACAACCATTGCTCCCGTGGTCTGAGGACAATCACCCAGTGCAAAGGTTGAGTTGCTTTGCGCACTTTACTTTCAGAGCAATGGTTTTGTATTTGAGACACTTGAACCATACATGTGCCCCTTCGCACAACCTGCAACCCTTCCTTCGCACCGAGGCCTCCTGCACCGCAAAAGATGCTGAAGCAACTGGTATGTGTGGTGTAGTCCGATCTGCCACACTTTCCATGTTAAAAACTTCTGTCTGGTAAGCCTGGACAAACCTTTCTAGATCCTGACCATTTTCACTTAAAGTTCTTATTAATGTTTCCTTTAGTGGGGATGGCAATTTATTAATGAGAATCACAACACTAGCTTCACGAAGGGTAATTTGTAGGGTCTCTATTGACCTCAGTGTACTTTCAAAACTAGCATAGAATCCTTTTAGTTACTCGACATTGTAAGAGGGAGGATTCAAAGTAGTAAGGTTAGTTATATGTGCCACCTAAATGCTATCCCTGTGCCCATAGGTTTTCTGTAGAAGGGCAACCGCTGTTTGGTAGCTGGCTCCCTCAATTGCGAAACCATCAATTAGTTGGTTTGCCTCGCCATTCAGTTGACCTCTTAAGTAGGTGAATTTTTGGATGTCACTGAGCTCCGCATTGCTGTGGACACTACATTGGAACATATCCCAGAATCCCATCCACAGAGTGGGATCACTGTCAAACACAGGAAGGGTGATTTTCGGCAATCTTATACCAGCATTTCTGTTAACTGCATGATTTGGCTCCTTTTGTTTTAGCTTACCCTTAAGGAGGACGATAACCTGATCAAGACGCTCTAGATAATCCATGTCTACTTCTATGTCCGCGAAATATTCGGTGTCGTCTTCATAGAGTGTTTCCATTTCGCAGTGACATGAATTGAAATCTTCACGCTGTCTTAATACCGAAGCCAATTTAGCCTCAATCGCATCATTATCTGCATCAACTAAAAATGTATTAATATCTTTGGTGATCCTAGTCAAACCACTCTTGATACCCCCCTTGCGTCGCTTGTACTGGGACAGTGTCAACGCCATGATGGCAATACACAGGAAATAGAATATTAATGTATCTTACCTATATGGACGTAAAGCGCTCTCAGAAAGTTAGCCAACGTCAATAAAGTCAAGATATAGGGAACCCCGACTTAAACGACTTAAACATAATAATTAATTAAACATGTGATGTCGGGGTAGGGCAATAAGTGAGAAATATGACGGGGAACGCAATAATGAAAGTAAACGAACAATGCCTAAATATCTCCACTCTTAATTTTAAATAGTTAACCTTATATTTAATGCAGCAATTTTGGTGTAGGGCAATAATGAGGGACATAAGACGCAGAGCGCAATAATTAAAGTTAACGAATGCCTACATTATCTCCACTCACAAAATTAAAGTAATTAACCCTACATAAATATGCAGCAAAATGTTGTTTAAAGTACACTAAGGAAGGGATGCCAAAATGTTGTATAACAAGCCAATTTAATTTATAAACATAATCAAACTATAGGCTAGCCCAACATCAAATCATACCAAAACAAATTGTGGTAATTACCCCTTTAAATTTAGTTAAGACCGTACAATTTTATTTTATCCCCTATAATTGACCACTTGCGAGTCTCGGGCCATAAGGAAGTTGTATTAGTCATCGATAATGCAAAATCATTGGATAAAATACAGTTGCAGTGTATTTATATATGCATAAAACACAATTCATCATCCTTTTATTCACCAGAAGCCTAAATCATTATATCATTTCTGTTTAATAGCGATGTTCAAAGCACAACACTACCATAGAACGAAACTAGCAAGTCGGCAATTGTATTTAACTTTAATTTAATTAAGTGTTGAATTTAATACCTAATCCACCTAATGTATCCTAGAAAACAAATTAACATTAGGAACCCAATTAAATGGTTAACCCAATTTAAAACCAATTAAATTTAGCCTAGAAAACATGAATATTAGGAACGCAAATTGATGGTTAACCTAATTTTATACTGGCGCTTCCCGCCCCTCGTCCTCTGTTGTTCCGTTGTTTCAAAGCTTCAAAGGCTGGTAACGAACGAGGCTCTCCCAGGCCGCAGTGGCCAACAATCGTAATTAGGTACATTGACATCGTCATAGTAGGGACAAAAACAAAGTCCTGACACGAAAATACCGGCCACAAGGCACGTACGTAAACTAGGGAAGCGGGAGCAGGCACAAGGAGGAAGGAAAAGCTAGGAAAGCAGAGTAGGAAAAAGAAAAGGAATAGCAAGAAACTGAGAAGACGAAACACTAGCTTATGGCAAAGGTGATCCGTTTCGTAGGACCAATTTATAAGAATTTGACAGTAAACAAAGTGTAATTTTACCTATAAACTTATAAGAGTTAACTTACTTTATTGTTGATAGTGATGGATAGGTCAAGAATAGAATTAGGAATAAATGGAAGGTATAGTGGCCACTAGGAGTTAAGAATTAGAGTGACTTAGCATGAAACAGGTGGTTGTATAGAGATGAGCTAGAAGGAGGTGTTCACGAGGTCGTAGCTAAAGCGAGTCTAATGTTTATGGCCGTGAACCCTCCAGTCCCAAAAATGACGCATGCTCAGTTATACTATCCACCAATGCGTCATTTAACTATCTACTAGATATACCGGATTAATTATAATGATAACCCGATATAATTATGGATAATATTCCCATAGAGACTTAATACGAAATAGTACATATCTTTTATAAAGATATATAACTTAGCCTAATACTGGCACCTAATTTGAACTTCCAGTATGGTTACTTTATCTAAACTGTCGAGTTACTTACGAGTCTCGACATAAGGGTAAGGTGGAGGAGACGAGGATCCAGGGTACCAATACCAGCGGCCGTCTGTGGTAATGAACAGAGTTTGAGGAATACTATCAACGAATTTTATGAACTGACCAGGTGGGATTGTGCGTACCGTGAATCATCCCTCGAATACCTAACTGAGACATGGGTCCAACAAGATACAGATCCAGATTCTGCTTTTACCCTGGATGGCTTCACTTTAGTACGTGGAGATAGGACTATAGACTCTGATAAGTCAATAGGTAGTGGAGTAGACAAACGGACAACTTAGTATACACCTGGAATAAAGAAGTGAACGAAACCTTACTTGGTTGCATGGAGAGCACATATTTTGAGGTTTTATATGATAGTAGTGCCTCAACAGAATATAATGTGGATATTTAGGACTTTTGTATAGGCTACATTTGTGTACTGATATGATGATACCGAACAACAATAGTCAAGTGTTACTCTAATAATATTCCCTAGGTATCGAAAGAGCTGAAACAATTGCTAAGACAACATAGTTTCTTAGTGGGGTGATAATAGGAATAATCTAAAAAGCCATTCAATGAGAAATGTATAGAACATTCGCTGTTTGTATAAATAGGTATAAAACTAAAGTGGAAAACTTATATAGCTTGGAAAGAGATTAGTCAACTTTCTGTTATGGAAAAGAAGTCTGTCAATCTCGGGGTAAATAATGCTACGGACTTCTGTAATGAGCTCAATGGTTTTTATGCAAGGTTTGGTAAATATAAGTTCTCTTCTGAACGTTCATGTGTGACTAACTTCCATCGCACTAAGAATGATCAAAGTATTCTTATCTCCCATGATGATGTACTTGGAACTTTGCAATCTATCAAGCCTGTTAAGGCACCTGGACCAGACAAAATCAATGGTAATGCACTGAAGTTATGTAGAGAACCGTTACCACCGATTGTGTGTAAGATATTTCAACAGTCATTGGGTAGTGGTCATATACCAACACTATGGAAGGCATCTGAATAAATACCAGTCGCTAAGAAATTCCCACCGGCTTGTAACAATGGACTATCGATTGATAGACCTAACTTCCAGCATGATGAATTGAAAAAAACATGACAAATTATTTATGTCAGCAGGTTAAACAGTTCAACGACTAATTACAATTTGCCTATATCAGTAATCAATGTTTTGAGGATGCAGTCCTGTGTTTTACTGAACAAAATTGACCTTGTAAAGATACATTTCGTATATTTCTTGAGGGCCCTTAACATCACCCAGCCTAATATAATTTATGATGCGAAAACTGAATAACATGAATGTAAATGCTAACCTAATCATATGGATAACAAATTTCCTTTCGGGTAGACCACAATATTTCAAATTTCATGATGCAAAATCAAGTCATAATTGCAAACACAGGTGCTCCAGAAGGATGTGTTTTGTCACCCATTCTATTTACTCTAGAGTCTATATTCTATAGTATTACTAGTGATTGTCGCTGTCATACCAAGAATTAAGCTAATTAAGCTAAGAATTAAGCTAAGAGTTAAGAGTTACAGGAGAATAAGAGACAAGCGTGAAGTAAGAGAGGTAATAAAAGTTAGTAAGTTAGAGAAGAGTGAAAAACAGAGGGAGTACAAGGAAAGACTAAATGAAAAGTAGATGGAAGTGAGAGAGATAAGTAGAGGTTGAATGGCAACAGTTTAAGGAAGGAGTGAAAGCAAGTGCAGAGGTAGTAAAAAGGAAAGTAGGAGGCAGAGGTATCAGGAAGGGAAGCGAGTGGTGGAATGATACGGTGAGAAAGGCAGTTGAGGAGAAGAGACAGTGTTTTGAGAGGGTTTTACAGGATGGTAGTGTTGAAGTATGGGAGAGGTACAAGGAGAAAAGGAGAGAGGCAAAACGGAAAATTAGAGAAGCGAAAAAAGATGCAAACGAAAGGTGGGGTCAAAGGCTGAGTGAGAATTTTGAAGACCGAAAGAAGATGTTCTGGAAGGAGGTGAATAAAGTAAGGAAAGGAGGACAAAAGAGGGAAGAGTCAGTGAAAGATGAAAATGAAGAATTACTAGTGGAACCAGTTGAAGTGAGGAAAAGATATGCCGAGTATTTTGAATCTTTGTTAACCCGGGAACTGCCGGGAGACTCTTAAGAGTTCCCCCGGCGGACTGCGGGGAGACTCTTAAGAGTCAGAGAAAAAAAAAATCAACTTTTGACATAGAATTGTTTTTATTTTTTTTATTTTTATTTTTTTATTTTTTTATTTTTTTTTGGCCCCTGGGCCATGCAAAATCTCAGTCCTCTACCTCCCCTCCTTCCCCACTTTCCTCCTCTCCTTCAGTTATCACCTATTTTCCCTGTTATTCCCTTATTCTGAGGTATATTTTCGTGCTAACATTAGAAATCCGGTTGCAGGGTGTGGTCATCACTGATAGCAAGCGAATGCAAGAGAGAGAGAGAGAGTATCGATCGACTGTGTCTCAGTGGCCTTGGGGGAAATTGGCGGGAAAGCAGCTTGCCTCACCCATACATTATACAACTCGCGGGCTATATCTCCGATTTTGACCATCCAAACGCTGTTTTCACTCGTTTGATTGTTGTTTCAGGTTAATACCTTTATAATCAACCCATAATAGGCGCATATGGATAAGTATTAATGCTATTAATGGTACAATGAATATTTTTGTGGCGGAAACACCTCAAATACATGCGCACAGGGAGAGGTGTCTAATTACCCCCATGCGCACTTGTTAGGTTAAATACAAGAGATGGAAGAGAAGCAGTGATTGAAGCAGAGGTGGATGGAGATACGTTACCCAGGCCACCCAGGTAGCAGGGAATGAATGAAAGGATTGAGGAAATTGAGGTGAAAGAAGCAGTGAAACAAAATTAATGAGAGCGGGAAAAGCAGAAGTGTATAAAGAAGGGTGGAGATGTGATAATAGATTGGTTGGTGAGACTTTTCAATGTGTGCTTTGCTGTGTCAATGGTACCAATAGACTGGAAGAGTGCATGTATTGTGCCGTTGTACAAGGGGAAGGGAGATTGGCAGAAGTGTTCAAGTTATAGAGGTATTAGTTTATTGTCAGTGGTTGGAAAGCTGTATGGCAGGGTGTTGATGGAGAGGATAATAAAGTGTACGGAAGTTGCAATAGGAGAAGAACAGTGCGGTTTTAGGAGGGGAAGAAGGTGCGTGGATCAGATGTTTGCAGTAAGACAGTTATGCGAGAAGTATTTAGAGAAGCATAAGGAGATATTTTGGGCTTTTATGGACTTGGAAAAAGCGTATGATCGTGTGGACTGTGAAGCAATGTGGAAGGTGTTAAGGATTTATGAAATAGGAGGAAATTTGTTAGAAGCAGTTAAGAGTTTTTATGAAGGGAGCAGAGCATGTGTGAGAGTAGGAAATGGTAAGTTGAGTGAATGGTTTGAGGTAAAGGTAGGTTTGCGACAGGGTTGTGTAATGTCACCATGGCTGTTTAATATGTTTATGGATGGTGTGGTGAGGGAGGTGAAAAGGAGAACTATGGGAAGAGGATTGGGTTTAGTAGGAAAGAATGGTAGAGATTGGGAGTTGAATCAGTTGCTGTTCGCTGATGACACAGCATTGGTGGCGGATTCTGATGAGAAACTGCAGCGGGTAGTCAAAGAGTTTGGTGTGGTTTGTGGAAGGAGGAAACTGAAGGTGAACGTCAATAAAAGTAAAGTAATGGTGTGTAATAGGGGAGAGCATAGGGTGAATCTAGATGTGAGGCTGGATGGGGAGATATTGGAACAAGTAGAGTGTTTTAAATATCTAGGAGGAACGATAAGCAGGAGTGGAGGTGTGGAAGTGGAGGTAAAACAGAGAGTGTGTGAAGGAAGGAAGGTTTTCGGAGCTATGGGAAATATGTGGAGGACGAGAAATCTCGGAGTGAAAGTAAAAAGTGCACTGTATCAAGGAATTGTTGTGCCAACAGTGATGTATGGGGCTGAGACATGGGCTCTGAAGAAGAAGGAGAGGGCAGGATGTGATGGAGATGAGCTGCTTGAGGAGTATGTGTGGAGTTACTCGTAGAGACAGATTGAGGAATGAAGAGATACGTAGGAGAGTGGGGCAGCAGGAACATTTGTCAGCCAGAGTGGACAGAAGGGTGCTGAGCTGGTATGGTCATGTTTAACGAATGGGAGATGAAAGGCTTACAAAGAGAATATGTGAGTCAGGTACAAGGGGAGATAGAAGGGCAGGAAGACCCCCATTGAGATGGAGAGACTGTGTAAGAAAGGCTTTGGATGATAGACGAATGACTATAGATCAGGCAGGGGAAGTGGTGGTGGACAGGAGTGAATGAAGAATGCTTGTGAATAGTTGAGTGAACACGTGGTCATTTGGAGGAAGGGGTCGGGCGCAAGTTGGACTAGATAATAGTCCATCAGGCGCCTGGCCCTGGGAGACGATTAATATAAAGGGTGCACCTGGAAGTGTGGTGGGAGGGCTTGTGGCTTTGGCTCCGCTGCATGTCTGCCTGCCGAGATCGGAACCTCTCCGGGTGGTCGGGGGCCGGGGGAGTGCTGGAGCTACCTTGGTGACCCTGGTTTCTGGGTCTTCTCCTGGGTGACCTGGATGTGTGTGAGTTTGTGCTTTTTATCTGTGTTTATTTGTTGTTTTATGTTGTTTTTGTGTTTTCCCTGTTCTTGCTCTGTCTTGAGTCGGCTACCCCCAAAATGGGGATTGGGCCTGAGCATATAGATAGATAGATAGATAGATACCAAGAATAGTCAATGTTTCAAGTATGCAAATGATACTGCCCTTATCAGTCAGTATACCATTAATTATATAGAAAACTGAGAAGAAGTAGAATGTGTTAGTACATGGTGTAAAAGTAACTAGCTAGAGCACAATGTTAAGAAAACAAAATAAATGGTTGTAGACTTTAGTACTTCACCAGTGGTTCAGTTATAGGCAGCTCATTTGAGCATAAATCCAAACATGTAATTATAACTCTTTACAATTTCTTAGTCCGCCATCTCCTTGAATATTTCGTTCAATCCTGGTTCCCTTACTACCAAAAAGATATAGACAAGTTAGGACGAGTTAAACATACAGTTACCAAAATGATTCCTTGCCTAAAGAACAAACCATACGAGGAGTGTCTTAGATAATTAAAGCTATTTCCTTTAACCCAGCGCAGATTAAGAGGGGACTTAATTCAAGTGTTCAAAATCTTCAAAGGCATCAACAATATGAACTGAAATTATATATTTCACTATCGATCATTCAGATTACACGCGGGGGGAACCGTTGCAAACTTATTGGTAAATCTTTTAACTCACACAAGTCTAAGAATGTTTTCTTCAATCGAGTTGTCAATTTGTGGAACTGGTTCCCCGAGATGTCATAGACTGCAGCACCATTGTTTCTTCTAAACTTTGCCTAGACAAACACCTTGCATTAAATCCACGACTTACTGCATTTGTAAATACATTTTTGTTTTCCTCTATTATATTACTAACAACTGTCCCCTACTAACATCTCCTAATCCTGCCAAGTTCATTTGTCCCAGGGCAGTCTTCCCTTTCCATTTTTCCCTTACCCACTCCAAACTACTGTTCGGACACTTGACCATCAGCGTTTTGGAGGGCAAGTAGCCTTGAGGGGTCGTTGGATCTGTTGTTGCTTGATTGCCTTAGTACTCCCTTGTACCCCTATATGTAAATGGAGAACTGGTAGAATCTGTTGCGGAATACAAATACCTATAGGTGCAATTATTGATGATACATTTTCCTTTAATATGCCGAGGTAATATATAAGAATGTACTTTAAGAGAAAACTATTTAGACTTAAAATAGATACTAAGATTTTGGACTTATTTTACTCTGCAGTAATACAGTCAGTTATCTCTTTCTCCTTCACATGTTGGTATACCTGTAAATTCAGACCTCAAAAATATACTTACGAAAGTAATAAAGAAATATGTGGAAATTGTGGGTACAAAACCCCACAACGTTGCTTGATATAATACAAGAAGTCTACTATCCAGAGATGTGAAGTAATTGCAATTGACTCCACACCTCCACTGAACTGTAGTTACCAAATGTTGCCCTCGGGAAATAGACTAAGATCAACAAATTGTAGAACAACAAGGTATTCGAGATCCTTTGTAACAGCCAGCATAAGAACAATACATTAATTAAAACCCATCCACCAACACCAAGGTACTGACTACGAGGTCTTTTGTAAGCTATATCGGGATTTTTATGTATACTAACTTCCGGTGGCTACGGGATTGGGCCCATACGAGATTGGGCCCATGGAATTGGGCCCATCCGGGATTGGGCCCATACGGGATTGGGCCCAGATGGGACTCGGCCCAGATGGGACTGGGCCCACACGGAACTGGGCCCACACGGGACTGGGCCCATACGGGATTGGACACAGACGGGATTGGGCCCATAAGGAATTGGGCCCATACGGAACTGGGCCCAGACGGGACTGAGCCAAGGCGGGATTGGGCCCATGCAGAATTGGGCCCAGACTTTCCCCACCACTACCACTTTATGCACCACTACCACTTTATCTACCAGTACCACTTTATCCACCACTACTACTGTACCCACCACTACCAATTTATCCACCACTACCACTTTATCTACCACTACCACTTTATCCACCACTACCAATTTATCCACCACTACCACTTTATCTACCACTTTATCCACCACTATCACTACCACTGTATCCACCACTAAAACTTGATCTACCACTATCACTTTATCTACCTCTGCCACTTTATCCACCACTTTTTTTTTTATTATATGTGATTGAGGGTGGCAAAAGGCAGAACTGCCTATAGCGAGTGCCTCCCCCATAGTTGAAAGAGTGACAGGGCCAATATCAAGGGACGTTCGAGCTACCACTTTATCTACCAGTACCACTTTATCCCCCACTACCACTTTATGTACCAGTACCACTTTATCTATCACTATCACTTTATGTACCACTACCACATTATCCACCACTACCACTTTATCCATCACTACCACTTTATCCACCACTACCACTTTATATACCACTACTACTATATCCACAATTACCACTGTATCTATCACTATCACTTTATGTACCACTACCACTTTATGTACCACTACCACTTTATCCACCAATACCACTTTATCCATCACTACCACTTTATCTACCATTATAGGTAATATAGATAGTTTAGAAAGATGTCTGGTGTGACTGCTAGGTAAAGTTAAATGAATAGGAGGAGGAGGTGTTTGTGAGAGTTAACAGGACTACTCTCTGTGTAGTTGAGGCACAAATAGAAACAGTGGGGAAGCCAGGTAAATGAAACAGGAGTTCCAGAAACTATATCATATGCCTATGTGGCCTCCCCTGGGTACTGCCCTGCTCGACTGATGCCTGCAATATTATCGCCAATAGAATATTGAAAGTAGTGTGCTAATTGTTATGGTTTTAAAATCACCAAATATGAAGATTTTGGAGATGTTCCAACGGGGCCAGGGATGTTGGAATATTTAAGATATTTCTTTAGTGTTCAAGGATATACGTGCTTGAAATTACGATATATATTCAAATATATGTTACTATGGTAAGAGTTATGCTAGGACTGCCTAGGAGTGAAACATATTTCTATCTATCTATCTATTGCCTGACGCGTGATCCTCGAAGGGGTGGCCACGAACGAACCGCCCTCATACACCTCTGTCCCCAGTCATTCGACGCCCTTCCTCCCCACCAGCACCGCCTTCATCCATATACTTCCTCACTCCATCCTTCCACATTTCTTTCGGTTTACCTCTCCCTGTCTGTCCTTCCACCTCGCTCTTGTACAACCTCTTAGTCATTCTCTCGCTTCCCATCCGTTCCATATGGCCGAACCATCTCAAGATGTTCCTTTTCACACTTTCCAGCACTTCTACTTCCACACCACATCTCCTTCTTATTTCCTTATTCGTCTGTCTATCCCTCCATGTAACTCTGCACGCACTTCTTAAGTAACTAATTTCCACCCCTCTTACTCTTGGTCCGAGTCTCTCCACCAACGTCCATGCTTCGCTTCAGTAAGTGAGTGTCATGATTACATCACTGTCATGCGAGGACTTCTTTACTTCCATACTGACCACCTTATTTCTTGTTACTGCTTTCAGCGATCCTACAACCCTCTTCCCCTGTTGCACCCTCTCCCGCACTTCTTCATCCATAGTCCCATCTTTACTCAACACACTGCCCAGATACTTAAAAGAGCTGACAATCTTCATAGCCTGACCGTTCAACTTCACCTCACACTCTGTGGCTTCACCCCTTTCGAAGACCATAACCTTTCTCTTTCTCGCATTTACCTTCAGATTCCGTTTTTCACACACTGATCCAAACATATTTACCAGACCCTGCAACTCCCATTCATTATCGATCATCAGAACTGTATCATCAGCAAACAGCAGTACAGGTAGCTTCCATTCATTTCCATCCCTTATCAGTGATACACCAACATCCACTGCTCTTCCTTGTATTTCTTTCATGACTCCATCCATGTATACGGTAAACAACCGCAGGGACATCACACACCCCTGTTTCAACCCAACAATCAGATCAAAGAACTTACTCTGCTCATTTTCCTCACGTCAAGCAACCACAGCAGATGTCTAAGTAATAGTTTAGTGGATACATGGAAGTATTTTGCAGACATGCACGTCCTAAGTTACAAACGTTAATTCAGGCATTATATTAGAGCATGCAAACTCATCAAAGTCCCATCTTAACACTCAAGCCGCGGCTCTCGACTTAAGTCGGGTGAGAGAACCATGGCCTAACCCGCGGGTCCCAACTTAAGTCGCAAGAGATGTTGAGCACATTATCGGCTCTGAGAGAGAGTCCAACGCGGTGGGAGGACCGCAGGCGGGCTCTGACTGCTTGGCCTGGGCCTAGCGAGGTAACTGGTGTCACTACCACACCCCTATACATGGCTTGCCTCGCGAGGCAAGGTAATATCTCGGGAATTTACCGTATTTTAGGATTTTTGCACTCGTGTGGCAACATCGTTGCAAACGAACCCGTGGTCGTACAAGGATGATTCAGGTGTCATTGAAAAGCTCTATTATCGCTCTTTCACGGATACATAATTGTATTACGCTCTGGCTCTTTTTTATGCATGAAAAAGAGTATGGAATGATGTTCGTTTAAGGTAAATATGCCCGCCTGGCAGGTAGTAGATGTTACAAATATCCCCGTCCGTAAGAGGTTAAAGTAAATGTTTTCCCTAGGTGCCTCACAATTTCTGATCAGCCTTGCTCTTCCTGAGGGCAGGCTCATGTAGTTATCACCAAGATTGTTGTAGAAAATATTTTGAAGATTAAATTTTATCATAGTTGACCAACATTTAAATGACAACTTATGATCTTTGGATGGCAGTTGTCAGATTTATGCCATAATATTATAAAATCCATTTTTAAAAAGAATAATGGCTACAATGTACATTCGTTAAACTTTCTTGTAAGACAAGCCTTAGGTAATCTACACTACTCTCAGCCGAACCTATAATCCCCTACAGGGTATAAGGAAGTGATATACTTAAAGCTGCCATACCTAGCTGAAGTCTCAAATAAGATACACACATTCATAATAAACAACATGATCAAATGATATCCTCAAATTTGAATTAAGATTCATTTGACTAACTCCTTTCGGATTCAATTTGTTTTTCAATTCAAAGACCAATGTTGTGTGACGTGCGCTTGTCAATTGTATATTATTATACCTGCCAGGCAGAGTACTTTGGTAGAACTGTTCGCACCATCAATATCCGTGTTGACATGCACAGAGGGCACTCAAATAGAAAGGGTCAGAGTATTTGCTTGCCTCCATAATCCTCAATAAAGGACTATAGCAATGTGTGTAACGTAATTCCTAACTGACTTTATGGAAGCCAAACTACTGTAGCCATGTTGGGACTGGGTACACATTGACATTCCCTTCCCTTCCAACATCTTTCCTCCCCTTCAGCCTCACCTATTTCCCTACTCCAATTTCAAGTTCCCCTCTTTCCTACTCACAATTTCAACCTCTCTCCTCTTCCTAAATCTCTCAACCTCCTCCCTCTCTTCCCATTAATTCAACCCTGTTAAATGTTTCCCTTAAAGGTAATATTGGCAACACTTGGTACCATAGCTATCGACATTGAAAACAGGAAACACGTAATTTCATACAGAACATGCAAACCATATCACAATAATTATTGACAACTGGTTAATGATGTTTAATATAATAGGTACAACACTCAATGTTAACATAGTATGTTTGTCAAATGGGTTTTCATGTGCAGATAATAGTGATTATCAACAAATTTACATATTGTAATAAATAAATTGCAAACATTGCGAAGACACCCATTTAATTTTATATAATAATTATGTTTTGGTGTTTTGAAGATTGTCTGTGCATTTCTAAATAACAAATATACAGACATAAACACTGGATATACTTTATGTTGGCTGCAAACATTTTGGATTTATTTTAAGGTTTAGATAGTATTTGACCTTCATTCATTTATCCATCCATCCAATTGAATGTGCATGTAACTTATATATCTATTGCAAATTGTTCATGTCTTATTTTGTCGATTCAAGGTTGATATTATCAACAACAATACTTTTTGTGTTGTTAAGTTCTGTGAAAGAAGCTAAGGAGATTGAACAGGTATGAACTTAGTTTTTATGAAACTGTGAGGATTTACTTTTCATTAATCAGCCTTGTCAAATATTTAGTGTAATACAAACTGATCATGCCACATATTCTAAGTTTGATTCTGTTAAGTTTAACCCTTCCTCCTCGGGTGTCATTTTAATATGACACCACGGCAGATGGGCAGGTACCCGGGTGTCATTTTAATATTCAGTAAGCTTGAAAGCCTATTCAGCTTGGTCTGAACGCCGTGCGTCCGACGCATGTAACCAAAGCCGATCGTTGCGTCACCGCACCTCCGAAAACAAGAAGGAGAAGACTTGTTTGTTATTGTATGTCTGTATGTCGTTGTTTCAGTAGTGAAAAGATCATCGTATTGCTAACATTGCCTGAAAATGCTCTCCACTAAAATCGTCATCACAACTGAACCAGTTGACTTAGAGAGCTCTACTCAACGCCAGTCTACAGATTGGAAACCGCACTACGTTTATAGATGCGTGGGAAATTTCTAACAGTTAAAGTTAACCAAAATACGGTAGCCTAGGCCTAGACGTTTTTCGGCCAGATCGCCCGGGTACGCCACACTGTCATTAGGAGAGCTAGCCCGGGCCAGGAGGGTTAAGTGTCGGAGTTACAATATCTAGTTTTTTGTTTTCCTAGTTTTCTACAAACAAATATCATTCATATTAAGAACGCAGTATGTAGTTTGTGGTTTCATGTATTTTTGTTTTACTACCAGTACCGGTATATTTTTGCTATATTCAAAATAGTTGTATGCAGTTACATTATATATAGTTATATGCTATCAAATATCAAATAATATATCCCAGTTCAGCATCTTTGGTAATGTGCCATTCATAACTGTTTTACAAGAGTGTTATTGTGTAATGCGGTTCTTTCAGACTGTGAGTATGATGGTTCAGTGTACAAACACGGTGAACATGATGGCTTCTACAAGTGTTACAACGGTACCATGAAGATAATGATCTTCAACCCAACCACAGGTAATACTATATATATCAAGTATATCTCACAAATACACGGTCATATACTCCCAGCCGGACTCGAACCTCCAACATTCAGGACAAATTTCCAAGCCTTAATCCACTACACCATGGCGTGAAAGAAAACTTAACCTTATCCAATTTGTATTAAGGAGAAGGGAAATCCTACTTGGATAATGTATATCAATACATTCATAAGTCGCAGGATCCATATTCCAGGACACCATACAGGGATTTTCACATTTTTCTCCACGCAACTCAAGTTATAGAGATTTCATTTCATTAAAATCCCTGTATGTTATCCTGGAATATGGATCCTGCAACTTATGCATGAATTGAAAGAGTGGTAAACAAGGATCCCCAGATGACCTCGGTGAGTACTTTTATGAATGTATTCATTCATTACTAACACATACTATGTCTTTTATGAATGTATTCATTCATTACTAACACATACTATGTCTTTTATGAATGTATTCATTCATTACTAACACATACTATGTCTTTTATGAATGTATTCATTCATTACTAGTGCATACTATGTCTTTTATGAATGTATTCATTCATTACTAACACATACTATGTCTTTTATGAATATATTCATTCATTACTAACACATACTATGTCTTTTATGAATGTATTCATTCATTACTAACACATACCATGTCTTTTATGAATGTATTCATTCATTACTAACACATACTATGTCTTTTATGAATGTATTCATTCATTACTAACACATACTATGTCTTTTATGAATGTATTCATTCATTACTAACACATACTATGTCTTTTATGAATGTATTCATTCATTACTAACACATACTATGTCTTTTATGAATGTATTCATTCATTACTAACACATAATATGTCTTTTATGAATGTATTCATTCATTACTAACACAAACTATGTCTTTTATGAATGTATTCATTCATTACTAACGCATACTATGTCTTTTATGAATGTATTCATTCATTACTAACACATACTGTCTTTTATGAATATATTCATTCATTACTAACACATACTATGTCTTTTATGAATGTATTCATTCATTACTAACACATAATATGTCTTTTATGAATGTATTCATTCATTACTAACACATACTATGTCTTTTATGAATGTATTCATTCATTACTAACACATACTATGTCTTTTATGAATGTATTCATTCATTACTAACACATACTATGTCTTTTCAGGAAAAACAAAATTAGATGTGCATGGGTTCTGGGTGTCAATCAATGATATATTAGCTGGGGCTCTATGAGTTAATACAAATAAGAAAAGGGTAAGTGTCATTTCACGTCGTGGTGTAGTGGATTAAAGCTTGGACATTCGTCCTGAATGTCAGAGGTTCGAGTCTGGCTGAGTGTACAAAAGAGTACATGGGAAATCAAGCAACAACAGGTCTAGCGACCCCTATAGGCTGTTTGTCATTCAAAACACTGAGGATCAAGTGTAAAAACAGTGGCTTAGAGTGAGTAAAGGAAAATTGGAAACGGAATGATTGCCCTGGAACTAATGTCCATGGCAGAATTAACCCCTGTCAAACGGGGATGTTTGTAACTTCTACTACCTGCCTGGCGGCCATATTTACCCTAAACGAGCTTCATTCCATCCTGTTTTTCATGCATAAACAAGAGTCAGAGCGTAATACAATTATGTATCTGTGAAAGGGCGATAATAGAACTTTCCAATGACACCTGAATCATCCTTGTACGACCACGGGTTCTCTTGCAACAATTGCGCAACACGAGGGCAAAAACCCTAAAATACGGTAAATTCACAAGTTTATCCTTGTCTCGCGAGGCCAGGGGTGTGGAATAGTGCAGAGATTACGTCAGTCGCCTCACTTGGTCCATGCCGAGAAGTCAGAGTCCGCCTATCGTCCTCCCAATGCGTGGACTGTTTCTCAGAACCGATAATGTGCTCAACATCCCGCCCGGATATTGTCGGGCCCCGCAGGGGTGGCCATGGTTCTCTCGCCCGACATATGTCGGGCCCCGCGACTGGGCTGTTAAGAGATGTTAGTAGGGGACAGTTGGGGTAGTAACATAACAGATTTATAAGTGAGCTTTTGTGTATCTTGGGAAAAGAGATTAACTTCTTTATAATTAATAAATGCAACAATCCTTGATGGATCTGAGGGGGGAAAATATAATTATTAATTTACAAACGCAGTCAGTCACGGGTTGGAGGCAAGATGTTTGTCTAGGCAAAGTTTAATAGAATCCACGGTGCTGCAGTCTGTAACGTCTCGGGAAAGCCCATTCCACAAGTTGACAAGTCGATTGCAGAAGAAGTTCTTAGAGTCGTGTGCGTTAAAGGATAAATCAATAATTTTGCAACCATTTCCTTGCTTATAATTAGATTGGTCAATTGTGAAGTACTTATTACAGTTCATATTGTTGATGCCTTTGATGATTTTAATCCCTAAAATTAAGTCGCCTATTAAGCATTTCATTGTGGGACCTGTTCGGGAATGTCAATGACTGCAATGACGGGAATGACTGTAAATTAAGGCCCATTAAACCATGTGGAAACAAGTGCGAGTGAGTGGGAGCGCAGAAGGCCAAAGTCTGCTCTCCAGCACGTCAGCCGGGGCACTGAGACTCCCACCCCATATTTCGCGAGACCGACGCAGCGTTGGCAAAGGCAAATGTAGCACGACATAGCTTGTAATTAGCGAATATTTGCCGATGTCTGTGGTAGCGCTGCGGGTGAAGCCTGCACGCTCATTCAGGAGTGCCTGAATGAGCCTTGTAGTGGATATAAGCCCGCACTGTAAGTGTTAATCTGCGCTGGGTTAAAGAAAATAGATTTAATTCTCTTAGACGCTCCTCGTATCCTTTGTTTTTTAGGCTAGGTATAATTTTGGTAACTCTACGATGAACTCGTTCTAGCTTGTCAACATCTTTTTGGTAGTAAGGGCACCAGGATTGAGCGCAATATTCCAGAAGAGGGCGGACTAAGGAATTGTAAAGAGTTTGGATTACTTCTTTGAATTAATGCTCAAATGACCTGCCAATAAATCCAATTATTTTGTTTGCCCTATTAAAAACTTCTGTACATTGTTGACTAGATTTTAGGTTATTCGATATTGTCCCTCCAAAATCAGTATCTCTGTCTACACTCTTAAGCTGGGTGCCATTCATCGAATAGTTTGCTTTCTCATTTTGGTTTCTGATATGTAGTACTACTTCACATTTATCCGCATTGAAACTCATTTGCCAAATTTGAGCCCAACATGACAACGTATCTAGATTGCGTTGCATATCTTCAACTTGTTCTTTCGAGAGTCCACAATTTGCAATTTTTGTATCATCAGCAAACTTCGACATTGTACAGGGGAGACCCTCATCTATGTCGTTGATGTAAACTAGGAAGATAATTGGCCCTAGTACCGATCCCTGGGGTACCCCGTTAATTAAATTGATCTATTTAGATGCCTTACCGTTTATGACTACTCTTTGCTTTCTGTCACTAACCCAATTTTCTATCCATTTCAACACACGGTCTCCATCTTGTATTCCACACGCTTTTAGTTTTAGGCCTTATGAAAGTCAAGGCATACAATGTATTTCAGCTTTACTCTTATCATATTGGTTGAGGATATCGTGCAAGAGCATTTGTTACAAAAGCTGTGTTGAGTAAATTTAAGTTCTGTATGTTGTTTTCCTCTAGGTGATTTACAATTCTGTATTGATGAGTGTTTCTAGCATTTTACATACAGCTGAGGTTAAGCTAATTGGATGATAGTTACTATGTAACGATTTGCTGTTTTTTTTTAAATATCGATGTTACGTTGCCGAGCTTCGACTGATCAGGCACAGTCTCAGACTGCAAGGATTTAATGAAAAGTTACCTATTCTAAAATCATTTATACAAATAATTATGAAATTTACTGAAGGAAAGCTGTTTCTTAGTAAATTGTAACATTAGTTTTCTATATTGGTAACGGTTACTGGATTAGGTTTGAATTGGTACAGTTACTGTCCCGAAATGTATAAGATAAATTCCATAAAAAACTTTGCTAAACAGAGCATATAATGTTTGTTCTAATGATTTTAAATTGCACAAAGCAATGTATAACCTTCGAGATAACTTTGTTAAGAATAACTATAAAGTAGACACTATTAATAGAGTTTTGAGTGTATTTTTAGGTAATAAGCAACGAGGTGATGAAATATCGATAACAACTATTCCGAAACTGATCCAGTATGTGAAGATGACGTTTTATGGACAGAATTTCTGGTATTTTTCTTTTTTTAAAAGACCTCCGTCTACGTATTGTGAAAAACCTGTTATCCTCCGGCAAATTGTGGGGTTCAGTGAGTGAAGGGGGGGACAGTGAATGAAGGAGGATTATAGGTTTGACTCCTGTAAGGAGATAAAGAAAACCTAATATTTAGTAGTGGCCCCGTAATCATTGACGAACATGCCTATTACATAAGGCATCCTCTTCAAACACTAATCCGCCGTAGTTTGAATCTACCGCGCAGAGCATTTAAAAAACTGAGGAGCCTTCATCATGAGCGCACGCGACCTCACTCATGGCTTCAGTCATTATGAATTGGGTTCTCACTACGAAAAAACTTCGTAAAAAATAAAAACAAAAAGAAAATAAGAATAACTATCCAATAAGCTTTCCATCATATCGTGGATGTACTTGTGTGGATTTCTGACCAGACGCTGATTCAGGCGTCATTCCTCCTTCACTGACATATCAAGTAAACCAAAATCCTTAATACATCAACGAATGGGAAGGGGACGGTCGGGAGTGCCCCAGTCGTCAATGATTACGGGGCCACTACTAAATATTAGGTTTTCTTTATCTCCTTACAGGAGTCAAACCTATAATTTATTAGTGGCCCCTCCATCATTGACGAACATGCCTGATATCTAAGACTGGAGGGGGACATTCGTAATCATATCATAACTCTAGAAAAGCAGATAATAAAAACAACCACATAGTATTCTTACTTTTGAAAAATGTATTTAATACGGCGTAGGCCGGAAATATACAAGAAAAAGGGGTTCAGGCAGGTGCGTGCTTCAAAGAAGCCTGCCCGACAAAAATGGGTAACCCTGAAGATTCTGAACACAGATCTGTAGTTACAAAAGGCACCCCACTCAACGAGTGGTGACAAAAATAATAAGTTATAAGTTTATATGTGCACATCATAAACCCCAAAATACATGTGGAGATCAATTGCAAATGAACTCCATTGAACTAATATTACATTGCTTTCGCAGCTAAAACTACTATAACAACACCGTTGTTTTGTACTAAACCTTGTACTAGCACAATTTCTCGCAGAGAAATTTTCATATCACATTTTAACCTTAAATTGTATCACAGCTCTCATACTCCGGCGGGGTCTAGGGTGTCCTATGTCAACTGACTGCACCCCCCCCCCCTTCCGTGAAAGTAAACAAAAGTGACTGCAGGGCCACCTAGACCCTCTGCCTTAAAGCTATACATGGTAAGGAAGGTTTGTCTAGAGCAACTGACAAGTATCTAGAGAGAAACGTATGATTAGACGCCCACAACTGTGTGGACGCAATATCTTCAACTGAAAAGTTTTTCAGGAAACGTAAAGAGGCCGCCCACTTGCGTAAATCGTGGGCCCTACCCACAACGCCGGGATTACTCTCTTTAATGACTTCTACCAGAAGAGAGGCTAATCGCCGTTTAAGTAAGCGTTTACCCGTACTCGCTACCCATAAAGCACCTTGGGGGTTTTGAGGAGCTATTCTCAAATATTTGGTTAGAGCTTGCACTGGACATAAATTATGATGCACCTTTCCCCTTTTTAACGCCGGCACCGTGAACTCAGAAAACACGTGTGCACTATGCTCATTCTTGGCTACAAACGCCGGGGAGGGTGCAATGGAAATTGAATCATTAAGTCTACCAAACCTAAGACAATTAGGTGTGTTGCTCATCGCCGCCAGCTCAGACACTCTGTTTCCGGTGGCCAAAGCCAAAAGGAAAACTGCCTTCTTTAAGATTAAAGCAAAGTCTGCAGTATTTTGATACAGACGAGAATGAAGTAAAGACAAAGCTTTGTCCAGAGACCAAGTAGGCATGAGCTGACGGGGAGGTGGGCGGAGTTTAAAACACGCTCTCATAAATCCTGTTTCCTCCGCCACCGGTATGGATAGACCTGTAAGGTCGAAAAAGGGCACTCTAATCGCAGTTAAGTGATTCTTCAAAGTTACCACAGATAAACGTTTCTGCTCAAACAGATAGTTCAAGTAATTAAAAACCAATGCCACTGAGGGTACAGTTTGTTCCGTTCTAACAATCCAAGAAGTAAAAGCTTTCCAATGTGATTGATATTGTCGCTTAGTAGACTGAGTATATTGATTGAGCAATTTATTGGTCACATCCCTACCGTATGGTGCTAGCCACTTGGCCTCCTGAATGTCCATAATGCAAAAGTCAGCGAGGTCGCTAGGTTGCCAATCGTGTCTAAGTGGAAGTACCCGACCGGGAGCGATACCGGGTCCGGGCACCACATTATTAATTGCTGGTACCACACCTGCGCCGGCCACAGGGGCGCGATTAGCGAGACTAAGCCTCGATAAACTCGTAGTTTGTTCACTACGTGGCACATTAGTGACGCATCTGGCGGCGGAAACAGATAGATGGAGCTCCATCTGTTCCAGTCTGTCACTAGGGTGTCTGGCCCCCCTGCCGGCGTTATCGCCCGGCGGGTGAGGTATAGAGGGAGCTTGTGAGTCTCGTCGGACGGAAAAAAATCCACTTGTGGATGGGAGAGCTCCGCAATCATTAGGTCGAAAATTGGTTGCTTGAGCTCCCATTCTACTGTCGTGCTCTGTCTCCGGGACAGAGCGTCTGCCCAGACGTTCGCTACGCCTGGGAGATAAGATGCGTGAAGATAAATATCTAGACTGCTGGCTAGAACAAAAATCTCTTCCGACACGAGTAGCAACTTCCTTGACCTCGTTGACCCTTGTTTCTGAATACAGTGAACTGCATTCAGATTGTCCATTCTGAAGGCCACCGACTTGCCCCGTAACGCCGGGCCGTGAGCCTGAAGGAAATACAAGGGGACTAGTAACTCTTTGACATTTATGTGAGAGATTTCTAAGTGGGACCAAAGCCCCTGACCCTGGTGCCCCTGATTTGACTGAAATCCCCACCCTATGGTGCCTGACGCATCCGTGTCTACCCATACCGTTGGAGGAGGAGAGGTCGATGACATGATTGAGTGCAATGTTTCCCTCTTCGCCCAGACCGCTAGTAAGGTGTGGATTAATTTTGGTATGGGCCATAATTTTCCCGCCGGTAAGAGTGGGAAATATTTGTTGCCTTCCAATATTAATCGTTTTACTTTCAACCGGCCCAACTTGACAGTTAGCTGAATCCAGTTGAGAGAGCCGACCAGAGACTCCCAGACTCTTCGTGTCGTAGTCAGACTGTGAAGAAACCTGAACAGTTTCCTGCGAAACCTGTTGCGATTGTCCACACTCTGACTCAGAGTGAGAGCGGCGGTGTCCCAGACCAGCCCTATCCACTGAATTACTCTTGAGGGAACAAGGTTTGACTTTACCAGATTTACCTTGAAGCCTAGAGTTTTGACATGATTTAAAATGATATTGACATGTTTTATGCATAATTGTTGTGTCTCTGCCACCACCAGCCAGTCGTCTAGATACCACAACACTCTGATTCCCTGTTTTAACAACGGCATCAGGGCTTGCCGGACTAGTTTCGTGAATAGTCGAGGTGCTAGGTTCAAACCGAACGGCATCCTCTGAAAAACAAAATTTTGGTGCCTGATCCTCAAGGCCAGAAACCTTTGAAATCTTTTGTTGACCGACACGTGCCAATAGGCGTCTGTCAGGTCTAGGGAACACATCCAGCCTCCCGGCGGAAGTGTTAGCCTGATTTGATGAACTGTTAACATTCTGAAAGACTCGTTGTAAATGTGAAGATTCAGATAAGACAGGTCTACGACCGGCCTCATCTGAACACTGTCCCGTTTGGGAACCAAAAACAGTTTTGACGTGAATACAGGGTAATCTGGAGGGACCGGGATGATGACATTCTTGGCAATCATCTCCTGGACCAGCGACTCCACCTCTAATGAAACACAATTTGCCGTTGTCGGCTGACGTAAGCGAGGTTGCCGGAGCCACTGCCAAGTGATGCCTTTGCGTGCCACCATCCGTGCCCAGGTTTTTAACGGCCATGCTTGGTGACACGTTCGGAAACGACCCAGTTAGCAGACAAGGGTTCGCCGGCTGT
This sequence comes from Paralithodes platypus, assembly GCA_032716605.1. Taxonomy (NCBI): domain Eukaryota; kingdom Metazoa; phylum Arthropoda; class Malacostraca; order Decapoda; family Lithodidae; genus Paralithodes; species Paralithodes platypus. The sequence goes on along the minus strand of CM064581.1, from coordinate 49,179,757 downwards.
ACTTCCCTCGGTTCCTCCGGCCTTAAGATAGGCACTGGGAGTGAGAGAGACTTTAGTTTTTTGATGGTGGGTTTGGTGGTGTTGGACGCTTCGCCGGCTGGCTGGTGTAGGCCGAAGACTGGCCCTGCCCCGGCTTATACTGGCCGCGTCCTCTCTGTCCTGAAAACCCTCTCTGTCTATGCCTGTACTGACCCAGGGGGGATTGGGAGGACTTAGGCGGAAGAAAAGGCTTAGAACCCCCTGGCTGAGCTTTAATAGGAGGCTTAGGTTTGGGGAAGTTAAATGCAGGTTTCTTAGCCTGTGCGGGACTGTGCTTCACGGCCTGTGCGGGACTGTGCTTCACGGCCTGTGCCATGTTAAACACTGTTCGCCATACATCAGGGGACATTAAAGAAGGAGTAAGTACTGGGGACATTACCACCTGGTTAACAATGCGATCAGGCAGCTTGCGAACTAATGACATCCTAAGATCCTGTCGTGCTCGCACCGCCTCAAGTAAGGCTGTGCGTATGTCACCTAAGGATTGAATCGACGACTGAAGAATCAGACGCCGGGATAACTCAACTGATCTTCGAGCATCCGCGTCTGCGATTGCCTGAGTAGACCGGAGTAAAGACTTAGCCACCTGCTGAGAAACTATGTACTGTGAAAACAGGCGGAAAGCTTTTCCCCTTAGCCTAAATTCTCTGTCTAGGTGAGTAGGGGTAGGGGTAGTGAATGGGTCCTTTAGTTCACAAAGATTAATCTTAGGGGCAGCTAGAAAAGAAAATAAAGCTGACGGAACTCCGCCGGCAGAACCTACCGGCATGGAGAACCATGAATGTGTATCCTGAGGGATCTGGTGGGAAGATTTAGAAGTGAAAGTGGTTGCAAAGTTTTGAGCCTCTACCTCCCAATCCACCCAAGGTCCTGGTCCCAACTGTCCCACCTTCAACACTGGATTAGCTGTCTCGTCTGTGACGGTCTGTAAATCTAGTTCAGGAGCAAGAGCCGACAGAGCCTTAATATCATTAAACCCATCCAGCTTAGACCAGTCTGAAAAAAGTTTTGAAGCTGAGGCAGGGGGTAAAGCAGGCTTAGATGCATAAACAAAATAATCCTGATGATAATAACTAGGTATAGCCTTGATATTTACGTCCAAAACATTACCCAAGGCATCCAATGCCCTTAATTTCTTTGACTTATTTCCCTGGATAAACCACTCACGTGGTACCGGGAGTTCCCCTGACAAGGTAGGCTGGGCAAGCTCTGGCTTAGAGGGGTTCAAAAGAACCCATGACTCGTCTGGCCCATAAAGCAGGGGCATAGCTACCTTTCTAAGAGGCACTTTGTCTAGAGGGGGTGGATTAACATCCGTGATGACCCTGACATTTGACGTAGTGAATGCCGCCGTAGCTGGCTTAGAGCTCCCTGCCGGTGACAGAGTAGGAGGGTTAGGAATCTTAGATAAATCGATTGACGTTATCAGAGGCCGTACCGCAGAACTTGTCAAGGGAGCCCCCAAGTCCATTGTGGGGTTTTCTCGTTGTTGACTAAAGAATTTAGATAGAGCATGAGTAAGTAACCCATCAATTTCTTGTGCTGTAACAAACTGGTTAGATGCAGAACTTTCAGGTGAATCAGTATTATCATGGGCGGCGTCCAGGCCTGAGCCTGACCCTTGTCCTTCCCTATCTGAAATTTATTATTTTGTACTATTTTAATGTCTTGTCATGTTGCAAATTTGATTTTAAATAATATTTTGACATTTAACATATAGTTTCTTTATTCATGCAGAGTTTAGTAAAATTTGCCAGAACGTCCCGGACTTCCCAAACTTGACTACTTCCTTTAACGTGACGATGGTGCGTTGTTATATGTGCGATTAGTTTGCTTGGGAAACAGATTAACTTGCTCATGTAGTAATGTACACCCTATGTGGTGGATTGTGTTCTTTTATTTAATAATTTTCATTTTAGTAAACGTTGTTTCCACATAGCGATTTTGATAATTTAATTTGACTTTATATTGTCCTTGTCCCAATTTTGGTTTGTTTAGTTTGCAAGTTTTACATTTTAAATTATTGACACTTCATCTTGTTCCTCCCGATCCTCCTGAGAAGACCCCGCCGAGGCAGGGGCACCTTGTTTCCAAGATAAGTCAGGGATAGAGGATGGGGTCGCCGCGTCCCTGTGGACATCGGCTACTGTGTGACTCGTATGAGTCGGACGTGGATGGTCAGACCCTGGTTGAGCAAACCGCCAAACACCGAGGCTCTGGCCTACGCTCTCTTGAGAGTCTGAAACATTCTCAATTATTGAATTTCCTGAACTTTCCATTTCTAGGGTTACAATATCAATAGGTAAATCTTGTTTAGGGACAGGCGCTTCACTATACTCTGAGGCTGTAACAGAAACATTTTCAGGTGTAGAGGTACGACGAGATGCACTAGACTTAGGAGAATGTCGAGAGGACTTCCTATGGGAATCCTTTTTGGAGGATTTGTGGCTACGGTGTGACCGCGAACTAGACCTAGATTTGGAAGAATCACCACCATGACCACTGGTGGAAGCTTCCGTCTTACTCTTCTTACTCGCCGGGGAAGAGGCACGACTTGAAGACTGCTGTCTGAGAGGTGACCTTGACCTCGATCTCGCCTGCGACGAGGAGGTGGCTGCCGGGGGAGTAGGCTCTCTCGGGCGTTTAGACGTATCCACAGACGATACAGAACCCTGGCTAGTCTCTGTCGGCTTAAAACCCGTTACTCTAGAGGTACGTTTAGGGGGAGGGTGCTCTGACAGCAACTTATCCCAAAGTGGGACATTGTCACATTGAAGTGACTTATGTGCGACAATGGTAGTGTAGGCCGACATTTGTTGTCTGACCTCTCTCAACGCTACCGCCGCGGTCTTGTCATTGTCACACAGGACTTTATTGGCTAATTGGGAGCAAAAGGAACAATTAAGTGTAACCCAGAGACCCCTTGAACGGTCTAGACATTTAACACACCTTATGCAAAGGGTATGCGCAAAAATCGGGATACCCGCGCAAGTAGGGGTAATGCACAGGGCAAAAACTGGGGCCACAGTAGCCATGACAGAGACTGGTGTGAGGAAACTACCGCCGGGTCTGTATTGGTCCGCCGGAGCTCAGCTCTGGAAAAATAAAGAAAAATTTCCAGGAATTAATGCTCATAAGGTTAACCCAAGTGTTCGCATACAAGTGTTAATAACCCGCCGGGTAACGGGATGCAAAGACACAGCTAACACATCTCGCTACGCGGCGGGGTGTAAAGAGGCTAAACAAATCTTTTTAGCTAAAGAACATGAAGAATACCCTCTGATATAATGGTCCAGCATGGCACTTATAGTCTGTAGGAGGTGGTGACTGTCTCAAGATTCAATTTTGTAACAAAGCCCCCCTCATAAAGACGCCGGCCCTTGAAATATTTTAGTAGAATAGCCCAGGGCAGGAATATACGAGATCTGATTTTTTAACGAATTGTCCCAAAAGATCGTCGTAAAAATAGAAGGCGGCGATACTGAATGTATCACCAAATTAAGGTTAATCGAAATTGAATTTGTTATAAATTCCTTAGTTCCTCCACTTAGGAGCACCCGCCGGGTGTGGGCATCGATTTGGTTAAACCTCATTGAACCTTCAATTGCCGTAAGAGTAAAGGCAGCGATACACAGAGTATCACTAAAATGGATTGGTTAACTATATGAGACCTAAGTCGTTTATCCCACTCTGCTCAGGTGCACCCGCCGGGTGAGAAGTCTAAAAGTTAACCCCACAAGTTCCTGACCCCACTTCTTTGTAAAAGATCGCCGGGGAGGAACGCCTAAACAACAGCTAGGTTTTCCATGTGGTTGTCGTAAACCAGGTAGAAAAAACCTATAAAAACGAATGTTCGCAAGAACGTCGTTTTTTATATATATATATATATATAAGGATGGGTACAGCCATCCCGCCAGGAATTAAAGGAGGCCTGAAACCAGGCACCCACAGAGACGCAGTCCTGGAGAGCCACAGACACCTCCCCACGCCGGGGAACCAGCCAGAGTTAAAAACCACGTGTGGCCCAACACTGCTCATCGGTCAGGATTTTTCATGGTGAAACCGAGAAAAAACCCGCCGGAAGGCAAGCCCCACCCTGAACAGACACCATCTGAACAATACGACACGAGGAGAGTCACGCACGACTAACCAAGGTCACAACATAATCCGTGGAATTAGCCAATACACAACTAAACCAGGAAACAATTATAGTCCGAGGAATTAGCCAATACACAACTAAAACCCGGATACACATGACACAGTAGGGCATATTTATAAAATAAATAATAACACTAGACATGTGGCAAAGCTACGAGCGGCTGGCTAGGCCTAGGTAGACGGCATGAAAATAGTTGAAATATAAACACACACTGGAATATCACAACAGGAACCACCGCTGTTACGACCTGGCACTCGGGTACACAAGGGCTCTCAATCAGGACTCTAATACGGCTCGCTGCCACAACGGAAACACACGATCCCAACCCCTGAGTACTGCCAGCCGAACAAAAAACACCAATACCCTCCAGAGTTCAATCTGCTATAACGGGGTATACAAGAACTCGGTACTAGTGTTCAACAACAGACTAATAAAGAGACAGGAATTCTCTAGTCTGGTCAACAATCAAACAAAGAAGTAAGAAACAACAACACCAAAGAATAGTGTTGGCCGAAGCCGAAGTAATCCACCCTTGACTAAGAACTTAAGAAGTCCTCCACCCTCTACTTCGGATCGGCACTATTACGTTACGTTAATTAATAGTCCTTAAGCATCGAGCAAGGAATCTTCTGAAAAAAGTTAGATGCTTCTCGGATGCTCGTAAGAAGTACGTATCGGATTTTGAACAGTAATTCAATAAGAAAAACACTGGCAATTAAATACTATTACAGGTTTAAATTGGCATAAGAATAATTAAAAGAATATGCAATAGTAAATGGCAAACATTAAAAAGAAGTACTCCGCAAATGCAACGGCAATAGCCTACTCGGATTGTGCTCGTGGGCCACTAATCACTAAAGTAGCCAAGCTTGCAACACATGAAATCAATAGTGCATAAACAATATCATACATAAGGAAAGCTTCAATACTATTCTGTATCTACTAATCGAGTAAAGTCTAGCTGGGGTACTGTGGGCAAAAGGTAGCAGTGACTGAGCAAAAACGGCTCGTAGCCTAGCGAAGTCCTCACAACTGTTTAAAGTATTACGTTAACACTAACAAGTGCACTTTGAGAAATCCAGATCCCTTGTATCTGGTTTTCTCCCGGCTCCTTGACAAAGTAAAAACAAGCTGTTAATAAAATACAGGGTGGTTAGGCTCTTGCCCTCACGCACTGTAAATTATTAACTCAACACAGTCAGCCGCGAAGACAACCTAGGCTTCACTGAACCGAAACGAGTATGCAGGTTTATCGCTTAACCACTGCATCAAACAACAACTCGTAACACAGAAAAGCCTTACCCCAGTCTAGCATTACCTAGACTAGCAGAAATCAGGAATAATAATAATAACACACAGGGAAATGCATAGACAAGTGCAACAAACATAAATCAATCCTATTCTAAGTTAACCCTTCCAAAATAGGCTATCTAATAGGCATGTATCTCATGAGAACTCAAGCGATAATACGTTGGCTGACTAGCTCTGCACCAACGGGACCATGGAAGTTAAAAAGGGTAGGGAAAAGAGGAGATAAGAATGTAAGGTAGTAGAGAAAGTTCACATCAGTCAGAAGAATATATATAGTTAGCAAGGGAAATGAGAAGTCGCTCTGCCTAATGAGTTCTGATCAAAAAATGGCTAGACTTCCCTTTTTATACTCGGCCCTCTAGTGAGCCCAACGTGAACTACTAAGGACCGCCCACTGACAATCATTACGTAATTTCTCTCTCTCCTCTGGGATAGACAAAGGCTTTCCTAGCACTGAGGGGAGGGGGGAGGGGGGGGGGGAGTGCTAGTGAGTTAGGCCCACCTCCCGCATGGCGCACCCACTGACCCCCAACTGTGGCTGCCGCTTCTCCCATCATTACAAATAAGTTTTACACACAATACTTATAACTAATGATATAAAATAGAACTCGTTGACTCAGATGAAAACAAAATACATATTCATATTACTTATAGTACAACGGCTCACATGAACTAAGTTAGGAAACTCTACATAGACTACAGCCAAAGTTCCTGCCCTGACGATCCTAGCGAGAGTGGGGCATGACTAGGCGTTCTGTACAGCATGCTCACACTGGACATGCGTCACACCGCCAACACACCACCGTAGCGACAACTTCCCACCCCGGGAAGCCTGACAAGGACCCAGAAAAAACTTCACTAAGTGAAGAAAAATACGCTGGGAACGTCAGAAAAACACAGCTTACCTCATCAGAAGGATAAAAGGCAGCAATAATTAACGCGTAATGAAAGCCGCCTGCATCACAAACTAACACAACTGTGAAAAGTTCACGTGTCCACAACAGGACCACGAGGGTACATCCGAAATAGATGCCCCATACACACGACCCAAAATACACTGCACTGCGGGCAACCAGCCCAGGACACTCGTGCTACGCCTATCCTAACCTTACTCGATACATCCTAGAGTAAACAAATGAGAAAAAACTCACTAGGGACGCAACGAATGCGGAACCAGCGGAGCGTGGAAGGTACGTCCGGGCAGGCTGAGCGCAGAGCAGAGAAGGAGGAATGACGCCTGAATCAGCGTCTGGTCAGAAATCCACACAAGTACATCCACGATATGATGGAAAGCTTATTGGATAGTTATTCTTATTTTCTTTTTGATTTTATTTTTTACGAAGTTTTTTCGTAGTGAGAACCCAATTCATAATGACTGAAGCCATGAGTGAGGTCGCGTGCGCTCATGATGAAGGCTCCTCAGTAGGTCTGCGCGGTAGATTCAAACTACGGCGGATTAGTGTTTGAAGAGGATGCCTTATGTAATAGGCATGTTCGTCAATGATGGAGGGGCCACTAATAAATACATGTTTTTCATAATACGTGTTGCTAGCCCCAAATGCGCGAGCAACTGTGGCTTTCAACCATCCGACACATCCACTTCTATTTATGTGCATCACACATGTTACATACAAATAAAGTTTATGTTTTGTTTTACCCTACTGTGGAAAGACTACGGATACACCACTCCTGCCCGGGCCTCACACAGTGGCATGACCCAGTCCTGTCGAACTGAGCTCATGACGCTGGTGGCATTGCCCCGGAGGATAGCCATCCCTAGTCTTTGCTTGAGCCAGAGGGTTTCCCGGGGTTCTCCTGAAACTTCTCTGATTTTACGGCCTATTTCATTCACCATCTTAAGGGTGGTAGGGCCGAAGACTCCTGAAGTTTCGAATGCCAGGGGCTCGAACTGATGATTTCTGGCGATGGCTTGATATTTTTCTCGCTTTTTATTTACTGCTATCCGGGCGGCTTCACCTGCTTCGTCGGCGTTTCTGGCGATGTTGGTTGTGGAGAAAGTGTCAATACATGTGGCATCCCACACGAGGCACCGGCCATTCTTGTAAGGGAAAGTGGTCATCCCATTTGGCCGTTTGCCGTCTTCTCTGTGAAGTCCATGTGGTTCGAGGATTGATGCACGGTTAGCACTCTGCAGGGCCCGTTTTATGACATCATTTAGTGCAGAGTGTCTTGGCAGGCGGCCTGTGTTGTAATTACATGACAAGGCATGGTGACCTTGAGCATCCATCCCCCCACCACACTTGCAAGTGTGTGGGTGACAAACTGCCGCACCCACTCTGAGCGCGATGGCAACCCGGAGCGCTTCAGCATCCAAGTGAGTTCCAAGAGGTGGGATGGGGATGGCGTGTAACCGCAAGCCACTCTCCGAACGGGCGGCTGCCTGGAGGCGTGCTTTTGCAACCTGGTCTGCATTGGTTAGGAGATTTTCTTGAGTTTTCTTTCTGGTATAGCTGGCATGTTGAAGTGATCATTTTCAGTTATGTTATTTAGTCTTCTGCAATCGACAACCACCGGGATTTCGCCCTTAGCTTGTTTAAGTTTGTATTTACTGTTTGTTTACGAGAAATGGGGTTGAAGGGTCAATTACATCTTAGATAATAATTCTTATATATGATTATTTGTTACTACGATAAACCAGGTTTTCATTCCCATCTTTTACTATTATTTAATGTTCAAACACTTCAGTGAAACCCATACACTATCTTCTTGTAGATAAACGGTGTCATTAAATCATTTTGATTATACCTTTATTAGATCACTAGCTTCGGAGAAATCAGTGATCTCTTACTATTCATATAGGCTTTGCATTTTTTTGGCTAAGTTAGTTATTGATTTCAAGTTTACAGTAACAATAGAGTGTAAATACAGTAATTAATTAATAATTACATGGTACACATGAGGCTTCACATAATTTAGCATTAACATTATCTTCATTAGCTCATTTGTTGTCTGGAAAAATAAGATTGGAGAAACAATTAAAATGTTTACTTTATGAAAAACATGTTCTATCGATGTGCCTGGCAAAATGTTTCTTGCAAAAATATGACTGAGTTTACTAAAAACTAAATTGTAACCTATTTGCATATACTTCTAAACCCTTCACACAATGGGGTTCTATAATGGTATTGTTGTTCGTTAGATAATCGGAATGTCTAGTGAATTTCTGTAAATACCCATTTATAGTGACAGGAATAGGTAGAGGGGATGAGTCATCGGTGTGTCCTGTGTGGAGATGAGGTGTGAACGGGGCGAGGAAAGGCGTTTGTTGTGGAGGGGGTGAGACGCTGATGGGTGTAGGATTATGTGACCGCTCTGTTCTCTTTTTCTTTATAACCCCCTTAGAAACAAACTGCAAACTTCGGTTTAGAATCTGTTATTGCCACGATGAAAGTTCCTTCAATACACAAACCATTCATTTACTCTTTCTATTGCTTTCTGCAACATTCGCGGACTTTCCTCTAACTTTCACTCTGTTGAACACCATCTCTCCTCCTACAAACCTGATCTTCTCTTCCTCAACGAAACTCAGGTGTCTGTAGCAACATCCAGCAACCCCTTTTCTGTATCCTCCTACTTTCTCTATCCTAGTTTCAAAGCCAAAGGCGGATGTTGTGCATATGTGCACAACAAACTCACTTACTCTCGTGTTCCCGATTTCGACTCCTCTGAATTGTCTACTTTATGGCTCAAGCTTTCCTGTCATTCTCTTACTAAATATTTCTGTGCTGTCTATCTTTCCCCTAACTCTACCAACTTTTCCAAATTCTTTGACTATCTAAACTCTACAGTGGAACACATTCTATCCATTTCTCCTTTCTCAGAAATCTCCATCTTAGGAGATTTCAACGTTCACCACCGCCAATGGCTCTCCTCTCACACTACTGATCCACCTGGTGAACAAGCCTACGTCTCTTCTATCATAAATTACCTAGAGCAGTTAGTTCAGCATCCCACCCGTATCCCGGATCGCATAGGAGATTGGCCCAACATTTTTGACTTGTTTCTAACTTCTAACCCTTCTTCTTATACTGTCAATCTTTTCTCTCCTTTGGGCTCCTCCGACCATAAACTTATCTCTGTCAACTGCCCTATCTCTCCAGTATGGCCACCCGATCCTCCTAGCTGGCGGCGCTTGTGGCACTTTGGCGCTGCCGACTGGGAGGCTCTCCGGCAGTACTTCTTTGATTTCCCATGGAATGATTTGTGCTTCCGTGGCCGGGGACCCTCGGAGAGTGCTGAACGCATTACCGAGGTAATCCTATCGGGCATGGAAGCATACATTCCATTCTCTTTCTCTCAGACTAATGCTAAAAAATCTTGGTTTACTCACGCCTGTTCTACTGCTGTCCGCAATAAGGAGGAAGTATTCAGACGGTACCGACGCCTTAAAACTCAAGACTCTCATTCTTCCTATGTTTCTGCCCGGAATCAAGCCAAATCTGTTCTTCGACTTGCCAAACACTCTTTCATCAATAATAAATGCAGTGAACTATCCAACTCTAGCTCTTCCCAAGCTTTCTGGCATCTAACCAAAAACCTCTCCAACAATTTCTCTTCCTCGTCTTTCCCTCCCCTTTCCCATTCTGATGGCACAACCATCACTTCCTCCTCTGACAAAGCTAAACTCTTCGCTCAAACTTTTGCTAGAAAATCCACCTTGGATGATTCCGGTGCTATTCCTCCCTCTCCACCCTCCTCTCTCTTACTTATGCCTAATATCCTGATCTCTTCTAAAGATGTACTTTCTACCCTCTCTGGGCTTAATACTAATAAGGCGTACGGTCCGGACGGTGTTCCTCCTGTTGTTCTCAAAAACTGTGCTTCCGTGCTGACTCCCTGCCTAGGCAAACTCTTTCGTCTCTGTCTATCCTCTAACGTCTTCCCTTCATGCTGGAAGTTTGCTCAAATTCAACCTGTCCCAAAGAAGGGTGACCGCTCTCAACCCTCCAACTATCGTCCAATTGCTCTCATTTCTTGTCTTTCTAAAGTTTTTGAAACTATTCTTGCTTCCAAATTTCTTAACCATTTCTCTTCTCAAAATCTGCTCTCAGATCGCCAGTATGGCTTCCTTAAGGGTCGCTCTACTGGTGATCTTCTTTCATATCTTACTAACTCTTGGTCATCCTCCATTCGGGACTTCGGTGAGACTTTTTCTATTGCACTAGACATATCAAAAGCCTTCGATAGAGTCTGGCACAAATCTTTAATTTCTAAACTACCCTCCTTCGGTTTCTATCCCTCCATCTGTGCCTTTGTCTCTAATTTCCTTTCCGGCCGTTCCATAGCCGCGGTTGTGGACGGCCATTGTTCACTTCCTCACCCTATCAACTCCGGTGTTCCTCAGGGCTCTGTCCTATCTCCTATTCTTTTTCTAATTTTTATAAATGATCTCCTCAACTGTACCTCAATTCCCATCCATTCATACGCAGACAACTCAACCTTACACTACTCCATTATTTTTTCAGAATGCCCCAGCCAGCAATCCCTCAACGACAAACGTAATGAAGCCATAGAACTCTTAAATTATGATCTAAATACTATCTACAATTGGGGCAGAGAAAACCTTGTTACCTTTAATGCTTCCAAAACCCAATTTCTCCATCTATCTACCCGGAAGGATCTCCCAGCAGACTATCCCTTATTCTTCAACAATACAAAAATCAATCCTTCGTCTTCTCTCAATATTCTTGGTGTCTCCTTTTCTTCTGCTCTCAGTTGGAAGGACCATATTACCAGTCTTGCTAAGGCAGCCTCCCAGAAGCTGGGTGTGCTCAACCGCCTTAGGGGGTTCTTTTCCCATGCACAGCTTCTTGCTCTGTACAGGGGCATAGTGCGTTCTTGTATTGAGTATTGTTCACATGTGTGGGGAGGTTCCTCTCACACTGCTCTCCTAGACAAAGTTGAAAGGAAGGCCTTTCGTATCATTAACTCCCGCCCACTCACCAACTCTCTGCAATCTCTCTCTCTCCGCCGCAATGTTGCATCTCTCTCGCTATTCTATCGCTACTTTAATAATCAGTGTTCCTCAGAGCCTTCCCAGTGCATACCACCTCCTTTATGTAGGGCACGTGGTACCTGTCTTGCAACTCAATCCCACCCCTACTCTGTGCAACTCTCCAACCCAAGAGTTAAACGTTACTCTCAAACTTTCTTCTACTCAACAGCTGAGCTCTGGAACTCTCTCCCAGAATCAGTCTTTCCCTCTTCCTATGACTTAAATTGCTTCAAAGTCAGTGTGTCCAGGCATTTTGGCTCGAACGTCCCTTGATTTTGGCCCTGTCACTCTTTCAATTATGGGTGAGGCACTCGCTATAGGCAGTTCTGCCTTTTGCCTCCCTTAATCACATAGAAAAAAAAAATAAAAAAAAAAAAAATAAATAAAAATAAAAATAAAACCCATCCAAAGACCAGATGCAATAATGAGCCCAGTAACTATGTAGACTTTTTCTAACATTATAGCTGTGTCAGTATGCATTACATTTGGTAGGTATGTTACACCGGAAATTGGTATGCTGTCTCCTGAAAGATGATTCCTGGGAAATCTAGTATTACGAAATTGTCTTGATTTAGTCTGTTTAAAGCTGAATCCAACATTAAATTGGCTGGTGAGCCTGTACTCTCTTATCATTGACTGAAGAATTGAAAATTATGAAGTTTGGTGATTACATTAGCGCACCTATCTTCAATGTTGGAAGACGTCTATAGTCTGTGTTCAAACACTACACTATATGTCTGATTGGATTGACTCTACCGCTAGCCTTCCCCAGATTATTTTCCAGCCATGCACCTGCTTCTTGATTACCTCACAGTCATATGTCCAGTAGTTGTTTATCCTGTACCTACAACAGAATACAGGATACCCAGCAACATACAGTAATCAAATGATCCTATAGCATTGATGAAACAGTTTTTAGAGATATGGCCGCTCTCCCGTCTCGGCACCGCGTCCTCGGCCGGAACGACCTTCTCCCTCTGCTACCTCAGGTACTCCTACAGTGTCACCACCTGCTCCTGCCCCTGATGTTCCTACTTCAAATCAGTTTGACACTCTTCTGGATGACATGGATACGTCGCAACCGCTAATCACTCCCGTACTACTGGTTCCTCTTCTCCTCGACTAACCCAACATTCCCATTCTCCCAGTGCAGTGCGCTCTGCCGTCCGCCCTGCTCATGCCTCCTCTAATAAACCTACGATCACTGGAAAACGCCGACTCTCTGACAAGACTAAGTTACTCACTTCTTGTCGCCCTCCCTTCACCTCTTAAGTTAACGTCTAGTAAGAAATTGATTAAAGAGAAAACTTCACTGTTCCAACTTGCCGGTCCACCTCCGGTTGCCCTGACGGAACAGTTGGATGTGATGGAGGCTACGGTTGCGGAATTTGATTCTCGCGGTCCTGCCGCTTCTGTCTGGGCACTTCCGCATCGTGACACCGAGTGTGGGTGTCACACGTGTGGCAAGGCTTTCCCCTTAGGACTCAAAAACTCGCCCATTGCAGAGCTAACTGCGCACCTCCCCTCCTTCCTCCGCCGTAAATCCCCCCCCGACCACCCGGTTGGCTGTGTATGTGTTGAGCACATGGCTAGGCTTCAACCTGAGGAATTGATGGCGCACTTCAAGGACAAATTTGATTTAATGACGTCTGATCTCGTCCAATATGAACTCTCTGGGTCTCAATGTATTGTTCATCACGCTCAGAGTAATACGGCCCACCAAAAACGTGATCGTGACCCTAGCTTATACCCCCCGTCTGACCGGAAACCTTCCAAATCTTCCCATGTTGCAGTCCCCTCCCCTCCTACTACTCCCTCCCCTAACTTGTCCCCTCACGCCACGCTAACCGATTCGACGATGGAGTCCTCTGATGCTGCCAATGGTGTCAATGTGATGGGCTCCCCTACTGACTCGCCATGCACCGCCTTTGCTTCTCAACAGTGCTCCTCCACTCTCCCTGCCGGCTAATGTGGATGCTCAGCATGTTTCACAAACTATATGGCTGCTCACATGTAGTCCTCGGATCCTGTCACCATTACTCAACAGGTTACTCAATTTCTATCCACTCGCACGCCTCCTGATGATGTAACGGATCATAGCCCCGAGTGTTTGTGCGTTGCTCATCTTCGCGGCCGCGTGGCGGACCCTGACACGCTCCTCTCCAAACTTCGTTTGCAATTCTCTGTTCTTCAATCTAATTTCCCTTCCACCGTTACCAGTTCTGCCTCAGCTCTCAATCCTTCTGCCCACCATAGGACCCCTCCTCCTACTCCACCCTCCCTTTCCCCTTCCTCTTCCCCTGTCAGAGGCAAACAACCGCCCTCTGTTGTACCAAAAGATAAACGTTACCTTGCCTCTGTGAGGAGGTCTCAAAATCACGATAACCTGACAGTATTCGCCCCCGATAATGCTCAATAACATTATCCAGTGGAATCTAAATGGCTATCGGGCTCGCTCTCGCTTGGGCGAGCTGCAAAGACTACTCCGACTCTACTCTCCGATGTAAGAACATAAGAACATAAGAAAATGGGAGTCTGCAGAAAGCCGATTGGCCTAAGCAAGGCAGATCCCTGTCCCACACAACCCCAATTCAATTACAAAGCCCAATTATAGGCTTCACACTCTAATACCCTGAGGATCATCTTACCAAACCGGTTAGAGATTAACGCAGGATTATGGGGGTCTGCAGAGCGCTGATTGGCTTAACCTGGCTGATCCCCCTTCACACCCAACCCTTCTCGTCCATATGCTTATCCAATTTTATCTTAAAGCTCCCTACAGTTTTAGATCCCACTATAGCACTTGGTAGTCCATTCCACCCATCTACAACTCTGTTACCAAACCAATATTTGCCTATATCTTTTCTGAAACGAAATTTATCTAATTTGAAACCATTGGTACGAGTTCTTTCGCTATCACTGAGCTTTAGTACATTTGTCATGTCCCCTTTGTTAATCCCACTAACCCACTTGAACACCTCTATCATATCCCCTCTAACTCTGCGTCTCTCTAACGAATGTAAACCTAATTTCTTCATACGAAAGATTTCTAATATTATGGATCAGATGTGTGTCTGTTTACAGCACATTGGTAATTACATCTCTCCACCTAAAGATTACCAAGTGGCAGCAGTTTCCCCGACCGCTGCTTCACATCTTCGTACTGCTATACTTGTCCATCATACTATTCCTTACACTGTACTACCTTTATCGTTCACCCCCTTCCAGTCAGTTGCGATTACTGTCTCTTTGCCTACTCTTCCTTGTCTAACCATCTGTTCTTCGTACAATCAACCGTCCTGCGGTTATTCCACTTCTTCTAAGGACCAATTTCCCCCCAATTCTTAACTCTTCCTTCTTGGACCGTTTAATGCCCTTCATCTTGCCTTCCACTGACACTCCTGGCCGCCATATTGCGTCTATTATTAGTCAGACTTCTTTATGTTGCCTAAATCTCGGAGTCCCCACTTACCGATCTCATATATATGATACGTATTGTGCCATTGATATCTCGCTTGCCTCTGCATCCGTGGCCTCTCACTATGAGTGGTCACTAGTGGATGATCGCTTCTTCAGTGACCACCATCCGATTCTCCTCACCTGCATTGACCAATCCACTAGCTCACAACTTCCTCGTTATAACTTATCTAAAGCTGACTGGGTGTCTTTCAAATGCGAATCTGCCAGGATCAATGTTTTCTCTCCGCTCTCGTCACCTTCTGCAAACTACCTTTATTTTCTCAACTTTTTGCATTCTGTTGCTGTGGCTCACATCCCACTCACCTCTTCTTTTGTGCATGCCCATCAGATTCCTTGGTGGTCCCATGCGCTGGCCCTCTTAATAAAGTTTAAACACCGCTTGGAGAGGCTTCTTAAGGTGCTGTCAACACGCTTCAGGTCATTGCGGGTCACTCTCTCGGGTGCTCCCACGTCGTCCCAGTATTTTAATATTATTAACGCCGCCTTGGTCAAGACTTCGCTCAAAACATTCTATAATAGGGTCTGCGCTTTTACCAAACGAGCCATCCTCCACAGCAAACTGCAATCCTGGAGGTCATACATCTCTGGTTTCACTTCCCGCACACCAATTTCCATCCTCTGGTCAAAATTTCGCACTATTAGTGGCAGGCGTTCCCGGCCCCCCATTTCGCCTTTGCAGGAGCCAACCACTGGGGAACTCAAACTGGATCTGACCGATATTGCTAAAATACACGCCGATCACTTTGCCCTCGTCAGCTCCAATCACTCGCTGTCACCATCTTTCGCCCGTCACAAGAAACTTACCGAGTCGCGCCCCCTCAATTTTTCTGGCGGGGATTCGCATCCCTATAATGCCCCTTTTACTCTGCCTGAATTCGAGTTTGCCTTAGACAACTGTTCGGACTCCACACCTGGTCCGGATGGAATTTCATATGCTCTACTTCGTCATCTTCATCAGAGAGCTATATTGTTTCTTCTCTAGTTGTATAATCAATTTTGGACTGATGATTTTCTTCCACAAGATTGGCGACATGCATACACTGTCCCTGTTCCTAAACCGGGAAAAGATCATAGTATCCCCGCCAACTATAGTCCTATTGTCCTTACTTCCTGCCTTTGCAAAATAATGGAGAAGATGGTTAACCCTAGGCTATTACATTTTGCGACCAAGAACGGCCTATTGTCTCCCTTCCAGAATGGTTCTAGACCTGCACATTCTACACTTCATTCCCTTACGCGACTGGAACACCAAATCCATCAAGGCTTCTCGCGGCATCAGCCTACTGTGGCGGTGTTCTTTGATATTACCAAAGCATTTGACACGACGTGAAGGTATAGGATATTGGCGATATTACATGCCGCTGGTATGCGTGGCCCTTTGCCGAAATTCTTAATTAATATCTTATCAAATCGTACTTTCCAAGTCAAAATCAATGGTATGCTCTCCTCTATCAGGTCGCTTTCCATCGGCCTGTCTCAAGGATGTTCCCTCAGCAGCATCTTATTCATAATGGCGCTTGATGGTGTCACAGGTTGTCTCCCATCTGGGGTATCCCATAGTCTGTATGTTGACGACTTTGCAATCTATTACACCTCCGCTAGTCTGGCTCACATACAACGTCGTCTGGGAATTGCGCTCAACAATATTAATCGCTGGGCTGCTTGCACCGTGTTCCATTTCTCCACTGAGAAAACTAAGGCCATGATTTTTCATCACGATGCTCGAGTTCTTCGTGGTCAGTCTTTAACCTTACGTATGGGACTAAAGACATAAACTCATTTCCTACGGTCAAATTCCTTGGGTTAATATTTGACACTCATCTCAACTGGAAAGCACATATAAAGGACTTGAAAGCACGTTGCCTAGGGCGCTTCAATGTAATTAAGGCGGTTGCGCGTGTTCACTGGGGGGCCGACCGGATAACATTACTAAAACTTTACAACGCTATAATTTTATCGGTCCTTGATTATGGTTGTCCTATCTATGGGACCGCGTCCCCTACTCTTCTCGCCACGCTTAACCCTGTCCATCATTTGGGTGTTCGTATAAGTTCGGGGGCGCTCCGTTCCTCACGCATATGTAACCTTCTCGCTGAGGCTGGCGCGTTGCCCCTTCATCTACACCGTCGATTGGTCATGATGCGTTATGCTACCCGTCTTATGTCTGACCCTATTCTTACCGACCTCTTTCATGAAACCTGTGACCCTGCTTTTTCCACCCATGCTACTTTCTCCGATACGTCCTACCAACTGTTTGAGTCGTATAATGTTCCATTACCCTCACCGCCACAGGCCCGGAATGATTTCACACCGTGGTGCATTCGGCGCTCTAATGTGTGTCTCCTCCTTGCTGACGCGCCTCCGTCGTTACCCCCCTATGCTCGACACACAGTGGCCCTTGGCCACCTAATGGGGCATACTCCAGCCACGTTTATTTACACGGATGGATCCAAAGATGACTCCTCTGTGGGATATGCTGTGGTATCGGAGTATGGCATTCGACAGCGTGCCCTTCATCGATGCTCATCCATCTTCACTGCTGAGCTTCAGGCCATACAGTGTGCCCTCGATATGGTATTTACCTTCCCCGATAATGTCCCTCAAATAGTCATTTGTAGTGACTCTCTGAGTGCTCTTCAAGCCGTACAAACATTTGCGCCCAAAGAAGCTCTCGTTTGCGACGTCATCCGCACACTCCATGACTTACTGACGTTGGGCCGTAAAATTACCATGTGTTGGGTACCGGCACATATCGGGATCCAGGGGAATGAGAGAGCTGATTCCTTAGCAAAGCGCGCATGTAGGGGCACTCCCTCCAATGTTATCCTGCGACCAACTGATCTATTCCCTGTTCTCCGTGAGCGTGTATGGGCGGACTGGCAGAGGGAATTGACAAACATTGATACTACCAACCACCTCCGCAGTATACTAGCCGGTGTACACCCTTGGCCATCCTCCATTGATCCGTGTCGGGCGAATCAGGTCATCCTGACGTGCCTAAGTATTGGGCACACACGTTACACGCATGGCCATTTAATGACAACGCCTCCGACTCCGCCCCCATTTTGTGTTCCTTGTCAAACGCCAGTCACCGTCCGTCATATCCTTTGTGAGTGCCCTCGGTATGATTCTGAGCGCCGGCTTTCCTTACGCACCGCATCCCTCCGCGTCCTTGCTCCTTCACCATCTTTTGACTTTTCCCCCATACGACGTTTCTTGATTGCAATACATCTATTTGATGAACTTTAATTATCTTTGTTTTCATACATTTCTGATGCTATATTTCACCTATCGCGTCTGTACTTTAGTTACCTGTATCTAATTTGCCTCCTGATATACCAGTCTCACTATTGTCATTAGTAATATCTGTTCTGCAGATTAACCAGCCTTATGAGGGCTGCAGCCCAGTAGGCATGTTGAAAAATAGCTCATTCTCTCTCTCTCTAGAGATATGGCCCTTGTCCCCACACTAGTAACACATAGTGTAAGCTAGACAAATGTAGTTGAGTGGAAGAAACAAGATAATCAATAGACATTCAACATATTGAACAATGTAATTCGTACAATCAAAGGCAGTAGAAGCGTTTTATTTATACACACATTCTAAATATACATCTCTTCAATAGAGATCGAACACGAGGAATATATAAGTACCAGCATTACAACAATGAGGAATATACAATCACAACATGGGTATCGAATTACGGAGTACTATATTACGTTACACTCTCAATGTTTATCCCTTCTGTACCGGCTACGTCATACACATTATATTCTAACTATATTTATTCGATTGTTTGCTATTTAACCCGGGAACTGCCGGGAGACTGTTAAGAGTTCCCCCGGCGGACTGCGGGAAGACTCTTAAGAGTCAGAGAAAAAAAAAATCAACTTTTGACATCGACATTTTTTTTTTTTTTTTTTTTTTTTTTATTTATTTTTTTTTTCTGGCCCCTGGGCCATGCAAAATCTCAGTCCTCTACCTCCCCTCCTTCCCCACTTTCCTCCTCTCCTTCAGTTATCACCTATTTTCCCTGTTATTCCCTTATTCTGAGGTATATTTTCGTGCTAACATTAGAAAGCCGGTTGCAGGGTGTGGTCATCACTGATAGCAAGCGAATGCAAGAGAGAGAGAGAGAGTATCGATCGACTGTGTCTCAGTGGCCTTGGGGGAAATTGGCGGGAAAGCAGCTTGCCTCACCCATACATTATACAACTCGCGGGCTATATCTCCAATTTTGACCATCCAAACGCTGTTTTCACTCGTTTTATTGTTGTTTCAGGTTAATACCTTTATAATCAACCCATAATAGGCGCATATGGATAAGTATTAATGCTATTAATGATACAATGAATATTTTTGTGACGGAAACACCTCAAATACATGCGCACAGGGAGAGGTGTCTAATTACCCCCATGCGCACTTGTTAGGTTAAGAATAATTATTGGTAGTAAAAAGGGATAATTCAGATAGTTCGAAACCTGTTCATTGCTAGAGGCCCTTTCAAACCTGAATATGATAGTCTAAACATAGCAAGTCGGAGCGGGTGGTGGTGGTTGGAAACTGATTCCAAATGAAGGAACTACATTTGCTCCACGGTGGTTTAGTGGTTAAGGTGCTGGAGTACTGCACTACGTGCCTGGGTTCGAACCCTGGCTGGGTTATGTCACAAAAATATTTATATTTTAGGGCTCTACTTGTTTATTCAGGGGGATCTTCAGTGCACCCCAGATTACAAGTATCCTTCTTTAGTACTTAGTCGCTAGTGTTTGTGTGTGAGGTGCATGTGTGTATGGTATCTAGCTACGTGACCATGAGTCGGAGCGGGTGGTGATGTATGGGATCTGATTCCATATGAAGCCACTACTTTCCTTCTCGGTGGTCTAGCGGTTAAAGTGCTAGAGTGCTAAATTACTGGCCTGGGTTGGAACCCTGGCTAGGTCATTACACAAAAATAATATTATTATTGTTATTATTACTGGTTACTACATTACGTTAGACTCAATTTTTTACCCTTTCTGTACCGGCAACGTCATATATATTATATTCTAACTATATTTATATGATTGTTTGCAATTTAAAAATGATCATTGGTAGTAAAAAGGGTTAATTAAGATAGTTCGAAACCTGTATATTGCTAGAGGGCCATCCTAACCTGAATATAATCGTCTAAATATAGCAAAAATACAATTTAATAAAAGTCGCTGGTACATAAAGGGTTAACTAACAAATATTTGGTCCACAGGTGGGGGGACCATAAATGCCCCCACACCTGCCCGACCTTCCCCTGATGACCCATCTAAATGCTCTGGACCACGGCCTGTCGCTCTTACTATCAACTTTTGCAAAATATTCGCGGCCTTTCCTCTAATTTTCACTCAGTTTCATCCTAGTTTCAAAGCCAGAGGTGGATGTTTTGCATACGTGCACAACAAACTCACTTGCTCTCGTGTTCCCGGAATCCCGATTTAGACTCCTCTAAATTCTCAACTTTATGGCTCAAACTATCCTGTCATTCTCAAACGAAATATTTCTGTGCTGTCTATCTTTCCCCTAACTCTACTGACTTTCCCCAATTCTTTGACTATCTAAACTCTAAAGTGGAACACATTCTATCCACATCTCCCTTCTCTGAAATCTCTATCTTAGGAGATTTCAACGTTCATCACCGCCAATGGCTCTCCTCTCTTACTTCTGACCAACCTGGTGAACAAGCCTACGTCTTTTCTCTCATAAATTACCTAGAGCAGCTGGTCCAGCAACCCACCCGTATCCCGGATCGCTTCGAAGATCGGCCCGATATTCTTGACTTATTTCTCATTCTAACCCTTCTTCTTATACTGTCAATCTTTTCTCTCCTTTGGGCTCCTCCGACCATAAACTTATCTCCGTCCCCTGTCCTATCTCTTCAGTATGGCCACCCGATCCTCCCAGCCGGCGGCGCTTGTGGCACTTTGGCGCTGCCGACTGGGAGGCTCTCCGGCAGTACTTCTTTGAGTTCTCATGGAATGACTTCTATTTCTGTGGCCGAGGACCTTCGGTGAGTGCTGAATGCATTACCGAGGTAATCCTCTCGGGCATGGAAGCGTACATTCCATTTTCTTTCTCTCAGTCTATCTATCTATCTATCTATATGCTCAGGCCCAATCCCCATTTTGGGGGTAGCCGACTCAAGACAGAGCAAGAACAGGGAAAACACAAAACCAACATAAACAACGAATAAACACAGATAAAAAGCACAAACTCTCACACATCCAGGTCACCCAGGAGAAGACCCAGAGAGCAGGGTCACCAAGGTCGGTCCAGCACTCCCCCGGCCCCCGACCACCCGGAGAGGTTCCGATCTCGGCAGGCAAACATGCAGCGGAGCCAAAGCCACAAGCCCTCCCACCACACTTCCAGGCGCACCCTTCATATAAATCGTCTCCCCAGTCCAGGCGCCTGATGGACTATTATCTAGTCCAACTTAAGCCCGACCCCTTACTCCAAATGACCACGTGTTCACTCAACTATTCACAAGCATTCTCCATTCACTCCTGTCCACCACCACTTCCCCTGCTTGATCTATAGTCATTCCTCTATCATCCAAAGCTTTTCTTACACAGTCTCTCCATCTCAATGGGGGTCTTCCTGCCCTTCTATCTCCCCTTGTACCCGACTCACATATTCTCTTTGTAAGCCTTTCATCTCCCATTCGTTCAACATGACCATACCAGCTCAGCACCCTTCTGTCCACTCTGGCTGACAAATGTTCCTGCTGCCCCACTCTTCTACGTATCTCTTCATTCCTCAATCTGTCTCTACGAGTAACTCCACACATACTCCTCAAGCAGCTCATCTCCATCATATCCAGCCCTCTTTTCTCCTTTTTCTTCAGAGCCCATGTCTCAGCCCCATACATCACTGTTGGCACAACAATTCCTTGATACAGTGCACTTTTTACTTTCACTCCGAGATTTCTCGTCTTTCACATACTTCCCATTGCTCCGAAAACCTTCCTTCCTTCACACACTCTCTGTTTTACCTCCATTTCCATACCTCCACTCCTGCTTATCGTTCCTCCTAGATATTTAAAACACTCTACTTGTTCCAATATTTCCCCATCCAGCCTCACATCTAGATTCACCCTATGCTCTCCCCTATTACACACCATTACTTTACTTTTATTGACGTTCACCTTCTGTTTCCTCCTTCCACAAACCACACCAAACTCTTTGACTACCCGCTGCAGTTTCTCATCAGAATCCACCACCAATGCTGTGTCATCAGCGAACAGCAACTGATTCAACTCCCAATCTCTACCATTCTTTCCTACTAAACCCAATCCTCTTCCCATAGTTCTCTCAGTCTAATGCAAACAAATCTTGGTTTACTCACGCTTGTTTTACTGCTGTCCACAACAAGGAGGAAGCATTCAAACGGTATCGACGCTTTAAAACTCAAGAATTTCATTCTTCCTATGTTTCTGCCCGGAATCAAGCCAAATCTGTTCTTCGACTTGCCAAGCACTCTTTCATTAATTAATAAATGCAGTGAACTATCCAACTCTAGCTTTTCCCAAGCTTTCTGGCATTTAGCCAAAAACCTCTCCAACAATTTTTCTTCCCCGTCTTTCCCTCCCCTTTTCCATTCTGATGGCACAACCATCACTTTTTCCTCTGACAAAGCTGAACTCTTCGCTCAAACATTTGCAAGAAACTCCACCTTGGATGATTCCGGTGCTATTCCTTCTTCTCCATCCCCCTCTCTCCTACTTATGCCTAATATCCTAATCTCTTCTAATAATGTACTTTCTACCCTCTCTGGGCCTAATACTAAGAGGGCGTACTATCCGGACGGTGTTCCTCCTGTTGTACTCAAAAACTGTGCTTCCGTGCTGACCCCCTGCCTAGGCAAACTCTTTTGTCTCTGTCTCTCCTCTAACATCTTCCCATCTTGCTGGAAGTTTGCTCTCATTCAACCTGTCCCAAAGAAGAATGACCGCTCTCAACCCTCCAACTATCGTCCAATTGCTCTCTTCTCTTGTATCTCTAAATGTTTTGAAACTCTCCTAATTTCTTAAGCTTTTCTCTTCTGATAATCTGCTCTCATATCGCCAGTATGGCTTCCTTAAGGTTTGCTTTACTGGTGATCTTCTTTCATATCTTACTAACTCTTGGTCATCCTCCTTTCGGGACTTTAGTGAGACCTTTTCTATTGCACTAGACATATCGAAGGCCTTCGATGTGTCTGGCACAAATATTTAATTTCTAAACTACTATCCTTCGGTGTCTATCCCTCCATCTGTGCCTTTGTCTCTAATTTCCTTTCCGGCCGTTCCATAGCTGCAGTTATGGACGGCAATCACTCACTTCCTCATCCTATCAACCTCGGTGTTCCTCAGGGTTCTGTCCTATCTCCTATTCTCTTTCTAATTTTCATAAATGATCTTCTCAACTGTACATCCAGTCCCATCCATTCATATGCAGACGACTCTACCAAACACTAATACATTAGTTTTCCAGAACACCCCAGCCAGCAGTCCCTCAAAAACAAACGTAATGAAGCCATGAGATACTTATCTTCTGATCTAGCTAGTATTTCCAATTGGGGTAGACAAAACATTGTTGCATTTAATGCTTTCAAAACCAATTTTTTTCCATCCTACTACCCGTCTGGAACCTCCAGAGGACTATCCCTTATTCTTCAACAATACAAAAATCAATCCTTCATATTCTCTCAATATTCTCGGTGTCTCTTTTTCTTCTGCTCTCACTTGGAAGGACCATATTACCAGTCTTGCTAAGGCAGTCTCCCAGAAGCTGGGTGTGCTCAACCACCTCAAGGGGTTCTTTACCCCTGCACAGCTTCTTGCTCTGTACAGGGGCACAATGCGTCCTTGTATTGAGTATTGTTCACATGTGTGGGGAGGATCCTCTCACACAAAGTAGAAAGGAAAGCCTTCGTATCATTAACTCCCGTCCACTCACCAACTCTCTGTCGTAATGTTGCATATCTCTCGCTATTCTATCGCTACTATAATAATCAGTGTTCCTCGGAGCTTTCCCAGTGTATACCACCTCTTCTACGTAGGGTACGTAGTACCCGTCTTGCAACCCAATCCCACCCCTACTCTGTGCAACTCTCCAACCCAAGAGTGAAAAGCTATTCTCAGACTTTCTTCTATTCAACTGCTGAGCTCTGGAACTCTCCCAGAATCAGTCTTTCCCTCTTCCTATGACTTAAATTGCTTCAAATCCCTGTGTCCTGGCATTTTAGCTAGAATGTCCCTTGATTTTGGCCCTGTCACTCTTTCAACTCTGGGGGTGGCTCTCACTACGGGAAGTTCTGCCTTTCGTCTCCCTCGTTCACATAGAAAAAAACAAAAAATATGTTCTAAAACAGTTTTGAAGAGCTATTGATGGAAATGGTCATACTGGTTTACAAGAAATATAGAATATTTTGTGAGGGAATGTTTAACTAAATGACTTAATCTGCCCCTGCGAACCTAAATCAGTGAGAATAGGAGTGCTCGTTTTCTGTGACACACGCTTATGGTTTCCTAAGGCACTGTGTATGGGTAACTATGTCAAAAATCACGAATAATGTGCAATATAGTGTGTTGAGGTGTATAATTAGATCTGATATTATTATTTTTTTATTATGTAGATCATAGAAGAACCAAACTATAATAATATGTAATTATTACAAGAAAATCAAGGACAGGATATGTGTCTTGTTTTACAAAGTGGAAATTGGATTCATAGCAAAAAGGACTCGACAGCCGAGACAAGAATTACTCTTCATATAATTTTGTGATTTTCCGGGGAGTGGGAGAAGACTAGGTGATTCTCTAAAGGATGGGGACTTTATGGGGGACGTAAGTCATGCCACTCTGGCTGGAGTCTATGGTGTGTCTTAAACTGCCTCCTTTTAGAGTTGTCATGCCAGGAAACTTCTATTCTGAAAGCTTATTAGAGGTTCTCGAACCGCCTCCTTTAAGAGAAGTCTTGTGTTTTGATGTCTTAATGAAGGGTCTCTAACCACCTCCTTTAAGAGTTGTCGTGGTGGAGGACTTGGGTTCTGAAGGTTTCTTGGCAATTGGCAATTGTCATATGACAATTATTGCTTGGTCACCACTGTACCATTCGAGGGTTTTGGACTAAAAGTGACTTTCATTCCCTGCACATTTGTTTGCATAAAAAAGAGCTATAACGTATTTCAATTTCATATCTCAGAAAGTAAAGGAATAGACCTTTCCAATGACATCTGAATCATGTCTGTACGACTACTGGTTGTCGTGCAACGATATTGCACAGGTGAAGCAAAATCTGTAAAAATTTAGCGGTTTAGAATGGTTTTCGCTATCCCCAAGTCTGTAAGGGAGCTGGAGATGTCTCCCACGTACGCTAGTGTACGCCCAGACACAGTTGGCGATGGATGCAAGGGCTCGCACTGCTTAGACTTGCTTGCCTCCCTCCCGGGCTGTGTACTAGGCATATTTTCGGTAATGTCATATGATAATTGCCGCAGTGATGTCCGCATTTTGTATAATAGTAGCCTGCAGTCATTGAGTTAATCATAGAAGTGTCCTGGAACTTGTGGCTTACTGGCATCATGGTGAGTCTAGAATTGCATCCTTTTAGGTTAGTGTGGCGAGCCTACTTTTACTATACCTATTCAAAATAGGTAGTCCAGAAATTGTGAACCCTAATATTTGTAACTCAAAAAGTGATCAAGTAAATGAGCTTCACATTTCTACATTTATTTCCTGACTGATCCTCTCCAAATGGTAGCAATATTAGCTTGATTATTCCAGTCGTTTGTGAGTTATAGTGGTTTATGTTCAAGAGGTTTGGTCTTCTTACTTGGAATAGGGTATAGTTTTGAGCCTAGCTTGTGTTTTGGCAGTGTCGAGCCTACCTAAATGACAAAATACCTGATTGCTGTGAAAGTGTTTGATACTCTCAAAATTCAAATTCAAATTATTGGAATACAAAGATTGGGAAATAAGAGTTTATAGGGTAAATAAGAGTGTGTAATTAAGTGAAACACAGTAAGAGTGAAAAGCTTGCAGGCAATCTGCATTCCAATTGTGTATGTTATGTTAACCATTTAGGTATTTTAGCTCATACCACCAGTCTGTTCCTCTCTGATTCTTCAATTTCTTAAATCCCGGCAGGTAAGGAGGAGGGAATAAGCTACTCTTTTGTTAAGAATAATCTGCAAGTCCCCATGGGCCGCGGGCCTGAGTTTCACAGAGTGAACACTAGGCTCGAGATCCGCAAGGCCAGATTTTGTAAGTACTTGGCGTGGCTTACTGAGAACATCTCTGTGTCCCAGCAGGCCGTGGACCAAAGGTTCAAAAAGTGACTCCCAGGTCCGAGGTCCGCAAGGCCAGATATGATTGAGTTAGAGCATCTGCGCATCCCCACTGGCCGCGGACCCGAGGTTCACAAAGTGACTCCCGTGCCCGAGTTCGGCAAGGCCAGAATTAATTAAATACCTGACCTGGTGGCTGTGATATATCTGCGTGTCCTCACAGGGTGTGGACCCATAGATCAAGCGATGTAATGATGCACTGCAACTCTCGGGCCCACTACCCTCAAGGCCAGATTAGGTTATGCGTAGATCATTGCATAATTTTGTCGTTATTGACCTCATGTGTATATAGGTACGGGTTCCCCTTGAGCTAATTTGTTTAGAGTTTTCTCCATATGTTTCCTGCTCTTTGGTGTAATTTTGTGTTCATTGGTTTTATGTATGCTACATTATGAAGCTCCTCTGTATTATGTTAGTAGGGGTAATGAGCGCCATAGGCGAATCTGAGGCGTTAATTTTGAAGCGATTATAGGCGCATCACCTTGGTGTTACTAATGGTATGCATGGGAATTGGAGGGTATTCAATTATACGTAAGAACAGTGCCTGTATCAAGTGCATTTTTAGTTTGTTAGGAAAGTCTTTGAATCTAGAGATAGATGCCTTTCCCCCATTAATCCTGTTCTTTATGTGTGGTACTAGTCCTCTGGTGTTTATCGTTTGTCCCAGAATCTTTCCCTCCTTACTCTGTCCGAGCAACTCTCCTTCCACTATTATGTCTTCAGTCTTAATCTTAGCTAGTGGTATTATGGTAAGTTTATCAGCTTTAGTTCTTATTTTCGTTAATTATTTTCATTTCTGTAGCGATTTTTCGTGCCATAAATCTTCTTGATTTCCCTTCGTATTTTACTATTTGTGCTATGTTGTCAGCGAAAATGAAGTCAATGTTTCCTACTATGGGTTTCAGAGGTCGTGTGGCATAGTTTTCCGGGAATAAATTATTAACCCGGCAGCTACGGGGAGACTCTTAAGAGGTTTTACTGGGCGACTGTGGGGAGACTCTTAAGATCCTAGGCCTAAAAAGATTATTTTAAAAGGCTCCAATAGCACTTGAAACATATTTTGTTTTCCCCTCCATACCTCATATCACTTCTCCACATCTGTCAAAGTCCCCCCCTTCCCTCCTTCCTCCCCCCCCCCTCTCAATTATCACCTATTTTTATCTTATTCCTGTGATTATTGGTTTATTTATGGCGCCAACACTTCCTACCAGGTTTCAAGGTCGAAAGGGAGAGAGGTGGAGGGAGGAGAGAGAGAGAGACAAGCTAGTACTAGCTCCAGTCTCTCGCCAGAGCTCGTGAAGGTAGGGTGTGGTCTCTCTCTCTGTCAACTTCATGAATGAACCGCTCGGCATATTTCGTGTTTGTCACCCCCCAAGCACTATTCCCACTTGTTTTATTGTTGTAACATGTTACTATCTTCATATTAAATGTAAAATAGGCACATATGGATAAGTATTAATTATATCTATGGTATATTAACGATTTTAGTGAGGAATGCATCTAAATAGCTATGCACAGGGGTATGGTGTATAGTACAGGGGCTGCGCAGCTGAGAGGTTAACAAACAATTGGACCAGTATGATATTTTGACACAGCTTTTTTCACACCGTCCCCTAGTTTTTTTCAATATAGTGCACTACCAAAAATGTAGAAATAAGCCATTTGTCCCTGTGTCATGAGGTTAAAGTCACACATTAGTGACTAAGAAACTGACAAGGCTACCGTGGCTTACCTGTGAGAACCACCAAACCATTATTGCTCCTCCATCAAACACGGTAGTTATCAGCCACCACCCAACCCTATTATCGCCTTTAAATTCAAGTAATCTAAAAATATCAAGTATAAATATACAAATAGTATGTATTTTTTTATATTTATTCTTGTTATTTTTAGATTACTTGAATTTAAAGGCGATAATAGGGTTGGGTGGTGGCTGATAACTACCGTGTTTGATGGAGGAACAATCATGGTTTGGTGGTTCTCACAAGTAAACCACGGTAGCCTTGTCCGTTTCTTAGTCATTAATGTGCGACTTTAACCTCATGACACAGGGACAAGTGGCTTATATCTACACTTTTAGTAATGCACCATATTGATAAAAATTAGGGGACGGTGTGTTAAGAGCTGTGTCAAAATATCATACTGATCCAACTGTTTGTTAATAAGTTATTCCCGAAAAACGATGCCACACGGCCTCTGAAACCCACAGTAGTTGGGAGTCCATCAAGTCACTGGTATAAACCGTGTAGAGAGGTGGTGATATTAGGCTTCCCCGTGGCACTCCGCTCTTTAGTTCGATGATATCACTGAGGGTGTTATTCAACTTAATTCTAGAAATCCTGCTGTCCAGAAAGATAACTAATATAATTATGTTTTAATGTTGGGAGTCCCAGGTGCAGTATCTTAAATTTTTGACCGCTGTGCCATACCTTGTCGAACGCTTTTGACACATCACGGAGCACTATTGTACATTGCTGTCTTTTTTTCCAGTACTTGGGATATGTATTCGTTGGCCAGGGCAATTACTGGTGTTGAGCCTCTAGCTGGTCTAAAGCCGTATTGAATTGGGTTGAGCATGTTATTTGTTTCTATGTACAAGGAGAGCCTACGGATAATGATTCGTTCCAGTAACTTGCCTGGGACTTGGAGGTATGAGATGGGCCTATAATTTTGAGGGTCTGTGGGTACTTTTCCTTCATTAGGTGTTATTGTTATCATGGCGTTTTTAAAATGCCATGGGCAGCAACCTGTGGCTAAGCATACGTTTAAAATGTCTGTCATATTTCTTAGTGCTTAGGCAGGGATTTCAGCAGGTATTAGTTTATTAATCCTACTCGGACAAGGGGCCTTATTTTTCATTTTCTGTATTAATAATGCAATTTCTTCTGGGGTTACTTTCCTTGTGAGGAAACTGTTGTCTTCTAGTTTGGTGAGGTCGACAACTCCATGAGGTAATTGTCTGACTCTGTTTGCTGCTAAATATAGCATCTCTCTCTCCTCATTATCTGCATCAAAATCCATATTTTTCTCAGGGGTGATATTAACCCTCAATTCGCGGCGACCGTCATATGACGGGAGAGAGAAAATTGGCCTATCCTGAGGCACCTGTCATATGAAGGGTGCCATTTTCAGGTTATTATGAGCGATGAGAGAGAGACCGGGCATTGGAGGGACGATAGGCGGCCTTGAACAGCTCGCTTCGGCTCCGCAGCGTATACTGAAGCCCCACACAGAACTCTCTCTCACACACCTTCCCTCACATCCGATAAACCGCAAAATTGCCAATAATTTATCGAAATTGCCCTTCGGTTGCACGATCATTGCAAGATAACCAGATATCGTACAGGGATGATTCAGGTCTCACTGGAAAGCTCTATCTTTGCACTTTCACGTATATATAATTGTATTATGCACTTGTTCTTGCTTATGCATGACAAAGAGCACGGAATGAAGGTTATTGTCGGTAAATATAGCCGCCTGACGCAACGGTGATATATACCCCCACCCCCCTCTTTGAGAGTTAAAGAAATTCTCCCAAGTATCTTTGAAGAGTCTTAGTTTGGTTTCTGTGTCAAACAGTTTTTCCCCTCGTGTGTTTATTATATATGGAGTTTATACAATCTTGTTTCCCTTTAGTTCTTTTACCTTCCTCCAGGTCTTTGCATCTTAATGGCACTCAACTAATTTTGTAATTTGTGTGTTCCATCGTTCAGTATATGCTGCTTGACACTTCTGTGCAAGTTTTCATGTAAGGTACCTGTGTATGCAGTAAGAATGTATATTCCAACCTAGTTGTGTTGCCTGTTGATATAGTCTATTGTATTGAAATTGGATCTGTTTTATAATGGCGTTTGAATAATGTATTCCAGTAACAGAGGTGTATTTTACTGGGGTTGAATAATTATGTTGTTGCCTTTTTTATACTTTCATACCAGCTATCCAGTGCCTCATCTATTTGATGGAGTGTTTTTCTGTGTAGATTTAGTGTGTTATTTTGAAGATTTTTGCATATAGTTTTATATTTAGGCCAGTCAGCTTTGTTCATATAAAGTTTGGGGGGGGGGATATTTTTACTCATTGGTTGAGTTGAGATGGTTTCAATTATTTGGGATGTGGATGGATGAGGTTAGCGGGCTGGGTTATATTTCTATGTGGTGGTAGACTCTGTTATTGATCATTACTATGTCTTGGTGGGTAGCACTATTATGTCTCACTAATGTGGGGAAAAGGGGACCCATGTGAACAGCTATTCTAATGAAATGATTTAATTGGTCACCAACATTAGTGTTGTAGTTGTCACCTAAGAGCCTGTGCTTTGCATTCATATCTCCTAAGAGATACATAGGGTTAATATTATATAATAGTTTAGGAAAATCTAGGTAGATAAGGTATGGTCTGCAGGGCGGGAGATAACATGTGGCTGTATTTATTGGACCGTTTGTTGTTTGTATCTCAACACTCAGTATATCAGATATGAAATCGTTATCAAGTTTGTGAGTTATGAATGTTTTGATAAGAATAGCAGATCCATCATGTAAGTCTTGTGTCGTGTTTTTCATGTATATGACATATCCAGAGATAAAGTCTGGTCAAGGTGCCTTGGGTTATGTCTCTTTATGCTGCTGTATCTGCATTGGTGGTGTGGAGGGTAAGAAAGGCTTGTGAGCTGTGACAATTTCTTGGGGGGTTGGTGGTAGGCGGGTCGCTGGTTGTGATGTTGGGGTGGAGGACGTTATGGGCAAGAAAAGTGCGTTGATGCTGACGTTGGTGATGACTTATGTCCTTGTTCAGGAACCTGGATTAAAGAGATACTTGTTATTATCACCTCTTGCATATTACATAGTGTCTTATTTTTAGAGCACTAGAACTATTACTGGGGTTAGGACAGAAGGTGGAAGGGGCTGGTAAACTTGGGGGGTTTAGTTTAGGAAATCTGTGGTTTGGTGTTTGTGGTCTTTGGATATTACAGGTATTCCATGGTCGAGCACTATGACTCTGTCTGATTGGAACTACCTGTATTTGTGTGTGGTGGTTTATTAGGATTTTGGGCTTGTGTTGTTAGGGTTGACTTTGGTTTATCTCTTTGGCACTAGCACTCGAAAGCTTAATTTGTTCTGTGGTGATCCAGGCTGTGATGTAAGGTCTTTTTAGTTCCTTTGTACATTTATTGAGAGACGTTGCCTGAGTTAATTCTACTCATCTTGCAACCACTTTAAAGTCCTCTGGTAACACATTGACCAAGAAGCTTACTTAGCTGTTCCACAGAGATAGTTTTGTCTGAAAACCAGTTGAAATTTGCTTGGTCATGTGAAATTTGGTTGGCGAATTGTCAACATTTTGACAATAATGTCTCCATCGGTTGATCTGTATTCAATTGTTTTGCAAAATCATAACGTTATATGAATTCACCTCATGAATTACCGCCGAGTTCCTCCAGAAACTATACTTTGAATTCATTATAAGTTGCATTAATCAGATCAACACATGCTAACATATAACCAGCTGGTGTATTGCCCTTATCTATTATCGAGCGGAATAAGTATATTTTAGCCCTCTCTTGTGTGATACCTTCAGCTTCAATTTCAGTTTCTACACTATTTAAGAATGGATGTTGTTTATAATTTCTCTCAAACGTGTGAGCGGTTTTGTTGTTAGACCGTGAATGACATTCAAATGGAAGTTCTGTGAGGGTTGATAAACCTTAGGGGTTAGTGGGAGGTGTATCATTGTACTTTGATCATTAGTTACTCGATTGTAATACAGTATGTCAAACTTGTGTCAGATGGAGTTTCACTTATAAGTTAGTCTTCTCACATATATTTTCGTGATATTCTACTGAAGGTTTAGCAATAAAATTAGTTATGCATACATTGTCAGATGCAATTTGATCATCAATATTCTGATATAATTGTTCTGGTGAATGTTCATCAGTAGTATCAAATCTGTGTTCATAGCATGTATCTTCTGAATTGCTATATACAGTTATAGTTGAAATGTTGTCTTCAAGCTTGTCGAAAATACGCTTCATACCATTCATGAACACAAGAAAAAGAAAATATGGTGGTAATAAAAAAATTGCCAATGATGAGAAATAGCAGATTATATGATGCCAAATCCCTAATTATTATGCCTACCTAAGAAATATGGTACTGTATGTATGTATGTATATACTCAGGCACATACTACTTTGCTGGGGGTAGCCGACATAAGACAGAGCCTGAACAGAAACAACATTTACAATTCCTATTCTCATGGTCCGGGACCCCACTTTCGTGTTCCCTCGCCCATTTTTCTGTCTCACTGAGTAGGTGAATTATACAAGGGGAGAAGGATTCCTAGCCCCCTGCCCCCAGAAGGAAAAGTAGGACAGTAAAAGAGACAGACAGAAACTTTTAAGGATGGGTAGAGGAAACCAAACTGAACTCTGTATAAGACCAGCTCTCACCCTAATATGGTACTAAACGAATAAGTTCCCCAAGAAATGCACAGATATGGTGTAAACAAAATGCATAAATATGGTAAACAATGATGCAGTTTCATCGGCCCTTATCCACTACTGCACCAGAAGATTTTGAAATTTATGTACCCATCAGTACCAGTCATTTTTGTCAAAATGACTCATCAGCGACGACCAGCCGAGACTCTCACAGTGTTGCTAGCACTCATCAGCGACGACCAGCCGAGACTCTCACAGTGTTGCAAGCACCTAGCAATAATGCCTTCAAGCCATGTTATCAGCTCCTGCTATATATTAGCAGAGAACAAGTATTAGTTACGGATGACAATCCGTCGCTCGTACAATAATTTACATTATACTGAGGGATTAGCGACCTTGGTGACCCTGGTCTCTGGGTCTTCTCCTGGGTGACCTGGATGTGTGTGAGTTTGTGCTTTTTATCTGTGTTTATTTGTTTTTTTATGTTGTTTTTGTGTTTTCCCTGTTCTTGCTCTGTCTTGAGTCGGCTACCCCCAAAATGGGGATTGGGCCTGAGCATATAGATAGATAGATAGATAGAGGGATTAGGATCGGCACTGGGTCAGCATGGGTTAAGAATAAATATATTCTGCACAGATACCCACTGAATAGAAAATCTATATTATCTTTTCCCTTAAAAGAATTGGTTTGAATTTGAATATTCATAGCTTGAAAACAATCCCTGCATTAACACAGTTGAATGCAATAGTGATGAACTTTAGGCATGAGAAAGTCTTCAAACAAGATTTTAATTACATAGTAATGAATACGGTCTCAAACAAGATTGAATAGCATTGTAATATGCAGGAATTTGAAGTAGCAAGGATAGATGGTGTCCACGTTCCTGAAGGACAAGGGCACAAGACGCCAATACCACCAGCCACAAAGCACCCTTCTGACCCAGAGCATCGCCAACCACAACACCACTACCAACAGGACGACTAGTACCAGTATCCCAAGAAGACCTCAAAACCAGCTAGCCCTTCTACCTTCCAGACCATCAAACCAGGAAGAGCAGCAAAAAGAGACACTACTGAAGCTTCCCAGACCAAGTAATCAAACACATTAGAAGCAAGGATGTATTTGGTCGAAGTAGGATTAACCCACTGAGCCCCAGCTAGTTTAGAATAAATGTACCACCAGGGACCGGCTGTTTTGATTTTTTTTTCCCAGAAACAATAGCGAATGGGTTAGGAATGAAAGAAAAACCACAAAAAACTATCAAAAAGCTTCAAAAATGATCCTACGGAGCCCCCAAAAGTCGATTTTATAAGAGTAAAAAATTGAAGGCAAATACACCCAAAATACCGGTTTTTGCGCGCTCACGCGCACGCGGTTGGACTTTGAGAGTTTTCAACCATCGTCAAGGTTGCGTGGGATACTTACACAGTTCCCATACAAATCTGAGCCCTCTAGGTGCCATAGGACCGGAGTACTTGGGACCGGATCGGCCAGGACGCATGGTTTGCGTCGCTGGGGTTTAGCGTTACACACATTGTGGACGCAAACGCTGCGACGCTGGGGCTCAGTGGGTTAACACTGCTAAAACACAAGCTAGGTTCGAAGCTAGCAGAGGTAGGCTCGTAGCCACTAGCAGACTAGGTCAGCTCGAAGCTAGCAGAAGTATGCTTGACACAATTACTATAGGTAGGTTTGGCACTGCCAATACACCAGCTAAGCTCAAAGTTAGCAGAAGTAGGCTGGATGCTGCTAAAGTTAGGTTTGACAGTGGCAATACCCCATCTTGTCTCTAAGCTTGCGGAAATAGACTCGGTGCTATTAACACCTTACGAGCGGGGGGTGTTTTGGGCTATTTTGGGCATATTTAGGCCCTCCTGAATGATAAATCAAGTATCTGCATGAAAAGAAATGTATTCAGCAAAAAAACTAGACGCTAAAAGCTTCAAAATGAGACCAGAACGAGCTACGTAGCACTCGTGGTTCTCATGCAGTGTTACCACTAACATGGGAGTTTAGCGTATAGCGGCAGAATTTTTCCTGATACGCTCACTACTGGCAACGCTGCCGGCCTCTTGAGAACAGAGGGAGGGTGAGTCAGTGGGCGGCGGTAAGCCCTGGGAGTCGGACGTGTGGCCCGCTGTGCTCCCGGCCATTTGCACTCGATTTTCACCCTTTAAAAGCCTTAATAATGCTCCTAACTTGCTGCAAATTGGCGCCCGACTTAAGCCGGGCGCCGCTATGAATGGGTTAAAAACTTAAAAGAAGCATTTCCAAAGAAGAACAATCAACCACAGGAAGAAGGCAGGTTGATATCCTCCATGGCACCAGCCAAAATGGAGACCCAAACCTGTGAAAATAGACTAAGATTCCCGGATAATAAATCAACTGCAAAACAAGCCATTCATCCTCTTCCAAACCCCGGAAAATCACTCATGAAATAGCTAACGTAATTCTATATAAAACACACGTAATAGCTTCTCCGGACTACACTCAACCATTCCGTTTGTATACGGATGTATCTTTAGTAGGTATAGAAGCTGTTCTCAGCCAACAAGAGATGGCAAGGATCACTTGGTAGCTTGTGCAAACCGGACCTTAACCCGTATGGAAGTCAACTATCCAGCTGCAAAATATAAGTGCTTAGGCATGATTTTGGCATTACAAAATGTCAGAGCTTACCTGTTCGACGCCAACGTCAGCACCGTCAAGAGAAACACTAGAGGAGTTTAACTTTTATATCGCATATTAATCTAGCAAGCTGCACACTAATGCAAACACGTTAAGGTTTCCATCCACAGCCTCACATCAGCTCAACAGACCCTGCTACAACAATGGATTGCCCAAAGGTAGTCTGGCTGGATACCCACACATGTTTTCACCAACCTAGAGAAAGTGGGTGATCACCTGTGCACTTCATCTGAACACATCGTGACTGACCCTGCTCACTTTGTATGAACATAATGGCATCCACTTAGGTCAAAAGAAACTCATTCAGACCTTCAACAACATTTACTAGACCAACAAGCCATGTGCAACATCCAGAAAAGTTGTGGAAACATGTAAGGCCTGCACCCTGGGAAAGGATACCACCAAAACCCCAGGCCCCTCAGGACAACTTTTGACCTCAAAACCATGGCAACTACTAGCTGTGGAAGTAATGGGTCGTATTCCATCCAAATCCACAAAGAAATACGTAATTACTATCGACATTTATTCTGAATATATATTATTGTGTTCGGCTGAAGAACACAGCTACTTGGTAGAAGCAGAAGCCATGTTAAGAATGGATAATAAGTCGTAGGCGTGTGCATAAACCTTTCACCGTCTTGGTGGTGTAATGGTTATGGTGTCTAAAAATCTGTGTGTGATAACCCGGGTTCGAATCCTGGTGGATCACATATATGCTTTCATTAATTTCATTGGAGGTGTTTGGTGTTGTGGCGAAATTAATAAATAATAGATAATAAATAAATCAAATATGTCTTTCCCTATTTGTGTCCTACAACTGGCCATACGTTCCGATAACACACCAGAATTCTTCGGACAAATATGGGAACAACTCTCCAAATTATTTAGGTGCAAAATCTCCTATTTATCCCCATACTTGCCAAAAGGTAACTCAGTCTGTGAACGCAGTTATCGTAGCTTAGCTAACCAGTTATGCACCAAACTAGTTGCCCTCAATACTGATGATTGGCCAGCGTAAGTAATGATAATACATTGGGGAATGAACACCTGCCCAAGAGAACACAGCATCATGCCACACGAAGGAGTCTTTAGGGAAGCCCCATTATTTATTCCACAGTGACATCTTGCAACCACCACCAGCAATGCGACGCAGCCAAATAGGACTCTAGACCAGCTCGAGAACAGGCTTAGACAACCTCAATATTGCCAACATTTACATACAGACAAACCCCCAAAGGACACTTCTTACACCTTTGGAGAGCAAGTTATGAAAATACAATTGCCTGTAATCAAAATATTGAAACCTTGGTATTGAGGCCCCTTTAGGATCTCCCTCATAATAAATTGTTATCAAGTTGTTGATTGATACGGCGAATAAAGTCTACCGCAACAGCCGTGTTCGTCATCAAAAATTGCTACCCACAAAAATTCAGTCAGATTAAAGATCCCAAACCGAATTTACCACCCAAGCAGACCAGATAATAAGCTTGTCATACCCTAGCAACAAACCTACACCAATACAACTTTCCTTAATTATTTAAACATATCGCTTTCGACCTCAAACCACTCGAACAGCAAGTGTGCTGTCCACAACAAGGAGGATGCATTCAAACGGTACCTTTTTTTTTTCTATGTGGATGAGGGACAAAAGGCAAAACCGCCTGTGACGAGTGGCTCCCCCAGAGTTGAAAGAGTGACAGAGCCAAAATCAAGGAAAAGTCAAGCCAAAATGCCTGGACACACAGAGTTTAAAGCAAATTAAGTCATAGGTCATAGTTCGGCCATATGGAACGTATGGAAAGCGAGAGAATGACTAAGAGGGTTTACGAGAGCGAGGTGGAGGGACAGAGAGGGAGAGGTAGACCGAATGAGAGGTGGAAGGATGGAGTGAGGAAGTACATGAACGAAGGCGGTGCTGGTTGGGGGGAGGGGCGTCGACTGACTGGGGACAGAGGTGCATGGGGGCCGTTCGTTCTTGGCCACCCCTTCGGGGATCACGGCATCAGGCAATAGATAGATTGATAGAACATAGGATGAGGGAAAGATGGATTCAAGGAGAGAGTTCCAGAGCTCAGCTTTTGAATAAAAGACAAATATGGAGTATCGTTTTACTCTTGAGTTGGAAAGTTGCACAGAGTAGGGGTGGAATTGTGTTGCAAGACGGGTACTACATACCTTATGTAGAGGAGGTGGTATACACTGAGAGAGCACTGAGGAACACTGATTATTGTAGTAGCGATAGAATAGCAATAGAGATGCAACATAGCGGCGAAGAGAGAGAGATTGCAGAGTCGGTGAGTAGACGGGAGTTAATGATACCTAAAGGCTTTCCTCTCTACTTTGTCTAGAAGTGCTATCTGAAAGGATCCTCCCCACACATGTGAACAATATTTAATACAGTGTCACCTTTAAACTCAAGAATCTTGTTCTCTATATGTATTTGCCCATAAGCAAACCAAATTCATCGTTCAATTCGCCAAAACTTTTTCAATAATATCAAATGCTTTGAACTTTCTAACTCTAGAGCTTCCGAAGCTTTTTGGCATCTGGTCAAAAACCTCGCCAACAATTTCACTTCCTTGTCTTTCCCTCCTCATTTTCATTATAACGGTACCACCATCACCTCTTCCTCTGGCAAAGCTGATTTCTTTGCTCAAACTTTCGCGAAAAACCCCACATTGGATGATTCCGGTGATATTCCTGCCTCTTCACCCCCCTCTTAACTACGTATACCTAATATCATAATCTCTTCTTAGGATGCACTTTCCGCCCTCTCTGGGTTTAATTAATGCTAAGATGCCGCATGAACTGGATGGTGTTCTATCTGTTGTACTCAAAATCTGGTCTTCCATGCTGAATCCCTACATAGAAAAACTCTTTCACCACTATCTTTTATTCTTGCTATAAGTTTGCTCTCATTCAACTTGTCCCAAAGAAAGGAGACCGCTGTCAACCATATACCTATCGTCCAATTCTCTCATTTCTTGCATCGCTAAAGTTTTTAAAACTATTCTTAATTCAAAATTTCTTAAGCATTTATCTTCCCATAATCGACTTTCGCGATTGCCAGCATGGTTTCCTTAACCCATCCAATCCCAGTGACGGCTACCAGCCGTAAGTAGATAAGTCGCTTCCCAGTCCCAGCGACGGCTGGGAGCCGTCAGTAATGTACTTTACTTGTAAATGCCTGTATCAGGATGTGCCTGGTACCACGACCGTTTGAGCACTGCTCTCGGTATGGCAACACTTCTCAGCTTATATCCAACCATCTGAAGGGTGAGAGAGCCAGTATTCTTTCATCTCTTGAGGTGGAAGGTTGTTCTATATTGCCATTTTGGCCACATTGCTTGGGACTGGGGGGGGGGGGGGGGGGACTTTTATTACTGTATCCTACGGTACAGTATGGGTTAAGGGCAGCTCTACTGGTGATCTTGTTTATCTTATTATTTCTTAGTTTTCCTCCCTTCGGGACTTCAGTGAGACTTTTTCTATTGCTTTGTACATAACGTAAGCCTTCAATAGAGTCTGGCACAAATCTCACATTTCCAAACTACCCTCCTTTGGTTCCTATCCCTTTATCTGTGCCTTTGTCTCTAATTTCCTTACTGACTATGCCATAGCTCCAGTTGTGTATGGCTATCACTCACTTCCTCAACCTATCAACTCTGGTGTTCATCAGGGTTCTGGCCTGTCTCCAATTCTCTTTCAAACATTCATTAATTACAACTGTACCTCTAGTTCCATCCACTCATATTCCAATGACCTTACCTTACACTACACAACTAGTTTTTCACAACATCCTAGCATTCAATGACTCAAAACTCATGAAACGGGTCCATAGTATGCCTATCTACTGATCTATCAATTGATTCTGATTAGGGCAGAGAACACTTAGTTACTTTCAATGCCCCCAACACCAAGTTTTGACCCTCTACCTACCTGTCACAATCATCAACAAAACTATCCAGTACTCTTCAACAATACACAAATCAACCCTTCATCTCTCAATACTCTTGGTGAATCTTTTTCACCTGACATTTCTTGGAATGATCATATTACCACTCTTGCAAAATCAGCTTCCCAGAATTTAGGGGTACTCAACTGTCTCCGTGGGTTTTCCACCTCTGCACAGCTTCTTAATCTGTATAGGGACACAGGGTGACCATGTATCGAGCATTTTTCGCAAGTGTGGGGAGGTATCACCCATAAAGAACTTCTCGAAAGAGCCGAGTCAAAACCATTTCGCCTCATCAGCTCCCTTACTCCTACTAGTTCCCTATAATCTCTTTCTACATGCCATATTGAAGTTCTTTCACTCTTCTATAGCTATTGCAACTACCAGTACTCCTCAGAGCTCTCTCAGTGCATACCCCCTCCCTTGTGGCGAGTGCAAGGCACCCACTCATATTATGCCCAGCTCTCCAACCGAAGAATTAGCATATTTTCTCAGTCTTTCTTCTCATCAAGGCGTGAACTCTGGAACACTCTCCCTCAATGAATCTTTGATAATTATAATGACCATGATAATAATAACTTTGTATTTGGTCCATAGAAATACATATACAATAAATTCTAACAATATTAAATTTGACCTAGCTCTTTGATGAAAGGCAACATCTCTTAAGAGCCAGTTATATAATATAAGTTTGTTCTTCCAAATTAGTTTATTCTTGGACACAGAAGGAAATATTCGAGATTGAGAAACTATTACAATATTACTATTTAAAACAGCAGATTTGTTGAATATTATATCATTAAGTAGAATATTGTTGCAGTCAGTCAGAATTACAATGTGTACTAATTGTTTAGAGTGAAGTGGTGTATGAGGGATGTTGTGCTCTGATATTATGATAAAGACAAATCTGTAGCATATTTAAAACTTTCATAATGTCATGTATTTGTTTTCATGAGTTTAAAGTTATATAGATACATTTTGCATGCAGTATTTGGTAATGGATTATTTTAAGAGGTAGCTTTGTACTTACATAAGATTCTAGGAGGTGTTTTTAAGGCAAATTTTAAAGCTATCTACAGTAGTTTTGCTAACTACGTCATTTGATAAGGAATTGAATATTTTTGCACCATGATATCTAATGTTACCTTGAGATTGTGAAGATGACATGAAAGACACAACTACAGTAGATGCTCATTATTTCTTATGGGGCATCTGGTGACCTAGACTGCTTTAAACTTTGCATGTCCAATCATTTTAAATCCAACGTCCCTGAAATGTGGCTCTTTGTCACTACTTTGGCTTTGGAGAAGACACTCATTACAGGCAGCCTACCATTTTTCAATAGTTCCCAATCCTCTCACCCGACCCGATCCATCCTCACCTTTCATCTCAATCCCTCCTATCCAGCTCTCCCCTAGCCAATGTGTGACAATACCTTCCATAACACTAGCTATATCCATCACCACTTCACTCTGTCCTTTCCCATGACACCCCTTCCCCCCCCCAATAGGCTGCTTGTCAACCGCCAATAAACACCTTCGGAGCCACCACTTGACCTTCCAGACTACCCACCATACCTATTAAGCAGGAATCTACCTCAAGTAAGCCGCTGACCAATTCCACCAAATCAACGCCACCTCTACCAACACGTCTATCTAACTCCACCTTGCCAACTACAATGACTAGAACGACTTCTACCATAACAGCTGCATCCAGCAAATCAAGTAGAAGCAGCTCCACTACTTCTACCTCGCCTACAATAACATATTCTGGCCGCCTATCATGACCACCAGCTTGATTTAGCCCACCTACAATTATACCTACAAGCAAGTCAAGCAATAATATCAACTCAACAAACACAACTACCGGATCAAGAAACACCCCGCCAGTCACTACCACAACACTTGTTACCTTAGCTTCGGCACGGGCCCATGAGGTGATGGACCTCAGGTCAAAGGTCACCATTCTAATTCCCGGCACCGCAGCGACAGCTCCAGGTCTAATTCACCGAATTTTGGTCCTTCAACCCATGACAACCATCAGCATATTCATCCAGATATGCATTTTGGATCTGACCTAATTAACCCACTGAGCACCAGG
Organism: Paralithodes platypus; assembly: GCA_032716605.1. Taxonomy (NCBI): domain Eukaryota; kingdom Metazoa; phylum Arthropoda; class Malacostraca; order Decapoda; family Lithodidae; genus Paralithodes; species Paralithodes platypus. The sequence goes on along the minus strand of CM064581.1, from coordinate 49,138,211 downwards.
CAATATAATATAAATGTACACTCCAGGACTGGCAGGTTGTCCAAAAAATTTGTTTCCAGAAAACACCTGGAATGGGTTAGAAATGAAGGAAAACCACAAAAAACCGATCCTCTGGGTCATTAACACCTTACGAGCGGCCTATGCGGTTTATTTATGTGTACCGCCCAGCGGGGTGTTTTTAGCCAAAATAGGGCTGTTTACGTGATCATTTTCATGCCTAAATAAGACCCAGAACGTAAAACAAGTATCTATCCCTGAAAGGGCATAAACAGAGCTTTCGAATGACACCATAACGATCCTTGTATGATGGATAGTTTTCTTGCAATAACCGTGCAACGCGAGTGCAAAAAGCAGGTAATTCGGTACTTTCGGTACATAATTGAGTATGTAGCGAGTGAGAGAGGGAGGAGGGAGCTGAGATTTGTGTCAGTAGGTTCGCCGCGGTGGTCTGGAGCAGTCATACGCTCGCTAGTCTCCTGCCACCACTTGTCTCTCTCTCTCAGCCACATTACGTGCTGAAATTGCCACTCGAGTTATGTCGAGCGCCGCCACATAGTCCAGCTTTATTAAATACGACTTAAGTGGTGAGCCGCTAATAAAGGGTTAAGGGGTCTTACGGGGTGCCCGAAAGTCGGAATTAACATGGGGAAATGGGTTGGCAAAAACATGTTTTTGCGCGGCTGGACTTTGAGGGTTTTCAACCATCAGCATTGTTGCGTGGGATACTTACACAGTTCCCATACAGATCTGAGCCCTCTAGTTGCCATAGGACCGAAGTAATTAACCGTGACGCACTCTATGCGGTGCTGGGGTTTATCGTTACATACATTGCGTCTCTGGTACTCGACGGGTTAAGGATAAGAAAAGTATCAAGAACCAAAACCACCTACAAAAAATACTATGCCACGCAACTCTACCATCGTCCTTGATACCTGTTAGAGATCAGCAGACTGGTATGACCTCCTATGCCACCTCAAGCCAGTTGCAACCACTACAGCTGAAAAGACATAATGACCTCTAGGTACGGGGATGTGACTTTCACAAGGGAGGGGTAAGTAATATGCAGGAAGCTAAACTGACAAGGATAGCAGCAGTCTGAGTTCCCGAGCAACAAGGATACAAGACGCCCAGAACAACAACCACAACACGTCCTTCTGACCCAGACGTTGACCACCCCGACACCACGATCAGCAAGATGGCTACCACTAGATCCCAAAAAGACCTTGAAGCAAGCACGCCCTTCTAACCCTAACACCACCAACACAGGGATAGCAGCAACACGAGACACCAATTTATCAGACATATTAGCAACAGTCCTGTGTTTGGTCGAAGTAAGCTTGACGCTGCCATAACACAAGCTAGGCTCGAAGCTAGCAGAGTTAGGCTTGATGCTACCAATATACCAGCTAGGCTCAAAGCTAGCAGAAGTGAGCTCAACGCTAATAGAGGTAGGTTTGACGCTGTCAAACCACAAGCTAGGCTAGAAACTGGCAGAGGTAGGTTCGACGCTACCAATACACCAACTAAGCTCGAAATCAGTTGAATTAGACTCGATGCTACTAAAAGTAAGCATGATGCTGCCAATATTCCAGCTAGTGGAAGTAAGCTTGACATTATAAAAAACTTAGAAGAAGCGGTTTCAGAGACCAACAATCAACCACAGAATGGGGGGTGGTTCGATACCCTCCACGATACCAGCCAAGACGGTGAACCCAACCTATGACACTAAGCTAAGAACCCCGGAGAAGAAAATTAAATAACTACCGGTATTGATTAAGATGCAAAAATATCAAGAAAATACCAGCATCACCAGTACCAAGGAGAACATAAGAGGCAGGACGAAGGAAACGAAGAATACAGAAGAAGGAATAAGGAACATGAGAGACAGAGAAGACTGAAGAAAAGGAGGCAAAACAGAGACAAGAAGAACAGCGAACAGAGAAACTTAAAGAACAAGAACACAAAAGGGAGCAGAATAAAAGGAAGGAGAAGAGACATGCCACCGTAAAGCAGGAAAGATACCACGAAGACAGAAGAAGCAGTCATCTCCAAGCCTCGCTCCAGGTGCCCGCCAACTTTAAAGGCAGCGTTCCAGACCTCCTCTCGCTCTCAGTATGCAGTGACGTAGCCAGGATTTTCTCAGCAGGGTGGCACTTGGGTGGGGCACCACTTCTCACCTGATGGGTACCTAATTTCACCATTGGTAGGAGGAAGGAGTGGAGGGGGGGTGGGGGGGGGGGGGTGATGCTTTAGTGTAGCATTCATGTGCAACAAAAGGGGTTGCTGGAAGAACCCCCACCCCAATGAAAATGTTTGAAACAGTAGTACTTTCAGAGGCATTTTAAGGTATATTGTTACGCTGGCCAGCTTGCCAGAATGTGCTCGTACTCGCTAGCGCTCGCCAGGGCAGTGAAATGGGCTATAATAATCGTAGAACGATGTTCTTTCTTTCCTAGTATTCATGTTGTCACAGACAGATCAGTGGTGGTCTTTATTCTTGTCTGTGACACGTGGAAGTATTTTATATCAGTGATAGAGTATAAGATGTATAGTGTGAAGTTAAGGAGAGAGAGAACGAAGGAGGCAGCGTGGGGGTATTATGTGCGTGTGTATGTACGTGTACCTCCCTCGCTCGGGCGGGGTTTCCCACGGCTTTGATTGGCTGGCGGGCCTGGCACATCCTAGGATGCTTGCTTTTCATGACGTAGTGGTCTGTGATTGGGTGCCGCTGTCCTAGTGTTGGTGCTGGGGGGGCTCCCGCCGCGTGTCTTCTTCAGAGCTTGGCATGGTGTGCTAGGTCCTAGACGTCCCTTGCAATCTGTCTCCAATCTAACCCCCTGTACTACTGTTTCTCTCTCTGAACTTCTTCTTTTCCATTACTTCTCATCTTTATTCAATTACTTATCCCTTCTGGTTCTGCATACGACTTCCATAGTCGGCCTGTCGTATTACCAGCACCAGCTCTCACATTTATGTTTTGCACTAGCTTTAGGGATTATTAGTCATAGTCACATGAGTCATATTATCATTGGGTGCTTCTAATTATTGAGTTGTTCTTTGTTACTATTTAATGCTAGACAGTGGAAGGTATCTTTAGTCGTTGTCTGAGTTATGTATATGGCGAGTCAAAGCCTGTACGACTTCGACGGAGCTAGGTGCCTGTAACCCTTGTGCATATTTTTCCTTTGCGAGTGTAGCAGTATACGAGCGAAGGGCTTTTGCCTACTCCTGCTCGTATGCTCGCTACCTCTTTGTGTTGACCTTTGTGGAGCGCCAGGGAAAGACCAGATACTTGAGATCTGGACTTACCAAGAGAGCCTCCTAGTCACTTAACGTAACATAAGGGAAATCTGTTCAAGGGGAGACAGTAGGCTACGAGCATGCTTGTGCTCTGCCTAGCCTCCTGGTACCTTTTATGCCGCTGCTAGACTTTATTAGTAATAAAGACAGCATTGTGTTTATTAACTTTAACTGCGTATGCTATAGCAATTATTCACGTATTATTTTAGCCTAGGTTGATGCTTGGTGCACAACCCAGTATGGCTGTTACTTTGACTAAGGAAGTACTGTTTTGAGTGGCTATTATTAGTGCTGTCACAGAGTTGTTGCACTCCCTTGTTTTATATATATGTATCCTACTTATTGGTGTATTTAAGATACACGCTTTGGTGTCCTGCCCCTTCATTATTTCTGTTCTATATTAACGAGCATCTTAGAGCATCAGACGTTTACAGAAGATTCCATATCTGTTTGCTGTAGGACTAGTCTTCCAGTGTTTTCATAGAGCATTGAAGAGTTTAGTGTTGAGTACAGACTCACACTAAAGTTAACGTAAGCATATATTTCTTTATTAAATCTTGTTATAGTTTATTCAAGCATTGTTATTACTTAAGAGCATTTTATTAACGTAAAGTACTCCTTTTGTGAGTAGGCTTTGCCATCACCGGAAAGCCTTTGTAGAAGTGCACTAAAACCCAGTTAATTGATACGCCATTATCCAGTAGATTAACTCTGGAGGGTTTAAGTGTTTTGTTCACCGGCGTAATAGTTCGAGGGTTTGGAATTAGTGTACCGTTGTTGCAGATATAGCCTATCATCTAGTCCATTAGTAAGTGCCCTTGTTTATTTCGTAGTGCCGGTCATAACAAATGGCGACCTTGGCCAGTTAACAAATGGCGACCTTAGACCAGTATATAATGAACTGAATATTGCAGTTTTTTTTTTTGGAGAAATCTTATTGCCATTTGGGGTTGAATTTATTTCTCGCAGTGTTGGCAGTGGACATTGTTTTGGGGATATATAGAACTTGTTGGAGTTTATTGGTGACCTAGTATTGCACTCAAGAACATCTTCGAATATTTTTTGTGAATAAAGCTACGCGAGAGTTTGGCTACTTTTGTCTTGACTGGAGAATTTTGTTGTTGACTCCATGTCACTGGACGGGTCTGAGCATAGTGAGGGTACAGGCGAGGAGGTGGAGAAGGTGGAGTTGTTTAACAGCGTTCGGGTGGTGAACAATGAGGAGGATGCTCGGATTTTTTTGGAGAAGCGTGTGACGGCGGACTGGGTGTCGGGACTGGACCGGTACGGACTGCAGTGTGTAGCCACGGTCTTAGGGTTTTCTGGTACTAGCGGTTTGTCAAGAGGTGAGCTGGTTACCCGTGTGCTGGGTGGGGTGCAGGGGGGTTCGGGTGGAGCGGGAGCTGGGGCACCTTCGTCCCAGCCCCCATTCCACTTAACTCCTATCATGGCGCCCCCTCGGGCTCCGGAGCCGGGTACGTTCCCGCAGGCCGATGCCCGCTGGCGATTGGGTGTGCCTCTAGGTGATTCACGGGGTGGGTCCCCAATAGTAGACCCCCTCCTCAGGGTTTGTCTTCCGAGATGTTGTTTCAGCTCGAGCTCGCCAAACTTCAGCAGCAGGAGCGACAGGCTAAGCATGAGGCTGAGCTTGAGCAGCGAAGGGCTGAGTTCGAGCAGCGACAGCATGAGTCTGAGCTCAAGCAGCGAGAGGTTGAGCTTAAGTTTGAGTCTGAAAGGTATTGTGCCAATGTTGATCTAGAGAAAACTCGTGTGGAGGTGACAAGGAACCGGGTCGTCCAGGGGGATCGAGCCCATGACCAGTCCCTGTCGCATCTACTAAAGTTGGTTCCAGTGTTTGATGAGTTAGGAGTTACCAAATTCTTTCTCCAGTTCGAGAAAAAGTGCCAGGAGCACCAATGGCCCGAGGAGAAGTGGGCAGCCCTTGTTTTGTCACGTTTGACGGGGAAAGCACTCAAGGCGTATGATGCTTTGCCCCTAGATTCCTGCGTGAATTATGAGGCGTTAAAAGAGGCTGTCCTGAGGGCGTATGAGTTGCAGCCAGAGACCTATAGGCTGAAATTTAGAGCTGTTCCTAAAAGAAAGGAGAGTACTTTCCAGGAACATGCTAGAGAGCTGTCAGATGCATTTGAGAATTGGTTAAGATCGGAGAAGGCAACTACTTTTGATGCAGTGAAGCAATTAGTGTTGTTAGAGCAATTTTTAAAATGTACTGGCAGTGACTTGACTCTTAACCTGAAAGAAAAGCAACCAAAAACTCTGCAGGAGGCGGCTGAGCTGGCTGACCTCAGGTTGTCATTGATTCGTGGGTGCGGGTCTGCGCAGAGAGCTGAGGCAGGTAACAAGGGGCGTACCACTCCCCTCCCCAGAATTAATGACACAAATAATTATCCATTTAAGAGTACTGTTACCAATTATGATCCCAAGTCGAAACCCTTCCCGTTAAAGAAAGGCCAGGGCCCTTACCCACCTCAGGGGAGTCCAAGAGTGAAGTGGAATGTTTCAAGTGTCATAAGAAGGGGCATATTGCACGCTCATGTCCGAGCACACCGCCTACAGCAGTGGTGTCACTAGTGAGCAAAATTGGCGTGTCTTTGAGATCTTCCGCGTTTGCCCGGGGTAAACAGTCGGTTGCGAAGTCACCGCCGGTGCAGAAGCAGCAGGAGGGCTCGTCACCCGTCCGAGATGTTTTTTGTGGTCATAGGGGGCAAGGCACTGTGAGGTGGGCTGGTGTGGAGCATAGGCTTGAGTTGTTGCATGATACGGGCGCTTCCCAGACACTTGTTAAGAATTTCACTGGCAAGCCTATTAACGCGGCTCGGGTTGTGGTGGTTCAAGGCATCAATGCTACGCGGTCTTACCCGCTGGTCAGAGTAGAGCTTGAGGTGGACGGTGTGACACGAGAGTTGGATGTGGGGGTTGTGGAGAAGTTGCCAGTTGAGGGGGTCGACCTCCTTCTCGGTAACGACTTTGCGGTGCTCGCTCACTTCCGAGGTTCCACCCTTAGCCGTTGCCGAGAGAGCGGCCGACACGAGTAGGGAGGGGCAAGAGTGGCTCGAGAGGTGTCAGGTGACGCAGATGGCGTGTGCTGTCACCAGGTCTCAGTCTGCTCAGGTGTCACAGCCTAATACCCAAGTTCTAGACCAGCGGAGGAAGGGTCGGAAGGAGAAAGTCAAGGCTGGTCGGGTTGAGAGTTTGGATCCAGTGACACTCCTTGGTGACTCGGTACTTGCACCCATTATGAGGTCCGTAGTGGCCCCAGAACCTGTCCCCCCCTAGTGACATGGTAGGGCGTGAGAGCACTCCGCGACAGAGACGTTCCCAGGCGAAGCAGACAAGGCTTGAGCAGCCTAGTATCGGGGGTGGCCACAAGTTGCTTCAGGAGAATTTAGATAGGTTGGCACCCTCGGATATATGTCGGCTGCAAGTAGGAGATCCTGGACTTGAGAGTTGTGGGAACGGGGCTATAGAACTCGACGAGGATGGGGATGCAAAGCCGGGAGATTTTTTTTATGTTGGGGGAATCCTGTACCGCCGTTTTTTGGATCCCAGACGTAGTTGGGATGGAGGGGCAAGAGTGGTTGATCAGTTGGTGGTCCCTGAGAAGTGTTGTGATTGACTGTTGCGGTTGGCGCACGATGTTCCGTTGGCAGGTCACTTGGATGTGAGTAAAATGTTGGCCTCATTATTGTTCTGGTGGCCAGGTATTAAAGCTCAAGTTTCGGCCTGGGTGGCGATGTGTGGTACCTGCCAGAGGGTGGGAAAGCCGAACCAGAGCATACCTAAGGCTCCGTTGCACCCAGTGCCTGCTATTGGTCCTCCCTTCAGCAAGGTTATCATCGACATGGTAGGCCCTCTGCCTCCCACTAGTGCAGGTAACAGGTTTTTGCTAACCCTCATGGATGTCTCCACTCTCTACCCTGATGCATACCCTATGAGAAATGGCAAGTCTAAAACTGTTGTGCAAAACTTGCTGTTGTATTGCTCGAGATACGGGTACCCGCAAGAAATTCAGTCGGACCAAGGGTCAAATTTCATGTCCACTCTCTTTAAACAGACCATGCAGCAGCATGGAACCAATATGGTTGTCTCTTCAGCTTATCACCCAGAGAGTCAAGGGGTGTTGGAAAGATGGCACTCTACTTTGAAAAACATGTTGCGGTGCTACTGTACGAGAATGGCAAGGATTGGGACATGGGGCTACCGTACGTTTTGTTTGCGGCACGAGAGGTACCTGGGGAGAGCCTTGGGTTTAGCCCCAACGAGTTAGTTTTCGGGCATCAGGTTAGAGGTCCTCTGAGTATGGTAAGAGAGATCTGGGAAGGGACTGTGCCGCCATGTTCTCTAATTAAGTATGTCCTCGAGAGTAGGGACAGGATGCTGAAAAGCCTGGAGTTGGCAGGGAGAAATTTGGTGGGTAATCAGGCCTTGATGAAGGATCGGTATGACAAGAAGGCAAAGCTCCGGGAGTTTGTGGTAGGACAGGAGGTTTTGGTCTTATTGCCCTTAGTTGGCCATCCCCTGTCTGCCAAGTTTGTCGGTCCTTACAAGGTCGTGAGGAAGTTATCGGACCTGGATTACCTTGTGGCTACTCCGGATAGGCGAAAGAAAAATCAGCTCTGTCATGTGAACCTGTTAAAAGAGTTCGTGAGGTGCCCACCTGAGCAGCCTAATGCCCCTGTGTTGGTCTGCAGCGGCCAAGGTGGAGAAGGAGAGGGGGGCAGTGAGGCCCAGGTGGAGGAAAGTTGGGATTGTCATGTCTCGGCGGATCAGTGGGCGGGGAACACGAACCAGGTGGCTGTGGAAGCGCTTGAGCACCTGTCTGAGCAACAGCGTGCAGCGATCCAGCACCTGTTCTGTTTATACCCCACTGTTTTTGGCGAGCACCCAGGCCTCACAATTCATGCGGTGCACGATGTCGACCTTGGAGACCGCCCCCCTTTTAAATCAGTGCCCTATCGTGTACCTCCCATTAAACTTCCGGCTCTCCGAGCGGAGTTAGGCTACATGTTGGAGAAGGGGCTGATAGAAAAAGGGGCGGTTAGGTGGACATCTCCCGTCACTCTGCAGCCCAAACCAGACGGGAATGTCAGGTTTTGCATTGACTTCAGGCGGTTGAACGGCTTAACCCCCACCAATGCTTACCCTCTTCCCCGCGTAGATGACAGTGTTGACAAGATCGGGTGTGCACGTTACCTCACCAAGGTGGATCTTGTCAAAGGTTACTGGCAGGTGCCGTTGTCTGAGCGGGCGAAGCAGGTGTGCGGTTTTGTGGTGGATGGGAACACTTACCGTTGCAACGTTATGCCGTATGGGCTGAAGAATGCACCTGCAACTTTCCAATGCCTGATGAACGAGTTAGTGGCGGAGATCCCTAACTGCACCGTGTATCTAAATGATGTGATAATCTACGATAATTACTTTGAAAGCCATTGCGAGCACATCGGGGCATTGTTCAGGAAGCTGAGTGAGGCTCATTTGGTGGTCAATCTGGGCAAGTGTGACTTTGTTCGGGCAACCGTGCAGTATTTGGGGTTTGTGGTAGGGTTGGGTCAGGTGTACCCCCCCCAAACCAAAATACAGGCTATTAACCAGTTCCCCAGGCCGACCACCAAAAGACAAATCATGAGGTTCTTGGGCATGATTGGGTATTACCGCAGATTCATCTGCGGATACTCCTCGGTGTTGGCTCCTCTGACTGATATACTTGCAAAGACGAAAAAGTTTGGGTGGGCACCTGAGTGTGAGAAAGCATTCTCACTCTTGAAGCATCTTTTGTGCACTCACCCCATACTCAGGGCCCCAGACTTCTCAAGACCTTTTCAGCTAGCGACAGATGCTAGCGGTGTAGGGGCTGGTGCCGTCTTGTTGCAAACAGACCCAGAAGGTGTGGAACACCCAGTAAGTTTCTTTTCCAAGAAGTTCAATTCAGCACAAAAGAACTATTCGGTGGTAGAGAAGGAGCTTCTGGCCATTGTGCTGGCGCTCAGGCACTTTGAGGTGTATGTTCCCGCTTTTGGCCCAGTCGTGGTGATTTATACTGACCACCACCCTTTGAAGTTTTTGAATCAGTTCCACAACCGGAATATGAGGCTAACCAGGTGATCCTTAATGTTGCAGGAGTACAACCTGGACATTCGCCATATTGCCGGTTGTGACAATGTGATAGCTGACTGTTTGTCCAGGGTGGACGACCCAGGGTAGATCACCACAGGTGTGTCGGGTTGAGTGGAGAAAAATTAGGATTGCCCCTGTAGTGCAAAGCCGCCAAAAACACTATTAAAAATAATACAAAAACCTCACATAAAAACTCTTTCTTTTGATAGTATATAAGTGCAGTATGTTACAGCAAGAATCTAAGACATTTTGAGTGTTGTCTTAGTAGGCTAGGCTTGTTGAAGCTTGCTCGTTGAGCGTAATATTGTTAAGTGATACTATTATTTTTGGGGAAGTGTTGTGTAGATTTTTGTTATATAATGAAGTGTTTTATGTTGTGATTGTGCCTTGTTTTCACAACTTGGGGGGAGTAGCTGGGTGAGGCGGGGTTGATGAGCATTCTGTCTGGTCAGATGTGGCGTTTACCTGAGGTTAAAACGTCCCACATCTTGGGCGGGGTGTTACGCTGGCCAGCTTGCCAGAATGTGCTCGTACTCGCTAGCGCTCGCCAGGGCAGTGAAATGGGCTATAATAATCGTAGAACGATGTTCTTTCTTTCCTAGTATTCATGTTGTCACAGACAGATCAGTGGTGGTCTTTATTCTTGTCTGTGACACATGGAAGTATTTTATATCAGTGATAGAGTATAAGATGTATAGTGTGAAGTTAAGGAGAGAGAGAACGAAGGAGGCAGCGTTGGGGTATTATGTGCGTGTGTATGTACGTGTGCCTCCCTCGCTCGGGCGGGGTTTCCCACGGCCTTGATTGGCTGGCGGGCCTGGCGCGTCCTAGGACGCTTGCTTTTCATGACGTAGTGGTCTGTGATTGGCTGCCGCTGTCCTAGTGTTGGTGCTGGGGGGGCTCCCGCCGCATGTCTTCTTCAGAGCTTGGCATGGTGTGCTAGGTCCTAGACGTCCCTTGCAATCTGTCCCCAATCTAACCCCCTGTACTACTGTTTCTCTCTCTGAACTTCTTCTTTTCCATTACTTCTCATCTTTATTCAATTACTTATCCCTTCTGGTTCTGCATACGACTTCCATAGTCGGCCAGTCGTATTACCAGCACCAGCTCTCACATTTATGTTTTGCACTAGCTTTAGGGATTATTAGTCATAGTCACATGAGTCATATTATCATTGGCTGCTTCTAATTATTGAGTTTTTCTTTGTTACTATTTAATGCTAGACAGTGGAAGGTATCTTTAGTCGTTGTCTGAGTTATGTATATGGCGAGTCAAAGCCTGTACGACTTCGACGGAGCTAGGTGCCTGTAACCCTTGTGCATATTTTTCCTTTGCGAGTGTAGCAGTATACGAGCGAAGGGCTTTTGTCTACTCTTGCTCGTATGCTCGCTACCTCTTTGTGTTGACCTTTGTGGAGTGCCAGGGAAAGATCAGATACTTGAGATCTGGACTTACCAAGAGAGCCTCCTAGTCACTTAACCCGGGAACTGCGGGGAGACTCTTAAGAGTTCCCCCGGCGAACTTCGGGGAGACTCTTATGAGTGAGTGAAAAAAAAAAAAACTTTTGACATCGATTTTTTTTTTTTTTTTATTTTTTATTTTTTTTTTTGGCCCCTGGGCCATGCAAAATCTCAGTCCTCTACCTCCCCTCCTTCCCCACTTTCCTCCTCTCCTTCAGTTATCACCTATTTTCCCTGTTATTCCCTTATTCTGAGGTATATTTTCGTGCTAACATTAGCGAGTTGCAAGCAGGGTGTTGTCATCACTGATGGCAAGCGAGTGCAAGAGAGAGAGAGAGAGTATTGATCGACTGTGTCTCAGTGGCCTTGGGGGAAATTGGCGGGAAAGCAGCTTGCCTCACCCATACATTATACAACTCGCGGGCTATATCTCCGATTTTGACCATCCAAACGCTGTTTTCACTCGTTTTATTGTTGTTTCAGGTTAATACCTTTATAATCAACCCATAATAGGCACATATGAATAAGTATTAATGCTATTAATGGTACAATGAATATTTTAGTGAAGGAAACACCTCAAATACGTCAGCACAGGGGGACATTTCCAATTACCCCCATGCACACTTGTTAGGTTAACGTAACATAAGGGAAATCTGTTCAAGGGGAGACAGTAGGCTACGAGCATGCTTGCGCTCTGCCTAGCCTCCTGGTACCTTTTATGCCGCTGCTAGACTTTATTATTAATAAAGACAGCATTGTGTTTATTAACTTTAACTGCGTATGCTATAGCAATTATTCACGTATTATTTTAGCCTAGGTTGATGCTTGGTGCACAACCCAGTATGGCTGTTACTTTGACTAAGGAAGTACTGTTTTGAGTGGCTATTATTAGTGCTGTCACAGAGTTGTTGCACTCCCTTGTTTTATATATATGTATCCTACTTATTGGTGTATTTAAGATACACGCTTTGGTGTCCTGCCCCTGCATTATTTCTGTTCTATACTAACGAGCATCTTAGAGCATCAGACGTTTTCAGAAGATTCCATATCTGTTTGCTGTAGGACTAGACTTCCAGTGTTTTCATAGAGCATTGAAGAGTTTAGTGTTGAGTACAGACTCACACTAAAGTTAACGTAAGCATATATTTCTTTATTACATCTTGTTATAGTTTATTCAAGAATTGTTATTACTTAAGAGCATTTTATTAACGTAAAGTACTCTTTTTGTGAGTAGGCTTTGCCGTCATCGGAAATCCTTTGTAGAAGTGCACTAAAACCCAGTTAATTGCTACCCCGTTATCCAGTAGATTAACTCTGGACGGTTTAAGTGTTTTGTTCACCGGCGTAATAGTTCGAGGGTTTGGAATTAGCGTACCGTTGTTGCAGATATAGCCTATCATCTAGTCCATTATTAAGTGCCCTTGTTTATTTCGTAGTGCCGGTCATAACAATATGGAGGTCGAAATAATGAAGTGATGTTATATATTTTATTCATTAACTTATGATATACATTATCAATATCAATGGCACTAATAGAACTAAATTAGGTAAACTCATTTATTACATCAATTCATTTACTAGACCTACATTAATTGTAGTTATCATATATGCATAGAATATATGATTCTTCAAATCTATCTATCTATCTATTGCCAGATGCTGTGATCCTCGAAGGGATGGCCACGAACGAAACGCCCCCATGCACCTCCGTCCCCAGTCAGTCGATGCCCATCCTCCCATCCAGCGCCGCCTTCGCTCATATACTTCTTAACTCTATCCTTCCACCTCTCACTCAGTCTACCTCTCCTTCTCTGTCCTTCCACCTCACTCTCGTACACTCTCTTAGTAATTATCTCGCTTCACATGCATTCCACATGTCCAAACCATCTCAAGGTGTTCCTTTTCAAACCTTCCAGCACATCCACATCCACACCTCTCTCGTACTACTTCCTTTATCGTAGGCCTATCCCTCCATGTAACTCCACACGTACTTCTCAAGTAATAACTCATTTCCACCCCTCTCACTCTTGGTCTATGCCCGAGAGGGTGTAGATGGAATATAGAAAACAAATAAAATAAAATAAATCAATAAAATAACCTGAAGCAGACTACATTGAAAATGTCATCATGAAGAATTACAATACCTGAACACCCGTAACCCAAGCAGTACGATAAGGCTTTATATTTCTTATAAAGAATAACTATAAACCAAAGTCATTGACAATGATCCATTAACCTAACAAGTGCGCATGGGGGTAATTAGACACCTCTCCCTGTGCGCATGTATTTGAGGTGTTTCCGTCACTATAATATTCATTGTACCATTAACCCTTTCACGCATTTATGACGCAGAGGTTGCCATATTAGCAATAAGAAATAGAGTTCTCTCACTCTTATAATTACCTCTCCAAAATTAGTTTTCTGCCCACAGCTAACTCAAAGACAACTGCAGAGGTTGAAGTAACTAAACTAAAGATTTCTAAATACCCCTGATGGTATACAAAGGCTTTAAAGTATCCCCAATAGGCTCAAAATTGCGTCATATGTCGGAGAGGGTTAATAGCATTAATACTTATCCATATGCGCCTATTATGGGTTGATTATATAGGTATTAACCTGAAACAACAATAAAACGACTGAAAACAGCGTTTGGATGGTCAAAATCGGAGATATAGCCCGCGAGTTGTATAATGTATGGGTGAGGCAAGCTGCTTTCCCGCCAATTTCCCCCAAGGCCACTGAGACACAGTCGATCGATACTCTCTCTCTCTCTCTTGCATTCGCTTGCTATCAGTGATGACCACACCCTGCAACCGGATTTCTAATGTTAGCACGAAAATATACCTCAGAATAAGGGAATAACAGGGAAAATAGGTGATAACTGAAGGAGAGGAGGAAAGTGGGGAAGGAGGGGAGGTAGAGGACTGAGATTTTGCATGGCCCAGGGGCCAAAAAATAAATAATTTTTTTTTTTTTTTTTTTTTTTTTTTTTTTTTTTTTTTATGTCAAAAGTTGATTTTTTTTTTGTCTGACTCTTAAGAGTCTTCCCGCAGTCCGCCGGGGGAACTCTTAAGAGTCTCCCCGCAGTTCCCGGGTTAAGAATATATAATTCCCACATGCTCTTCCTAAACTGAAAAAAATAATCTAAAGGTAACTAGAATATAATGAACATGGGTCTGTGGTACTAAAGGACTTAACAGATCATCTAACGGAATTAATGTATTTATTGATGGACTTGTTTTAGGCAACCAATGTGTGGGACCGTTCGAGATATTTGAAGGCAACTGTTACTACTACAGCCACACCATGGTGACGTGGTGCGAGGGCCGCAAGGCATGTGTGACCCAAGGGGGGGGACCTGCCCACGGGCAACTTCAACACACTCAAGGCCTTTTACACCGCGAACTACAATGGAGGTAAGTTACAATCTTGATAGCAATGTACAGTCAACATTATAAGTTCGCCAAAAATTAAATATTTATTCTTAAATTACCATCATATTATCTTGACATCCCTCACGTGTTTATAATAGCCGGTAACAAGTAGGCTACTCTTTCTTCCAAGTCGTATAAGAATCGAGTTATTGTCCCTCTCTCCAGTAATCACACAAATTATCATCAAGGTTTTCGGTGAACTATTGGTTTTGACTGTACTTACAACTAATACTAAGCCAAATAATTATGTAACAAAGTATGTTCATGATCGTTTGAAGTTTGCCAGAAAATAACGAGAAAGCCATTAGGGAAAAGTACTCACTTTTTATGGATCCCCTTCTCCCTCATGTTTAGCATATTAGTTTTGAGATTATAAGACGTTCATTCCATAGGTTTGTAATTTTTAAGATCTTTCGCCACATTTCTTCGTCAATATTAAGACCTTTCGGGCCTTCGGCCAGAAAAATTTTCTTCCGAAAAATGAACAATTTATATTGAAAGGGTGTAAAGGGGGCAAATTATTGTATACATGATGTAGATCTACCAAGGAAACTAACAAGAAGAGGAATAAATGAATGAATGGACTAAACAAAAAAAACAGCCACTAGCCTCGTAAAGGGGAGATTTGTATTTGTTGTTCATGTATTTATGTTTAATTTTTGTCTTTAGTTTATTCCCAAGACCTGTATTAACCCAGGAAGTGAGGATCTCCTTATATACTGCAAGGTGTACCGGTGCGCTGCGGAACTCCTTATATAATCCAAGGCCTAAAAAAAAAACATTTAAATCAGCCCCTTATAATGTTTTTTTTCTTTTTTTTGCCCCTTGGCCATGCCAAATATCACTCCTCCACATCCCCTCCTTTCCCCCCCCCCCCTTCAATTATCACCTATTCTCTCTCTTATTCCCATATTTCGTCGATATATTTTCGTGCTATTAATAGCGATTCATTAGCAAGCTGTGCTTGTATGTGCTACACAGCGAGTGAAAGAGAGAAAGAGAGGGAACTCCATGGCAGGCACGCTCCAGCCGTTTAGACGGTGGCTGGCTGGCAAGCTGCCTCAGCCATACGTTCTGTAACTCCCGATCTATTTTGCCGATTTTAACCATCCAAACGCTGTTTTCACTTGTTTTATTGCTGTAACAGGTTAATACCTTTATAATCAACGTAAAAAAGGCGCATATGGATAAGTATTAATGATATTTATGGTACGATGACGATTTGAGTTTAGGAAACAATCTAAATACCTCCACACAGGGAGGGGTGGCCAATACCCCACCTACGCAGCGGAGAGGTTAAGCTTAAAGAAATGCCCACAAGATAACTTTGAGATAATTTTGTAAATTTTATAGAAGAAAACATGTCCCGGTCGTCAGGAAAAAATAGACACATAAATGGCACAAAAGGTCTTAAATTAACCAAACTAATGAATCAAATGTCTTAAAATCTCAAATCTAATGAGGCTAAACTTAAAGTAGAATGGGGTCGTAACAAAACAAACAACCTCCCCTTAATTCACTGAGCACCAGGCAATATAATATAAATATACACTCCAGGCCCTACAGGTTGTCAACACATTTTATTGTTCTCCAGAAAACTCTTGGAATGGGTTAGAAATGAAGGAAAAACCAAAAAATAAAAAAGATCCCCTAGGTCATTAAGGGGTCCTACTGGGCGCCCGAAAGTCGGAATTAACATGGGGAAATGGGTAGGCAAAAACATGCAGAAACATATTTATGCGCGCTCACGCGCACGCAGCTGGAATTAGAGGGTTTTTAACCATGGGCATTAATGCGTGGGATACTTACGCAGTTCCCATACAAAGCTGAGCCTTCTAGCTGCCATAGGACCGGAGTAATTAACCGCGACGCACTCTATGCGGCTCTGAGGTTTAGCGTTACATACAGTGCCGACGCATATCGTGCATCTCTGGTACTTTAGGGGTTAAAGGGTTTACTGGAAAAAACAATATAGATAGATTGCACCTGCTCTCTACGAAAAGTGGAAAACCTTGTGGAATTACTGTAAAGTGAGCATGATTTTGTTTTTGTTTTGTTTTATGAATGAAGGAAAGAAAAGGTAAAGCTGCCTGTAACAAGTGTCTCCCCCAAAGTTGAAAGAGTTACAGAAAGCCAAATTTCATGGAAGTTAAGAGCCCAAATATCTGGACACATGGAGTTTGAAGCAGTTTAAGTCATAGGATTAGGGAAATGCAGATTGAGAGAGAGAGTTCCAAAACTAATATGTTAAGTTGACGAAAGATCGCGAAAATCGGTTCATGCTTGGGTTAGAGATTTAGACAGAATAGAGATAGGAGCGTGTTGAAAGGCTGGTGCCCCCCACTCTCCGTAAAGGATGAGGTATATACGGAACAACACTGATTATTGTGATAGCGGTAGAAGAGGGAGAGAGATAAAACAATGAGGTGTGTAGAGAGAGTTTGTAGGGAAATATTAAGAGGAAAGAAGCTGATGAGACAAAATGCTTTTGACATTTACTCTCTCGAGAAGCGTGGTATGGGTGGAAGATAAGACAACTAAAGCAACGCAATGGGAGCCTGGAGAGGTAGAAAGATAACCAGATAAACGGATGGAAGTTTGCTGAGGTGGGATGGAACAGGCTAACATCTGACCAGTTAGATTGGAAATATATTAAAAAGGCCTATCCTGCAGAAGAGGATTATCCTACCCCTCCCCCTCCCCCTCGCCCCACCCCCTATCCTTTGAATTACACAAACGTCACCCCAGACACCCCTCCTACCTTAACCCAATTAGTGCGGGGGACTTGGCAGCACTGAATATATCTTGCGAGACCATACCACAAAGCCTCAGTGCTGCGGCAGACTTGCCGGAGAGCAGAGCGGACTGGGATCTGCCATGCTCCTGATAGCTCAGACACATCTCCACAAGATTTAATGTGCTAATAATTCCAGTATATTTCCAGGACGTACCTGTAAAGTAACTGCAACAAAAGGGTTTAACATTTCCCCCCCAAACCACCTTAACACTATCTGATCCGACGTCTGTTGGTTATTATGCTATTTTGTTTAATAAATATGGAGGATGTTGCTTGTTTTTCCCATTTTTGAGCAAATTATTTTAGTGTGTTCCCTATGCTAACAATAACGTATTGCCATACTTTTATTAAACTGAAACATACCCAACCAGTCCCCTTCAAGCTCAATTTTAGGCTCAATGTCCAGGCTGAAGGCCAATTGATTCTAAGTTACAGGCTCTATTGGCTATCCCAGAACAAAAATGGCTCTTGAATAGGGTGAAGCATCTTATTATTGCCAAACGAATTGGGTGAAAAAGTCTTAAAATCTCCAAAATAATGAAGCACAAAAGGGAAAGTCCAAGAAGACCCGCATTGAACCAAGTAGGGTTTTACACAAACACATTTATTGTATATCCTTCCCCAAACCCCCTTTTGCCCCATTAGTTGGAAAATGTTACGACAATTTACCCCACCTTAGAAGTTAATTAAATCCTTGAAGGTGATAGCGAGCAGCCAGGTACTGTTGTTGTTGTTGTTGTTAAATAAGAAAACGGACCCCTTTAAAGCTACGACAAATGTCCCCCAGTCCCTTCCAAGCAAAATAGTTGGTGATTATCTGACATTTCGTTCCATTCAGGTGTCGATGTTTTTCTAGGCGAGCAATAGCGAGCCTGCAATGTATTATAACCCGTCAGAATGTCTGAGGTTAGCCAAATAATAGTGAAAAAGCGTCATTGTCCTGAAAGGGTTAATTAGCTAGAAAGATATTTTGCGCGGGTCGTGGCTCGCTACTGCTCGCCAGGAAAAGTGGAAGTTCATGTATAAGTATAATATTTAGTTTGTTAGAAATTGTTTATGTTTCGGTCTGTATTGTTTTAGGGTGTATATATGTGTTATAATGTGTGCGTAGTATGGTTGTTGTTGTGTGTGTTATGGTGTAAGCATGTGTATGTGTGTATGTGTTTCAGGATGTGTGTGTGTGTGTCTGTATGCTATAGTGTGTGTGTCTATTATGGAGTGTGTGTGCATGATACGGTGTGTGTGTGTGTGTGCTATAGTGTGTGTGTATTATGGAGTGTATGTGTGTGTGTTATGACGTGTGTGTGGTATGGAGTGTGTGTAATTGTTATGATTTATGTGTGTGTGTGTGTCTATGTTATGTCGTGCATGTATGTGTTATGGCGTGTGTGTATAATGTTGTGTGTGTTGTGGTATATGTTATGGTGTGTGTACTATGGTGGTGTGTGTATGTTACATTGTGTGTGTGTGTGTGTATTTGTTATGGTATGTGTGTATACTTTGGTGCGTGTGTTTTGTATGGTGTATGTGTAATATGGAATGTTTATGTGGTACAGTGTGTGTGTTCTAGTGTTGGTTAGTGTTATGATGTGTGGCTATGCTATGATGCTATGGTGTGTGTGTGTGTATGTGTGTGTGTGTGTGTGTGTTATGGTGTGTGTATGTGTTATGGTGTGTGTGTGTTATGGTGTGTGTATGTGTGTGTATGTGTGTGTGTGTGTGTTATGGTGTGTGTATGTGTGTGTATGTGTGTGTGTGTATGTGTGTGTGTGTGTGTGTGTGTGTGTGTGTATGTGTGTGTATGTGTTATGGTGTGTGTATGTATGTGTATGTGTGTGTTATGGTGTGTGTATGTGTTATGGTGTGTGTATGTGTTATGGTGTGTGTATGTGTGTGTATGTGTGTGTGTGTGTTATGGTGTGTGTGTGTTATGGTGTGTGTATGTGTTATGGTGTGTAGGTGAGATTATCCTATGAAGGCTTTTACACTATCTGGTCCGATGTCTTGAGAGTAATTATTATTTAATTATTATTAACCCCTTCTTTACCGGCGACGTCATTTTAATATTCTTTCAGCTACATTTATAATTTTTTTATGAAGCTTAGGAAGGATATATGGTAGCTAAAAGGATTAATTGAGATAAGTCTGTAGCCTTTTAATGAGCAGACATCCTTCCTAAGCTGTACACAATTGTGTAATAGTTACCAGAATATAATGAAAAGTACATCACCGGTACTGAAGTGGTTAAGGATTTGCCTTCCTTTGGAAGCCGTGACCAGCCAGACCCCCTTAACCACTTCAGCACCATGACGCCTTTTAACCTTTGATACTGGCTATAATTAGAAGATGTCATGCAGTTTAAGAAGGACCTATCGTATTATAAGGGTGTATTGAGATTGTATTTATACATTTGAGTGGTATAAGTAGATTACACACTAAAGATAATCAACTAATGGTAACCCGAATATATTGAACATTCTGTAATGGTGGTCAAGGGGTTAAACCAATATTTGTACACATTTCCATAAAAACAATGTCCCAGCCAAAGGTTGATTTCATTAAAGTTACAGCCAGACAAAATTGAGGCATGAATGGGTTGAAGTGTCATATTATCGTACAACTATTGGGATGAAACGTCTTATAATCTTCAAACTGATGAAACAAAACTAGGGAAGTACTAAAAGAGCCCCCCTCGGATAAAATAGGGTTGAAGGGACAAGTATACAGCCAATGTTTCCTTCCTCTATTAATGTATGGATCAGATCCTTGGAGTATACAGCCAATGTTTCCTTCCTCTATTAATGTATGGATCAGATCCTTGGAGTATACAGCCAATGTTTCCTTCATCTATTAATGTATGGATCAGATCCTTGGAGTATACAGCCAATGTTTCCTTCCTCTATTAATGTATGGATCAGATCCTTGGAGTATACAGCCAATGTTTCCTTCATCTATTAATGTATGGATCAGATCCTTGGAGTATACAGCCAATGTTTCCTTCATCTATTAATGTATGGATCAGATCCTTGGAGTATACAGCCAATGTTTCCTTCATCTATTAATGTATGGATCAGATCCTTGGAGTATACAGCCAATGTTTCCTTCCTCTATTAATGTATGGATCAGATCCTTGGAGTATACAGCCAATGTTTCCTTCATCTATTAATGTATGGATCAGATCCTTGGAGTATACAGCCAATGTTTCCTTCATCTATTAATGTATGGATCAGATCCTTGGAGTATACAGCCAATGTTTCCTTCATCTATTAATGTATGGATCAGATCCTTGGAGTATACAGCCAATGTTTCCTTCATCTATTAATGCATGGATCAGATCCTTGGAGGATATTAACAAAGAGGAATGGAGAGGATAATTCACCCACAAACCACCTTAACATTATCTGGTCCGACGGCGTGTGGGTTATTATGATAGTTTGTTCAATTATTAATGAGGTTTTTACTAGTTTCATTTGTTGTTGTTATATTCGAATGATGTGTTTCAGTTTATTCCCTCACCTAACAAAAATTTATTCCCAGACTTCCTTCAAACTAGAAAATGGCCACCCAGACATTATATGATAGACAAATGGCCACCCAGACATTATATGATAGACAAATGGCCACCCAGACATTATATGATAGACAAATGGCCACCCAGACATTATATGATAGACAAATGGCCACCCAGACATTATATGATAGACAAATGGCCACCCAGACATTATATGATAGACAAATGGCCACCCAGACATTATATGATAGACAAATGGCCACCCAGACATTATATGATAGACAAATGGCCACCCAGACATTATATGATAGACAAATGGCCACCCAGACATTATATGATAGACAAATGGCCACCCAGACATTATATGATAGACAAATGGCCACCCAGACATGATATGATAGACAAATGGCCACCCAGACATTATATGATAGACAAATGGCCACCCAGACATTATATGATAGACAAATGGCCACCCAGACATTATATGATAGACAAATGGCCACCCAGACATGATATGATAGACAAATGGCCACCCAGACATTATATGATAGACAAATGGCCACCCAGACATTATATGATAGACAAATGGCCACCCAGACATTATATGATAGACAAATGGCCAGCCAGACATTATATGATAGACAAATGGCCACCCAGACATTATATGATAGACAAATGGCCACCTAGACATTATATGATAGACAAATGGCCACCCAGACATTATATGATAGACAAATGGCCACCCAGACATTATATGATAGACAAATGGCCACCCCGACATTATATGATAGACAAATGGCCAGCCAGACATTATATGATAGACAAATGGCCAGCCAGACATTATATGATAGACAAATGGCCACCCAGACATTATATGATAGACAAATGGCCACCCAGACATTATATGATAGACAAATGGCCACCCAGACATGATATGATAGACAAATGTGTCACGGTGGAAGGCCAGTTGCTTGTAAGTTACAGGGAAGCTATCACGCGCCCATATAATAATCAACTCTTAACCTATTATTCAGTACCGGTAATGTCCTATAAAACTTTATTCTGGCTACCATTAGACGATTTGATTCAGATAACAGGCAATTAACAGGTTTCAACCTATCTCACTTAACCGTTTTTACTCCCACAGATCCTTCTTAAGCTGCATAAAATCGTCTAAATATAGCTAGAATATAATTTAAAAGACGTCGCTGGTACAGTAGAGGCTAAATGAGATAAAGTGTGTTCCTATAGCAAACTAATGTGGTGAACCGTCTTATAAACTCCAAACTAATGGAGGGAAACAGGGGAGGTCCAAACATACCAACCATGGAGCAAATACGGTTAAGCTAAAAATATACATATCCTTCCCCAGATCCCATTTTGTACCATCAGTTAGATAATGTTATGACAATTATACCCCACTTAGGAGTTAATTAAATGCTGGCGAGTGATAGCGAGCCGACAGACATTGTGGTCGTTGTGTATTAATAATATCGACCCCTATAACCCGTTCATTACCGAGCAGGACTTTGTATATTACTGTATTTCATAAATATTTAGAGGCTTGTATATAACTAAGGAAGGATCTGTGGTTGTTAAAAGGCTGACTCAAGATACGTTGAAGCCTTTTAATTGCTTCATGTCCTTCCTAAGCTAAATTAAACCGTCTAATCATAGCCAGAATACAATGGAAAACACGTCTCGGTACTGAAGGGGTTAAGGCTAAACAAAAATGGCGATCACCAAATATTTCAACCCATTCAGGTGTCGATTTCCTATACGCGAGCGGTAGCGAGCTTGGTTCGAATCCTGGTGGATCACATAATTTTATATGCTTTCATTAATTTCATTGGAGGTGTTTGGTGTTGTGGTGAAATTAATAAAAAATAGATTATGAGAAACTGTCCTTCAGCCGGGACATTTTTCTACCGAAAAAAGACAAACAAAGGAATACACTGGTTGTTGTTGTTGTTGTTTATAGGTCCACTCTGTCAAGATATATTTGTACATTTGTCGGTATAAAAACAAATGGCCGGGTTTCCTATATTGCAGGCTGGCTATCACTCGCCATAAGAAAACACAAAACAAAGTCTATATAGGTATTTGACATGTGAGAACCGTGTTGTGTGAGTGTTAGTGTGTGTAATGATAATAATAATGAACCTCCCTCAGGGTCGGGTGCATGGATTGGTGTGCGTGACAACCTGTGGCTGAATGGACAACCACCACCACAACAACAGTGGTGGGGTATTGAGCCAACTGCACAGCACCAGTGTGGGTATATGGCGCCCGGTGGTCTGGGGGACGCCACTTGTCACACCACCCTACCCTCCATCTGTCAACTGTATTAACAACACCACCACCACCACCAACACCTTGGTAAGTAGTGTCAACTGCACAGCACCAGTGTGGGTATATGGCGCCCGGTGGTCTGGGGGACGCCACTTGTCACACCACCCTACCCTCCATCTGTCAACTGTATTAACAACCCCATCACCACCCCCAACACCTTGGTAAGTAGTGCCAACTGCACAGCACCAGTGTGGGTATATGGCGCCCGGTGGTCTGGGGGACGCCACTTGTCACACCACCCTACCCTCCATCTGTCAACTGTATTAACAACACCACCACCACCACCAACACCTTGGTAAGTAGTGCCAACTGCACAGCACCAGTGTGGGTATATGGCGCCCGGTGGTCTGGGGGACGCCACTTGTCACACCACCCTACCCTCCATCTGTCAACTGTATTAACAACAACACCACCACCAACACCTTGGTAAGTAGTGTCAACATTTGACTTTAGTATCTTGTATTATCCCCCCTTCAGTACCGTAACACCTTATGCAACATGTTAGTCTGTATTGCCTGTTGCTTCAGATTAGGAAGGAACTCTATATCTTAAAATCATCATGAGTTAGTCTGTATTTCCTGTTGCTTTAGATTAGGAAGGACCTGTACATCTTATAAGCATCATCTAATGGGTCACATATTATATCCGTTGCTTCTGGCTCGCAATCGCTCGCCAGGAATATGTTTTTACCTCAAAGTATCTTCAAACAGTCAGTAATGAGACAAGGCATCTTCAAACCATCATCTAGTGGAGCAAACAAAAATAAAATAAATACATAAATATATAAATCGTTGCCAG
The DNA here is from genome assembly GCA_032716605.1 of Paralithodes platypus. Taxonomy (NCBI): domain Eukaryota; kingdom Metazoa; phylum Arthropoda; class Malacostraca; order Decapoda; family Lithodidae; genus Paralithodes; species Paralithodes platypus. The sequence continues at coordinate 49,114,424 of CM064581.1, read as the reverse complement.
CCCGCTATCACTCACCAACAATAGTTTAATACCTGAATATGTCTTCAAATAATATATAAATCGTTGCCAGCCCGCTATCACTCGCCAACAATAGTTTAATACCTGAATATGTCTTCAAATAATCAACAATGGGACAAACAATTATAATCATCATCAAATTGTCGGGAAACATATTTTCGTTGCAAGCTCGCTATCACTCGCCAGAAAAATATGGATACCTGAATGGGCCGAAATATCTACAATTAGTCTAGATAAGTCTGTATGTCTGTCTGTGTGAATCTCTGTATTAATGTATGTGTGAATGTGCCCAAGTGTCTGTATGTCTGTCTGTGTGAATGTCTGTATTAACGTATGTATGAATGTGCCTAAGTGTCTGTATGTCTGTGTGAATGTCTGTATTAACGTATGTGTGAATGTGCCCAAGTGTCTGTATGTCTGTGTGAATGTCTGTATTAACGTATGTATGAATGTGCCCAAGTGTCTGTATGTCTGTCTGTGTGAATGTCTGTATTAACGTATGTATGAATGTGCCTAAGTGTCTGTATGTCTGTGTGAATGTCTGTATTAACGTATGTGTGAATGTGCCCAAGTGTCTGTATGTCTGTGTGAATGTCTGTATTAACGTATGTATGAATGTGCCCAAGTGTCTGTATGTCTGTCTGTGTGAATGTCTGTATTAACGTATGTATGAATGTGCCTAAGTGTCTGTATGTATGTGTGAATGTCTGTATTAACGTATGTGTGAATGTCTGTATTAACGTATGTGTGAATGTGCCCAAGTGTCTGTATGTCTGTGTGAATGTCTGTATTAACGTATGTATGAATGTGCCCAAGTGTCTGTGTGAATGTCTGTATTAACGTATGTATGAATGTGCCCAAGTGTCTGTATGTATGTCTGTGTGAATATCTGTATTAACGTATGTGTGAATATCTGTATTAGCGTATGTATGAATGTGCGCAAGTGTCTGTATGTCTGTGTGAATGTACGTATTAACGTATGTATGAATGCGCCCAAGTGTCTGTCTGTCTGTCTGTGTGAATGTCTGTATTAACGTATGTGTGAATGTCTGTATTAACGTATGTATGAATGTGCCCAAGTGTATGTCTGTCTGTGTGAATGTCTGTATTAACGTATGTATGAATGTGCCCAAGTGTCTGTATGTGTGTGTGAATGTCTGTATTAACGTATGTATGAATGTGCCCAAGTGTCTGTATGTCTGTGTGAATGTCTGTATTAACGTACGTATGAATGTGCCCAAGTGTCTGTATGTCTGTGTGAATGTCTGTATTAACGTATGTATGAATGTGCCCAAGTGTCTGTATGTCTGTGTGAATGTCTGTATTAACGTATGTATGAATGTGCCCTAGTGTCTGTATGTATGTGTGAATGTCTGTATTAACGTATGTATGAATGTGCCCAAGTGTCTGTATGTCTGTCTGTATTAACGTATGTGTGAATGTCTGTATTAACGTATGTATGAATGTGCCCAAGTGTATGTCTGTCTGTGTGAATGCCTGTATTAACGTATGTATGAATGTGCCCAAGTGTCTGTATGTCTGTCTGTGTGAATGTCTGTATTAACGTATGTATGAATGTGCCCAAGTGTCTGTATGTCTGTGTGAATGTATGTATTAACGAATGTATGAATGTGCCCAAGTGTCTGTATGTCTGTCTGTGTGAATGTCTGTATTAACGTATGTGTGAATGTCTGTATTAACGTATGTGTGAATGTGCCCAAGTGTCTGTATGTCTGTGTGAATGTCTGTATTAACGTATGTGTGAATGTGCCTAAGTGTCTGTATGTCTGTGTGAATGTCTGTGTGAATGTTTGCATGTATGTATGTCTGTGTGTATGAATGTTTGTATTAATCTCTATCTCTCTCTCTCTCTCTCTCTCAGCCAAACACCTGCCCCTTTCTCATACCCTTAGCACTATCTGGTCCGACGTCCTGTTGGTTATTATCATATTTGTAATTATAATCCAGTGTTTTCCTTGATTTTGCTGTGTTCAAGCAATATAGTTTAGTTAGCAAAAACGCCTTCCTAGATTTCCTCAAAAATAAAAATACGTACCCAGACCCCTTTATGCTATAAATGTTTGTTTGTTTTGTATTGCTTATATATAATACGTACCCAGACCCCTTTATGCTATAAATGTTTGTTTGTATTGTATTGCTTTTATATAATACGTACCCAGACCCCTTTATGCTATTAATGTTTGTTTGTTTTGTATTGCTTATATAAATACGTACCCAGACCCCTTTATGCTATTAATGTTTGTTTGTTTTGTATTGCTTATATATAATACGTACCCAGACCCCTTTATGCTATTAATGTTTGTTTGTTTTGTATTGCTTATATATAATACGTACCCAGACCCCTTTATGCTATAAATGTTTGTTTGTTTTGTATTGCTTATATATAATACGTACCCAGACCCTTTTATGCTATTAATGTTTGTTTGTTTTGTATTGCTTATATAAATACGTACCCAGACCCCTTTATGCTATTAATGTTTGTTTGTTTTGTATTGCTTATATAATACGTACCCAGACCCCTTTATGCTATTAATGTTTGTTTGTTTTGTATTGCTTATATAAATGTCCCGGCCCAAGCTAATTTCTACTAAGTTACAGGCTCGTTATCTCTCGCCCATAAAGAAATCAACACCTGGATTGGGTGAAACGTGTTATTATCGCCAAACTAATGGGTTGAAACGTCTTTTAATCACCAATTTAATTGAATGATACAGGGGAGATAAAACAAAAGACCTACATCAGACCTAATAGGGTTATTGGGATCATCCTATGTGCTATGAAAACAATAAAGTTAATATAGTGTTATATATTGGTGTGTATAAAGGATGTGGTGATAGTGAAAAGGTCCAAGAGTACAAAGGAAAACAAGCAACAACATATATATTGATCCTTTGGAGGCTGCTTGTAGCTAAACTACCTAACCTATGTGATACAAAGATAACGGTGGTTCAATCAAAGGTGCTGATATTCGTTTGTAAACGCAGTTAATCCTGGATTAAGGGGAGATTTCCACTTGAGGGACTTTTTTCTGGACCCCTTTCTCCCTCATGTTTAGCCCCATTGCTTTTGAAATTTTAATATGTTCGCCCCATTAGTTGGATTATTTTATGAACTTTCGCCCCATTTCTGTCAATTTTAAGACCTTTCGTTCCATTTAGCTGTCGATTTTTTCCTGGCGAGCGATAGCGAGCCTGTAATTTAAGAGGAATCGGCCTTTGGCCTGGACATTTTTCTACCGAAAAATATACACATTTATCTTGAAATGGGGTCTAGGGGGTGTAGTTTTAAGATTGATGGACGTCTAGGGAACTAATTAAAAACCTCCCCCTAACAGATTTAGGTGTATTTTGAAAGCTTCAACAGTACTGCATTCAATGACATGACTGGGTAGAGAAGGTAGGAACACATTTAACACCACAGTATTATTCCTTTCAACATCCAATTACATATTTTGTTCTGCTTTCTGGCTATTATTAGACGATTTTATTCAGGTTAGAAAGGGTATATCCCTTTGAGTACCAGCAACGTGTGTTATGTTTTATTCTAGCTATATTTAGACGATATTATGCAGCTTAAGAACTATCTATGGTACTTTAAAAGGGTTGGTTGAGATAGTTTGAAGCCTTATTATCGCTATAGATGTCCTTCCTAAGCTGAATAAATCATCTAATAGTTGCCAGAATATAACTAAAAGGACGTCAGCAGTACTGTACGGGATATGGAAGTCAGAGGGTTACTTGAGATAGTCTTTACCCTCATTATACCCACAGATTCTTCATAAACTGTATACTGGTGTTAGGCAGGGGGGGATATTGTCTTCATAAACTGTATACTGGTGTTAGGCAGGGGGGGATATTGTCTTCATAAACTGTATAGTGGTGTTAGGCAGGGGGGGTTATTGTCTTCATAAACTGTATACTGGTGTTAGGCAGGGGGGATATTGTCTTCATAAACTGTATACTGGTGTTAGGCAGGGGGGGATATTGTCTTCATAAACTGTTTACTGGTGTTAGGCAGGGGGGGATATTGTCTTCATAAACTGTATACTGGTGTTAGGCAGGGGGGGATATTGTCTTCATAAACTGTATACTGGTGTTAGGCAGGGGGGGATATTGTCTTCATAAACTGTATAGTGGTGTTAGGCAGGGGGGGATATTGTCTTCATAAACTGTATACTGGTGTTAGGCAGGGGGGGATATTGTCTTCATAAACTGTATACTGGTGTTAGGCAGGGGGGGATATTGTCTTCATAAACTGTATACTGGTGTTAGGCAGGGGGGGATATTGTCTCCGTATCTTTTCAACGTCTACATGGATGATCTTAGTCTGGAGCTGAACAAGACTCGCACTGGGTGCTGTATTGGCAGCACCATTGTAAATCATCTCATGTACGCTGATGACCTAGCCTTAATCGCGCCCTCTGGAGCAGGACTGGATAAATTATTAAGAGTATGTGAACAATTTGGAATCGAACATTCAGTCAAATTTAATCCTATAAAGAACAATATCATAATATTTAAATCAAACCTTCTATTGAAATCAAAGCTACCTAAATTCCATTTGTATGAAGAAATTATAGAAGAAGTAAGTAAAGTAAAGTATCTAGGACACTATATTTCAAGTGATCGCTCAGATGATGAGGATATGGGTCGTCAGCGAAGGCAACTTTACATGCAGGGAAATTCAATATTAAGAAAATTTCATATGTGCACATGGGATACAAAAATAACATTGTTCAACTCCTACTGCTCACCAATGTATACAGCACAACTATGGTGGAACTATAAGAAAATGACAGTGAATAGACGAAGTATCTCATATCACAATATCATGAAAATGTTTCTGGGGCTCTCAAAATATGAGAGTACAAGTACGCTATGTGCCTACATGAACTTACACTGTTACCAATCACTCATTAGAAAGCTAACATATAAATTCATTCAGCGCCTTAATACTTCTGAGAACAGTATCATTAAAATGCTACAAACTCCAAGCATAGTGTAAACCTCTAGGATCCAGGCACACTGGAGGAAGTTGCTCTATATTTAACCTTAAGTAATGATTTCAGGTCTGCTACTCTACAGAATTAGCATACCGGTACTGAACCTCATAGTGCAGTACAGTACCGATATTCCTATACTGTACTGTAGCAACATACTGTACCGGAAGCTAAATGATGTGAGGCATGGTACTGTACACAATTAGGACAGTGGTTTTGGTAACACAGTAGTTTGATGACCACTGTTTTTGGTTGAGGCAGTGCTGTGAACTACATGATAGCAAGCTGGGTATTATTTAATTTATTTTTATTTTATTTAGCCTATGTACAGTAGCTTATATATATTTATGTTACTGTAAGGTATATATGGACCCCAGTATGGTCCCCTCTGTACTGTGTGAGTCTGAAATAAAGTATTATTATTATTATTATTATTACTGTATAATGATAGCCACAATAAACTGTCAGATTGCACCATAATCTTCAAAGAGTTATACACAATACCACAATATGTTTTACAGAATCTAACACACATTTCTTGACCTGATATTATGAAAATGTTGACTTTGTCTGCAGGTTTGACTGAGAATCCAGCGGTGTCAGGGAGTCACAGATGGAATAGTCTACTACTTCAATAAAAACTACTACTACTACTACTACAATAACTACTACTACAACTACAACTACAACAATAACTACTACTACAACTACTACTACAACAGCTACTACAACTACTACTACTACAACAACTACTACTACAATAACTACTACTACAACTACTACAACAATAACTACTACAACTACTACTACTACAACTACAACTACTACAACAGCTACTACAACTACTACTACAACAACAACTACTACTACTACTACTACAACAACTACTACTTGTCCACCAATATGTTATAGTATCAGCCAGATCAACTCAATTAATATGTCACTGTGCTGAAGTTACTCTGAACTAATAGTGTTTTACTTTCACTTGTCAACAATAGTAAATGATGGGCAAATTAATAAAGATGTTATTCATGTCAAGCTTCTGATGCCAAATGATAACACAAATGACATGTATAATTCAAAATAAACATGAGGCTGACTAAAGCAAATACACCTATGTCTCAGATATATGAATGTATATGAATTTATATACAATTTTAAGATGTGTTATGTATTCAGATAGCTATATATCTATTAACCTGTCTATCTACATATACTGATATACAATATTGTTTGGTTAAGGTTGGTGAAGGGAACTATAATCTTTACATGGTATAATTTAAATATATGCATAACCCATAAGCATGCTGGGTTTGATTTTCTTTGTTAGTGTACCATCATTACATTTTATCCCCTATTATTATTATGTATTGGATAACTAGGATTATGATATATTGTAGTTGGTGCAAGAACAAAGGCTCAACCAATTATCACGCTGTGTTAATCCTGGATATTCTGAACTTGCATATGTTATTATAGATTAAGGAGGTTTTTGTTAGTTTAATAATAATTATATATCTATTTACAATAATATCAATGTATGCAAGGCACATTAAATACTATTAGCATACTTACACATGTAAACTAAATAAAGTTTCATAATGTATGTGTAGTGCTGGAAATGGACAACACTGACAAGTATAATATCCGAATACACCTTCGATCACGATCACTAAACTAATTAAAATCCCTCAAATCTTTAAAACTGAGGAGAATGTGTCCACCTAGGGATACATTCCAGCCATACACTGGTAGTTATATTAATGTAAACTGAGGAGAATGTGTCCACCTAGGGATACATTCCAGCCATACACTGGTAGTTATATTAATGTAAACTGAGAAGAATGTGTCCACCTAGGGATACATTCCAGCCATACACTGGTAGTTATATTAATGTAAACTGAGAAGAATGTGTCCACCTAGGGATACATTCCAGTCATACACTGGTAGTTATATTAATGTAAACTGAGGAGAATGTGTCCACCTAGGGATACATTCCAGTCATACACTGGTAGTTATATTAATGTAAACTGAGGAGAATGTGTCCACCTAGGGATACATTCCAGTCATACACTGGTAGTTATATAATGTAAACTGAGGAGAATGTGTCCACCTAGGGATACATTCCAGTCATACACTGGTAGTTATATTAATGTAAACTGAGGAGAATGTGTCCACCTAGGGATACATTCCAGCCATACACTGGTAGTTATATTAATGTAAACTGAGGAGAATGTGTCCACCTAGGGATACATTCCAGTCATACACTGGTAGTTATATTAATGTAAACTGAGGAGAATGTGTCCACCTAGGGATACATTCCAGTCATACACTGGTAGTTATATTAATGTAAACTGAGGAGAATGTGTCCACCTAGGGATACATTTGAGCCATACGCTGGTAGTTATATTAATGTAATTTACTTTCACATAAAACAATGTTGTATGCATTATCACATATAACAATGTTGTATGCATTATCATATATAACAATGTTGTATGCATTATCATATATAACAATGTTGTACGCATTATCATATACAACTTACTTAGTGTCGGTAAAATGTATTGAGTTGTCAAAACAGTATTGATTGATGTGTCTTATTTATGTACATGTTCTACGTGATATTCTGCACCAGACATTTGTTTAGCCTTTTCATTCACAACAATCGGTTATTGAAGAGAATCACTTGATAGTAGTCATTAGTTTTAAAATTCATATTTGGATTGAAAGTGTTAAACAAAATTAGTGAAGTCATTTATTGCATGCTAGATTGTAGGCTATGTTTTGTGTGAAAAGCATCACATGAACACTAAATATGTTATTTTATTTCCTAAAGTGATTAATCATGTATTCAACATAAAAGTTCTTTAAATTAATCTCAATGCAACAAGAACATATAAATTTAGTTTTAAAATATGTTAGGTACATGTTACAAATGTCATACTGAGAGGAACATTTAGGTCATGATTAACTAGTTCATAATGTTTATGTATTTTATGAATCAACACCATCAATTGAGATGCATTGGTCACTAACATCTGCTTGTAATCAAAATTAACTTTTAACTTTAGTAAAATGTTAATAAATATATTGGCAATGATGATTACTTAAGTTTATCCCTATTTGTAGAGTGTCCATTTTTAATATACTGTACTGAATGTTGCAAACACTAAAACTAAACTAAACTATAGATAGGCCTAAAGCCTAAATCAATCATTAGCTGATAACCTGTAATTTTCTGTTACATTACCTTATCCCCAGCAGTCCTCATGTTAGTATAATAGCCTGATAATAGTACTATTTGTTTCATGTCATAGAAATGTCAAGATAATGTCCCTCTCTAGATTATCCCCAGCAGTCCTCATGTTAGTATAATAGCCTGATAATAGTACTATTTGTTTCATGTCATAGAAATGTCAAGATAATGTCCCTCTCTAGATTATCCCCAGCAGTCCTCATGTTAGTATAATAGCCTAATAATAGTACTATTTGTTTCATGTCATAGAAATTTCAAGATAATGTCCCTCTCTAGAATAGGTTTTCTGCCAACTATTGCTTTTGACTATACATTCCTAAGTCATATTATATATACAGTCAATTTTTTTGTTCTATGTGATTGAGGGAGGCAAAAGGCAGAACTGCCTATAGCAAGTGCCTCCCCCATAGTTGAAAGAGTGACAGGGCCAAAATCAAGGGACGTTCGAGCCAAAATGCCTGGACACACTGACTTTGAAGTAATTTAAGTCATAGGAAGAGGGAAAGACTGATTCTGGGAGAGAGTTCCAGAGCTCAGCTGTTGAGTAGAAGAAAGTTTGAGAGTAACGTTTCACTCTTGGGTTGGAGAGTTGCACAGAGTAGGGGTGGGATTGAGTTGCAAGACGGGTACCACGTGCCCTACGTAAAGGAGGTGGTATACACTGGGAAAGCTCTGAGGAACACTGATTATTATAGTAGCGATAGAATAGCGAGAGAGATGCAACATTGCGGCGGAGAGAGAGAGATTGCAGAGAGTTGGTGAGTGGACGGGAGTTAATGATACGAAAGGCCTTCCTTTCAACTTTGTCTAGGAGAGCGGTGTGAGAGGAACCTCCCCACACATGTGAACAATACTCAATACAAGGACGCACTATGCCCCTGTACAGAGCAAGAAGCTGTGCAGGGGAAAAGAACCCCCTAAGGCGGTTGAGCACACCCATCTTCTGGGAGGCTGCCTTAGCAAGACTGATAATATGGTCCTTCCAACTGAGAGCAGAAGAATAGGAGACACAAAGAATATTGAGAGAAGATGAAGGATTGATTTTTGTATTGTTGAAGAATAAGGGATAGTCTGCTGGGAGTTCCTTACGGGTAGATAGATGGAGAAATTGGGTTTTGGAAGCATTAAAGGTAACAAGGTTTTCTCTGCCCCAATTGGAGATAGTATTTAGATCATAATTTAAAAGTTCTATGGCTTCATTACGTTTGTCGTTGAGGGATTGCTGGCTGGGGCGTTCTGAAAAACTAATGGAGTAGTGTAAGGTTAAGTCGTCTACGTATGAATGGATGGGAATTGAGGTACAGTTGAGGAGATCATTTATAAAAATTAGAAAAATAATAGGAGATAGGACAGAGCCCTGAGGAACACCGGAGTTTATAGGGTGAGGAAGTGAACAATGGCCGTCCACAACCGCGGCTATGGAACGGTCGGAAAGGAAATTAGAGACAAAGGCACAGATGGAGGGATAGAAACCGAAGGAGGGTAGTTTAGAAATTAAAGATTTGTGCCAGACTCTATCGAAGGCTTTTGATATGTCTAGTGCAATAGAAAAAGTCTCGCCGAAGTCCCGAAAGGAGGATGACCAAGAGTTAGTAAGATATGAAAGAAGATCACCAGTAGAGCGACGACCCTTAAGGAAGCCATACTGGCGATCTGAGAGCAGATTTTGAGAAGAGAAATGCTTAAGAAATTTGAATCTTCGAGTCTATTAGTTTAATTGATAATTTTTGGACAATGATATATTATCTAGCTTGGGTTTAACACACATTGACATGAGTGTACCAATATACCTATGACTGTAATACACAATACAAACAGACGTGGGAAATATGAGTGTACCAATATACCTTTGACTGTAATACACAATACAAACAGACGTGGGAAATATGAGTGTACCAATATATCTATGACTGTAATACACAATACAAACAGACGTGGGAAATATGAGTGTACCAATATACCTTTGACTGTAATACACAATACAAACAGACGTGGGAAATATGAGTGTACCAATATACCTTTGACTGTAATACACAATACAAACAGACGTGGGAAATATGAGTGTACCAATATACCTATGACTGTAATACACAATACAAACAGACGTGGGAAATATGAGTGTACCAATATACCTTTGACTGTAATACACAATACAAACAGACGTGGGAAATATGAGTGTACCAATATACCTTTGACTGTAATACACAATACAAACAGACGTGGGAAATATGAGTGTACCAATATACCTTTGACTGTAATACACAATACAAACAGACGTGGGAAATATGAGTGTACCAATATACCTATGACTGTAATACACAATACAAACAGACGTGGGAAATATGAGTGTACCAATATACCTTTGACTGTAATACACAATACAAACAGACGTGGGAAATATGAGTGTACCAATATACCTATGACTGTAATACACAATTCAAACAGACGTGGGAAATATGAGTGTACCAATATACCTTTGACTGTAATACACAATACAAACAGACGTGGGAAATATGAGTGTACCAATATACCTATGACTGTAATACAATACAAACAGACGTGGGAAATATGAGTGTACCAATATACCTATGACTGTAATACACAATACAAACAGACGTGGGAAATATGAGTGTACCAATATACCTTTGACTGTAATACACAATACAAACAGACGTGGGAAATATGCTACATATTTGTTAAAAGAATCATGAAATTATATTATGTTATTTCAGGATATTATTTCATTTGACTTTAGAAAACAAAACCACTGTACTAAATAATGAAGATAAACAATGGCAATAGTTTATTCATGAACATTAACAACGTGCATAATTAAATGGCATTGTTTCTTCTTTTATCATATATATTATCAAATGATTTACTTTTCTACAATTATATTATCGCTACTCATGCATATAATGGTCCCCACGCAAACAAATAATTACATAAATAAATAAATACATTACAAACAAAAAATAACATAAACATAAACATATAGGGGAGGCGATTGCACAGATTGCACAGTGGTTAGCGTGGTGGACTGCAGACATAATGGACCATAGAACAAGTTCACGCCAAATGTCAGGGCTTTTTCTGAGGTGATCTGATCGTTACTGCTATTCTACAAATATCCTGGCTTCACCGACACGTCTAGAAAACACCCACTATATCGTCACCAATTTTTAGCATACAAGATGCCCGACCATATTTGAAGATGTTGTGAAGGACCATATAACTGCTCTCTTAAATCAAGTGACGTGTATAAAATAATAAGGTTTATCATCTAGTGTAGCAAAAGGGAAGCAACCAAAACCTTGTAGCTCCACTTTGACCATCTAGAGCGACATATGAAGCACCCAACACCTCAAAGCTTCAATCGATAATCTTGGGGCCTCACAAGAGTTACAGGCTAATGGACATCTGTTACGACCGGCACTACGAAATAAACAAGGGCACTTAAGAATGGACTAGACGATAGGCTATATCTGCAACAACAGTACACTAATTCCAAACCCTCGAACTATTACGCCGGTGAACAAAACCCTTAAAACCCTCCAGCGTTAATCTACTGGATAACGGGGTATCAATTAACTGGGTTTTAGTGCACTTCTACAAAGGCTTACCGATGACGGCAAAGCCTACTCACAACAGGAGTACTTTACGTTAATAAAATGCTCTTAAGTAATAACAATGCTTGAATAAACTATAACAAGATTTAATAAAGGAGTATATGCTTACGTTAACTTTAGTGTGAGTCTGTACTGAACACTAAACTCTACAATGCTCTATGAAAACACTGGAAGTCTAGTCCTACAGCAATCAGATAAAGACCCTTCTGAAAACGTCTGATGCTCTAAGATGCTCGTTAATATAGAACAGAAATAATGCAGGGGCAGGACACCAAAGCGTGTATCTTAAATACACCAAAAAGTAGGATTCATATATATAACAAGGGAGTGCAACAACTCTGTGACAGCACTAATAATCGCCACTCAAAACAGTACTTCCTTAGCCAACGTAACAGCCAAACTGGGTTGTGCACTAGGTATCAACCTAAGCTAAAATAAGGCGTGAATAATTCCTAAAGCATACACGGTTAAAGTTAATAAACACAATGCTGTCTTTCTCACTAATAAAGTCTAGCAGTGGCAAAAAAGGTACTAGGATACTAGGCAGAGCGCAAGCATGCTCGTAGCCTACTGTCTCCCCTTGAACAGATTTCCCTTATGTTACGTTAAGTGACTTGGAGGCTCTCTTGGTAAGTCCAGATCTTTTCAGTAACAATGAACATATGATAAATAATGTAGAGATTGGTGACCACCTAGGAAATAGCGATCATAAATCTATTTATTTTAATATACAATGGACAGGGAATGCTAAAGAGAATACGACACTTATCCCAGATTTCAGAAAAGCCGATTATGGTGGGCTAAGAAGAGACTTAAGGGTGGACCCTATTGTTAAGCGATTAAGTCAGGATATGCCAGAGTTAAACTTGCCACCTACATATAACCAGTTTATTGCTTCACTCCACAATGCTCAAAATAAATATATCCCTAAAAGAAGATTTAGATCGACGCAGAACCAACCAAAATGGATGACTAATAAGCTAATAGATCTTATAGGAAAAAAGAAAGGAATATATCGAAAAATAAAGAAAGGTGAAAATCATTTACATATATACTATCAGACTCTATCAAGACAGGTCAAAAAGGAAATCAGGAAAGCAAAAATAAATTATGAAATAAGGATAGCCAGCGACTCAAAAAATAACCCTAAAGCTTTTTACCAACTATATAAATCTAAAGTTAGAGATGTAATAGGCCCCCTAAAAACTTCAATAGGAGAAATAACAGAAAATGATTTAGAAATGTGCAGTACATTAAATAGTCAGTTTCTTTCCGTTTTCACTAATGAAAATTTGGCACAGATTCCAGAAGTCAATATGGTATATAGTGATAGTATAGAAAATATGTTAAGTACAGTTAGTATAAGTAGAAATGATGTGCTTAAGGAAATTGACAGACTGAAACCTCAAAAATCGCCTGGTCCTGACGAGGTATATGCTAGAGTATTAAAAGAATGCAGAGATGAGTTAAGTAGTCCATTAGCATTTATATTTAACAAGTCATTAGAAACAGGTTTAGTTCCAGAAGCTTGGAAGCTTGCAAATGTAGTTCCGATCTTCAAAAAAGGTGATAAATCGATAGCATCCAATTACCGTCCCATTAGTCTCACATCAATCATAGGAAAGTTGCTAGAGTCTATTATTGCTAGGAAAATTAGAAGCCACTTAGTAAAATTTAACTTAATAAATTCTTCTCAGCATGGATTCACTCAGGGACGTTCTTGCCTTACTAATTTGCTTAGCTTTTTCTCAGAGGTATATGAAGCAGTAGATAGTGACAAGTCATATGATATTATATATTTAGATTTCAGTAAAGCTTTCGACAGAGTCCCTCATGAGAGATTGATGAGAAAGGTTGAGGCACATGGAATAGGAGGGTCGTTGTTGGGATGGATTAGGTCATGGCTAATTGGTAGGAAACAGAGAGTCAGCATAAATGGTACCAAGTCAGAGTGGGGAGCAGTCAAAAGTGGTGTCCCCCAGGGATCGGTATTAGGTCCCCTGTTGTTTCTTATATACATAAATGACCTAGATTTAGGTATAACTAGTAGGATAAATAAATTCGCAGACGATACTAAAATGGGGAGATCAATTGATTCAGATAGCGATATAGAGTGCCTCCAAAGGGATCTAGATACCTTACATGAATGGTCAGTAAATTGGCAGATGAAGTTTAACATTGACAAATGCAAGGTATTAAAGATAGGGAAGATGCAAACAAATGTTAAATATAAACTAGCTAATTTAGAATTAGAAAATTCAGACTGCGAGAAAGATCTAGGTGTGTTTGTTAGCAATGATTTGAAGCCTAGAAAACAGTGTATAAGCGTTCGTAATAAGGCAAACAGGATTCTCGGGTTCATCTCTAGGAGTGTGAGTAACAGAACTGCTGATGTTATCTTAAAACTTTACTTGTCATTAGTGAGACCCCATATGGATTATGCTGTCCAATTTTGGTGTCCTTATTACAGAATGGACATAGATTCATTGGAGAGAATTCAGCGTAGAATGACAAAAATGATCCATAATATTAGAAATTTTCCGTATGAAGAAAGGTTGAAGAAATTAGGTTTACATTCGTTAGAGAGACGCAGAGTTAGAGGGGATATGATAGAGGTGTTCAAGTGGGTTAGTGGGATTAACAAAGGGGACATGACAAATGTACTAAAGCTCAGTGATAGCGAAAGAACTCGTACCAATGGTTTCAAATTAGATAAATTTCGTTTCAGAAAAGATATAGGCAAATATTGGTTTGGTAACAGAGTTGTAGATGGGTGGAATAGGCTACCAAGTGATATAGTGGGATCAAGAACGATAGGGAGCTTTAAGAAAAAATTGGATAAGCATATGGACGAGAAGGGTTGGGTGTGAAGGGGGATCAGCCGGGTTGGGCCAATCAGCGCTCCTGCGTTAATCTCTAACCGGTTAGGTAAGATGATCCTCAGGGTATTAGAGTGTTGAGCCTATAATTGGGCTTTGTAATTGGGGTTGTGTGGGACAGGGATCTGCCTTGCTTAGGCCAATCGGCTTTCTGCAGACTCCCATTTTCTTATGTTCTTATGTTCAAGTATCTGTTTTTTTTTTTTTTTTTTTTTTTTTAAAGAGACAATGAACGGAGGAAGGAAAAACACAGATAAAACAAAAAGGTCCATGTGCCTAAAGGCATCCTCCATTCATAAAATGTTTGTAACAACTGGATTTAAACATTTGCAGATTGTAAGTTTGTGGAAAGCAATTCGAGGGAAGTGAATTCCAAAGAGTAGTAGCTCTGGGGATAAATGAATTCTGATAAGCAGAAGTTCTGCATTGTGGAGGAGAAAGTGTAAATTCATGGGCGCTCTCAGCTGCCCTAGTTCTACGCGGAAAGATGTGGAGAGGCGGCACAATTGAAGCAAGTTCCTCGGAACAATTGCTGTGAAAATATCTGTAGAATAATGCAAGGGATGCAACCTTTCTTCGTATGGATAATGTAGGAAGGTCCTGTGTGATTGCAGGGTTATTGATTAATCTAATAGCTTTATTTTGAATTTTGTCCAACTGCCTCAATGCAACCACTCCACTTCCACCCCACAGAGGTGAACAGTAATCCATCTGAGAACGCACATGACTTATATATCATGGCCAACTGCTCGTCAGTGAAGAATTCTCGAACTCTGTACAGGAGTCCCAGTGTTTTAGAGGCATTCTTAGCAATGCTTCTAACATAATGTGTCCAGCTCAAGTTAGTAGTTAATGTTACACCGAGAATGTCAATACTAGGGGAAGTGGGAATATTTACATCATTAAAAAATATATGGGAGTCACTGAGATTCTGTCGGTTAGATAATTGAATGTATTTGGTTTTCTGTGCATTAAAGGGAACTAGATTCTTTTGTCCCCATCCATCAATTCTAGAAAGGTCCTGGTTCAGAGAAATTGCACTGTTTATTTTTGAATTTATAAGATCGGGTTGGGTGAAAGAATTGGTAAATGTGAAGGAACTGTGGAGTGTTGAGTCATCTGCGTAGGAATGTATTGGATTATGAGTGGTAGATATGAGATCATTGATATGAATGAGGAACAGAATTGGGGCCAAAACTGATCCCTGGGGAACACCAGAATTTATTGAGTGAAATTGAGAATAAAGGCCATCTACCATTACACATATTTTTCTGTTATGAAGATAAGAAGAAATTAGTGGAACTAATGATGCAAGGCCGTAGTGTGACATCTTCGACAATAAGGATTGATGCCAGACTCTATCAAATGCCTTTGATATATCCAGTGCTATTGTATGTGTTTCACCATGTTGGTCTGTAGCTTGGTTGATTTGATGCGTAAGAAGGCAAAGCATGTCTGCAGTTGATCGACATCGTCTAAAACCATATTGCCTATCACTGATTAATTTATTATTCTCAAGATGCTTAATTATGTGATTATTTAATATAATTTCAAAGACTTTACCAAAAGTGGAAGTTATAGCTATTGGTCTGTAGTTTGATGGATCTGAAGAGGCACCTTTTTTAGGAACTGGATGGATGTTTGCTTCTTTCCAGGGTACTGGGAAGCATGAGGTATGAGTACACAGACGGAAATTTTTTGCCAATACAGGAGCGAGCACCAAGGAGCAATTCTTAAGTACTATTGGAGGAATTTCATCTGGACCAGGAGCCTTATCTACTGAGAGATTCTGCAAAATAGTTTTGACATGTCTGGTGTGGATCTTAATTGAGGGAATTTCAGGCGAATTAAAATTAAGTACAGGGACATCTTGATTTATTTCATCTAAGGTTGAGTTGGTGGAGAAAATATCCGCAAGAAGGTTAGCTTTACCTCGTGGGTCACTTACAAGATTGCCAGTCGGAGATTTTAATGGTGGAATGGATGAAGCAGTAGTGAAGTTGGATTTAAATGAGTTAAGAGTAGACCAAAATATTTTGTTATCATTTGGATTATTTAGAAGTTTATTTGCCTGCTTGTGGAGAAAGTTTGATTTAGTTAGGTTTAATACAGTTTTGGCATGATTTCTGATGTTTCTAAAGTAATTAAAGGCTTCATGAGTTTTTGATCTTGTGTATGCATTGTAGGCTATTGCTTTTTGTTCAGTTACTTAGCACAATAATTATGGTCAAACCATTTAGGTGAATTAGATCTTTTACTGTACTTTTGATGAGGAATAAAAGTTTCCATTCCAATTTTTACAAAATCTTGTATGTGGCTCAAGGTGGAGTGTGCATCATTAGAAAAGAAAGAGGTCCAGGGAATATCAATAAAGAAACCCTGAAGACCCTCCCAGTCTGCCCTATCGTAATGCCATTTAGTCACCAAAACAGGTTCAGAGTGGGAAGGTGTGGTAGGTGATAGACAGGTGGCCTGTATCAGACAGTGATCAGAAGATCCAAGCGGGGACCTCACTGTAACATCATTTTCTGAATTGGTTGTTAAAAATAAGTCCAGTAGGTGGGAATTATGATTAGAATTATCTGGTACACGGGTGGGTTGGTTGACTAGTTGAGTGAGATTAAATGAGTCTGCAAATAGCTCACATTCAAGACCAGCATCATCAGTCCTGGCTGAATGAGTGAACCATTCAACATTATGGACATTAAAATCACCCAACACAGTGATTTCAGAAGAAGCATTTAAGTTGAGGACACTGAGTTGTGAGGACAGAGAATCAAAAAGACTTTGCTCTGGAGGAGTATTTGGGGAACGGTAGATGCAACATATGTATTTAAATTTACCAGCAGAAATTAATTTGTATATAGAATAATCAAAATAGGGACAATTGAAATTAGTAACCTCCTCCAGGGCAATTTCAGATTTTGCGAAGCAACATACACCTCCTTTAGGTCTGAAATTTTGGAGCAGTTGATAACCTGGAAAATTAAATCTAGACGTGTCAGATGTGGATGTTACTTGAGTCTCTGTCAAAAAAAGGAGAGTAGGGGATTCTGCTTGAAGAAATTGGTGTACAGAATTGATGTTAGAGTGAAGTCCCCTTATATTGCTAAAGAAAAAGCTGCACCGACGAGCAGCTTTGGGACGATGCAATGCTCTCGACACAGTCGCATGATGATGACCGGGAGGGCCCTGTGTCAATGACCCAACCCTGCCGGGGGTGGATATCTGAGGGACCACCAGGTTTGCTCTTAACAATTGTACTGCCATATTTATTGGGTAAGGTGTATGGTGTTACATGTATGATATGTAGTGGGAAGAGTAGTGTTTTATGGATAGAGGATAGCAATGTAGGGCAATGTCGTGAAGTTGGATGTGTATGTTATATAAAGAGGGTTTTCCTGATACCCCTGATGTGTGAGGCAGAAAGATAAGTATCCAGCTACCAAGGCCTGGGAGAGAAAATGGAATTCAGGCTATTCCCTGAGTCTCCCGAAACCTTGGCGGTAGTACTTCCCTGGGTGGGGCTGCCTACCCCTACTACCTAGACCCTGGCGCTCCACAAAGGTCAACACAATGAGGTAGCAAGCATACAGGTAAGTGTAGGCAAAAGCCCTTCACCTGTATACTGCTACACTCGCAAAGGAAAATATGCACAAGGGTTACAGGCTAGCTAGCTTCGTCGATGTTGTACAGGCTCTGACTTGCCACATACATAACTCAGACAACGACCAAAGATACCTTCCACTGTCTAGCATTAAATAATAAGGAAGAACAGCTCAATAATTAGAAGCACCCCAACACTAGGCTACCATATGACTATGACTCTACTAATCCCTAAAACTAGTGAAAACATATATGGAGAGCTGGTGCTGGTAATACGACTGGCCGACTATGGAAGTCGTTTGCAGAACCAGAAGGGATAAGTAATTGAATAAAGAGAGAAGTATGAAAACGGAGAAGTTCAGATAGAGAGAAAGTAGTACAGGGGTTAGATTGGGGGACAGATTGCAAAGGACATGTAGGACCAAGCACGCCGTGCCAAGCTCTGCAGGAGAAACGCGGGCAGGAGCCCCCCCAGCACTAACAAAGGCAGCAGCACCCAATCACAGACGACTACGTCATGAGGAGCAGGCGTCACGTGACGCGTCAGGCCCGCCGACCACTCACAAGCATGGGAAACTCCTCCGAGCGAGGGAGGCAAACGTACATACTACCACCTCACTGCCTACCTCGCTCTTTCTCCTTTAACTTCACACAATGCATCTTATATTCTATCAATGATATAAAATACTTCCAAGTGTCACAGACAAGAATAAAGATCACCACTGATCTGTCTGTGACAACATGAACTCAATGAAAGAAAGAACATCGTTATACGATTATTGTAGCCCATTTCACTGCCCTGGCGAGCGCAAGCGAGTTACGAGTGCATTCTGGCAAGCTGGCCAGAAATTCCTCACTGTAACCATAATCTTTTGGGAGGTTTATATAACATGTGTGTATGATATAATAGGATGTAATACTCTCTCTCTCTCTCTCTCTCAATCTAACATACACTCTAACCTCATACATATAAACAAAGTAAATGAGCTGTGGGGAAATTTTAAGTCTAAAATTACAGAAATGCATAAACGATTTGTACCCATGAAACCAAAACGTAATACGAAAAGCATGGCGAGGCCTCACCTTGAATATGGTGTGCAGTTCTGGTCACCTTGTCTGAGCAAGGACATTGTAAGACTCGAGTCAGTGCAGCGTAGAGCGACAAAGATGATCCCAGGACAAAGAAATAAACCATATGAAGAAAGACAAACGATTGAATCTGTTCTCATTAAAAAAAATTTTTGTTTTGTCTATATTCCAACTACTCCCTTTTGGGCGCTGATAGCCTTTACACTCTACCGCTGAACACGGTGAGGCCCGTGAGGTCTTGTTCCAGTCTAGGGAGTGAGACATGCGAAGCACCTATTCACGGCTCGAACCCAACTCCATCTCTGAAGCTGCTTCGCCTCTGCGCTTCACAGTCTCACTCCCCAGGCTCGGACCCTCACTCTCAGAACGCCACCTATTGAGCAACTAACTCACTAGGCATTGCCCCCAGTAGCATATTTTGAATATGGGAATATTCATACAGTGCTATTTAATCAGGGAACAATGAGGGTATTTTATTTTGGCATTTCGGTGTGCTGTGGTAATGCACTGATACTAGGTACAGCACAAATTCCATCCCAATAATATCTTCCCATTGACATATTGGGATTCGAACCCGGGTCCACTGGATTACCAGTCCAGTGACAAGACCACTCTGCCACACTTATTGAGTCAACTTATTGAGTGCCTTAAGATACTGAAAGGCTTCGACAAAGTTAATAGAAATGCGCTATTCACATTCAATAATAATACTCAAACTCGCGTAAATGGAATGAAATTGAAAACCAAAAAGGCAAACCTAGATGTCGCAAAGAGTTTCTTCGCCTACAGTGTGGTAACTTGAGTGGAACAGACTACCAGTGAGAGTGGTGGAGAGCGACACAATAAACACTTTCAAGGGAAGGCTTGAACTCTATCTAGAGGAGGCTGGGTAGATATGAAAATATATATATATATAGTTTTGTAAGGCCGGACTGCCTAGTAAGGACTTCGGGGTCTATGTGGTCTGTGTATCAATGTAACTCTATGTAGTTATATATATCTCTCTCCCTCCTTTCGCCCCTCCCCACTTCCTGACACCCATTAGACGTTGCAGCAAGTTCCCTTAAGGACGTCAGGGGCCGAGTTCGATAATGCGCCGTTAAGATCCTGAAATAACGATAGTAACTTTTTGGGCCTTAATTTTTTTTATATATATATATCGCCTGTCTTAGGAACTTTTGTTTTTTTTTTTTTTTGTTAAGGGGGAAGGGGGTCGATATTTATTTTCTGGGCTCGACGCGCCAAGGGATATACGAGGAGGCTTAGAGATCCTATGGTAACGGAGTTTGGCTAACTTCCGCCATTTTGGTACCCCTTGTGGTTTTTTTTTCCCCTATTACACTAAGCTAAATCCATACCCATAATGTACCTTTTTTTTTATGCCTGCTGTTACACTCCAATATATTCATACCCATAATAAACATTCGGCAATATTGGTACACGATAGATTTGACGTACCCCTTGAATCAAATTTCGATACGATCAACATATAATACCACGCCGTTGTTAGGTAATTAAGAGGGGTAGGCTATATTTATTGGTCGATATATTTACAGTATGTATTTATTATTCTTTTAGTGTCCTGCCAAGACCTCCATCAAGCTTGAAATAACATCCCCAAAATCTCCCTTCTAGATAAATTTGTACTTTTTAGACAAAATGTACCGGCCGGTTCCTCCTAAATTACAGGCTCGCTATCGCTCGCCAAGAAATAATCGACACTTAAATGTCACAAAAGGTGTTAATATTGTCAGATATGGGGCGAAAAGTCTTAAAATCGCCAAACTAATAAGCTGAACGTCTGAAGCTCTGAAAAATAATGGGGCTAAGCATGAGGGAAAAGGGGGACCAGAAAAAAACCCCTTTCACCTCCTTAAGGTACCAAAATGTCGGATACAAAAGAATGATGGGGGGACAGGAATTTGCTCTGATGGTATTGGATGTGCTTTGACACTATTTGGTTAGAGGGGGTCTTTTGGGATCCCCCTGCTTCGCTCCATTAGTTTCGAGATTTTAAGACGTTTCAACTCGTTAGTTTGGCGATACTATAACGCTTCACCTCATTCAGGTGTTGATTTTTTTTCTCGCCTTGGCGAACGATAGCTTGCCTGTAACTTAAAATAAATCGGTGTGCGGCCGAGACATTTTTCTATAGAAAATGTGTACACATTTAGCTTGAAGGGGATCTCGGTGGCCATTTCTTAGTTTGAAGGCGGTCTGGAAAGTCGTTTGTGTTAGTCTAAGGGACAAATTAAAATATATTTCTCGAAAATGGTAAACAGCAAGCAAGGTTAGGTAGCACTGGATGTGATGTAATGGTTGTTGTTGCTGTTCCCCAGGCTGTCTGACCGAGCAGCCCCAAGGTCCCGAGCAAAGCCAAGGCCATAACCGTGCGCCCCCACAAACCCTCCCTGCTTACCACTAATAAAGCCCAGGTGACCAAAGCCACTCCAAGGCGGGGAGCTTAGGAGGGTGCGGAAACGCCCGGGAAACCAAAGTCCCACCCAAGACCCTTTGCCCCACAGCAATTATGAAGGGAAAGTTGAGGGGCAAAGGAAAAATGTGACGCTTTGGCTCCCAATCTGACAACCTCTAAGTTGGCAGTAGGGATGTCAATCCACGGAAGAGTCGTCGCCACTTGAGATCTAGAAAATATATAAGTAAAAGGAACAGCCAGAGTAAGCTATGGATATGGCAGAGAACGCTCAACTTTCTCTCTGAATGGCATATTGGCTTAGTTGTCCGGAAATCTTAATATAATGTATATTGTATATATTTATTTTTGTATATTGATTTATCTATATATTTATTTTTTTGTTCATTCATTCATTGATTTATATATTTGTTTATTTCCTTATTTATTTATTGATATATTTATTAGTCTATTTATTTAATTAGTTATTTAGTTATTTATTTATATTTTTCTGTATGTATTTGTTTAATAGCTGTATATTCCCCAGACACCGGACTGAACTCTGCATTGCTAACAACACACAACAATATTCTGGTGTAGAGTATAATAGCTGTATATTCCCCAGACACCGGACTGAACTCTGCATTGCTAACAACACACAACAATATTCTGGTGTAGAGTATAATAGCTGTATATTCCCCAGACACCGGACTGAACTCTGCATTGTTAACAACACACAACAATATTCTGGTGTAGAGTATAATAGCTGTATATTCCCCAGACACCGGACTGAACTCTGCATTGTTAACAACACACAACAATATTCTGGTGTAGAGTATAATAGCTGTATATTCCCCAGACACCGGACTGAACTCTGCATTGCTAACAACACACAACAATATTCTGGTGTAGAGTATAATAGCTGTATATTCCCCAGACACCGGACTGAACTCTGCATTGTTAACAACACACAACAATATTCTGGTGTAGAGTATAATAGCTGTATATTCCCCAGACACCGGACTGAACTCTGCATTGTTAACAACACACAACAATATTCTGGTGTAGAGTATAATAGCTGTATATTCCCCAGACACCGGACTGAACTCTGCATTGCTAACACACACAACAATATTCTGGTGTAGAGTATAATAGCTGTATATTCCCCAGACACCGGACTGAACTCTGCATTGTTAACAACACACAACAATATTCTGGTGTAGAGTATAATAGCTGTATATTCCCCAGACACCGGACTGAACTCTGCATTGCTAACAACACACAACAATATTCTGGTGTAGAGTATAATAGCTGTATATTCCCCAGACACCGGACTGAACTCTGCATTGTTAACAACACACAACAATATTCTGGTGTAGAGTATAATAGCTGTATATTCCCCAGACACCGGACTGAACTCTGCATTGCTAACAACACACAACAATATTCTGGTGTAGAGTATAATAGCTGTATATTCCCCAGACACCGGACTGAACTCTGCATTGTTAACAACACACAACAATATTCTGGTGTAGAGTATAATAGCTGTATATTCCCCAGACACCGGACTGAACTCTGCATTGCTAACAACACACAACAATATTCTGGTGTAGAGTATAATAGCTGTATATTCCCCAGACACCGGACTGAACTCTGCATTGTTAACAACACACAACAATATTCTGGTGTAGAGTATAATAGCTGTATATTCCCCAGACACCGGACTGAACTCTGCATTGCTAACAACACACAACAATATTCTGGTGTAGAGTATAATAGCTGTATATTCCCCAGACACCGGACTGAACTCTGCATTGCTAACAACACACAACAATATTCTGGTGTAGAGTATAATAGCTGTATATTCCCCAGACACCGGACTGAACTCTGCATTGTTAACAACACACAACAATATTCTGGTGTAGAGTATAATAGCTGTATATTCCCCAGACACCGGACTGAACTCTGCATTGCTAACAACACACAACAATATTCTGGTGTAGAGTATAATAGCTGTATATTCCCCAGACACCGGACTGAACTCTGCATTGCTAACAACACACAACAATATTCTGGTGTAGAGTATAATAGCTGTATATTCCCCAGACACCGGACTGAACTCTGCATTGCTAACAACACACAACAATATTCTGGTGTAGAGTATAATAGCTGTATATTCCCCAGACACCGGACTGAACTCTGCATTGCTAACAACACACAACAATATTCTGGTGTAGAGTATAATAGCTGTATATTCCCCAGACACCGGACTGAACTCTGCATTGTTAACAACACACAACAATATTCTGGTGTAGAGTATAATAGCTGTATATTCCCCAGACACCGGACTGAACTCTGCATTGTTAACAACACACAACAATATTCTGGTTAAAAGAATGCAAGGACGAATTAAGTTACCCATTATGGCCATTAACTTACCTATTTAATAATTCACTAGCTTTAGGCTTAGTTCCTGATACAGTAGTCATGAATGACTGAATGAATGATGACCATAGATAAGTAGGAGATTAGAGAGTTTTGGATACAGGAAGAATAAGTTGAGGAATGGTTACGAAAATTATGATTATATTGAAAATGACTGATTGACTACATCTGTTGATAAAATACTATATATACATATATTGATAGAATTATACAAGTGTTTGGAGCTTCCTCTCCTTACTTGCAGACTTGGTTTGTGATATCAAGTTATTTTCTTTTGCACAATCATTATTTAAAAGAGTATTTGAAGAAGCCCAAATCAACATGTTTTCAACCTTTTCTGTTTCATGACCAATATCACGGAATTCATTAGGAAAAAGAGCATCATCATTGGCAAGAACTTGCCTTGTTAACTCCATTGCCAATTTCCACTGATTAAGTTAAGTAGCAAATGCAGGGTGTTGAATGAATTTTGTAAGGATGATATAATTATACATGATAATGGTTGTTGTTATGTCATTTGGATATAGTCTAACCGATTTGAGGTTTCCATTTCCTCCAAGTTTGTTTTATCAAATATCTTTGATTACAATTTTGGTTATGAAATGACAAATTCATCTTCAGTACGGACATCATTCTGAGTTTTTTTTTCACATTCAGAGACTTGTCTAATTGATATATTATATTGACTTCCTGCAAGCTGGCGATATTGTCCAAATCTAGCTTCAAGATGATCTGTTTGAAAATGTCCCGTTAATATATAGGCCTAGTCCATATTTAGTTCATTTATACAATAGTTTGTCAGCTCAATTATGGCATGTGTGGTATGTTTCAAGGCAGTGAATGTATCCCTTGTCAGCTCAATTATGGCATGTGTGGTATGTTTCAAGGCAGTGAATGTTTCCCTTGTCAGCTTCCCACTCGCATCTTTAACACTATCCCATAATTCAAGCCAATTATAGAAAATATTCAAACATTTGTAAAAAGTATTATTTTGATCATAAGTCAAAGGATAAGCATATTAATTTGTGCCAAGTCCACATCCTTTAAATGGTGACTTTACATTCATCACAGTCCACCAGATATGAAAGGCCTCAATGTAATTTGCGACCTCAGCAGAAAATGGCATATCACGTTGCCTACCAATTGAACGAAGTGCCTATATGTATTCATTGAAAATTTACCATTCCTTTACCCCTACTGTACCGGCGACATCCTTTGTATTTTAGTATTGCTGCTACTAGTCGATTTTATTCAGCTTAGGAAGGATCTCTAGCAATAATATGGCTTCGAACTATTTCAATCGACCCTTTTAGCTACTATAGATCCTTCCTAAGCTGCATTAAATCATCTAAATATAGCTAGAATATAATGAAAAAGACGTAGCCGGTACAAAAGGGGTTAAACATCGTAATAGCTTTCCCTACGACTTTTCCCGACCTAGAATGACCATTATACAGATAAACGATAAGGGTCAATATGGGTCGGTAAAGGTCGTAGGGAAAGGCCCTAAAGCGTGAAGGGTCAAGAGTAGGTGAGGGTCAGAAAGGTAGCGGATGAACCCTCTTGTGTCTACGTCACACCAGTTTAAAGGTCCGAGCTGGCAGGCCTTTACTAGAGGGTTGTGGCTATGCACGCAGCCGGATCCCATGCCTTGGCCCCGCCCACTGCCGGATCCCATGCCTTGTACAAATATTATATTAGATTAGATTAGATTAACCTAACTTAACCTAACCTAACCTAACCTAACCTAACCTAACCTAACCTAACCTAACCCTAATATAATATAATATAATATAATATAATATAATATAATATAATATAACAGAACACAAATACCAAAATAAAAATAAAAAATACACTCGATCCAAGTGGGATCGAACGCTGGATTATTAGTGTGAAGGGTGAGAGCTCTACCGAGTGAGCTACGGAGAGACTTCGCAGTAACGGTTTGAAGGCTATAAGATCAGATCAGATGAAATATTGAGGGATAAGCCTTTACAACGGTACTTAAACACGGTTGGGCAGGGGGGCGGGGCCATGGTATGGGATCCGGCAGTGGGCGGGGCCAAGACATGGGATCCGGCTGCGTACATGGCCTTCCGTGTGTGGGTGTACCTCGGTGTGTGTACTTGAATATGTAGTGTGTGTGCTGTTTGTTAATATGTATTTGTGCGTGTGGCTTGTGTATGTATGTGTGCGTGTCTGTGAACGTGTATGTCTGGAGACGTATAAACATGTGTGTGTGTTCTTGTTAGTGATTGTAGTAAGCGTGTTTATCTGTTGTACCGTCTATGTTTGTTATATTTCTTTTTGTGTGATATCTTGTGTATTTTTATGTGGGATTACTTATTTATCGTATAGAAAACGATGAGTATCCTTTTTATGTTGGTGGTAGTAAATAAGTTTTACTTTATATTTTCTAGATCTCAAGTGACGGCGTCTCTTCCGTGGATTGACCTCCCAATCTACCAAGATTGGAAGCCAAAGCGTCACATTTTTCCTTTGCCCCTCAACTTTCTCTTCATAATTGCTGAGGGACACAGGGCCCTGGGTGGGGCTTTGGTTTCCCGGACGTTTCCTCACCCTCCTCAGCTCCCCGCCATGGAGTGGCTTCGGTCACCCAGGCTTTATTGTGGTCGGCAGGGGGGGTTCTGTTGGGGCGCTCGGTTGTGGCCTTGGCCTTGCTCGGGGTCTTGGGGCTGTTCGGCCAGGCAGCTTGGGGAACAGCAACAACAACAACAACCCGACACGGTGTATAATTATGTCTGTCTATATAGCTATCAAACACACACACACACACACACAACTCGACACCTTAATGACACGAAAGATCATACAATTGACTAGATATGGGGCGAAATGGCTTAAAATCGCCAACCTAATGGGGCGAACGTCTTAAAGTAGGCCTATCAAAACTAATGGGGCTAAAGATAAAGGAGAAGGGTTGCATACAAAACACCCCCTTAATTAACATAGCCAACTCGTTGCTCTAACCCTTTCTTCGCTAAGTTTCTACGTAGAAATTATATTCATTAGTATTGCCTTCTCTGAGTTAACAAATAGACAAAAATACATACGGTATATAGTTAAATCAACGATTTTTTAATCAGTTTTTTAAAGAACTGTTCGACCACATGGGATTTACCAAAAGAAATACATAAATAAAACAAAAAATAATAATAATATAAAAAATAATAATAATAAAATAAATAATTTATAAAGACAAATTATTAAGTAATAATGTATTAAGTTTTAATCACTTTGGGGGTAGGGGGCTAGGAATCCTCCTCCCCTTGTAAAATTCTCCTACTTAACGAGATAGAGAGATGGACGAGGGAACGCAAAAGTGGTCCTGAACCCTAAGAATTAGAACTTTAAAGGTTTCTGTTCGGGCTCTATCTCGAGTTGGGGTATGTGCCTGAATACATACATGCATACATACATACATTATTCAAACCTGGCAAATCAACTTAATTATCTGCCTTGCTTACCTGCCTAGCGTGTAATCCCTTAATCAAATGACCAACAACACTTTTTGTTTTAGTATCTAATTGTGTTTGCAAAAATGGGGTTAATTCGATGTTCTTTTGATTTCCGTTTTATGGAGATAATAATAAAGGTCAAATTAAGTGAGGGAGGAAGGGGGGGGGGGGGGGCTACGCTAGGCTACACTTTTCCACGGCACTTAACTCTGTGTTTTTGCCATTTGAACTCTATGATGGGTGAGTGACCTAGCATAGTACACAGGGGCTATTGTATGTCATCCAGGTTACCTCAGTTTATCGACCCAGATGGAGTGTCACATACTGTATGTCCACTTGAGGCGGTGTCACACGACAATTTTTTCTGTCACTGTTTACGGGCAATTTTAGTCTGGCAGCTTTAGAATATATATTTGATCAGAATGTACAGTAGGCACCTAACAAAATACCTTCAGTCTATTTTCCGAGGCCAATGCGAAATAGCCTCAAAATATTACGAGAAAAAACTTGCTCATCGAAAATTGCCGGACCAAGCACTCGTGTGACACCGGCTTAAATTACTCCAGGTTCCATGCAGTATATTTAACTGTATACTGCTAGGTCAACAGAGGCATGGGGTGTGAAGAGACCACCTGTACATCTCGTCCTTATTAGGAAGCTTATTGGAGAGCACTAGATTAATGGGAATTTTTTATTTAGTTATTTTTTTCTTAGTTTCCTCCCTAGACCCCCATCAAGCTTAAAAAGATAACTCCTAGATCCCATTCGAGATAAATTTGTGCATTTTTTCGACAAAACAAATTTTCGGACGAAGGCCATTTAATTTACTACTAAATTGCTGGCTCGTGAAAAATACACACCTAAATGGCACGAAAAGTCCTAATATTGACAATGGTCCTAATCTGGCAAAACTAAGGCGGCAAACGTCTTAAAATTTCAAAACTAATGGAACTATACATAAGATAGAAGTGGATCCAGAAAAAGAAAAACCTTCCTTTAAGCCAAGCACACTAACTAATGCAACATTGAATAATAATTTAAATACATTGTCCCTAATAATATATATTTTTGGTGTAATATACCCTATATTTCTTTCCTAAACATTTTGCCTCCAGTGTTACATAACCTAAACATTGAATTACTAATATAAATATGAAAATAATCATAATCCAAAAGGATACCATCATCCACTTCCTCCTTCCACGTAGCACTGAGGGGTGTTAGCCGTTAGCGGGTTATTTATATCTCACCAGGGATTGCCAGAGACCTTCAGTTTCCACAATTTTATACAACATGGAAGACCAAATTATAGTTTAATAAGTGGGAATATAGGACCCCAGAGAGACGTAAGCTCATCATAACTCCTCCAATGTATGACTAAATAAATCCAGCGTGGCAGCTAATGTATAAACTTGCTCGCTGCTAACTAATTTCAGTTGCCAGGAACCACTTTATATTTCAAATATGTGTTTGGGGGGGGGGGGGATACCATATGATGCACTTTCATTTTATTCTGGCTGTTATTAGACAAATGTATACATACATAGGAAGACCCTCATCAAATGTATACATACATAGGAAGACCCTCATCAAATGTATACATACATAGGAAGACCCTCATCAAATGTATACATACATAGGAAGACCCTCATCAAATGTATACATACATAGGAAGACCCTCATCAAAAGGGTTAATAAGAGTATATTACTGTATGTAATATTTTATGTTGAGGCATGACGTGCAAGATATACCGTATATTTTATGTTGAGGCATGACGTGCAAGATATACCGTATATTTTATGTTGAGGCATGACGTGCAAGATATACCGTATATTTTATGTTGAGGCATGACGTGCAAGATATACCGTATATTTTATGTTGAGGCATGACGTGCAAGATATACCGCATAATTTGGTGTTTGGATCTACAATTCTACATTTTACTTTGATCATAAATAAAGTCTCAAGTTGTTGTTCAATAATTACGGCACCAACATGGCATCCACAAAAATAAATAAAAAAATGGCCGCTCCTTCTTATTACAGTATCTATAGTTAGGATGTATCTTGTTACTTTGATAGAATATTATTGTTCTCTTTTTTACTATTTTTTATCAATTAATTTATATGTTATGCTTTCTAGACCTCCATCAAGGTTAAGACAAAAGAAAAAGAAAGACCCCCTGCGAGATTTCTACATTTGAATTTTTACATTCTTCGATAGAAAAATCTCACGGCTCACGGCCTATTTCTTCTAAGTTACAGGCTCGCTATCGCTCGCCCAGAGAAAATAAACACCTTATTAGAGTGAACCGTCTTATTATTGCAAAACTAATGAGGTGAATAGTCTTAAAATCTTCAGACTAATGGAGCGGCCCAAACAGGGTTAAGCTGAGGAAATATTGAAAACTGTTTTGTTCATTATTACGAGGAGGTTAAGAGGGTGTGACTAGTAATTGCCTCATTATTCTCTCTCTCTCTCTCTCAGCAAGGTATTATTCTCTTTCTTGTCTTATTATCTCTTTTTGCCTCTACTGTACTCATTTATTTACCTATAATAATTATTCTCTTTCTTGCACTTACTCTCATCCACACACTCATGCCCTTTCACACACACTAATTCCCTTTCACACACACTCTCACTCTTTCTCTCACTCACTCACTCACTCTCACCCTCACTCACTCACTGCTCACTCTTTCTTTCTCTCTCTCTCTCTCTCTCTGGAGGGTGAGGAGAGAGCCTTCTGCTATGCTTCCCTTCTCTTCCACATTACATTAGGTTGTTCTGTCTTTTCTAGAGCTACAGACAACCTCGCCTGGCTCATAAGATCTATGCGGCCAGTGTAGCTATGTCAATCTATGTAAACCTCCCTCTTCTCATTTTCTTTCAATTTTCAGAGGGACTATTTACGGTGCCTTAAATTGGTGGCTGGCGGCCCTGTATTTACCTGGGCCTTACCTCTGATTGCCGGGAGAGAGAGATAGAGAGAGAAAGAGAGAGAGAGAGAGAGAGAGAGAGAGAGAGAGAGAGAGAGAGAGAGAGAAGTAATAATGCAAAGTATGTAAAAGAAAAATGCATATATATTTTTGATGACAGACTATAATAGAGAATATATAAGAGAGAGGGGGGATTGTATAATTATGTAGGTAAAACTTAAAAGAACGATACAAAATATGTTATGGAGAGAGAGAGAGAGAGAGAGAGAGAGAGAGAGAGAGAGAGAGAGAGAGAGACTAAGACTAAGGCTGTCTAATTACTTATCCATTTGTCTCTCCACTAATTCACTTTCCAAGCTATCCATCTTAATTCCACTACTGCCTCCTCTACCTCTGAGTGCCTTCCTCACTCTTTCCTTATTATCTTCTTCCCCTCCATTCTCTATTCTCTCTTCCTTCCTAACCTTCCTTCCTTATTCTCTTCTTTCCTTCCATTCTTGCTTCCTCCTTTACCTTCCTTCCTTAATTCCATCCTTCCTTCCTTATTATCTTCTTTCCTTCCATTCTCTATTCTCTCTTCCTTCCTTCCTGCCTTCATTTCTTTCTTTCTTTGTCTTCCTTCCTTCTTTCCATTCCATTCCTTCCTTCCTTCTTTCCTTCCATCTGCTAATACCACCCCCTCTACCCCTTATCACCTTCTACCTTTCTTCTTTCTTCCTTCCTTCTTTCACTCGCCCTACTACTACCACCCATTCTACCTATACCCCGGCCCGCTACCTTCTACCGTAATAACGTCTTCCTTCCTTACTTTATCCTTCCTTCCTTCCTTCCTTCCCACCTCTATGTATCTTCCTTATCTCATATCTTTCTTCTCTCTCCTTCCTTCATTATCTTCTCACCCTCCCACTCCCCTTCCCCATCTTTCCTTCCTCCTTCCTTACAACCCCCCTCCCTTCCTCACCTCCCGCCTTCCTTCCTTCCTCCTCTGCTTCCTACTTCCTTCCCATCTTCCTACTTCCCTCCTTACTACCCTCCCTCCTACTTCTCCCCCTCTCCACCTCCCTCCTACTTCTCCCCCTCTCCACCTCCCTTCTAGTTCTCCCCCTCTCCACCTCCCTCCTACTTCTCCCCCTTTACCTCCCTCCTACTTCTCCCCCTCTCCACCTCCCTCCTACTTCTCCCTCTCTCCACCTTTCTCCTACTTCTCCCCCTCTCCACCTCCCTCCTACCACTCCCCCTTTGCCTCCCTCCTACCACTCCCCCTTTGCCTCCCTCCTACCACTCCCTTTCTACCTCCACCCTACCACTCCCCTTCTCCCTCCACCCTAACACTCCCTCTCCACCTTCCTCCTTTCACTGCCCCTCCCAACCTCCCTCCTCACTATCCCCTCCCACCCCCCTTCTCCCTCCCTCCCTCCACCTCTCAAATCATTAATAAGAGCCTCAGACAATGGCCAAACTCCTTGCTTTGAACCTCGATATTCAATTTTATCCGCAAATATAAACTTTTTCGGAAACTTATAATACGCAAGAATGTGGAATAAGGTAAGTGGGTTTTCTTTTTCTGTTCTTTCTGTTTAGATTGGTCATTGGTCTTGGTTAATGTGTGTGTGTGTGTGTGTGTGTGTGTGTGTGTGTGTGTGTGTGTGTGTGTGTGTGTGTGTGTGTGTACAAAGTACAAAGGAAATCAAGCAACAACAGTTCTAGTGGCCCTTCTAGGCTGCTTGTCCTTCAAAACACTGAGGATAAAGTGTCCAAACAGTGGTTTAGAGTGGATAAGGGAACATTGGAAAGGGAACTACTGCCCTGGAACTAATGTCCGTGGCAGGATTAGGAAGTTAGTAGGGGACAGATGGGTTAGTAACTGAGGGGAGGATAAAATAAAGTTATTCATTTACAAATATTCGTTCTTTCTCCTCTTCCATTTCCCCAAAAAATTGGTCTGCTTCGCAAGGTTTATAAAACATTTGCTTGTGACGCCACAGTTATCAAGTCTTTTTATGCTTTTATTTTGCCACATTTCGAGCACTGCTCACCTGTCTGGTTGTCAGCAGCTGACTGCCATCTCAAGTTGTTTGACAGGTCCCTAATTTCCATCAGTTTTATTCTACCTCATTTGTCTCTTGATCTGTGTCATCGACGTAAAGTTGGTGCCCTTAGTCTTTTATTTAAAGTGTTTAACAACCCTCAGCATCCCTTACATGGGGTTCTGCCTGGGCCCTATGTCTGGGCTCGTGCAACTAGATTCACAAGCAATCTTAATGATCTTGCCATGAGCCGTGTTCATTTTTCTACTACACAGTTTTCACGGTGTTTTGCGCCGGCCATGGTTGACTTGTGGAATAAGTTGCCAAATGAGCTAGTCAATTCAGCTAATATCTCCATTTTTAAGTCTAGAGTTCATGCTTTTTTGCAGCATTAATTCTAATGTTTAAACTTATTTTATTCTATTTTATTGTATTATATTTATACTTGATATCCTCCACTGCATAATATGTTATCTGTGTTTAATATGTGTATATGTACAGTACAGTATACAGTATATGTTTTTATTTTTTCCTAAGTTGCCGTAGTCTCTCTCCAGTGCCTCCGGGTGTTTTGTGTGGATTCATCTTGATGGTGTTTCTGCACCCTGGTTGGAGACTTCGGCATCTCATATAATAATAATAATAATAATAAATGCAGTCAGCCGCGGGTTTGATGCGAGATATTTGTCTAGGCGGAGTTTAAATGAATCAACAGTGCTGCAGTCTATAGCATCTCAGGGAAGCCTATTCCATAAGTTGACAACTCGATTGAAGATTTTTTTTTTAGCTTCGTGCGAGTTAAAAGATTTACCAATAATTTTGCACCCGTTTCCTCGCGTGTAATTAGATTGGTCGATAGTGAAGTACTTACTACAGTTCATATTGTCGATGCCTTTGATGATTTTGAACACTTGAATTAAGTCGCCTCTTAATCTTCGCTGGGTTAAAGGAAATAGATTTAATTCTCTAAGATGCTCCTCGTATGGTTTGTTCTTTAGGCTAGGTATCATTTTGGTAACTCTACGTTGAACTCGTTCTAGCTTGTCTATATCTTTTTGGTAATAAGGGTACCAGGATTGAACGCAGTATTCCAGAAGAGGGCGGACTAAGGAATTGTAAAAGGGTTAGGATAACGTCTTTGGATTTATGCTCAAATGACCTGCCTATAAAGCCAATTATTTTGTTTGCCTTCTTAATAACTTCTGAACATTGTTGACCCGGATTTAGGTTACTCGATATTGTTACTCCCAGATCGGTTTCTCTGTTTACATTCTTAAGCTGAGTGCCATTCATCAAATAGTTTGCTTTCTCATTTTGGTATCCGATATGTAGTACTTTACATTTATCCGCATTGAAACTCATTTGCCTAATTTGGGCCCAACATGACCACTTATCTAGATTGTGTTGCATATCGTCAACTTGTTCTTTTGAGAGTACGCTATTTGCAATTTTTGTATCGTCATCAAATTTTGAGATTGTACAGGT
The DNA here is from genome assembly GCA_032716605.1 of Paralithodes platypus. Lineage (NCBI taxonomy): Eukaryota > Metazoa > Arthropoda > Malacostraca > Decapoda > Lithodidae > Paralithodes > Paralithodes platypus. Next base: position 49,080,136 of record CM064581.1, on the reverse strand, counting down.
GAGACCCTCATCTATGTCGTTGATGTAAATTAGAAAGAGAATTGGTCCTAGTACCGATCCCTGGGATACCCGTCTACTTACATTGGTCTATTTAGATGCCTTACCGCTTATTACTACTCTTTGCTTTCTGTCGCTGAGCCAATTTTCTATCCATTTCAACACACCGTCTTGTATTCCATGCGCTTTTAGTTTTAGCAGTAAACGTTTGTGGGGAACTTTGTCAAAGGCCTTTTGAAAATCAAGGTATATAATATCTACAGCTTTACTCTCATCGTAGAGGTTGAGGATATCGTGGAAGAAGTCTAATAGGTTTGTTAAACAGGAACGTTTTTTACGAAAAGCCGTGTTGAGTATCTTTAAGTATGTTATTTTCCTCTAAGTGATTTACGAGTCTGTCTCTTATGAGTGTGTATAGCATTTTACATACAACTGAGGTTAAGCTAATTGGACGATAGTTACTGGGTAGGGTTTTGCTGCCTTTTTTTAATATCGGTGTTACGTTGGCTAGCTAGTGTGTGTGTGTGTGTGTGTGTGTGTGTGTGTGTGTGTGTGTGTGTGTGTGTGTGTGGGAGAGAGGGGGGGATATTGAGACTGTCAAATGAAAAATGGAGAGAGAGAGAGAGAGAGAGAGAGATCGGGGAAGTGATTGCAAAGAATTAACGGCTGATTGAACGAAGGCAAGAGCATGAAATGTGATGAACAAAAAACATTAACACTAAAAAGATTGCATTGAACAAGAGGAAGCTGAATTACATAGGAGGAGAAGGAAGGAAGGAGATACAAAAAGGAAGAAAAGGGAAATTAGTGGAAAATAATAAAAACAGTAATAATAATATTACAATTATAATAATACGAATAAGATGAAGAAGAAGACGAAGAAGAAGAAAAGGAGGAGGAGGAAGAGGGGAAGGGAGGAATTAATAAGGAAGGAGAGAAAAATGAGAAAAGAGAGAGAAAGAAGAAAGGAAAGAAATGTGTGAAAAGATAATAAAGGGAGGAGAGAGATAATACAAAGTGCAGTACAACTAGGTTGTGTACATATATTACTAGGTTGTGTACATATATTACTAGGTTGTGTACATATATTACTAGGTCGTGTACATATATTACTAGGTCGTGTACATATATTACTAGGTCGTGTACATATATTACTAGGTTGTGTACATATATTACTAGGTCGTGTACATATATTACTAGGTTGTGTACATATATTACTAGGTTGTGTACATATATTACTAGGTCGTGTACATATATTACTAGGTTGTGTACATATATTACTAGGTTGTGTACATATATTACTAGGTTGTGTACATATATTACTAGGTCGTGTACATATATTACTAGGTTGTTTACATATATTACTAGGTTGTGTACATATATTACTAGGTTGTGTACATATATTACTAGGTTGTGTACATATATTAGTGTACATATATTACTAGGTTGTTACATATATACTAGGTGTGTACATATATTACTAGTTGTTACTAGGTGTGTACATATATACTAGTGTGTACATATATTACTAGGTTGTGTACATATATTACTAGGTTGTGTACATATATGGTGTGTACATATATTACTAGGTTGTGTACATATTACTAGGTTGTGTACATATATTACTAGGTTGTGTACATATATACTAGGTTGTGTACATATATTACTAGGTTGTGTAATTACTAGGTGTGTACATATATTACTAGGTTGTGTACATATATTACTAGGTTGTGTACATATATTACTAGGTTGTGTACATATATAGGGTTGTGTACATATTACTAGGTTGTGTACAATATTACTAGGTTGTGTACATATTACTAGGTTGTGTACATATTACTAGGTTGTGTACATATATTACTAGGTTGTGTACATATATTACTAGGTCGTGTACATATATTACTAGGTCGTGTACATATATTACTAGGTTGTGTACATATATTACTAGGTTGTGTACATATATTACTAGGTTGTGTACATATATTACTAGGTTGTGTACATATATTACTAGGTTGTGTACAGATATTACTCTCACTCACTCCGTCTCTCTCTCTCTCACACACACACACACACACACACACACGGAGTGGCCGAGTGCACTGAGTCATTGTACTCTTGGTGCATGGCTCTGGTTGCGTGGGTTCGATCCCAGCTACCTGCTAGTGAGATTTCTGAGGTTCCATCTGGTTCCCTGCCCTCATCTTATCCCTTCTGAGGGTATGTAGGCTCTTTTGTGGCAGCCAGAGTCAATCTGTTGACTACTTAGGATAAGTTAGGTTAAGGAATTGTGTATTTACAGCCTCATTGGCTGCCAGCTCCAAATATAACGACTATTATTTGTAGTAGTACAGTAGTACTACACACTCACTCACTCACTCTCACACACACTCACTCACACACACACACCCACACCTGCCAGACTTTCCCTGATGAATGCATATGTACACACATTATACAGACACACGCACACACCTGCCGCGCCTACGCTCACACACGCACATGCATGACTGTTCCTAGATGTATATGTGCACAAATTATATATACACATACCCGAGTAACTAATGGCTATTTTAGGCTTACAAAGCTTGTCTGTCAGAACTGTGGTGGATGATACCTTATACCAGTTACTGGGTTGAGAGAGAGAGAGTGTGTGTGTGTCAAAGTTCTCGACCTTAGGATAGGTGTGTGCATGGTATAAAGACTAGTAAGACTAGTAAGGTAGAGGCACAGAATTCTTAAACTCATACACACGAAGGTTTCTAAATGACCGTAAACAGACCGTGGTCACTTTTTTCTTTTTCTTCTTTCTGGTCTGATAAGGTCACGGTCAACTTACCGCCCATGGTATATTCTTAGTTTGATACACAACTTTAAAGTCCCGTAAACTTAGATACTTTCTAGCCTTGACATTATATTTATCTCTGCAATAACCCATATACCGGTGTGAGATTTATATGCACTGAACATTGCAGTGTATATCCGTGAACAAAAAAAAATACAATAACATCCTTACTGTGAGTTGAAATCGGTAGCCTTAAGCCTCTGTCACACTATGCCGATTTAAGTGCCAACGCTCCACGACTTAAGGGTCGGGAGCAAGTCTTTGCCTACATCGTCGCGCGACGTGGGTGGGCGCCTACTCAAGAGAGCCGTCGGGAGAGGTCGTCAGGGGCCTCAGGAAAAGTTCGACATGCACAACTCTCATGAGTTGAGTCGGCGGCTAGTAAATTGACGAGACGGGGACGGTAGGCGGATCGCGTCGGGTGGCGTCAGACGGTACAAGGGCGTCGATCTGTCTGCGTCACATGCCGCTTATAAGGTAGGTCGCCTTTAGGCAGCGACCCGGTAACGCCCAGGCGCCCTCATAGGGGGAGGACATACTGTGAGTCCGCGACCTGGCAACGTCGCACGGGACATCGTTGATAGAGGGTTTTGGGGGTGTTTTTTTAAGCTTGATGGAGGTCTAGCGAGGAAACTCAAAAATAAATGAATATATAAATAAATAGACCCCAAAAATCACCACTGTCCCCTTAATCCGATCCCATCAATGAGTGACTATCTATAAACCCTTTCAATGGTGGTGACGTCTGTTTTGCCTTAGTTCTGCCCTACTTAGACGATTTTATGCAGCTTAAGAACGGTCTGTGGGAGTTAAGAGAGATAAATGAGAGGAATGGAGGTCTTGTGATTGCTACAGGCCCTTTGTAAGCATAATACAAAAACCTAATAGTTGCCAGACTATAACGAGAAAGACGTCATCAGTACTGAAAGGGTTAACTATAGATGGCCTTGTTTCACCAATTACTCAAAGAACCACTTAATTAAGGGGAGATGGGCGTATTAATTTGCTCATTTATGGATCTTTTTATTATGTTTTTAGTTTCCTCCCTAGATCTCAAGCTTAACCCCCCCCCCCCTCACCCACACACACACACACACACAAACGTCGCCTCCGACGGACCGGTGTGCCTCGGTTGGGGTCAAATGTGACAGGGTGGCTGTGCATCGCCGCCGTAGTATCTATAGGCGCCGCCCTACCTCCTATATTCGCCGCTCGTCAGGAGCATTGTCGCCAACCAGTTTGCGCGCTACGGCGCATGACGCCGCCCCGGCGGCGTCTTTTATCTTCCTTAGGTCTTGCATGGTTGCCGCTCGACCCCTTCCAGTTGCTGTCAGGCGGCATGCCCGTCCATACTGCCCGCCGAGGGCGTCCCGTCCCTCCATCACCCAGGATACTCGGCAGTAGTCTCCCCCTTGTATCGCCACTCCTTAAGTCGTGGAGCGTCGGCACTTAAATCGGCATAGTGTGACAGAGGCTTTAGTGACAGTGTCGAACCATCACTTCTGTTTCTTCTGTGACTTCACGCTCAACCATGGTACCGTCATAATATATGATATAGTTGTGGGAATAATGTTGATTATTCTATAAGTGAAATATTCGTATACCAGCGTCGCTTGTTTGTAGGCGATGCTATAGTATTCTCTCTGGCCGCTAGACGGCAGCACCGTCCTTTCTGCTCCACCCAGTGTTCACCAACATTTCGCTTCGTCAAAATCTGATTCCCTTAGATTCTTAGCTGGCCATATACTTATACATATCATCTCTTCACATCCCCTGGGCCTTCATACACCCTCACACGCTATCCTGGGTGAAAGTCGACGAGTGTCGGCAGCAAACTACGTAAATTTAAAGGAAGTTGGACGAGGGACGAACAAGGATCCGTATACTTCCATCTTATCTCCCGACCTACGAAGCGAAAATCACCAATACCTTCAAAATATCTCCTCATATAAGCTACAACTATATCGAATAACATGGCTAACATGTAGGTTGAGTCCTACTGCAATAAAATGGTCGATATCAATCGACATTACTCTATATATTAGATGAACAAAAACATCATATCGATCGTAAAATTTCTGCGGTAAAATTTGAAACGACGTCGGCTGTAAACTACCTCATAACGATATATATAATCTTCAAATGCAATAAAATAACAACTTCAGCAAATAGACTAGGGTCCTGTCACACTATATATGTCTATGTTTATCCATGTCACTTCACATTTTCGGTGGAAAACACCAGTATCCTATGTACAGCCAACACGTGTTTGAACTCTGAAGACCTCTGCTGCCCTGACTCAAGGTTAAGAGATACAAAAGTTGAATCTCTTAACCTTGCCCTGACTGACCCTAGCGGCGAGAGAAGTGTCTGACGTCATCAAATTCCCACCAAGTTCCAATAATCTCCACCATCGGTTTACCTTATTAGTCTCTTTACCATGGGTGTGTGTGTGTGTGTTAATGTTCACGACCTTAGGATAGGAGTGTGTGTGTGTGTCAAAGAGAGAGAGGGTGAGAGCGTTTGTGAATGAGTTTTAGGTATGTAATGGTTTAATCTGTGTGTATATATGTGTAGAGAGTGAGAGTGAGTATGTGTATGTGTGTGTTTTAAAGAACAAGTACAGTAACTCATACATATTCGTGGACCCCACCAATTTATAATTATGGAAGTATATCCATGGAAATAAATTTATGAATATATTTGTATATACATAAACTACAGAACCATGTATACTATATATTGACAAGCAAGTTTCATCCAAAAAGAAACCCAAATAGTTATAATTGCATAAAGAAAAACAAAAGGTGCCCAAGAATGTTTATAAGTGACTGTACGTCCTTGATAACAAGCAGTGGATGTGCAGCAATCGTCTACAGTAATAACAGTTATACACGTTTTGTTGAAGGATTCAGACACGGTGACGAAACAATTTGAAATCTTCCCTTACGCCACACACCCAAGCCACTGTTTCCCCCCATTCATCGTTCATTATCTCAGTTTTATCATTGATCAAGTGTACCGGAAACTATAGTCCATTCATTACAGGTGGGCCAGATATCCTGACCCAGAAACTCATTAACTCAAGAAGGGCTGGAACAAATGGGCTATGAATTTCCACACCTATTCCCTGGCAGACCCTTTCTAAATAGTACAAATATCAGCTCGATTACTCCAGTTTTGTTATGAGTTATAGAGGTTAGAGATCAAGATTTTTGGCCTGCCTTTAATGAATAGAGTTTAGTGTAGGGGATTGTACAAGGATGTATAATAGAAGAAGGAGGGGGGGGGGGTTGTTACTTATTGCTGAAACTGTTTATAATATATCTTTGTCTGCCAATGTGGGATTACTTAACCCCTTCTGTACCGGCGACGTATTTTGTATTATGTTCTAGTAATATTTAGCGGATTGTGTGCAGTTTATAACGGATCTGTGGTAGTATTAAGGGTTAAGTGAGATAGTTTGAAGCCTGTTAATTGTTGGAGGCCCTATTAAAACTGACCAAAATCGTCCAATGGTTGCCAGGATATAATGAAATGGATGTTACCGGTACTGAAGGTGTTAATATTGGTACACACGCTATTGGGATCACCGTTAACACTTTCTGTACCGGTAACGTATTTATTATTTGATTTCAGCTACATCTAGACTGTTTTATGAAGCTTAGGAGAGGGATATATGGTACGGTAGCTACAAGGATTAATTGAGATAGTCTGTAGTCTTTTAATGGGTAGACGTTCTTCCTAAGCTAAATACAATAGTTTAATAGTTGCCAGAATATTATCAAAAGGATATCACCGGTACTGAAAGGGTTAAGGATACATCCAATCTACATACATAAGAACATAAGAAAATGGGAGTCTGCAAAAAGCCGATCAGCCCATACAAGGCAGATCCCTGTCACACCCAACCCCAATTACAACGCCCAATTATAGGCCCAACTCACTAATACCTTGAGTACTGCCCCCACCAAAATGGTCAGGGATTAACACAAGATTACGGGGGTCTGCTGAGCGCCGATTGGCCCACACCTGGTAGAGCCCCCTCACACCCAACCCATCTCGTCCATATGCCTATCTAATTTTATCTTAAAGCTCCCTATCGTTCTTGATCCCACTATATCACTTGGTACCCTATTCCACCCATCTACAACTCTGTTACCAAACCAATATTTGCCTATATCTTTTCTGAAACGAAATTGATCTAATTTGAAACCATTTGTACGAGTTCTTTCGCTATCACTGAACTTTAGTAAATTGTTCATGTCCCCTTTATTAATCCCACTAACCCACTTGAATACCTCTATCATATCCCCTCTAACTCTGCGTCTCTCTAACGAATGTAAGCCTAATTTCTTCAACCTTTCTTCATACGGAAAATTTCTAATATTATGGATCATTTTTGTCATTCTAAGGTTGTACTCTCTCCAATGAATCTATGTCCATTCTGTAATAAGGACACCAAAATTGAACAGGATAATCCATATGGGGTCTCACTAATGACAAGTAAAGTTTTAAGATAACATCAGCAGTTCCGTTACTCACACTCCTAGATATGAACCCGACAATCCTGTTTGCCTTGTTACGAACGCTTATACATTGTTTTCTAGGCTTCAAATCATTGCTAACAAACACACCTAGATCTTTCTCACAGTCTGAGTTTTCTAATTCCATATTAGCTAGTTTATATTTAACATTTGTATGCATCTTCCCTATCTTTAATACCTTGCATTTGTCAATGTTAAACTTCATCTGCCAATTTACTGACCATTCGTGTAAGGTATCTAGATCCCTTTGCAGGCACTCTTTATCTCTATCTGAATCAATTTTTCTCCCCATTTTGGAATCGTCTGCAAATTTACTTATCCTACTAGTTATACCTAAATCAAGGTCATTTATGTATATAATAAACAACAGAAGACCTAATACAGATCCCTGGGGGACACCACTTTTGACTGCTCCCCATTCTGACTTGGTACCATTTATGCTGACTCTCTGCTTCCTACCAGTTAGCCATGAATGACCTAATCCATCCTAACAACGCCCCACCTATTCCATGTGCCTCAACCTTTCTCATCAATCTCTCATGAGGGACTCTGTGGAAAGCTTTACTGAAATCTAAATATATAATATCATATGACTTGTCATTATCTACTGCTTCATATACCTCTGAGAAAAAACTAAGCAAATTTGTAAGGCAAGACCGTCCCTGAGTGAATCCATGCTGAGAAGAATTGATTAAGTTAAATGTTTAGAGTGGTTTCTCATTTTCCTAGCAATAATTATTGACTCTAGTAGCTTTTCTATGATTGAAGTGAGACTAATGGGACGGTAATTGGATGCTATTGATTTATCACCTTTTTTGAAGATCGGAACTACATTTGCAAGCTTCCAAGCTTCTGGAACTATACCTGTTTCTAATGACTTGTTAAATAGAAATGTTAATTGGGTAACTTAACTCCTCTCTGCATTCTTTTAATACTCTAGCATATACCTCATCAGGACCAGGCGATTTATAAGGTTTTAGTCTGTCAATTTCCTTAAGCACATCATTTCTACTTATAGTAACCGTACTTAACCTATTTTCTATACTATCGCTATATACCTTACGAACTTCTGGAAACTGTGCCAAATTTTAATTTGTGAAAACGGAGAGAAATTGACTATTTAATGTACTGCACATTTCTAAATCATTTTCTGTCATTTCTCCTATCGAAGTTTTAAGGGGACCAATTACATCTCTAACCTTGCATTTATATAGGTGGTAAAAAGCTTTAGGATTATTTTTTGAGTCATTGGCAACCTTAATTTCATAATTTCTTTTTTCTTTCCTAATATCGTTTTTTACCTGTCGTGATAGATTCTGATAGTAAGCAAGTAGGTGAATTTCGCCTTTCTTAATTTTTCTATATATTCCTCTCTTTTTTCCTAGAAGATCTAATAGTCTATTATTCATCCATTTGGGTTGGTTCTGTGTTGATCTAAATTTTCTTTTGGGGATATATTTATTTTGCGCATTGAATACTGACTTGATAAAATTATCGTATGTATCTACCAAGTTTGAAGTCTCTTCCTGACTTAAGATGACAGGTGCCTGAGAAGGGATACACTCATTTGGACACCTGGATCGACTTAATTTTTTGACCATAGGGTCTGCTAATAGGGCTCTTCTTAACCCACCATAATTGGCTTTTCTGAAGTCAGGTATTAATGTTGTATTCTCTCTGGTATTCCCTGTCCATTGTATATTAAAATAAATAGATTTATGATCGCTATTTCCTAGGTGGTCACCAATCTCTACATCATTTATCATATGTTCATTGTTACTGAAAACTAAATCAAGAATATTAAAACCCGGGAACTGCGGGAAGACTCTTAAGAGTTCCCCCGGCGGACTGCGGGAAGACTCTTAAGAGTCAGAGAAAAAAAAAATCAATTTTAAACATCGAAAAAAAAAAGAAAAAGAAAAAAAAAATATTTATTTTTTATTTTTTTGCCCTTGGGCCATGCAAAATATCAGTCCTCTACCTCCCCTCCTTCCCCACTTTCCTCCCCTCCTTCAGTTATCACCTATTTTCCCTGTTATTCCCTTATTCTGAGGTATATTTTCGTGCTAACATTAGCGAGTTGCAAGCAGGACATTGTCATCACTGTTAGCAAACGAGTGCAAGAGAGAGAGAGAGAGTATCGATCGACAGCGTCTCAGTGGCCTTGGGGGAAATTGGCGGGAAAGGAGGTTGCCTCACCCATACATTATGTAACTCGCGGCCTGTATCGCCGATTTTGACCATCCAAACGCTGTTTTCACTAGTTTTATTGTTGTAACAGGTTAATACCTTTATAATCAACCTATAATAGGCACATATGGATAAGTATTAATGCTATTTATGGTAAAATGAATATTTTAGTGATGGAAACAGCTCAAATACATGCGCACAGGCAGAGGTGTCTAATTACCCCCATGCGCACTTAAGAGGGTAATATCTCTAGTCGGCGTATCTATGAATTGAAATAAAAAATGATCTTGTACTACCTCAATAAACTCTACTGAATCGGAGCGCCTATTTGGTGCTGCCAATCAATGTTCGGAAAATTAAAATCCCCCATAATGCACACATTGCTAAACCTTGATGCCATTTTAATTTCCTCCCATAGAGACGTTCCGTCATTTCTACTCGTATTTGGCGGTCTATACATAACCCCAATAACTATGGTCTCACTACCTTCGTTTACCTCTACCCAAACACTTTCATTATCGTTATTTACTCTAATACCTGATTTAATACAGCTTTTTAATGTATTCCTGACAAACACTGCTATACCGCCACCCCTCCTACTTGTTCGGTCATATTTAAACAAACTATATCCTGGTATATCAAATTCTGCTAAAAAATGCCTGGTTTCTGTATTAATCATGCGACTGTGTCGAGAGCATTGCAACGTCCCAAAGCTGCTCGTCGGTGCAGCTTTTTCTTTAGCAATATAAGGGGACTTCACTCTAACATCAATTCTGTACACCAATTTCTTCAAGCAGAATCCCCTACTCTCCTTTTTTTGACAGAGACTCAAGTAACATCCACATCTGACACGTCTAGATTTAATTTTCCAGGTTATCAACTGCTCCAAAATTTCAGACCTAAAGGAGGTGTACTGTATGTTGCTTCGCAAAATCTGAAATTGCCCTGGAGGAGGTTACTAGTTTCAATTGTCCCTATTTTGATTATTCTATATACAAATTAATTTCTGCTGGTAAATTTAAATACATATGTTGCATCTACCGTTCCCCAAATACTCCTCCAGAGCAAAGTCTTTTTGATTCTCTGTCCTCACAACTCAGTGTCCTCAACTTCAATGCTTCTTCTGAAATCACTGTGTTGGGTGATTTTAATGTCCATAATGTTGAATGGCTCACTCATTCAGCCAAGACTGATGATGCTGGTCTTGAATGTGAGCTATTTGCAGACTCATTTAATCTCACTCAACTAGTCAACCAACCCACCCGTGTACCAGATAATTCTAATCATAATTCCCACCTACTGGACTTATTTTTAACAACCAATTCAGAAAATTATGATGTTACAGTGAGGTCCCCGCTTGGATCTTCTGATCACTGTCTGATACAGGCCACCTGTCTATCACCTACCACACCTTCCCACTCTGAACCTGTTTTGGTGACTAAATGGCATTACGATAGGGCAGACTGGGAGGGTCTTCAGGGTTTCTTTATTGATATTCCCTGGACCTCTTTCTTTTCTAATGATGCACACTCCACCTTGAGCCACATACAAGATTTTGTAAAAATTGGAATGGAAACTTTTATTCCTCATCAAAAGTACAGTAAAAGATCTAATTCACCTAAATGGTTTGACCATAATTGTGCTAGAGTAACTGAACAAAAAGCAATCGCCTACAATTCATACACAAGATAAAAAACTCATGAAGCCTTTAATTACTTTAGAAACATCAGAAATCATGCCAAAACTGTATTAAACCTAACTAAATCAAACTTTCTCCACAAGCAGGCAAATAAACTTCTAAATAATCCAAATGATAACAAAATATTTTGGTCTACTCTTAACTCATTTAAATCCAACTTCACTACTGCTTCATCCATTCCACCATTAAAATCTCCGACTGGCAATCTTGTAAGTGACCCACAAGGTAAAGCTAACCTTCTTGCGGATATTTTCTCCACCAACTCAACCTTAGATGAAATAAATCAAGATGTCCCTGTACTTAATTTTAATTCGCCTGAAATTCCCTCACTTAAGATCCACACCAGACATGTCAAAACTATTTTGCAGAATCTCTCAGTAGATAAGGCTCCTGGTCCAGATGAAATTCCTCCAATAGTACATAAGAATTGCTCCTTGGTGCTCGCTCCTGTATTGGCAAAATGTTTCCGTCTGTGTACTCATACCTCATGCTTCCCAGTACCCTGGAAAGAAGCAAACATCCATCCAGTTCCTAAAAAAGGTGCCTCTTCAGATCCATCAAACTACAGACCAATAGCCATAACTTCCACTCTTGGTAAAGTCTTTGAAATTATATTAAATAATCACATAATTAAGCATCTTGAGAATAATAAATTAATCAGTGATAGGCAATATGGTTTTAGACGATGTCGATCAACTGCAGACATGATTTGCCTTCTTACGCATCAAATCAACCAAACTACAGACCAACATGGTGAAACGCATACAATAGCACTGGATATATCAAAGGCATTTGATAGAGTCTGGCATCAATCCTTATTGTCGAAGATGTCACACTACGGCCTTGCATCATTAGTTCCACTAATTTCTTCTTATCTTCATAACAGAAAAATATGTGTAATGGTAGATGGCCTTTATTCTCAATTTCACTCAATAAATGCTGGTGTTCCCCAGGGATCAGTTTTGGCCCCAATTCTGTTCCTCATTCATATCAATGATCTCATATCTACCACTCATAATCCAATACATTCCTACGCAGATGACTCAACACTCCACAGTTCCTTCACATTTACCAATTCTTTCACCCAACCCGATCTTATAAATTCAAAAATAAACACTGCAATTTCTCTGAACCAGGACCTTTCTAGAATTGATGGATGGGGACAAAAGAATCTAGTTTCCTTTAATGCACAGAAAACCAAATACATTCAATTTTCTAACCGACAGAATCTCACTGACTCCCATATATTTTTTAATGATGTAAATATTCCCACTTCCCCTAGTCTTGACATTCTCGGTGTAACATTAACTACTAACTTGAGCTGGACACATTATGTTAGAAGCATTGCTAAGAATGCCTCTAAAAAACTGGGACTCCTGTACAGAGTTCGAGAATTCTTCACTGACGAGCAGTTGGCCATGATATATAAAAGTCATGTGCGTTCTCAGATGGATACTGTTCACCTCTGTGGGGTGGAAGTGGAGTGGTTGCATTGAGGCAGTTGGACAAAATTCAAAATAAAGCTATTAGATTAATCAATAACCCTGCAATCACACAGGACCTTCCTACATTATCCATACGAAGAAAGGTTGCATCCCTTGCATTATTCTACAGATATTTTCACAGCAATTGTTCCGAGGAACTTGCTTAAATTGTGCCGCCTCTCCACATCTTTCCGCGTAGAACTAGGGCAGCTGAGAGCTCCCATGAATTTACACTTTCTCCTCCACAATGCAGAACTTCTGCTTATCAGAATTCATTTATCCCCAGAGCTACTACTCTTTGGAATTCACTTCCCTCGAATTGCTTTCCACAAACTTACAATCTGCAAATGTTTAAATCCAGTTGTTACAAAAAATTTATGAATGGAGGATGCCTTTAGGCACATGGACCTTTTTGTTTTATCTGTGTTTTTCCTTCCTCCGTTCATTGTCTCTTTAAAAAAAAAAAAAAAAAAAAAAAAAAAAAAATCCGTTTCAGTTAGCGCTATTATGTCTATATTTTCTTTGATAACAAGGGCTCTAAGTTCGTTTATTTTGTTACATAGACTCCTAGTTTGTGTAATATACTCTCAATTTACTTCTTTTATTTATACCTAATTTACTTTTATTTCTAACTACATTTCCATCTTCCGTTGCACCATCACTACTATCATTAGCAATATAGCCATATATTTTAGCATGAGACTGAATATCCTTATCGCTTTCGCCTGACGCTAAAAATAATCCATTTAACCTCTCTTTTACACTCTCAATATTTCTGTTAAAAACCCCACAACCACCCTGTCTAAAGAACTAGCTAATGTGGAAACCCCTAACCGTGAAAGATGAAGCCCATCCCTTGCGTACATCCCATCTCTACCATAGAAAGTATCCCAGTTATCAATGAATGGTATTGCTTTTTCTTTGCAATATTTCTCCAACCGGCAATTGATACCAATCGCCCTGGATGTCCATTCCTTGGGGAACTCCTCTTCTGGGTAGGATACAATGTACTACAGGGATCCCTCCCTTCATTCTAACCTTATCTAACACATCCCGATACTGCTGCAGCAGTTTCTCACTTCTACCCTTATCAACATCGTTACTCCCGGCACCGAGACAGATAATGGGGTTATCTCCACTATCTTCCAAGATGTGGTCCATCTTCTCTAAAACCCTCCCAACTCCATGGCCAGGCAGACACACAACCTTCCTAAGTTTAGTGCGGGTAGTCCTAACTAAATGTCTTACCATGGAGTCGCCCACAATCGACACAGACTTACCTTCTCAGGACACAGACTTACCTTTCCCTCGGGAGGATCCAGCAGCTGCAAGTGGAGAACCCCTGGTGGTGGCAGAAACTCCCTTGGTGGTGGTGGTGGTGGTGGTGGTAGGTAGCACAGCGTCAGCGGTAGGAGCTGAGTCGGCGGCAGGCACTTCGTCTAACCCTCCCTTATCCTGACTATCTTTTCCCTCACATTCGTCTCGCAAAGGAGAGAATGTATTTGTCACACTCATACCTATTCTACTATCCTGCTTCTTGAGTGTGACTTTCCCACCCGTATTTTTAACAACCTGCCATGAATACAATTTTTCATCAACTTCCTCCCTTTTCCCCTTACTCGACTTAATTTCCTCTTGGCTAAGCTTGAAAGCTAGATTTTCGTCTTTAATCAAATCCACTTCCCTCTGAAGTTTAACATTAACCTCCCTTAGAGCCAAGACCTCTTCCTTCACCACAACCATCACTTCCCTTACCTGGAGAATAAGATGATACAGTTCAGTAAAGGACTCGTACTCCATACCTGACATGATCCCAAAAAGCTTAGCGAGGAGCAAACAACTAAGTACAGAAAACAAAAACAAATAAGTCAACTAACAGCTAAAAACTGAGCTAAAACACTTGTATATATACACGAGTGCACTGCCTCCAAACACAGGTAGGTGCGTATGGTCACTGGGTCACGAGCAGGTGGTCCGGGCAGGAACTCAGATTAACACAACCTCCTCCTGTCACTGACTGAACTGAACTGAAACATACATACATACTGTACATTATATCTACCTACAGTTAACCTACCTTCATGCATAGTGTCTACCTACATAAATAATATAATCTACCTTAATGCATAGAATTAATCTACCTTGCCTGTCTATCTATCTACAGGCATACAATTAATGTACCTACAGGCATCCATTCAACCTAGCTGTCTATCTACCTTCTGTCCACCTCCCTGTCTCACAGTCTGTTAGTTTGAAAGCCTTAGGGAATACGGGTTCATCTGAGACTCTCTCTCTCTCTCTCTCACGATTGCCCCA
The DNA here is from genome assembly GCA_032716605.1 of Paralithodes platypus. Classification (NCBI taxonomy): domain Eukaryota; kingdom Metazoa; phylum Arthropoda; class Malacostraca; order Decapoda; family Lithodidae; genus Paralithodes; species Paralithodes platypus. Next base: position 49,065,061 of record CM064581.1, on the reverse strand, counting down.
GAGAATGTAACTTTTGCCTCTTTCATTGCAAAGCTGACAGTGTGTTTGTATGTATGTATGTATGTGTGTGTGTGCTGGCTGTATGATTGTTACGGAGCCCACGTAGGGGTGGTGTAGTATTTTAATGACATTGTGTGTATGTGTGTGTGTTGTTTTTTTAAAGGGGGGGGGGGGGCTTGTGTGAGTGTGAGTGCTGGTTGTATGATTATCTGTGTGTGTCAATGTGTGTGTGTGTGTGAAGCTGGCTGTATGTGTATATGTGTCAATGTACAGTCATGAGCATAAGTATACATGTACACCAATTTGGATCTTGGACCCTTTAACCCTTAATTAGCGGCGAGCAACATAAGTCGAGTTAAAAAAAGCTGGACTATGTGGCGGCGCTCGACATAACTCGAGTGGCAATTTCAGCACGTAATGTGGCTGAGAGAGAGAGACAAGTGGTGGCAGGAGACTAGCGAGCGTATGACTGCTCCAGACCACCGCGGCGAACCTACTGACACAAATCTCAGCTCCCTCCTCCCTCTCTCACTCGCTACATACTCAATTATGTACCGAAACTACCGAATTACCTGCTTTTTGCACTCGCGTTGCACGGTTATTGCAAGAAAACTATCCATCATACAAGGATCGTTATGGTGTCATTCGAAAGCTCTGTTTATGCCCTTTCAGGGATAGGTACTTGTTTTACGTTCTGGGTCTTATTTAGGCATGAAAATGATCACGTAAACAGCCCTATTTTGGCTAAAAACACCCCGCTGTGCGGTACATATAATAAACCGCATAGGCCGCTCGTAAGGTGTTAAAGCCATGTTGTAAATCCTCTTCGCTATAATATAACATTGTATTGTCTCCTTTGAGTGCCCAGATCCGACCGGGTGTGTGTGTGTGTGTGTGTGTTTTATAGGTATCCGAGATATCACACACACACACACTCACACAATATCATTCACTTAAGACTCTACTATTTTTCCTCATTATCCTCCTCCTCCTCCTTCCACTAATCCTCCACCTCCATATCCTCTTCTTCCACTCCACTATCCTTCTCCTCCCCCTATCCACCTCCTCCCCCCCCCCATCACCCCTTCCTCCCCTACCCTCTTCTCCATCCCCTATCCTTCTCTCCATCTCACTATCCACTGCATCTATCCCCTATCCTCCTATCAACCCCCTATCCACCTCCTCCTCCATATATGACCAGAGCTGGGCACCACAAACAAAAAATCTAGTCCATAAACTCAAATTTGCAAACCCAGAACATAACTTCCACAAACATAATCAGCAAACCTCGTGAAATTTCCAGTTCCCCAATGCAAATCAGCAAACGCAAACCTGTTTTAATTTTTAAATTTAAACTACAGAATCATGGGTAAATCAATGGGTTGAGTATATTATATCCCACGGCCAGGTGTTGGGTAAATTCTTTTCTTACCGGGCCGACGGCCGTGGGATACAAATTCTACAATATTGGTTGAGGGGGGCTTTGCCCCCTCGTCCCCAATGACTTATTGTCATCATCATATACAGTATATTATCAGCAGGGGCAAATAGTAGCAATACAAAAACAGTCAAATTAGAAACGTATGTAACTGTGAGCGTGCGACTATGTAAACAAAGCGGATGGTATGCCTGCTAACACAACTCTTACCTAAAGTTTAATAGGCCTACAGTTTACTTTAGTCTAGGTTAATGGAGAGCCCCAAAACTTTTGTTCCACATTTTGTATGAGGAACTTACCCCGTTTTGGTTAGGTTTGGTTATCAAAAAAAAAAAATATATATATATAATATATAGGCCTATAGATAGGCCACTTCGTTTGTCCGGCATAGGCAATTAAACGTTGGGGCGACTTTTTTTCGGGGAGAGTCCTTCAGTAATATAAGCAGTATTCGCAAATTTGCACCATTCGGGAGGAGGTACGCCAGATCACAGAGGTGCAAGGAGGTGATTCATTCGTGACCACCCCTTTGGGGATGGCAATATAAATAAAATAGATAGGTCTACTTTAGATAGATTAAGTAATTTAATGGAAAGTTGAGTAGCCTAGGCCTATATTCATTATGATGCTCAGAATATAGCTTCAGATCAGAATAAAATAAAATTTTATTGTACATTAATTTTAGGCTATATGATACTTTCAAATTTAACACTAGCCTGTTTGACACTAATAAAATGAGTCAGTGATTAGGCCTAGGCCTAGGCCTATATGCAATATTATTTTAGCCTACATGCTTTGAGCCATTTTGATGGGATTAGGGTAACCTAATAAACTTAGTTTAGGTTAAGAAAACATTATAAATCAAATGAACTAACTAGGAGATCGTCAACTCTTTTAAGTATCTGGGCAGTGTGTTGAGTAAAGATGGGACTATGGATGAAGAGGTGCGGGAGAGGGTACAACAGGGGAAGAGGGTTGTAGGAACGCTAAAAGCAGTAACAAGAAATAGGGTGGTCAGTATGGAAGTGAAGAAGTCCTTGCATGACAATGTGGTAATCCCGACACTGACTTACGGAAGCGAAGCATGGACGTTGGTTGAGAGACTCAGACCAAGAGTGAGAGCAGTGGAAATGAATTACTTAAGGAGTGCGTGCGGAGTTACATGGAGGGATAGACAGACTAATGAGGAAGTAAGAAGGAGGTGTGGTGTGGAGGTAGATGTGCTGGAAAGTGTGAAAAGGAACAACTTGAGATGGTTCGGCCATATGGAACGTATGGAAAGCGAGAGAATGACTAAGAGGGTGTACGAGAGCGAGGTGGAGGGACAGAGGGGGAGAGGTAGACCGAATATGAGGTGGAAGGATGGAGTGAGGAACTACATGAACGAAGGCGGTGCTGGTTGGGGGGAGGGGCGTCGACTGACTGGGGACAGAGGTGCATGGGGGCGGTTCGTTCGTGGCCACCCCTTCGGGGATCACGGCGTCAGGCAATAGATAGATAGATAGATAGAACTAACTAGGCCTAGCCTAATTGAAGTGAAGCGCCGCTATAGCCTAGCCTATTTCGCAAGTGAGATCATGAAATCTCGCACTAATAAAAATCGCACTAAATAGAAGTATCAATTCAAATGGAAATAAATAAATCGAGACAGTAGGATATAATTACTCACCCATACGATTGAAATCGAGACCGTAGGCCTAGGCTAGGCTATGGAAATTCGTTAACCTGGCCACGAATATTAGGCCTAGCCTAACCGCTTCATGTTATATATATTTGTTTATAAAAGCCTTAAAAGGTAAGACTAATGTACTATTCACTTCAAATACACCATAAGCTTTTCAAATAGCCTATCTAATCATAAATAAAGACGCCGCCTATCATGTGGCTATTTCATCTAATATTTGTCTTTATCGTAACTCAGCTTTCTACATCTCAGTATTAATTATATTTTGACAATATCCATATCCAAAAATAAATAATCTAGACTATTGATAATTAAAATATATTAGCTCAGGAGTGGATTCGATTATTATTTGTGAGAGTTACGCAGTCGATCGATCGAATCTCTCCAGGTCTTCAAATATTTGTTTTTACATTTAAGCAAAGTTTATTAAGTAATCTGTATTATCATGTCTTCCTTAGCATTTTCACACATCAAATCACATACGAAAAATCACGAAATATAGAAGGTGCACTAGATTCCCGCATACCAAGTAGTAATTGGCTTGGTTTTTGGCGGGCGCTGGAAGTGTAGGGGCCGCGGGTCTGTGTTTAAACACAGGTGGTGGGAACCAAATTTTGCGGACTCGAGGTTGGCAACATGGAGGTACTTTCCAGAGCTACAAACCCGCAAATAGGCAGCCATTTTGGCGCCAACGCTAATGCGCCACCAAAATGACACTTCCGCGCCATGGCGAAATTGGCTATTTGCGAAAGTGCCCAGCTCTGCATATATCCTCCTCTCCTTCCCCCTTAGTCCAGTAAATCTAGCAATCATTTAACTGGACCTAGAACAAATTGCAATAGAAGGTTTTTTGGCTTTAACTTGTTTATTAGGTCCCTCTGATGAACATATAAAAAGTCTCCAACTTTTGGACACTGGGAAAGTGGTTAATTTGCATAAATTCAAGATGGCCGCCGTCCAAAGCTTCAATTTACAGATAACTTTTTTCTGGTTGCTCCTAGACCCTATAAATGTATTACAAACAACGTTTTTTGGCTTTAACTTGTTTATTAGGTCCCTCTGATGAACATATAAAAAGTCTCCAACTTTTGGACACCTGGAAAGTGGTTAATTTACAGCCGAAAAACCTTACAGACAGGCTGAACTGTCTCTTTCACAAGGGGTGACACAGGCACTTTGTGCTTGTATGGGTTTTTTGACCTGTTGTCCCTCTTTTTTATAAAAAAAAAAAAAAAAACCATGACGTAGTATGACGTCATTCAGAGCCAATTATGTAATTCATGATAGGAGTTCGTATTCACTTGGATCATCGGTGCTTGCATCAAAGTTGCTATTTTGACAGAGTCCTTTACATTGACCACATGCACTGGAACATTCAAGCTCATTCCGTTTGCAACTACAGCGTTGAGTGTCACAGTTGCCCTTACACTGACATCTGACCAATTTCAGTAGTGAATCAGGAGCCACTGGCGAATCCATCGTCTTCGGTTCAAGCTGTCCCTTCCGCAGACACCAGCCCCATTTCTCGGGGTCCACACAGTTCCCCATCCATTCCTGGACCTGACAATAAACTCGGAACGAGTGGTATTTGGCTGCATCGGTTGTTGGGGGAAGGCTGTGAACTTCAACGGTAGTTGAACTTTTTGCCACCTTGTTGCAAAACTTTGTCTTTCGCAGTCCGTCAAGGGTGTCATTTCCTTTTCCCCCGTACAAATAAACCAAGGCCTTTTCACCAGCTGATGATATTGCGTCTTTACTTCCACTTTGGCAACAGAATGCTTCTATACATTTCAAGAAACCGTTGTCTTCCCTCACTTTCCTCAAGGCAGCCCCTTTACCAATACCATACAGTCGTGCATCCAGTTATGCAAGAACTGACAGGGAAGCATTTCCACACCTCTGAGCAGCACAAAGAAATGACTGAAGCAAGGCGTGAACGAGATAGGAAGGACACAGAGAAGGTTCTCGCATTCTTCAAGGATTATGATCCATTTCAAGAATCAAATGAACTCAGGAATATTGCCAACGGTGTGACAGGACCAGCCTCGGCCAATCCTCATTTACTGTATGAGGTTGGTATGAACATTGTGCAGAAGATGGAAGGTAGCAATGCTTTTGACTTTTCATTTAGGAAGAAAGATCAAGTTGAGTCGTTGGGTGCAAAGGTTACAATCAGTGCTGAAAAAGTACCAATCGACCCACAGCTCCTTTTCCAGAGGCTCCTCATCTTTGCTAATAACAGGGACTTAGGTGTTGAAGAGGTCTTTGCGTATGAGTTGTCTAGCTACCCTACTGCTCTGTTCGATAAGTGGGGAGGCTCAGGGAAGCCAAATAAACCACAGCTAGGAGATGAGATAGCTGCTGTTGTTCCCAAGTCGTCATTGGAATCATTTGAGGAAGAAAGGACTGTGACCCATGTTCTGGATGGTGGTTCCTTATTGCAAAGGATTCCATGGAAGAAGGGTGACACATTTGAGGACATTGCAAGCATGTACATGAAGCATGTTTCCAAAAACTTTCTCAACCCGGTGGTTGTATTCGACGGTTATAAATCAGGACCTACTACCAAGGACATGACACACAATCGACGATCAAAAGGAGTCTTTGGTCAAAAGGTGATGTTCACTCCAACCATGCCCCTTCGGTCAAAAAAGGAAAACTTCTTGTCAAACTCGGACAATAAGCAAAACTTCATTGACTTATTGTGTGAAACATTCAAGGCAAATGGAATTGACTGTGTCAATGCGCCAGCAGATGCAGATGTCATGATTGCGAAGAAGGGAATTGAGCATGCAAGGGAAACCGTGACATATGTGATAGGTGAGGACACAGACTTGTTGGTGCTGTTGTGTCATTATGCGGAACGAGGGATGAATGATTTGTACTTCAAGTCGAGCAAGGAAGGTGGGAAATGTTGGCATATTAACTCAGTAGCAGAAGCTCTCGGTGAAAGCATCTGTCGTGTCCTGCCAGTTGTCCATGCACTCTGTGGATGTGACACAACCTCACGACTGTATGGTATTGGTAAAGGGGCTGCCTTGAGGAAAGTGAGGGAAGACAACGGTTTCTTGAAATGTATAGAAGCATTCTGTTGCCAAAGTGGAAGTAAAGACGCGATATCATCAGCTGGTGAAAAGGCCTTGGTTTATTTGTACGGGGGAAAAGGAAATGACACCCTTGACGGACTGCGAAAGACAAAGTTTTGCAACAAGGTGGCAAAAAGTTCAACTACCGTTGAAGTTCACAGCCTTCCCCCAACAACCGATGCAGCCAAATACCACTCGTTCCGAGTTTATTGTCAGGTCCAGGAATGGATGGGGAACTGTGTGGACCCCGAGAAATGGGGCTGGTGTCTGCGGAAGGGACAGCTTGAACCGAAGACGATGGATTCGCCAGTGGCTCCTGATTCACTACTGAAATTGGTCAGATGTCAGTGTAAGGGCAACTGTGACACTCAACGCTGTAGTTGCAAACGGAATGAGCTTGAATGTTCCAGTGCATGTGGTCAATGTAAAGGACTCTGTCAAAATAGCAACTTTGATGCAAGCACCGATGATCCAAGTGAATACGAACTCCTATCATGAATTACATAATTGGCTCTGAATGACGTCATACTACGTCATGTTTTTTTTGTTTTTTTTTATAAAAAAGAGGGACAACAGGTCAAAAAACCCATACAAGCACAAAGTGCCTGTGTCACCCCTTGTGAAAGAGACAGTTCAGCCTGTCTGTAAGGTTTTTCGGCTGTAAATTAACCACTTTCCAGGTGTCCAAAAGTTGGAGACTTTTTATATGTTCATCAGAGGGACCTAATAAACAAGTTAAAGCCAAAAAACGTTGTTTGTAATACATTTATAGGGTCTAGGAGCAACCAGAAAAAAGTTATCTGTAAATTGAAGCTTTGGACGGCGGCCATCTTGAATTTATGCAAATTAACCACTTTCCCAGTGTCCAAAAGTTGGAGACTTTTTATATGTTCATCAGAGGGACCTAATAAACAAGTTAAAGCCAAAAAACCTTCTATTGCAATTTGTTCTAGGTCCAGTTAAATGATTGCTAGATTTACTGGACTAAGGGGGAAGGAGAGGAGGATATATGCAGAGCTGGGCACTTTCGCAAATAGCCAATTTCGCCATGGCGCGGAAGTGTCATTTTGGTGGCGCATTAGCGTTGGCGCCAAAATGGCTGCCTATTTGCGGGTTTGTAGCTCTGGAAAGTACCTCCATGTTGCCAACCTCGAGTCCGCAAAATTTGGTTCCCACCACCTGTGTTTAAACACAGACCCGCGGCCCCTACACTTCCAGCGCCCGCCAAAAACCAAGCCAATTACTACTTGGTATGCGGGAATCTAGTGCACCTTCTATATTTCGTGATTTTTCGTATGTGATTTGATGTGTGAAAATGCTAAGGAAGACATGATAATACAGATTACTTAATAAACTTTGCTTAAATGTAAAAACAAATATTTGAAGACCTGGAGAGATTCGATCGATCGACTGCGTAACTCTCATAATAATCGAATCCACTCCTGAGCTAATATATTTTAATTATCAATAGTCTAGATTATTTATTTTTGGATATGGATATTGTCAAAATATAATTAATACTGAGATGTAGAAAGCTGAGTTACGATAAAGACAAATATTAGATGAAATAGCCACATGATAGGCGGCGTCTTTATTTATGATTAGATAGGCTATTTGAAAAGCTTATGGTGTATTTGAAGTGAATAGTACATTAGTCTTACCTTTTGAGGCTTTTATAAACAAATATATATAACATGAAGCGGTTAGGCTAGGCCTAATATTCGTGGCCAGGTTAACGAATTTCCATAGCCTAGCCTAGGCCTACGGTCTCGATTTCAATCGTATGGGTGAGTAATTATATCCTACTGTCTCGATTTATTTATTTCCATTTGAATTGATCCTCTATTTAGTGCGATTTTATTAGTGCGAGATTTCATGATCTCACTTGCGAAATAGGCTAGGCTATAGCGGCGCTTCACTTCAATTAGGCTAGGCCTAGTTAGTTCTATCTATCTATCTATCTATTGCCTGACGCCGTGATCCCCGAAGGGGTGGCCACGAACGAACCGCCCCCATGCACCTCTGTCCCCAGTCAGTCGACGCCCCTCCCCCCAACCAGCACCGCCTTCGTTCATGTAGTTCCTCACTCCATCCTTCCACCTCATATTCGGTCTACCTCTCCCCTCTGTCCTCCACCTCGCTTGAAACCCTCTTAGTCATTCTCTCGCTTTCCATACGTTCCATATGGCCGAACCATCTCAAGTTGTTCCTTTTCACACTTTCCAGCACATCTACCTCCACACCACACCTCCTTCTTACTTCCTCTTAGTCTGTCTATCCCTCCATGTAACTCCGCACGCACTCCTTAAGTAATTCATTTCCACTGCTCTCACTCTTGGTCTGAGTCTCTCAACCAACGTCCATGCTTCGCTTCCGTAAGTCAGTGTCGGGATTACCACATTGTCATGCAAGGACTTCTTCACTTCCATACTGACCACCCTATTTCTTGTTACTGCTTTTAGCGTTCCTACAACCCTCTTCCCCTGTTGTACCCTCTCCCGCACCTCTTCATCCATAGTCCCATCTTTACTCAACACACTGCCCAGATACTTAAAAGAGTTGACGATCTCCTAGTTAGTTCATTTGATTTATAATGTTTTCTTAACCTAAACTAAGTTTATTAGGTTACCCTAATCCCATCAAAATGGCTCAAAGCATGTAGGCTAAAATAATATTGCATATAGGCCTAATCACTGACTCATTTTATTAGTGTCAAACAGGCTAGTGTTAAATTTGAAAGTATCATATAGCCTAAAATTAATGTACAATAAAATTTTATTTTATTCTGATCTGAAGCTATATTCTGAGCATCATAATGAATATAGGCCTAGGCTACTCAACTTTCCATTAAATTACTTAATCTATCTAAAGTAGACCTATCTATTTTATTTATATTGCCATCCCCAAAGGGGTGGTCACGAATGAATCACCTCCTTGCACCTCTGTGATCTGGCGTACCTCCTCCCGAATGGTGCAAATTTGCGAATACTGCTTATATTACTGAAGGACTCTCCCCGAAAAAAAGTCGCCCCAACGTTTAATTGCCTATGCCGGACAAACGAAGTGGCCTATCTATAGGCCTATATATTATATATATATATTTTTTTTTTTTGATAACCAAACCTAACCAAAACGGGGTAAGTTCCTCATACAAAATGTGGAACAAAAGTTTTTGGGGCTCTCCATTAACCTAGACTAAAGTAAACTGTAGGCCTATTAAACTTTAGGTAAGAGTTGTGTTAGCAGGCATACCATCCGCTTTGTTTACATAGTCGCACGCTCACAGTTACATACGTTTCTAATTTGACTGTTTTTGTATTGCTACTATTTGCCCCTGCTGATAATATACTGTATATGATGATGACAATAAGTCATTGGGGACGAGGGGGCAAAGCCCCCCTCAACCAATATTGTAGAATTTGTATCCCACGGCCGTCGGCCGGTAACAAAACAATTTACCCAACACCTGGCCGTGGGATATAATAAACTCAACCCATTGATTTACCCATGATTCTGTAGTTTAAATTTAAAAAATTAAAACAGGTTTGCGTTTGCTGATTTGCATTTGGGAACTGGAAATTTCACGAGGTTTGCTGATTTATGTTTGTGGAAGTTATGTTCTGGGTTTGCAAATTTGAGTTTATGGACTAGATTTTTTGTTTGTGGTGCCCAGCTCTGGTCATATATGGAGGAGGAGGTGGATAGGGGGTTGATAGGAGGATAGGGGATAGATGGGGAGGATAGTGAGATGAAGGGAAGGATAGGGGATGGAGAAGAGGGTAGGGGGATGAAGGGATGATAGGGGGGAGGAGGAGGTGGATAGGGGGAGGAGAAGGATAGGGGGAGGAGAAGGATAGTGGAGTGGAAGAAGAGGATATGGAGGTGGAGGATTAGTGGAAGGAGGAGGAGGAGATGGATAGGGGGGAGGAGGAGGATAATGAGGAAAAATAGTAGAGTCTTAAGTGAATGATATTGTGTGAGTGTGTGTGTGTGTGATATCTCGGATACCTTTAAAACACACACACACACACACACACCCGGTCGGATCTGGGCACTCAAAGGAGACAATACAATGTTATATTATAGCGAAGAGGATTTACAACATGGCTTTAAAGGGTCCAAGATCCAAATTGGTGTACATGTATACTTATGCTCATGACTGTACATTGACACATATACACATACAGCCAGCTTCACACACACACACACATTGACACACACAGATAATCATACAACCAGCACTCACACTCACACAAGCCCCCCCCCCCCCCCCCCTTTAAAAAAACAACACACACACATACACACAATGTCATTAAAATACTACACCACCCCTACGTGGGCTCCGTAACAATCATACAGCCAGCACACACACACATACATACATACATACAAACACACTGTCAGCTTTGCAATGAAAGAGGCAAAAGTTACATTCTCTGGGGCAATCGTGAGAGAGAGAGAGAGAGAGAGAGTCTCAGATGAACCCGTATTCCCTAAGGCTTTCAAACTAACAGACTGTGAGACAGGGAGGTGGACAGAAGGTAGATAGACAGCTAGGTTGAATGGATGCCTGTAGGTACATTAATTGTATGCCTGTAGATAGATAGACAGGCAAGGTAGATTAATTCTATGCATTAAGGTAGATTATATTATTTATGTAGGTAGACACTATGCATGAAGGTAGGTTAACTGTAGGTAGATATAATGTACAGTATGTATGTATGTTTCAGTTCAGTTCAGTCAGTGACAGGAGGAGGTTGTGTTAATCTGAGTTCCTGCCCGGACCACCTGCTCGTGACCCAGTGACCATACGCACCTACCTGTGTTTGGAGGCAGTGCACTCGTGTATATATACAAGTGTTTTAGCTCAGTTTTTAGCTGTTAGTTGACTTATTTGTTTTTGTTTTCTGTACTTAGTTGTTTGCTCCTCGCTAAGCTTTTTGGGATCATGTCAGGTATGGAGTACGAGTCCTTTACTGAACTGTATCATCTTATTCTCCAGGTAAGGGAAGTGATGGTTGTGGTGAAGGAAGAGGTCTTGGCTCTAAGGGAGGTTAATGTTAAACTTCAGAGGGAAGTGGATTTGATTAAAGACGAAAATCTAGCTTTCAAGCTTAGCCAAGAGGAAATTAAGTCGAGTAAGGGGAAAAGGGAGGAAGTTGATGAAAAATTGTATTCATGGCAGGTTGTTAAAAATACGGGTGGGAAAGTCACACTCAAGAAGCAGGATAGTAAAATAGGTATGAGTGTGACAAATACATTCTCTCCTTTGCGAGACGAATGTGAGGGAAAAGATAGTCAGGATAAGGGAGGGTTAGACGAAGTGCCTGCCGCCGACTCAGCTCCTACCGCTGACGCTGTGCTACCTACCACCACCACCACCACCACCACCACCACCAAGGGAGTTTCTGCCACCACCAGGGGTTCTCCACTTGCAGCTGGACACCGGCTTAGCGGGAGTGTTACTAGGGCACTCACGTGAATAATGGCCTAGCTTCTGACATTTGTAACATTTCACATCCCCAATGGGCTTCTTCCCTTGTGCGGGCGAAGAAGGGGCCTGACCTTTAGTAAACGGGAGAGGCTTGTGTTTGTAGGTGTTATTAGGTGCAATGCTTTTAGTGTGGTTATGTGTGTCATAGGATTTGTTATTATCGAAAACTCTGGTGGGTGGGGTATAGCGCCCCTTCTGCCCTGACTCAGCCCTCTGAGCGGCACCGCAACCACGAATCAATGATAATCTGAGGTCTGCCATCTTGGCAGCCTCCTCTACTGTCTTGGGACATTTTTCCTTAATGTTCAGCGTTAGATCGGTTCCAGTACATTTGTAAAACTGTTCCAGATAGAAAAGTTGCTTAATTTCCTCAGCCGACTCTGCGTGCTCGGACCGAAACCAGTTATTACATGCATCTGTTAAGTCCCGTGCGTGCTCCATAAAACTAACGTCGCTCTTCTTATTCACGCCACGGAACTTCAATCTATAAGTTTCGGGTTGCAGTTCGTAGGCCCGGAGCACAGCCTCCTTCACCAGTCCATACACGACACTCTTGTCCAGTGACAGTGCATCGTAGGCTTTCAACCCCTTACCCACTAGACGTGATGAAACTAATGCTGCCCATTTAACCTCCGGCAGTCATACTCACGACACTTCTTTTCGAAACGAGCAAAAAACTCAGTCACTGCTGTCTCATCAAATGCGGGTACTAACTTAATTAAATGCGAAAGTGAGTCTGTAACCCGGTGCCCACCACCGAGATGACGCCCCGTGGTCTCTACTCTAGACTTCTCGACATCCATTTCAGCCTGGTACCTGGTTGCATCCTGATTGGCTTGGATTCTAGCAACCTCTTTGCGTTCTATACTAGCCTGTTGTATCCGAGTCTCCTGCAGCTTAATCCGTTCTATACTAGCCTGTTGTATCTGAGTCTCCTGCAGCTTAATCCGTTCTATACTAGCCTGTTGACTCTCTTGCAACTTAAGCTTAGCTAGTTCTAGCTGAAATAACATCTCAGGAGACAGGCCTGGGGGGGGAGAGCACAAAATGGGGGATCCACACCGAGACGTGTTTATGGGTAAGCCAGCTTGCCATTGAGAACCCTCCTGCTGCATCGTGCTAAGACTCGCTGACTGAGGGCCCAGCTCAGGGGTAGAGTGGAATGGAGGCTTGGAGGGAACCCCCCAAGACCCCACTCCACCCACCGCCCCATCGCCATCACCCAACAAACATGCCACCAAATTCTTCTTGGGCCAACTGTCAGGACAGTCCCGCCCCAAAACCGTGGCTAAACAGCGAAGACCGTAACAATCAATAGCCTGCAGGCGCTGTTCGGTCAAAGGTGTCTGCAAAAATGCCCGGGCATCCCTCTCTCCACTTATAACACTCCCCTCCCTAAATATCTGCTGTACTTGCTGGTCACTAGGCTGTACCGTGTTGTCCTCCCCGTAAATGATGAGTCATTAGACATAGTGCTGGTTATACAATTGCTGTTCATAAACAAAAAAAAGTGCTTATTACTAATTGCAGTCTCGACTCACAAAATGTTAAAGATGCTTGAATGACTCTACTCTAGACACCTAACGAAACAATCTGCAAGTCCACCAATACAATAATGACACAATAAAAATTCCTCCAATATGCAAGAAAATTCTAGCCAGCTCTACTAGGTAGCATAGAATAGTTCTCCAAAAAACATGTGATAGGATACTACTGAATCTTGTGCAAGGTCGCCATTTTGTTACGGCTGGATCGGCAATACATATTCGGGATTCTTGATCGTAGGACAGAAATGGCTTAAGTGACAACGACACGCTCGATTCCAGTCCCAAATACTATATGCTCCAGACAACAAAAGCACCAACGCCCTACAGAGTTATCGTCTACGGTAACGAGGTACCTTAACTCGGCGAAAGTGTACAACAGGGGTAGGCTATGAGGCTAAACTCCCTCAGACATTTATAGGTTACGTTATTACTAAAGAAATGCAATACTCAAGAAACTACGTTAATATTAAGCCTCTAATAATGTAGAATAGAAGCAGGCTAAAGGTATGACAGTGAAATGCTAAATGACAAATGTACACGCCTACTTGAAAGCGCGTGCACTACACTAACTGTCCCCTACTAACATGCACTAGCATGTAGCATACAAGATGTTCATGATCCAGTAGATACCTAATAATACACATGGGAGGAACATAAACAGTAGTCACTTATTATAATAATGAATCTATACTTGGAATAACTAAAAGGTTGCAGGCAACAGTACTGCGCCGGTAGCCTACTACCGCATAGGCTACTTCGCTTCTCTCACTCTGTCTCCCCTCCGAGTCCGTATGCGCCCTACGCAACAGAACTCCGGACACAGCAGCAAAACGACAGTGCAGTTAATTGATACATGAAAGTATTAATAGTGTTGTCTTGTGTGTGAGTAATGTGTATTGTAAAGTGTTATAGATATATACTTAAAGAGAGCTGCTAAGCATAGTAAAATAAAGATATATCCCACTCATCATCCCCATGTGTTCTAGCTAGCAGGCCAAGTCACAGGAACAACGAGTCCCAGCACCGAAAGCGAGAACCCAGGAGAAGACTGTAGAGAACACAAGGACAGATAAATTACGTTACTCTAACTATACCGGCACTACGAGCGAGCTGTAGTCTCGGGAGCTACACTCGCTCCTGGCTCGGTATGCAAATCAAGGCTAAGTCCTCGTTCCTCTACAGACAACTCCTGGGCATGGTCGGGCTCTTACACATGGCACCAGTCTAGTCACAAATGGGATGATGAGCAGGGCATATAACTCGTGAACATGTAGAACGTTCACCAACTATCCTCATCAAGAAGATCGCTGTTCACATTAACCCCTTAAATCTAATACATGTAAATATATGCTTGTCCTAAGAGTAATACGAGAGGTGAGTGCTGAAACTCCTTTAGGACCTCAAGGGAAGGTTATGCATTTAAATAGAGAGAAGAATGAAATGAGAGTAATGTCGTCAGAGAGAAAGAGTGCAACCGTGAGAAGTGGGGAGAGAGGGCAAGGGATGTTAGAATCTCAAAGGTTCTAGGCAACCTGGTCAAGGAACACGCAGCCAACCTCCAGGCAGTGTGCTGTACGACAACATGGGCCCAGCCCAGGCAGGCAACAATGGACTACCAACCCTATCGCGCCTAGCTATAAGCGCAAGGCTGCCAACCAGTCCATACGTCTGGCAACCACCCGGCCGGCAGCGCGGCGCGTTGCTACCCTCTTCCTCTGAAGCCCAACTCACTCTCTCTCTCTGAACTCCCATGGTCCTATCTATCAACTTCTCTATTGATACTACATATTAAATGGAAGGTCTCGACATGGCTTAAAACAAAACCCACCACTGGTTAGCACATGACGAGACCTTTGCAGAGATACAAAGAACATAGTTATAAGTTGTCACACTCAATATACATAGCGGCTGACGGTAGCCAGATCACGGGCGGTACAGTGGAGTACCAAGGAGTACAATCAGGTTGCGTTGCCCAGCACTGGGTGCGTCACACAACCTACCATTGGTCTATTTACCCACCTACTACCCACCTACTACTACCCATCTACTTACCTACCAACCTACCATCGGTCTATTTACCCACCTACTACCCATCTACTTACCTACCAACCTACCATCGGTCTATTTACCCACCTACTACTACCCATCTACTTACCTACCAACCTACCATCGGTCTATTTACCCACCTACTACTACCCATCTACTTACCTACCAACCTACCATCGGTCTATTTACCCACCTACTACTACCCATCTACTTACCTACCAACCTACCATCGGTCTATGTACCCACCTACTACTACCCATCTACTTACCTACCAACCTACCATCGGTCTAGTTACCCACCTACTACCCTTCTACTTACCTACCAACCTACCATCGGTCTATTTACCCACCTACTACTACCAATCTACTTACCTACCAACCTACCATCGGTCTATTTACCCACCTACTACCCATCTACTTACCTACCTACCTACCATCGGTCTATTTACCCACCTACTACTACCCATCTACTTACCTACCAACCTACCATCTGTCTATTTACCCACCTACTACTACCCCTCTACTTACCTACCAACCTACCATCGGTCTATTTACCCACCTACTACTACCCATCTACTTACCTACCAACCTACCGTCGGTCTATTTACCCACCTACTACTACCCATCTACTTACCTACCAACCTACCATCGGTCTATTTACCCACCTACTACCCATCTACTTACCTACCAACCTACCATCGGTCTATTTACCCACCTACTACCCATCTACTTACCTACCAACCTACCATCGGTCTATTTACCCACCTACTACTACCAATCTACTTACCTACCAACCTACCATCGGTCTATTTACCAACCTACGACTACCCCTCTACATACCTACCAACCTATCATCGGTCTATTTACCCACCTACTACCACCCATCTACTTACCTACCAACCTACCATCGGTCTATTTACCCACCTACTACCACCCATCTACTTACCTACCAACCTACCATCTGTCTATTTACCCACCTACTACTACCCATCTACTTACCTACCAACCTACCATCGGTCTATTTACCCCCCTACTACTACCCATCTACTAACCTACCAACCTACCATCGGTCTATTTACCCACCTACTACCCATCTACTTACCTACCAACCTACCATCGGTCTATTTACCCACCTACTACCACCCATCTACTTACCTACCAACCTACCATCGGTCTATTTACCCACCTACTACTACCCCTCTACTTACCTACCAACCTACCATAGGCCTATTTACCCACCTACTACTACCCATCTACTTACCTACCAACCTACCATCGGTCTATTTACCCACCTACTACTACCAATCTACTTACCTACCAACCTACCATCGGTCTATTTACCCACCTACTACCCATCTACTTACCTACCAACGTACCATCGGTCTATTTACCCACCTACTACTACCCATCTACTTACCTACCAACCTACCATCGGTCTATTTACCCACCTACTACTACCCATCTACTTACCTACCAACCTACCATCGG
Organism: Paralithodes platypus; assembly: GCA_032716605.1. Taxonomy (NCBI): domain Eukaryota; kingdom Metazoa; phylum Arthropoda; class Malacostraca; order Decapoda; family Lithodidae; genus Paralithodes; species Paralithodes platypus. Next base: position 49,048,279 of record CM064581.1, on the reverse strand, counting down.
TCTATTTACCCACCTACTACTACCCATCTACTTACCTACCAACCTACCATCGGTCTATTTACCCACCTACTACCCATCTACTTACCTACCAACCTACCATCGGTCTATTTACCCACCTACTACTACCCATCTACTTACCTACCAACCTACCATCGGTCTATTTACCCACCTACTACTACCCATCTACTTACCTACCAACCTACCATCGGTCTATTTACCCACCTACTACTACCCATCTACTTACCTACCAACCTACCATCGGTCTATTTACCCCCCTACTACTACCCATCTACTTACCTACCAACCTACCATCGGTCTATTTACCCACCTACTACTACCCATCTACTTACCTACCAACCTACCATCGGTCTATTTACCCACCTACCACCCATCTACTTACCTACCAACCTACCATCGGTCTATTTACCCACCTACTACCACCCATCTACTTACCTACCAACCTACCATCGGTCTATTTACCCACCTACTACTACCCATCTACTTACCTACCAACCTACCATCGGTCTATTTACCCACCTACTACCACCCATCTACTTACCTACCAACCTACCATCGGTCTATTTACCCACCTACTACCACCCATCTACTTACCTACCAACCTACCATCGGTCTATTTACCCACCTACTACTACCAATCTACTTACCTACCAACCTACCATCGGTCTATTCACCCCCCTACTACCACCCATCTACTTACCTACCAACCTACATCGGTCTATTTACCCACCTACTACTACCAATCTACTTACCTACCAACCTACCATCGGTCTATTTACCCACCTACTACTACCCATCTACTTACCTACCAACCTACCATCGGTCTATTTACCCACCTACTACTACCCATCTACTTACCTACCAACCTACCATCGGTCTATTTACCCACCTACCACCCATCTACTTACCTACCAACCTACCATCGGTCTATTTACCCACCTACTACCCATCTACTTACCTACCAACCTACCATCGGTCTATTTACCCACCTACCACCCATCTACTTACCTACCAACCTACCATCGGTCTATTTACCCACCTACTACCCATCTACTTACCTACCAACCTACCATCGGTCTATTTACCCACCTACCACCCATCTACTTACCTACCAACCTACCATCGGTCTATTTACCCACCTACTACCATCTACTTACCTACCAACCTACCATCGGTCTATTTACCCACCTACCACCCATCTACTTACCTACCAACCTACCATCGGTCTATTTACCCACCTACTACCCATCTACTTACCTACCAACCTACCATCGGTCTATTTACCCCCCTACCACCCATCTACTTACCTACCAACCTACCATCGGTCTATTTACCCACCTACTACCCATCTACTTACCTACCAACCTACCATCGGTCTATTTTCCCACCTACCACCCATCTACCGAGGACAGCCATGAATGTAAATGTAGATCCGACCAGAACCAAAAATTCGATGAAAGAACGATCTGCGAGTTCTAAAACCGCAACTTTAAAGGTTTTCTATGCAAACGCTCGTAGCATACGCAATAAATTTTCAGATTTAGAGGAACTAGTGTTTACAGAAAATTATGATGTGATTGGCATAACAGAATCTTGGCTCAATACACAAGATAGAGACTTTTTAGCAGAGTATTCACTTCCCGGTTATGTAATGTTTGAGAACAGCCGAATAAATAAAAATGGAGGTGGCGTTTTATTTTATATCAAAGAAAGTCTTAACCCAACCCTCGTGTCAAAACCTCAAATTGTGAACGTCGACACATCTTTTGTGCTAATAAAGAATAATAAAGGTACAAAATAATACTTGCGTTAATATACAGACCTCCAGCTCAATCAGTGCAAACTGACCGAGAAATTTACGAACAAATTGCAGATGTAAGTATCTCACAAGATACCGTAATTTTTGGCGACTTTAATTTACCTGTGACCAAGTGGGGGCGATACTCTTACTTCACACTCCGGACATGACTTGTATACGAACTTGCAAGAGAGTTCGCTTTATCAATTTGTTTCGAATGCCGACCCGTGGTAATAACGTTCTTGACATTGTACTTGCAACAAAAGAAGAATTGATAGAGAATTTGAATGTTGGTGATGAATTCAGTAACAGCGACCATCGTACGATAACTTTCACTTTAAAGTTTACTAGTAACGAACCAAATAGTAGCATCGAAAAAGTCCCTAATTTCAAGAAAGCAAACTTCCATAAACTTAGAGCTATGTTTAAAGAAACTGACTGGAGCTTTTTAATTAACAATAACGACATAAATACATCTTGGAAGTTATTCGAAACCACTTACCTAAAAGCAGTGCAAGACTGCATACCATCGAAAATACGGCGTCCAGACCATAATAATAAGCCCAAATGGTGGAATAAAGATATTTCAAACTGCCTGCTTGCTAAAAAATTTGCTAATGATAGATTAAAATCCTCACAAAATGACGAAGAACGGGTGAAATTTGTAGAGCTACGACGCAAAGCCAAAAAGTTAATTAAGCAAAGTAAAAAGACCTTAGAGTTACATATTGCGAATCAAAGTAAAACAAACCCGAAAGAATTCTATAGTTATATCAGAAAGAAAAAAGTAGTTACTTCAACTGTTGGACCGTTAGTCGATGAAAAGGAGAATACACCAAAGACGAAGTACAAATGAGTAATGACCTCAATACCTTCTTTGCATCAGTTTTTTACAACAGAAGACCTCAGTGATATCCCTACACCATCGCCGATTCAGATTGATAATTCAGATGTCCTAAGCAATATCACCGTTACAGAGAGAGAAGTATTGAATTGTTTAGATAAACTCAAGGTAAATAAAACGCCAGGACCTGATACAATCTCGCCTAGAGTTCTAAAGGAAGCTAAGAATGAGCTCTCCAAACCACTGACATTACTATTCAATAAATCCTTGCAGTCTGGAACTATGCCTGATCAGTGGAAGCTAGCCAACGTAACACCGATATTAAAAAAAGGCAGCAAATCCCTACCCAGTAACTATCGTCCAATTAGCTTAACCTCAGTTGTATGTAAAATGCTAGAAACGGTCATACGAGACAGACTCGTAAATCACTTAGAGGAAAATAACATACTTAAAGATACTCAACACGGCTTTCGTAAAAAACGTTCCTGTTTAACAAACCTCTTAGACTTCTTCCACGATATCCTCAACCTCTACGATGAGAGTAAAGCTGTAGATATTATATACCTTGATTTTCAAAAGGCCTTTGACAAAGTTCCCCACAAACGTTTACTGCTAAAACTAAAAGCGCATGGAATACAAGACGGTGTGTTGAAATGGATTGAAAATTGGCTCAGCAACAGAAAGCAAAGGGTAGTCATAAACGGTAAGGCATCGAAATGGACCAATGTAAGTAGCGGGGTACCCCAGGGATCGGTACTAGGACCAATTCTCTTTCTAATTTACATCAACGACATAGATGAGGGTCTCACCTGCACAATCTCAAAATTTGCTGACGATACAAAAATTGCAAATAGCGTACTCTCAAAAGAACAAGTTGACGATATGCAACACAATCTAGATAAATTGTCATGTTGGGCCCAAATTTGGCAAATGAGTTTCAATGCGGATAAATGTAAAGTACTACATGTCGGATACCTAAATGAGAAAGCAAACTATTCGATGAATGGCACTCAGCTTAAGAATGTAAACAGAGAAACTGATCTGGGAGTAAACAATATCGAGTAACCTTAAACCGAGTCAACAATGTTCAGAAGTTGTTACGAAGGCAAAACAAATAATTGGCTTTATAGGCAGGTCATTTGAGCATAAATCCAAAGATGTTATCCTAACCCTTTACAATTCCTTAGTCCGCCCTCTTCTGGAATCTTTCAATCCTGGTGCCCTTATTACCAAAAAGATATAAACAAGCTAGAACGAGTTCAACGTAGAGTTACCAAAATGATACCTAGCCTAAAGAAACAAACCATACGAAGAGCGTCTTAGAGAATTAAATCTATTTCCTTTAACCCAGCGCAGATTAAGAGGCGACTTAATTCAAGTGTTCAAAATCATCAAAGGCATCGACAATATGAACTGTAGTAAGTACTTCACTATCGACCAATCTAATTACACGCGGGGAAACGGTTGCAAAATTATTGGTAAATCTTTTAACTCGCACGACTCTAAGAATTTCTTCTTCAATCGAGGTGTCAACTTGTGGAATGGGCTTCCCCGAGACGTTATAGACTGCAGCAACCGTTGATTAATTTAAATTCCGCCTAGACAAATATCTCGCATCAAACCCGCGACTGACTGCGTTTGTAAATGAATAACTTTATCCTCCCCTCAGTTACTAACCCATATGTCCCCTACTAACTTCCTAGTCCTGCCACGTTAGTGGCAGGGCAGTAGTTCCCTTTCCAATGTTCCCTTACCCACTCTAAACCACTGTTTGGACACTTGATCCTCAGTGTTTTGGAGGACAGCAGCCTAGAAGGGTCACTAGATCTGTTGTTGCTTGATTTCCTTTGTACTCCTTTGTACTCCTTTGTACTTACCTACCAACCTACCATCGGTCTATTTACCCACCTACTACCCATCTACTTACCTACCAACCTACCATCGGTCTATTTACCCACCTACCACCCATCTACTTACCTACCAACCTACCATCGGTCTATTTACCCACCTACCACCCATCTACTTACCTACCAACCTACCATCGGTCTGTTTACCCACCTACTACCCATCTACTTACCTACCAACCTACCATCGGTCTATTTACCCACCTACTACCACCCATCTACTTACCTACCAACCTACCATCGGTCTATTTACCCACCTACCACCCATCTACTTACCTACCAACCTACCATCGGTCTATTTACCCACCTACTACCCATCTACTTACCTACCAACCTACCATCGGTCTATTTACCCACCTACCACCCATCTACTTACCTACCAACCTACCATCAGTCTATTTACCCACCTACTACCCATCTACTTACCTACCAACCTACCATCGGTCTATTTACCCACCTACCACCCATCTACTTACCTACCAACCTACCATCGGTCTATTTACCCACCTACTACCCATCTACTTACCTACCAACCTACCATCGGTCTATGTTCCCACCTACCACCCATCGACTTACCCTACCAACCTACCATCGGTCTATTTACCCACCTACTACCCATCTACTTACCTACCAACCTACCATCGGTCTATTTACCCACCTACCACCCATCTACTTACCTACCAACCTACCATCGGTCTATTTACCCACCTACTACCCATCTACTTACCTACCAACCTACCATCGGTCTATTTACCCACCTACCCCATCTACTTACCTACCAACCTACCATCGGTCTATTTACCCACCTACTACCCCATCTACTTACCTACCAACCTACCATCGGTCTATTTACC